>JAQPPZ010000288.1:2400000-3600000 GCA_028583015.1 Wollemia nobilis
AAAAATAGTCACAAAATGCTTGAAAATAGTCAAAACAGGGGTATAGTGTTCCTAACATAAAATCATGCAAACACTTAACAAATAATATATTCTAATCAACTATTTGGCAATTAAATTTGTCATGTTTGGTAATATGGTAGTTTTTTATATGTCAAACATAGTGTAATAATGAGGTATTTCTAGGCCTCATCATCCCCCCAACTTGAACTGATGCATGCCCTCATGCATCCTAGTAGGCCATAGTAATATGCAGGTTTTATCCTTGTGAAAAACATCCTTTGCCACCTGCTACCTGAGAAATTTCTCCTTGCTGCACTATATCAAGCATTTTGCAATTAAGCACATGAATTTCATTTTTCTTGCAATTTTTCAATTTTTGTAGTTCCTGCAATTTCTCTTTTCTTCCTTTTTTTTATCCTGCTCTTTATTGCATTTGTTTTTTTTTAATTTTTTTTCATTTTAACTTGCAATCCTTTTGACTTCTGCACTTTCATCCTTCAATATTGCAATTCCTGAAGCTTTGACTCTTTTTCTGCCCTTCTACAAGTTTTAGTGTTGCAAGGTACCTCTTAAAGGCTTGATATCATGTGATTCATCTTGCAATAGCCTTATTGTGGAACCATATTTGGTAGATCCACTACTACTGGTGGAATTTTCTATCTTGATAAAATTTTAGCCTAGATACTTATTTATGTTGTTTGCACCTTTGAAACAAAATTGACAAAATTTTGATTTTGAAATGCTTGAGGGATGTACTTACTTGTGGGATGATTTAGAGCTTTAGGAACCTCAATATTTGATGTGCCCTACTATTTTTTCTATTCTGCAATATTTTCAAGAATTTTTTGGCATAATTTCTCTCATTTTGAAGCTTGCTTCGAAATAAGACTGTTGTTCCGAAGATGCTTCGGAATGAGACTATTGTTCCGAAGATGTGTAAAAAAATGCCGAAATGGCCTCCTATGCAAAAGTTAGCTGTAGATTCTATTGTGGGCCCATATCTAGGGTGTGTAAGCCTTCCATAACATCAAAAATTCCTTCTCCATCCTTTTTTTAGATGTTATTCTTTATTTTGTATGTTGTTTTATTGCAGTAGTAGTAAAACAGAATCTTTAGGTGCATTTTCCAGATTATCCTCCTCAAATTTATGAGGCAATTGTGAGATATAAACTTGTAGTTCTCCTTCTAAAACCTACCCTGCTAATTCAAATAGAATTGCTGCCATGTCTGTCCCAAAATCAGGTTTTTGCACAATTTTGAATTTTCCATGCAACTAAGGGTAGAAGGGGGTGTTTCTTGACATTTTGAACATATTCCATTTTTAACTTGCCAATATTGTATAAATAGTTTATGCCAAATACCGATTATCATATACTAAATGCTAAATGCTTACTATGACTTAAATGCAAGAAACACATACCTTATTGTCCTAAAAATTTATCATGCACCTTACAAGCTGCTTCCAATGATTGTTAGCAAGCTATCTGAAAACATAAACATAACACATGTGCAGTGTGAGATTTGTACAATGGTGGAACAATGATGGGTGGATCAACAAGGCAATGCATGTCGAAAAACCAGTTTTCATGCAAGCCAACTCAACAGCGCCTCCAAGGAGGTTTTCACTACTAAATTATTCATTTTTTTCTTTCCTTTTTTTCATCTTTTTTTTTCATTTTTTTCATTTTTTCATCAGAAGAGGCTGCCATTTCTGGTTTTCAACCAACTTTTATCTCCCTTTTTTTTCAAGTGCTTCAATGAGAGAGAATATCTCTCATGAGGCTACAATGAGAGAGAATGTCTCTCACTCTTATTTGGATAAGAACAATCCTTATTCTGCAAAAACATGTCAATTTTTGTATGAAAACACCATATTTTTTTGTTAAAACCTGCAACAATGATGCAACCGTCCTTTCTAGATGAGTAGTAAGAATCTTCTTATGTCATCATTACCTCCTTTATTGTTGGAAATGAAGTATTGACTCCATTGTTCCTCTTCCCTGCTAAAATTGATGCTTGTCCTCATGTATCCTCATTTTGTGGGACATGCTTTATGCTTCAATTTTTTTCCCTTTTCTTTTTCATTTTTTTTTATTTCTCTATTTTTCAATTTTTTCTCGTCTTGCTTGTGCCCATGAAGGAAGTTCACAAACAAGATTATTCTTCTTTTTGCTTTTCTTGTATTTTTTTTTTGTCAAACTTTTTAGCATCACTCTGAATCTGACATGGAAGAGAAATTCTCCTCCATCCTATGTACATCCAATTGTTCAACCTCCCTCAAGAACTCCTCCTTAGTTAATGGTGCATGGTATACCCGAAGGTAATGTCCATTCACTACTAACTTCCTCCATGAATCACCAATGGGAGAAAGAAGCACTGCTCCATTTCTGAATACTTCTTCAATCAAGTATGGTCCAAGCCACCTAGTCTGCAACTTCCCAGGAACATCTTCATAACAAGAATTGAACAATAAAGCCCAATTTTCTTGCTGAACTTTTTGTTGCTGAATATGATTGTCATGCCACAACTTTTGTTGCTCTTGAATCACTTTAGTTTGATGCAATGCATCCAACCAAAGTTCATCAAATGCTTTAAGTTGTAGAATCCTGTCAATCTATACTTGCAACAATTCAATTCCAATTCCCAAAGATGTTAAAAGCATTAGTAACTCAATTTCAATAGGAAAATGTGGTTTCTTATCATAAACCAGTTCATACAGTGTGAAACTGAGTATGTCTAACATATGATCAATAAATGGAAAATGGTCCTTATGTGTGAATGTATTCAGTTTTTGATAATCTTCACACACTCTCAGTTTCCTATTTTTCTTTGGAATAATAACTAATGGAGGAATCCATCGGTTATCAAAAATTGGATAAATGAATCTAACCTCCAAGAGTTTCTTTATTACAGTTTGGACAATATCTCTTAAGGTAGACTTTAATTGCATTTGTAGCTGTTTCATAGGTTTAACATTTTCAATATATATCCTATGAGTGCATACATCAAGATGAAATCTTGACATACCCTTGTATTTCCATGCAAAGGGATTGAAATATTGTTTCAAAACAATAAACAATTTTGCTTTTTGTTCATAAGTCAGCTAACTAATAATGTTCAAGAATTTTCTTGGTTGTACTTCAATTTGTTTCATTCCTAGGAGGACAGAATTTACCCCTTTGTAATTGCTTACTAAGGAGTTCAATGGAAGTAAATTTTCTATGTGTAGATTTTCTAGTTTTTCTCCTTTATCCAAGGCTGATTTTTGTGTGTCTGGACTAAAGGATTTTTGTGTATCTCCATTGAATTTTATCTCTTCAAGCTCAGGTAAGGTCTTGTTTGAGCACAGTTGGATGTTGTTGTAGTCAATAACATTTTTTGCAGTATTTTTACCAGATTCAGCTACATAGATAGGGGCTACCTATCTTGTATTATTCAGATTAGCCACAGGTTGGGCTGGAGGTGGTGGTTGTTTTACCTACCCTATTTGTTGTTGTTGGAATCTCTCTTGAGAAGAATTTTGAGTAGAACCAGGCAACAATTTTTGTGTTTCTATGATATTTTTGAGTTGTGGAAGTAAATGGCATTCATCAGTGATATGTCCTTGTGAACAAAGGCTACAAGTAGCTGATATAGATGTTTTGTTCAGGGGATAGTCTTGTATATCTGCCATGATGTCTTCCCAACACCTGGTACCAATTTGTTTATACTACCCTAATGATATGGATACAAAAAGGGCAGTACTAACAGATGGCTCCTCTAATTTTTTCAAGAGATATTATGTTTCCTGACAATGAGGATGATGAATTTCTTTCAATTTTATCAAGAATTTCAAACATAGGCAATTTCAACCCCCTAAGTGTGAAGATCACCTCCCTGTGGTTTCTTGCTTGTTTTCTAAATGGACTGAAATGCAATTTACCAAAAATTATTACCTATACCAGTCATTTATCCAGATTTCACTTTGAAGTTCACAACTTAGCACAATTAACAATTATTGGGCTACTTTTACCTTCTAACAACATCATGTTCCTCAGCAATGATGCCAAAAATGATGTGTGTCATTAATAGCATCATTTAATCTTATGATTTATCAAATCTGGGGTGGTGTCCAAGGCTATCTACGATAGAAGGTTAGGGCAGATTACAATTCAGACATTCAGATTACAAGCATTGATTTGGTGAAATAGATGTTGGTTTAGCCTTTTGGTGTCACACTAAACCTAATCTATAGAATGGAAACTAAATTAACTTGCAAGAATTGAAAACTAATTCTAATTTTAGAAATTGAAATTTAACTACAAGTGCAAGAATTAAAATTGCTAAATTGAAATGTTGTTGAATTGAAATCCTAAATTACACTTGTAGAATTGAAACCTAGTTTACTCTTGCAGAATTGAAATGATTCTTGGAAATAACACTTATGCTAAAAATACCTATCAGTGTCCTACTACAGAAGGTCATCAAGCTTCTGCTACAATGACTAACAGTGAAAATGAAAACTGCTGAAAAATTGATAAAAGTTGCTAAAACATGAAAAACAAGGGAAACATGGAAAATAGGGGAAACAAGGGTCTAAACTATTTTTTCAGCTGACACACATATTGGCTGCACAAAAATACAATTGAACATATGAAAACATCACATTAACTTAAAACAAGAAATGAAAATTAACAAGCATTCTACTAAATCTACTGTAGCAAAGTTACAGAAAAACCTGTCATAACAGTCCTCCTTCTAGGCCTGAAAGTGGGCCCAAGCTTCCTGATCTAGAAGAAGGTGGAAAAATTGCTCTTTAAATAATTAACACTCACACTCACTCATGAACACAAATTGATAAAGAAACTGCACTTTTATTAACTAATGCACAACATTACAATTACAGTTTATTATAATTCTCTCATCTATTCTACTTAGCTCAACCAAATAAGGGAGATTTTATTTATAATAAAATATTACAATTGCATCATGCTCAATATTAGTTGTATGCTATTTCCTAGTGATTTACCAATAATTTTGAATCTGAATAAGTCTAATTTAAGATAAAATATGCTGCAACAATGTTCATTGGCCTTTGGAATGCGTCTCTAGTGGTGGGAGTGAGTTGGAGGTTGTTTAGAAATATCTTTTACACCTGTATCCACCTTAAAATACCTTTTCCCTACCATTTTGGATGCTCAAATATCTTTTTGACTCAAACTGGCCACTTTTCCCCCTTATTCCGGAGCATCTTCGGAATAATAGGTTGTATAAATAGACTTTATGCTCAGATGCAACAAAAATGGGTAATAAGTGGGTTTTAAGTGGATGGGACATCTCTCCTATCCCTTAGAAATCATTTCCAACTACTTCCACCCATTTATATTGACAAATTCTATGACTTCCTTTATAATTGCATAATTCTAATTTTTGTATGCATTTTCCAACTGTTCCTGCTTTTTAGCTTTTTGTCTTGTTGCTCCCATTTGTACCATGTGGAAATGCTACCAGGTGGAGCAAGAGTCATCCCTAACCTCCCTCAACTATTTCCAAGCATTTTCCTCCTCTTTAGTTGACAAATTCCAAGTCATCAATAAAGTGACAACTTGCTGGTTTTTGTATGGTTGTTTTTTGCAGTTGACAGTTTGTTGCACAGTCATAGAAACTTGGTGCCAAATTGCATTTCAAATAATTTGGAAGGTGGGAAAAGAATTCAAATATTATTGTGAGGTTATAAACAACAACACACAACATTTGGCTTTTGAAATACATATTTTATTTGCTAATTAATCAAACTGAAATAGTGCAAAAAATACTGCACAATTGTCCCTGTTTTGTGATGCCCTATTGTTGTCCATTCAGACCATGTGGGAATGCATCCAAGTAGGTCAGAAGTCTTATTTAGTCTCTATGAACACATTCCATACATTTTTTCTTGCTTTTTCTGACAACTTCAAGGTGCTCCTTTAATGTGACAGTTGGCTAATTTTTGTATGTTGCACAAAACTTGTCACTACCCTGTTTTGCAGCAGAGATGATTTTCATGCCAAATCACTTGACAACTTTGGTTTTGAAATGGGATGACACTTCAAACATGTTGGAGTTAGCCAAATATCTGAACATGCTTGTCTACTTTATTTTTCTATGTTATTTTCACCAACAAAATCATGTCAAAAATAGTCACAAAATGTTAAAAATAGTCAAAACAGGGGTATAGTGTTCCTAACATAAAATCATGCAAACACTTAACAAATAATATATTCTAATCAACTATTTGGAAATTAACTTTGTCATGTTTGGTAATATGGTAGTTTTTATATGTCAAACATAGTGTAATAATGAGGTATTTCTAGGCCTCATCATCCCCCCCAGCTTGAAATGATGCATGCCCTCATGCATCTTAGTAGGCCATAATAATATGTAGGTTTTATCCTTTGTGAAAAATATCCTTTGCCACCTACTATATAAGAAATTTCTTCTGGATACACTATATCAAGCATTTTGCAATTAAGCACTTGAATTTTATTTTTTTTACAAATTTTCAATTTCTGTAGTTCCTGCAATTTCTCTTTTCTTCCTTTTTTTTATCCTGCTCTTTATTGTATTTGTTTTTTTTTTCATTTTAACTTGCAATCCTTTTGACTTCTACACTTTCATCCTTCAATATTGCAATTTATGCAATTCCTGAGGCTTTGACTCTTTTTATGCCCTTCTACAAGTTTTAGTGTTGCAAGGTACCTCTTAAAGGCTTGATATCATGTGATTCATCTTGCAATAGCCTTATTGTGGAACCATATTTAGTAGATCCACTACTACTGGTAGAATTTTCTTTCTTGACAACATTTCAGCTTGGATACTTATTTCTGTTGTTTGCACATTTGAAACAAAATTGACAAAATTTTGATTTTGAAGTGCTTGAGGCATATACTTGTGGTGGGATGATTTTGAGCTTTTAGGAACCTCAATATTTGATGTGCCCTACTATTTTTGCTATTCTGTAGCATTTTCAAGAATTTTTTGGCACAATTTCTCTCATTTTGAAACTTGCTTCGGAATGAGACTATTGTTTCGAAGATGCTTCAGAATGAGACTGTTGTTCCGAAGATGTGTAAAAAAATTCCGAAATGGCCTCCTATGCAAAAGTTAGCTGTTGATTCTATTGTGGGCCCATATCTAGGGTGTGTAAGCCTTGCATAACATCAAAAATTCCTTCTCCATATTTTTGTTTAGATGTTATTATTTGTTTTATATGTTGTTGTTTTATTACAGTAGTAGTAAAACATAATCTTTAGGTGCATTTTCCAGATTATCCTCTTAGATTTATGAAGCATTTTTGGGATATCAAATTGTAGTTCTCCTTCTAAAACCTTCCCTACTAATTCAAATAGAATTGCTACCATGTCTATCCCAAAATCATGTTTTTGCACAGTTTTGAATTTTCCATGCAACTAAGGGCAAAAGGGGGTGTTTCTTGACATTTTGAACATATTGCATTTTTAAATTTCCAATATTGTTGAAATAATTTATGCCAAATACCGATTATCATATACTAAATTCTAAATTATTACTATGACTTAAATGCAAGAAACACATACCTAATTTTCCTAAAAATTTATCATGCACCTTACAAACTGCTTTCGATGATTGTTAACAAGCTATCTGAAAACATAAACATAACACATGTGCAGTGTGATATTTGTACAATGGTGGAACAAATATAGATGGATCAATAAGGAAATGCATACCGAAAAACCTATTTTCATGCAAGCCAACTCAACAACGCCTCCAAGGAGGTTTTCACTACTAAATTATTCATTTTTTCTTTCCTTTTTTTAATCTTTTTTTTTTCATCAGAAGAGACTGTCATTTCTGGTTTTGAACCAACTTTTATCCCTATTTTTTTTCAAGTGCTTCAATGAGAGAGAATATATCTCATGAGGCTACAATGAGAGAGAATGTCTCTCACTCTTGTTTGGATAAGAACAATCCTTATTCTATAAAAACATGGCATTTTTTGTATGAAAACACCATATTTTTTTGTTGAAACCTACAATAATGATACAACTGTCCTTTCTAGATGAGCAGTAAGAATCTACTTATGTCATCATTACCTCCTTTATTGCTGGAAATGAAGTATTGACTCCATTATTCCTCTTCCCTGCTGAAATTGATGCTTGTCCTCATGTATCCTCATTTTGTGGGACATGATTTATGCTTCATTTTTTTTTCCTTTCTTTTTCATTTTTTTTTTATTTCTCTTTTTCATTTCTTTCCGTCTTGCTTGTACCCATGAAGGAAGTTCAAAAAAAATATTATTCTTCTTCTTTATTTTATTGGATTTTTTTTTTGTCAAACTTTTTAGCATCACTCTGAATCTGACATGGAAGAGAAATTCTCCTCCATCCTATGTACATCCAATTGTTCAACCTCCCTCAAGAACTCCTTAGTTAATGGTGTATGGTATACCCGAAGGTAGTGTCCATTCACTAATAACTTTCTCTGTACATTTTCAATGGGAGAAAGAATCACTGATCCCTTTATGAATACTTCTTCAATCAAGTATTGTTCAAGCCACCTACTTTGCAACTTTCCAAGAATATATTCATAACAAGAAATGAACAATAAATTCCAATTTTCTTGCTAAACTTTTTGTTGCTAAATATGACTATCATGCCACAACTTTTGTTGCTCTTGAATCATTTTTGTTTTATGCAATATACCAAACCAAAGTTTATCAAGCACTTTAAGTTGCAGAATCATGTCAATATATACTTGTAACAATACAATTCTAATTCCCAAAGATGTCAAAAACATTAGTAACTTAATTTCAATAGGAAAATTTGGTTTATCATAAACCAGTTCATACAGTGTGAAACTGAGTATGTCTAATATATGATTAATAAATAGAAAATGTTCCTTATGTGTGAATGTATTTATTTTTTGATAATCTCCACACACTCTCAGTTTCCTATTTTTCTTTGGAATAATAACTAATGGAGGAATCCATTGATTTTTAAAAATTGGATAAACGAATCGAACCTCCAAGATTTTCTTTATTATAGTTTAGAAAATATCTCTTAAGGTAGACTTTAATTGAATTTGTAGCTATTTCATAGGTTTAACATTTTTAATATATATCCTATGAGTGCATACATCAAGATGAAATCTTAACATACCCTTGTATTTCCATGTAAAGGGATTGAAATATTGTTTCAAAACAATAAACAATTTTGTTTTTCGTTCATAATTCAGCCAGCTAATAAAGTTCAAGAGTTTTATTGGTTGTACTTCAATTTGTTTCATTCCTAGGAGGACATAATTTACCCCTTTGTAATTGCTTACTAAGGATTTCATTGGAAGTAAATTTTCTATGTGTAGATTTTCTAGTTTTTCTCTTTTATCCAAGGCTGAATTTTGTGTGTCTGGACTAAAGGACTTTTGTGTATCTCCATTGAATATTATCTCTTCAAGCTCAGGTAAGGTCTTGTTTGAGCATAGTTGGATATTGTTGTAGTCAATACCATTTTTTGCAGTATTTTTACCAGATTCAACTACATAGGCAGGGGCTACCTATCCTGCATTATTTAGATTGGCCATAGGTTAGGCTGGAAGTGGTGGTTGTTTTACCTACCCTATTTGTTGTTGTTGGAATCTCTCTTGAGAAGAATTTTGAGTAGAACTAGGCAACACTTTTTGTGTTTCTATGATATTTTTGAGTTGTGGAAGTAAATGGTATTTATCAATGATATGTCCTTGTGAAAAAAACTACAAGTAGTTGATATAGATGTTTTTTTCAATGGATAGTCTTATATATATGCCATGATGTCTTCCCAACACCTGGTACTAATTTTTTATACTACCTTGATGATATGGATACAAAAAGAGCAGTACTAATAAATGGTTCATCTATTTTTTTTCAAGAGATCTTATGTTTCTTGACAATAAGAATGATGAATTTCTTTCAATTTTATCAAGAATTTCAAACATAGGTAATTTCAACCCCCTAAGTGTGAATATCACCTCTCTATTATTTCATGCTTATTTTCTAAATGGACTAAAATACAATTTACCAAAAACTATTACCTGTACCAGTCATTTATCTAAATTTCACTTTGAAGTTCACAACTTAGCACAATTAACAATTATTGGGCTACTTTTACCTTCTAAAAACACTGTGTTCCCCGTCAACAATGCCAAAATGATGTATGCCATTAATAGCATCATTTAATATTATAATTTATCAATCTGGGGTGGTGTCCAAGGTTGTCTACAATAGAAGGTTAGGGTAGATTACAATTAAAACATTCAAACTACAAGTATTACTTTGGTGAAATAAATGTTGGTTTAGCCTTTTGGTGTTACACTAAACCTAGTCTATAGAATGGAAACTAAATTAACTTGCAAGAATTGAAAACTAATTCTAATTTTAGAAATTGAAAGTTAACTATAAGTGTAGGAATTAAAATTGCTAAATTGAAATGTTGATGAATTGAAATCCTAAATTACACTTGTAGAATTGAAACCTAGTTTAATCTTGCAGAATTGAAATAATTCTTAGAAATAATACTTATGCTAAAAATGCCTGTCAGTTTCCTGCTGCAGAAGGTCATAAAGCTTCTGCTACAATGACTAACAGTGAAAATGAAAGCTGCTAAAAAACTGATAAAATTTGTAACATGAAAAACAAGGAAACATGGAAAATAGGGGAAATAAGAGTCTAAACTATTTTGTTAGCTGACACACATAAAAATGTTGGTTACAAACATAATTTTAACATATGAAAACATCACGTTAACTTAAAACAAGAATAAAAAATTTGACAAGCAATCTGTTAATTCTACTGCAACAAAGTTATAGAAAAATCTGTTATAACAATTCTCCTTATAGTCTTGAAAGTGGGCCCAAGCTTCCTGATCTAGAAGAAGGTGGAAAACTTGCTCTTTAAATTAATAACAACCACACTCACTCATGAACATAAATTGATAAAGAAACTGCACTTTTATTAACTAATGCACAACATTACAATTATAGTTTATTATAATTCTCTCAACTATTCTAGTTAGCTCAACAAACTAAGGGAGATTTTATTTATAATAAAATATTACAATTGCATCATGCTCAATATTAGTTGTATGTTATTTCCTAGTGATTTACCAATAATTCTGAATCTGAATAAGTCTAATTTCAGATAAAATATGCTCCAAAAATGTTCATTGACCTTTGGAATGTGTCTCTCCTAGTGGGAGTGAGTTAGATGTTGTTTAGAAATATATTTTACACTTCTATCCACCTTAAAATACCTTTTACCTACCATTTTGGATGCTCAAATATCTTTTTGACTCAAATTGGCCACTTTTCCTCCTTATTCCGTAGCATCTTCGAAATAATAGATTGTATAGATAAAATTTATGCTCAGATGTAATAAAAATGGGTAATAAGTGGGTTTTAAGTGGATGGTACATCTCTCCTATCACTTAGAAATCATTTCCAACTACTGCTGCCCATTTATATTGACAAATTCAACGACTTCCTTTATAATTACATAATTCTGATTTTTATATGTATTTTCCAACCGTTCCTACTTTTTAGATTTTTTTTCTTGTTGCTCCCATTTGTATCATGTGGAAATTCTACCAGGTGGATCAAGAGTCATCCCTAACCTCCCTCAACTATTTCCAAGCATTTTCATCCTCTTTAGTTGACAAATTCCAAGTCATCATTAAAGTGACAGCTTGCTGGTTTTTGTATGGTTCTTTTTCTGCAGTTGACAGTTTGCTGCACAATCATAGAAATTTGGTGCCAAATTGTATTTCAAATTATTTGGAAGGTGATAAAAGCATTAAAATATTATTGTGATGTTATAAACAACAACACACAACATTTTTCTTCTGAAATACATATTTTATTTTTTAATTAATCAAACTGAAATAGTGCAAAAAATACTGCACAATTATCCCTATTTTGTGATGCCTTGTTGCTATCCATTCATACCATGTGGGAATGCATCCAAGTAGGTCAGAAGTCTTCTTTAGTCTCTGTGAACACATTTCATACATTTTTGCTTGCTTTGTCTGACAACTTCAAGGTGCTCCTTTACTATGACAATTGGCTGATTTTTGTATGTTGCACAAAACTTGTCACTGCGCTGTTTTGCAATAGAGATGATTTTCATGTAAAATCACTTGAAAAATTTGGTTTTGAAATGGGATGACACTTAAAACATGTTGGAGTTAGTAAAATATCTGAAAATGCTTGTTTTCTTAATTTTTTATGTTATTTTCACCAACAAAATCATGCTAAAAATAGTCATAATAGAGGTATAGTGTTCCTAACATAAAATCATACAAATAATTAACAAATAATATAATTTAATCAACTATTTTGCAATTAACTTTATCATGTTTTATAATATGACAATTTTTATATGTCAAACATAGTGTAATAATGAGGTATTTCTAGGCCTCATCACAAACTACCTAAAGAAATTGGAATCCCTAAAGGTATAATAAAACCTTCTTTGTGAATCTTGAACTCTTGTGAAAATCGACATCATACCACCTTGCAAGATTGCTTTAGCAAAAATCAGCACTACACCACCTTGCTAACCTTTGGTTGTCTCTTGAAATCTTGTAAAACTCAGTACCATGTCACATTGTAGGATTGTTTGCAAAACTTGACATTGCACCACCTTGCAAGATTGTTGTTCTTTTTGTGTTTAGAAAAATTGGGTACCGCACGACCTTAATAAATTTTTTTCCTCTTGAAATCTTGCAAAATTCGGCACTGCACCACCTTGTAAGATGGTTTTAGCAAAATTCAGTACTACACCACCTTGCTAACCTTTTGTTGACTCTTGAAATCTTACAAAATTTGGCACCATGCCACATTGCAAGAGTGTTTGAAAAACTTGGCACCATGCCACCTTGCATACTTTGTGTTTATTTTGCATCTACCCCTCTTAAGCACTTATTTTATTCCCAAGAGATGATATACAATTATTTTGCAGGTACTTATCTACAACAAAATTTAATATCAAAAAGTTTAGATCTGGTATGAATTCACATTTTCATTAGAGTCACATGGTATTTTATGACCCAACTCAGTCGTAAGGTACCCCACGATTGAAGCAGAAGTACATTTGAACCTTTGAAACTCATTCAAAATGACTTACAATATTTGGAGACTATAGGTAAACCCTATAAAACCTGCCTGTCTAATTCAAAAATAGTAAATTTCAAAGGGATTGTGAATAATATTAGGTCATATTTTATGAATACATCTAGTTTTATGAAATACATTGTGCATAGTTCTTTGCATTTCTCTTGGTTTTCAAAAGGTATTTCACTTTCAAAAAAAAAAGAAAAAAGAAAATTTGAAGGAAAGGTTGCATCATTCTCATTTTGCATTGCTCTTCTTTCTCAAAAGGCATTTTGCTTTTGAAATGACATTTCCTATTTTCTTAGAGTAGGATTCACACTTCACATTCATCTTAAATAGTGGTAATATTGGATTTCATCATCAATCCCCACTCGAGACCAATGACATTGGATTTCATCTCCTTCCACTAGCTTGCCCCCTACACACCTTAGTGGGCCCCATAAGTGGTTTTATGGACTTCATCACCAAAAAATCCCCTACTCTTGAGAGATCCTTGGGGTAGGTTAGGATTAGATTCCCCTACTCATAGGGCTTCATTACAATTAGTTAGTGTGCAAATATTGTTCTTGACTAAGCCTGCCCAAGGGTGAAGTGAAAGCATGGGTATACTGATATCAGGTCTTAGATAGTGCCACCTCTTGCTATAGAGGGTTTTGCATTTTGTTGCATCTTATTTCCCTTAGGATTTTCAAGCCATTATCTCCATTAGGCACCATTCACCCATTTGTATAAAATTACCCCTTACATGCCTTTGGGTATAAGAGGAAATTATCCATAAACATAAATGCTTTTAGATTACACCCATCACACCCTATTTTATTTTAGTTTTAGGGACATGCTAACATCAAAACACACATTTGCAAAATTTTAGTTGTTCATGCTTATTTTTTACTGTATGATTTGATTTTTGCTAAAAAATATTTGAAAAATAGGTTTTAAAACCCACAAATGTAGGTTTTACACTCTTTTTGATACAATTCCAAAAAATTTCTATCTCTATCATCAGTTTCAGTAATAGTCGTAGGGTAACCTATGACCTAGAATAGTCGCACCCTACCCTACGATCCATAATTTTATTTGACAGAAAGGTTTGGTAACTTCCAAAACATTATTTTTATTGGTTTTTCATCTCATATTTGGAAAAAAATATGGTTTATCTAGTCTATTACCTTTCTATTAGTGTCCTTACCTAGGGAAAAATATTACACATATACATTCCTAGCTATGGAAACTTTTCCCATGCTACTTCCTCCCCAAACTAGTTTACCAAAAATTTTAGAGGACACCACCTCTACTCATTCTTGACATTCATCTATGTCTTCTCAATTCGATAATAATACTTCACCTGTCTTCCCTCATCCCCACAACCAAGATCCACCGGTAATATCTCATTCTAATGATGATATTCTATCTGTGTCTTCTCATTTGAGAAAAATAAATCGACCTGTTTCTTCTCATCTTGGTAACAAACATTCATGTATTCTTCTTATGCTGACACTAGAAACCCATCCATTCTTTCTCATACTTTAAGCCTACCTCATAGGTTAGTAAATAGGATTTCATCCTATTATTGAGACCTTAGGCATTATGCCCATCACATGGTTCTTCCCCTAGGCTCTCACGGGAGCACCATTCTCTCACCTCCACACCGATATCCCTCACATCACCGCCACTCTCCCCAAATATTATCTTGCTTTATTTCTTCCATCTTCTCCTCTTTTCCTATTTTCCACCTACCCCATCATCTAGGCTTCCTATTCATATTTTTTATTTACCTACTCATCGTCACATCACTCTTTCACATACATTCACATGCATCACTTATGATTGCTACTACCACATAGTGGAATTCCCTTCACTTCACTTGCACATCCATCCGCATCCATTTGATTTGATCTAGTATATTGGACATCATAGTGGGATACACCACCTTGTGTTTACCTATTTCACTTGCTTTGTTTCTCTCATGAACACATTTCTCACATACCATCATGTATTTTTAGGTATTTTGTTATGTCACATCCCCTTGTACATATCATAGTCTCTACATTATCCATAGTTATATCCACTTATTTCTTGTACATAGCCCATTCATAACTTATCTATAGTACTACTTTGAGGAGTTAAACCCATATGGTTTCCAATATTCTTCTTAGTTGCATGACAATGATAATATTTCTATTGCTCAACCATTCATAGTTAGTCTAATCAACATGTATCAAACATCACTAAATTCTACAATATTTAAAGGCTACCCCTAATTAAATTGAGGTCATTCATGGACCACTCACAAATTTTGTATCTTAAGCAAATTTTGAGTATAGGGAGTACAACACCTTGCGTAGGCCTTGCCATTTATAGAATGGTTTCCCTTGCTTATCCTATCATTTACATGATCAAAATAAACCTAGGGATAAATAAAGGGACAAGAAAATACAAACAAAAAAAGGGATAGAATACAAAATACAATGCCCACACAAAAAAAAACACCACAAAAAGAGGATCAAATAGAAAAAGAGGTAGAAAACAAAAGGAAAAGCCTCAAGAGTTTTATCAAAAATTTGAATTCCGAAGAATCTCAGGCCCAAAATAATATCACAGGGTGATTTCCATCACTAGTAATAGGTTCCAAGAACCTATCTAGTAGTGGAGTAAGCCTTACAAGTGGTGACATATTTGTCACATTAGCGACCTTCTCTTGTATATGTGTGCTTATGGATGAGCTAACTAATTTGGCTAAGTTTACAATGGGTTAGTACAACCTCCCCTCAATGGATAAATGAACATCATGTGTGCACATAAGTCCATGATAGACTTAACCTTAGTTAGGATAGTCAAGATGTCTACAGGATATTGATTGTCTACTAGATAAGTTTGATTCTTTGAACTATGTTGTTTGAGTATCTAGAAACTCTTTTAAACATCCACCATGCTTGAGAATCAAGAGTGAACAACATCATCACTGATTTTATCTATAACAAGTGTCTCTTCATCACATTTGTATACTCTCATTCACTACATATTTCACCCATCCTTTACATTTTCACTACATATGTCTTGTACATTATCATCCATTTGTACACTTCATGTTTGCTTGTTACATATCATGGTCATTAGGTAATGCGATTATCTATTTTTTTTATTATTAATAATTACACTTGAGCCCATATAAGACATAAGGTGGAATACTCTCTATCTTGCTACATTTAAAAATTAATGTACACATGTTATCACATATTACATTTGTACATCTCCATTTGTGCATATTCACAATCAATTAGGTTCATTTTACCTATCATTCATCATGTCATACCATAAATACACAATCACATATGTTTCAAAGTACACACATACATCAATCACATCACATACAACAATCACATTGTATATACTCACACAAAAATCATCATGTATATATATATCATATCTAAAAATAATACGCTATACATAATTACTTCACCCTTAGGCTACACAACATATACAATATGTTACACTATGTCTCAGTCAGCTATCATGTACAAAACATGTGGCTCCCTTGCCACACCATAAAAAAAACACATCACAATACAAGGAAGTCTATCTCAACTCTACACCTCATCATGAGTCTCACCACTTCCCTCTCACAGGGTAGGGGTCTCATACATAATCACTTCACCCTTAGGCTATACAACATATATAATATGCTACACTATGTCTCAGTTGACTATAATGTACAAAACCTATGGCTCCCTTGCCACACCGCAAACAAAAATACATCACAATACAAGGAAGTCTATCTCAGCTCTATGCCTCATCATGATTCTCACCACTTCCATATCATAGGGTAGGGGGCTCCTCAACCCTCCTCGATCCATCACCATTGCTATAACTTGGAGAAATTGCACTCACCTATGACTATCTTTTAGACTGCCTACTCCTACTTTGATGAGATCATGATCTAGACTTGGATGATTCTTTGACTCTAATCCCATGAATCACCAACTATGCTTATCATCAATTTACGTTACTCTCCTCCTTGTAGAACAAGTCTTTTAGATGATCCTTCACTTGGAGCATCCCATCCCTCTCAAATTCCATAGCCTACCTCTAGATCCTCTCTTGGGTAGCCTCCTCTCAAAGTCAAGATACCTCAATCACCATGGAATCCCTCTAATATATCTCCTAGGTAGTATCATCTTATAATAGGGCTACCTCAACCACCATGGCCTCCCTCTAAGCCCTCTCATGAGTAGCCTCCTCTTGTAGACGAGCCATATTGATCACCATGGCCTCCTTCTATGATCACTCCTATGCAAACTCATCCCGTACTCACACTACACTAGCCCCAATAGTCTCCACTTTTCCTCTCAATTATGCCACCTCCATATCAACCTCTAGTAACCCCACTACTACTCCATATCTCTCCACTATCAAGGTTTCTTGCTCTTGCATCTAGGCCATCTCTCACTGGGTCATATAACCCTCTACCTATCACACTTTTTCCTGAAACATATGATTATCCTCATATACATTTATCATAGTACATAGATAGGTAGATAAATATCCTGTAGATGGTTAGATCATCACTCCCCTTAGGTACTACCATCATATCCTTCCATCCTCCTATATGGATCTTGCCTCTCTCTACATGCTACCTCACCCACCACATCATAGGTCTCCATAACCACCTAATGGGGGATACTTACCCCACACCTCCCCCATAATATGACCTCCTAGCAGTATGATATTGACCACTCACTCCTACATCAAGAGATCACCTTGGTCTATCTCCTCCACCCTTAGTATATTCATCAATCCATCCTAAATCTCCACTTGCTTTAACTATTGTAGCATCTACATATCTATCTATCACACCTAATCACAAATCCTAACTTTGAGTAGCCCATCATGCATCATATCCTATAATGTTCCTTGCATCATCCACATCTAGGATAGCTATTGCTGCTCAAATACTAGATTTAGAGGCTCCACTATCGGTCATCATCCAAGATCTCCATTAACCCACCATACCTTTATGGGTGCCTTAGGTATCTCCTATTGTAACCCAAACTACCATAGCACATGGCTAAAAATAAACCACTCTTCTTGGATGAACTCCTACCCAACCACCCACCATCCTTACCTCACTCAATATAAATCTCATCCAATATCATCCTAATCTAGTGCTCCCCTCCATGGTCATTAGATGATGTCGTCTAGTCTTAGTTGGTTGAATGCTCCTCTATAATATAGACCCTACCCCTCATGTAGCCTATGCCATCACACCTTCATATCTATATACCACTGCAACATATAGAGAACATCTATCTCCAAAAAATAATATGCCCTATCTGGTAAAACCTCTTGTCACTCCATAAAAATATGCTTCCATGCCCATATCTAGAGCAAAAATACTCCCATCATCCATCCTAACTATCACACTCCATCTAAATTTATAGGTCTACACCAATAAAGTAGGTACCCATGCATACTAATACTCATGATTCATCATATCACACATAACTTCCATTAATCTCCATGAGAATCAACATCCCAACACATATAGCATTACATTGTTGGCTATCATAGTCATAGCCATGAAGTGCCTCAATGAAATCATCCTCTCATGCTAAAACTCCTCATAATATATACCTCCACTGATAACCCTCACCTCCTCCCATATATCACCTAACAATCATTGTAACATCACCTTATACCCACCCAAAAATTATCATGATCAACTCCTCCACAGGTAATATATAAATCCAAAATATGTCCTCTAGGGTAATCATCATCTTCCCTATAAAAATATGGAAGGTGTTATAATCCAGATCCTATCGCTCACACACTACCTCCACATAGGCATGGTCACAATTTATAGTCCTCATCTTGACCACCCCATGCAATCCCACATCCTGTAACCATTATAGGTCACCCACATCCAACATGTCCTTTAGATCCTCTAATAAAGGATTAAAGTGATGCCTAAAATTGATATATGGTACCTATTTCATGTAACACTTATCGTTAGTACAAAAAACAACATCACACACACTTAATTCATGTATATATACAATTCACTTTGTGCCCTCTCCCTAGTGGCATAAAAAAAAAATCGTATGATCTTACAGTCACAGGGTACCATGTGACCATACACGGTCATAAGATACCCAGTGACCATACATATCTGGGTATTTTTGGATACCCATTTTCCTATTTTGCACCTCCATGAAATTTTTTTCCAAAAATTCCCTTCTCACATGTGTCCAATCACACTCATGTAATCACATAGAAAAACATACCACATCACACAAACACAAATAAATGGTATTTTTGGATACCCACTTGGCTTATTCACCCATACCTCAACACTTTTTTATAAAAAAACTCACAAACACACGCCAATAGCACAAATGCTTTCACACACATGCATCTCGAAAAATGTATATTTTCCAAACACAAACAAAAATATACAACAAATATTACACACATGCACACACATTAAAAAACTTTCACCTTTCCATGCATACATCCCTACATATTACCCTTTTTCTTTTTATTTCATGCATATCTAAAAATGCCCTAGGGTTATTTTTAATTTCCCAAAATTCTAATTGTGTGGGTTTCAAGGTCCACTTACCCATATCACTCACTCTCCAGCTTCCCTCACATGTCCTGCCATCTCGTCCTTCACACCTCAATCCTAGTAGAACTTCATTGTAGAATCCTTCTCCTCTCCCTCTTCCATCACAAATTCACAATTCACAAGTGCACAATTGATGTGCATGCCCTATGACCATGGATTTTATAGTCATATCTCACTATTGCATGGTACCTTGCAAATCATACTGGTCACATGGTACCATGTGACCAAGTCCAAACTTCTCCAAAACCTACACCTGGGTCTCCCATGGTGTTTTGCACCTTGACCTCATGCCAAATTATCTATTTCTTATATATTTCTACACATTCACCAATTATTTCACTTCATCCAACATTTTATCAAGCATTTTATCATTGATTTTATTTTACCTCTCATCACCTCATCGCTTGAGGGGGTAGACATTTCACTAAAGCTACATTACACATGATAAATAACCACACACTCAAGACTATAAATTGTGTTTATCCAAAATCCTTTGCCAAAGATCATCTTACACCGTCCATTGCTAGGGTAACTTAAAAGTAGAATTTGTTTTCTCATAAAAACTCTAATTCAAATGAACATTTGATGGACCAAATACTTGAGTCTCTAGGGTAATCATGGATTTCCTTCTTCAAAGTGGTAACCGTAATACCATTCATGAATGAAGCACCTGAGAAAAACCTACCAAGGGTTGAATGGCTTATCAAATCAAATCAAGCTTAATGAAGTATCAAAGGTAAAGTTTCAAAGATATTCGCTCCTTCCAAAATTGGGGTATTTTACATTGATCATGATAGTAAGGCAATATTACATCTACTCCCCCAATAATCATCATCCAAAATCTTCCATCATCTGCAATCTTCCATCATCAATTCTTCTTTCTCAAAATTAAATTATCATTTGGTGTCATAAATTTTTTCACTGCCTCGTATCTTTACACACTACAATACAAAAAGAGGCAAATGTAGAAATCCAAAAGTCACACATGGTCACTTGCTTATTCCTCATGGCTAATTAAATCACAAACATTACAAAATTGCATTAATTAACCTCAAAATACCTTGCATTTATTAAAAGGGGTTATGCATAAGCTCCTTGGGCCACTCAAGCCCTTTCCTATGCTTAACCATGGTCCCCATGTGACCACCATCAAAATCTTAACCCTAGTAACCTTAACCTTGGTCTAAAGTCACTTTATCACTAAAGTGCACTTAAGAGGTTAAACACATGTTTAATTAAGATTAATCAAGGTTAACACTAACCTTTTACTCACACATGTGTGCACCCATGATATTCATAGATATTTAAATATGCTTAATATTTAAGACATAGGAAGGGGTGATTCACCCTTCACCTCACCCCTTTGATCTTATTTTAACCTAGGGTCAAGTTAATCAAGGTTAACATTAACCTTTTCTCACACATGTGTGCACCTATGATATTTATAGATATTTAAAATATCCCCTTTTAAAGCATGTGAAAGGATGAGTCATCTTACACCTCACCTTTAACCTCACTATAGTTGAGATTTAACCCATACTCCACTCCACCTCACAAGGGACACCTCACCATCCCACCTAACCTCTCCAAAATGCTATAAATAGTAGTAATTTTTCTCATAAATCCATCCACCTCATTTCACATAACAAAAATCTACCAATATTACATCAAACCTTCACCCATAAATCATCCATCAAATCACCATGACAATCATTCCTTTTTTACCCTCTTGTATGTTTTTTTTTATGGTATTTGACATATATAGGAGCATATCCGACACTGAACAAGAGCTGCTACAGTCACAAGACAACACCATATTCTATCAAATCCAAAAATATATAGTTACAATCATAGTCACTAGGTATCCAATGATCCAAACCTATCACACCCTAACGTGTGACTCTATCCAGAGTCTAGTTTCAGGCAATAACAAGATACAAAACCCTCTTGGCATGTAATATTTTCTATTTTTTAGCATTCATAGTCATCTACAATAACTTTTATTATGCATTTTACTATTTTATTTAGAATATTTTGTCTTCATAACTATGGGGCTTGATCCATGACAGACCCCCAAATGTACTAACCCCCTTTTGTAGGTCATACAGGTCTTGAGGATAGGTTTGATCAATGGTGGCATGCTTGCATTAAGCTCATACAATTTGAGAATCATAAAAAAAAATAGGGTATATTTGACTAATTCACTTAAAGAATAGGGACTTTCACCTCATGAAATCTCGCTTTGTAGCCTTCTAAGAAAATTTTGTAAAAATGAGAACCTCTTGTAACCCCTTTTGAGAATAAATATATTTGATAGACATTACACCCATTTTCCATTGATTTCAGTGTGAATCCTTGGAATGATTAAGATGAATGTAATGGGTTGAATGAACTTGTATGTGTAATCATTAATGGTTGATCTGTTAAGTGCCATGAAATGGTTTAATAGTTGATTATTTTGTGAGATCCAATGTTGTTACACTATATCCTGGCCATGTTTTCACTTTTCCCTAAACCCTTTCTCTTTCCTTCCCTTTACTCCTTTCCTTACCCTTTTTCTTCAAAATATATCTACAAGAGCTAGCTTTATTTGAGGTTGAAATAAAAATTAACCTTGTTTCATCAAATTACTATACTATGGCTAAACTTGATGGGCGTAATGTCTTTCCACAACAATGATATATTTAATCCAACAAGAATTCTATTCTAGGTCTTACTAAATTAGATACTAAAATCTATAATTACTTCCAATGGATATCTTTGAATGGTAGTGAATTGAGAAAGCAAAGAAAATGTATCTACCAAGTCACTAAATTCTTTAACAAATATTCTAGAAAGTTGATCCTACGAAGCAATGCTCCCATATCAAAGGGTCTGATATTAGTGTGATACCTTCACTAGAACCCTTATCATGATGTCTTCATCTTGAATGTTATGGATAGCAGCCAAAGTATACACATCTTAGCAATGTTCATATGTTTTTTCTAGTACCATCATATATCAGTAAATCTTGTAGAACTTCTTGGGAAATAGGATTAAGATTTAGAAAATTGAGTGACCTTGCATTATTCTAAATGGGAAAATTTTGTTGAGATTGAGTGATATGCACAGATCCTATGTATTAAAATAATTTTAGGGATCTAAAATATATGGAACCTACACTTTCTATAGGGGTTGATGAAGGAGAAGATGGAGATTTGTGTCTTTTGAATCTAAATGGAGGTAGTTCAAAAAATTGCATAATTTCTTCTATTTTCTTGGTTGCCAATCTTGTGATCATAAGCCTACATATTAAATGGCAGTTGGGTTCCATATGAATACTTCATTCTTAGTGGAGTTTCTAGATGATTGGAAATTTTATCTATGAGAGAAATATTTCAACAAGCTCTTACTCAATTAGGGAGGTGAAATTTGGGTCCCACCGAGCATGCCAAAAACTCTTGGTCCAAAATTGTCCTATGTCGATAAGATGTGCTTTGAGGTCTTGGCTAGGATTGGATGATTGGAAAAATACTTTTAGTCAACATTTTGAGTATTTCAATTCCTATGATGTTAGCTAATCTAAAATGGGGGTTGAAGACTAAAGAAAGAAATGGAAAATGTTAGAGAGTAGAAATTAGAACTGGTTAAGATTTAGCAACAACAAGAAATATAAGGTATGAGAGTCTCATTTCCTCAACTCAATTAAAATGTCTAATAAATCAACTATCGTAAAATATTTCAAAACATCTTTTTAAATAAATACATATAGTAATATCTTCAAACAAAGGCTAAAAAATACTTCAATATTTATTGAGAGACATATATATCTTCAATTATATAACTTATGCAATTGTAAAATCTAAATATCCAACCCTTATTCTAAGCTACATTCAACTATTTATAGATTTACATTGCATTCTGTTAGCTGAAAATGATTGTAAAAAAATTGATTGTAGGTCTAACGAGAAAGTATGGAATGTGGGTACCTATTTCCAAATCATTTTAGTATAACTATCATGTTATTGTTGTGCTAATATGACTAATTCTAAATTCTTCTAGGAGCATGGTATCCACATATTTTAAGCTAATTAAGGATATACTTTTATAACTTTACTTTTTCCACTTTGCTTGATGAATGGTCCAACTACATAGAGATAGGTGTATAATGGAGAAGAATTCAACCATTTATATTCTTTGGTATATCTAATTATTCATTATAGGGATAAATCCAGGCCCCTTTCATAGATACCAATATCTTAATGCTTTGCCAAATCCTTTCCCTTAGCTAAAATTTGGGTCCATATTATCTGAGTGGTAAGTTTTCTTGCTACTTAGAGTGATGTCAACTTCAATGAAAGTTTAGATTTTATGCTTCATACTTAGACACTTTTTGAAATATGTATTTCTAGGTCCCAGAGGTAATCCTTATCTAAAATCCATCCTTTTCTTATGCTATGCTTTATACCTTTAACCTTAATTTTTTTTATTTGACCTCTTCTAGTGTCATAATTTTTATGCACCTTGTGATTATGTCAACACTCCAAAATTTTAGCCTTTGCTTTGATACTTAGCCAATTTTTTGGTCTCCCCCCTATTGTACCAAATTTTTATGCTCTCCTTGGTGATATTAGCACTCCAGAAATATAACTTGCTTTCTTTTAGATTTAACTATAATATAAGTTTGATGTTGTAGCAAAATGTCAAACTCTCTTGCCTTAGCAAATTTTAAGGTTTAGCTATGCCATATGCCAAAAACATTTCATACCATTTGATGATGCCAAATTCAAAAAATTATTAGTAATTTATTCATACTTAGCCAAATTTTTACTCTGACATTATGATAAAATATTGAACTATTCTACCTTAGCCAATTTTTTTGACCCGATGACTGTCTTATGCATCCAACTATTATTTTAGCTTGTTATCTAATATGTATTTAGAAAAGTTATCTTAAAAATATGCTATACATAGGTGGATTATTCTTTTGACCTATATTTAACAATCCTATAAGAACTTAAAATGAACATGGGGACTACCAATGACTTCTAATCACAACTCTTTGACCCCCTAAAGTGCCTAAATTTCAAGATCTTGAATGAAAACAATATGGATAGCATTCTAAAGTTCCCCTTGAGACTATTTATTTTTAATAGGGATGTCTAGAACATCCTTAGAATGAAAGCATTCCTCCTTTCCATGGATGATGAAAAATTCATCACTTAGGAGGAGATAGCAGTGCTATGCATGTCAAGGTGCATCCCTAAACATTTTCCCATAATTTTTTTATTTTAGAAAATTTATCATAGATAAAATAGGCAAGGAGCTTCAATATCCCTACCTTCTACTACAACTCTTTCTTAGTGCATTTAGCATTATCCCAAGACTCACAACTATATGGGCACTTAATTCTAAAGATAAAGGACATAAAATGTAACCTGTAGTTTACCTCTGAGTGGATAAAAGTCCTTTATCAAAACTCTTTCTATTATTATTTTGTGGATAACTTCTTAACACCAATCATAAGTTCCATCAAGGGAACCAGACCCTAATTCATCCTTGATAAAATTACCAAGGATATTGGTTCTTTCTTGACACTACTACCATCATCTCCATGCATGGCTTCTCCAATCCAGTCTACCTGGTATGCAACTAAAGGAGTCATATCTCTTGAAATGTTGAAGTAACTAGACTTAATAGATGTTAGCTTTAGAAGTATACAAGACAAGGAAAGTTATTATAAGTTGTTAATGTATTTTCTAGAGGTGTGCCAACTTAAGGGAAGATTGACTACCCCCTATAGAAGAAACTAGAAGATTTGGGTCTCAAGAAGTTGGAGGACTCATGGCCTTACAATCCAAAGGGAGTGTTTAAAGAATACTTATCTAAAATTTACAATATCAAAAAGGTTCAACACCAACCTAGGTCATAAATAGAGGTCCACTAGAGTGTTTTAGAGGGGACCTTCCCACTACTTTAAGAAGTTAATTTCCTAACATCCAAGCAACACAAAGAACAACATCTTATTTTTTATACATCCACTGGTATGGTTAAATCCAACCTCAATATCACTAGGAACAAGAAGGATAGACTACTAGATCTAGAATATATTTAGGAAAAGATTAAGGTATTGTGGATTTTCTACCAAGGGGTTTCTGACACAATGTTGATACCTAAAGAAAATGAGCATGATGAAATTTTTGAAAAATACTATGATGAAGTGCATGCAATTGATGAGGAATAGTAAGAATATTAGGGAAGGACCACAAGTGAACAATCATCATGACTAGAGGATATAACCAAAGAAGAAGTTTAAATTCCTCTAAAAAATTCACCAAAACTAGAGAGATATACTATGGAAGTTTACACATTGGAGCCCTTGATATTGGATATTCCATTCTAATTGTTTTCCTTTCCAAAGATGTAGTTGAAAGGAGGTAACAAGGGTAAATCCTTTAAAAAAAGGCTAACATCATACCCAAGAATTAAAACACCCATCAAGCAAAGAAACATAAAATCTTTATTCAAGGAAACACCACCACCCCCTCTAAGGAGATTCTCTAAAATGGCTTCGTTAAAACTAAAATAGCATCACCAAAAATAAGAGCAATGGCTAGTCTATCCCCATTCGCTTCTATTTTGGAGACCCTACCATCTAGAATTATATCATTTATTCCACCTCTCTCTAAAGTCCCAACTGCTTCCCTACCATATATAGCCTATCTAGCTCAAGCCATCATAACTTTCATTCAACTCCCTATATAGAATATGCCTCAGTTACCTCTACTATCTTGATCTAATTGGCTTATCTCCCTTTTATATAACCCTCACCTCTACCTCTAGAGATTCAACTACAAATATTTAATTCCCAGTCCATCTCTTCTATCATGGAGCTCAACCCCTACTTCTAACAAGCCCATGAATACAACCAAAAACAAATGTAGAAGGAATAAAATGACAAACAATGGAACTCACTACTAAAAAAAATAGGGGCACTTTCCTTCCTCAAAGGTATGGGTTGGGCATGTTCCATTTTTATCCCATTATTTCTAAATTTTAAGGAGAAATGCAAAATATTATTATTGAATATCAACCATTAAACTCAATATTAAGGATGCACCATTAGAAAGGAGAATCAAGCTCTCTAAGTAGGTGTCTAAAGTGGTGATGCGTGACTAGAAAATAGTAAAAAGAAATTCGGATATAAATAAGAAATAATTATAAAATATCAAGAGTATGATTAAATCTTCCTAGGATGAAAATATGGTAGTGAAGGACCAAATAGCCTATCTCATGTCCCAGTTGGAAGAAGTAGACATGACATTGAAGAAATAAAGGAAGAGAATATTGGGGTTGGAACAAGGAGAAAATATCATTGAGTGGGTCATAGATATTACTTGAGTACTCTAGAAAGGGGTAATTTAAGCAGTTGAAAGAATTTTCTATGTATTCAAGTATATTTGTGGGTTTTCTTATTTAAAATTCAAACCCAAAAAGGAGTTCGACCAAATCAAGAGAATGGTCAGATTTCAATTTTAAGAGGTGTAGGTGTTCTAGGCTACCATATTCTATATTGATTCCTAGAAATGGATTACCATAGGAATTAATAAAAAATATACTATATCCTAAAAATCATGAAAGTCTTGATAGGCTAGTGGACTATTGATAGATGCAATAAGCAAGTCATATGCATAGCTTAGAAAGTAAATAATTGAAAAGAATTTATCTATAAACTAGTGCTGTATGACCTCATTTCTCCTTGGGATCCCCATGGAAATCCCCTCTCTAAGCAAGAGTATTGATAATGGATGACTCAATATGTAAATATCCTAGTGGCACTAGACCCATCATGTAAAGGTAGGGTAGATCAAGATGCAAGGCCTATAGTCAAGCTTGAAGCACTCTTATAAAAAATGAAGAGAGAGTTCACCTCCTTTTTCCTAGAAGAATTGGGTGAGATAGAAAAAGATTATTTATAACTCACTTGGGTGAAGCTACCTTTCAAAGGAGAGTGGGTGGAAGTTATTGAGGCCATAGACAAACTCTAGTCATGACTCTATGCCCAAATGATAATGCTATCGATTTTAGGTCCGTCATCTCCAACAAGATAGAGATCCCCTAGGAGCTTCCATAACTATAGTGAACCCTTACTACATGTATAATATGATTATGAGTTCTCACTCAATCCAGGATGTCAAGTAAAATCTAGTACATAGGCACCATGAAACTATGAGAACTAGATGCTTGGAAAGGCCTTACACCAAGAAATGCCACCTAAACCCATTAACCATAACCTAAGAATATTGGAAGAAGCCAGAGAAATAAGAACTAGAGGATAAAAGGAACTTAAAGCACCACATTGTGTAGGAAGTTTTAGTTATCAAAATCCTAAGATAATAATAGGTGGGGCAAGCACCGACCATATTTGTTAATGAGGACAATGCAATATAGACATAATTATTGAGCACATGGGGAGGCAAGGATCAGTGGTTGAACAAATAGAAGGGAGCAGTGAAAGGATCACATGTTTGTACATAAGAAATTTCTCTCCCTTCCTTTCACTTTAGGATTTCATTAGGTTAATTAGGAGTCTTTGTCCTTATTTTCCCTTGTTTGCATCTAAGTCTTATGCTAGGCATATCTAAAAAGAAAATCAAATCAAAAGAACGTGTATTTTAATTTAGTCATTAGAGTATTTGCATAGCCTGATTAAGGATAATCCAAGCACATTTAGAGTTTCATCATGTTCTACATTATTTTCTAGCACATAGTTGAAACCATGGGTCTACGTTTAGTAATTTCCAAATGTGCGCACGTGGTTGGTTAACCATGCATTAGTGGTTGACCAAACCCAAACACCCATCGAGTTGGCTCTATATTCCAAAACTTTGGCAAATCTTACCTAGAATTAGCCATTTAGCCTTTGATCTATTTTTGTTTACACTTGTCTATTTTTACTTTCTACATTTAGGTAATAAATATAATTGCATGTTAACCTGCATCACACTATAATAAATAGAGCCTTCACACACTTGCATGCGAACATTGGTAAGGTTTGACTTCATCACCAACCCTAAACAAATTACCCCATTACTTTGCCAAGGTCAATCGAAGAACCATCATAGCCATGGAAAACAACATGCATTCCCCTTCGAAGGGTTAATCACTACCCATGGTGAATTGGGTGAGGATTGGTAGTACCTAGGCTCCCTCATCGGGTTTGGGCTTCATCACCAAGTATTGATGGGTTTCACAACTTGGATTTTATCACAAAGTTAGTGTGTGAGAGTATCTAGGTGAAATTTTTAGATTCATATTTAGGATTAAACATTGCACATCGCTTACCAAAAAGAAATAATAAAAAAAAAATTAAAACTAAAAAAAATCAAAAATCAAAAATAAAAATCAAAATTTTGTGAAAACTTAGGAATAAACTTGTTTGTTTGCTTTACATGTTGTATGCTTGTGCTTTCACCACAAATTAACACATACACCTTTACACTTTCCACATTATCCCACCCTTAGTATATGGTAGCAACCCATAGTCAAGATAGAAATTTAGCCCAAGTTCAAAGTCAACCACTTTCATCCATGGAGTTTCCTGCTAATCTTCCCAAGCTCTCACCACTTCAGCAATAGGGAAAACCAGTGTGACCTATAATATGCATCTAGACTTAGACCATATAGTGGTACCTCCACTTTAGACATATATATGATAAAGAGAGCCATCCATACCTCCATTTCAGATACTCCTAGCAATGATACACCTACATCATCTAATGGTCGTGTCACATATGTGAATATGGATGCAATTATGACTTATTTAAATGCAAATAGTCTGGTCATTCCATAATTACCTTCTTCCACTATAACCATACCCACACATCCACTCAATCACATATATGGTGCTCCATCAATAAAACACACCATCATTTAACCATCTCCTCATAAGAAACCACCATTTTACGAATACACTTTGCTCATTCTAAAATAAACACAAGCAAAGATCTCAAGAAAAAATCATTACCAAAGACTATCATATGCCCTTTTTGCTGGGGCATATCACAAAAAAAATATCAATAAACAAACACTTGGTACACCTAAATGCTAAAGTGTAGACTAAAGCCTATCTACCCATGGATGGAAGGTTTGCCAAAATTAAGTTCATCAATTTATCAAGAGTAATGATTCAACAATGTGCATCTTTTCCATGATTGGGGTAACCCACGTTGACTTTTATTTGTGACCATATTACACAACTACCCTTCAAATAAAAATGGATTCAAAAATCCCTCAAATAAATACAAATGCATTTAAATCATCATCTCACATCATCATCATCTCAAGTGAACCTTGTACATAGTGATTTACTCTAGAAACTTGGTAGTTGCAGTGATTTTTTATCCATACAATCTAGTAGGATAGGTAAATTACCATAAGGAAACTTATTTAAAATCATTTCATATCATCACATTTGAAATTAAATTAGTTTTGTATCTCAATTTTTGAGTGAATTATGTTCAAGAAAATTTTCCCAAGGTTGTCACTGATGCCTTCTTCATGGGGTTACAAAACACAAAAAATTCATACTTCATCATTTTGCATTAAGGAATTTGATACAATCACTAGGAGAATGGGCTCCTAGGGTGATTTGTTCATTTACTTCATCATCTTGCATGTCAATCATACCAAAAGGTAAATTTGTGACAACACAAGTCCACCTCAAACTTGGGGCATCCAACTTGATCTTGATTTCCAATATTTGCATCCATCAAATTCATCCCTTTTCATCATCAAAATTAATTCAATTGGCTTGTGGGTTTCATTATTCACTCATTCACAAATTGAGGGGGTAAGCTAAAATTAAAAATTTCAAAAAATCATTCATTCTTGCACGTTGAGATATGAGTCCATTTCTCCATCCAATAGACCATATGTCTCTTGTTTTTGCACCACATTGTATTTTATGCAACACGATACAAAAAGGGGCATTTGTAGACACAAAAACCTAGGCATTTGAAAAACCACATTCACATTGCATATTCCAAGTTTACATAATAAAATATATGCCTAATTTTAAACTTAGGCATATAATTCCTGCACATTGTTAATTCACATAGCACATGCTAAATCTGCATAATAAAATATATGCCTAAGTTTAAACTTAGGCATATAAAATCCTGCACATTAAAAGTATTTTCCAAATTTTCTAAATCTAGAAAATAAGCCTAGAATATCCTACCTACCCACTAGATATGTGTCTTGGCCACATCACCATCACCCCTTTCCACCTCTCACACACCCATTTCACCCTTGTATCTTCACATGGGATATCCCTCGCACCTCATTCTACTTGCACCTACCCACATTCCACCACTCCACCTAAGTGAGACACTCTAAGTGACTCACTGCAACTACCCAAGATAGGTGGCTACCTAGTCCTTTCTCTTTGGTAGCCCTAGATTTTCATCTATATATTCCCTTTAAAATCCAAAATTACCTATAAAAACTACACCATTCCATCAAGCAAAGGAGGCTAGAAAAGATGTTGCTATGCTACCAAAATCATTGTAGGGAATCACCAAAAATTGCAAATTTCATACTATTGAGGTCCTAGATCTAAATTTTAGGATTTCTATCCTTCCTACACAACCACTTGTTGGTTTTTACATAGTCCCAACCACCCTCCAGTGGTTTCTCAACTGCCCTCCTGTGGTTACACAATCACAACCGTGGGCCCGCGTTTACGTAGAAACTACCAAAATTGTTTTGGCCATATTTCACTCATCTGGACTTGGATTGAGTTAAAATTTTAAGGGTAGGTTTTTGAAATCCTCCAAACATTCCCACAAATATTCAAGCCATTTGGAGCAACAAGAACCTAATATCACATACATTTTTGGATAGCCCCACCTACGTGCCCATTGTTACTCAAGAAAGCATTTTCAACACTTCCAGATATAGATCAGATAGGTAAGAACATAACAAGGCATATTATTTCATTATTTTCTATATTTTGTATTTTTTTACATATTCTACAAGCATCTAATTTTAGGTTTTGATAGATTTCCATTTATGTTAAAAGGGGATTCACATCGTGGAAACCCTTCACATGCTATTAACCCTATTTTGGTAGGACGTGTGCAGGAGATAAGTATTTGAGCAGCTATTGAATTTGGAGTGGTCCATCATAGGATATGCAAGATCACTTACCACTTGGTTGTAGCAAAGAAGACCGAAGACACCATCATCACTTGTATTTTGCAAAAAGGGGCATTTCTCCCTTTCTCTACCCATTGTAATCTGAGAGCAAGCATAGTGTAATCATACCCTTGCACATTCGAGGAAAAAATATTGTAAATGGAGATCAAGAATCCATTCAAATTTAATACAAAGATCATTTTCATTGCACATTGCTTGTTCTTTTATTTTATTATTTGGTGTTGTCTTATTTGCTTATAGAGATATATTACAAAAATTTGGTACACTTACTAAAGTATGTACCCGCTTATGATTAGAAGATGAGGGTTCACAAGCTCATTCTCAAGTTGGAATCAAGAATGAGATATGATGTAAACATGCATGAACCTAAGTTATTTCAAAATATATATGACCTAGCAAAGAAGGTAGAGCCTCACCTACAATTTAACTATTTTGTCTTATATGAGCAATATTAGCAAGCACTTAGGAAAAGGAATAGTCAGGGATTCTTGAAATGGAAAAAGGAATAGGATCACAAGACCAAGAGATCTAAAAAAATTGAGAAGATAAATGATGGGAAATAGAGAAGGTTCAAGATGAAATTCCAACCCAGGTGTTGTAGGTGAGTTGGAGAGGAGAGGGAAATCCTCCAAGGGAGGTCCCAGGTTCGAATCTCCACCCTACCAAAAAGTTGAATTGGGTATCCAAAATCCAATTGATAATGTTGGTGCGGGTAGGGCTGGGTGCGACCCTCGGGTGAATTTGACAGTGTAGAACCCCCTGTTCATGGTATCTTAGACCAAGGCGGCCCCGCAAGGAGTTTTTTGCTTAAAAAAAAATAAAGATGAACTTCCAAATAAAAACCAACAACAATCCCAAAAATTCTAAATCTTAGCCTAAAAAATCATTAACTTCAACCCCAACAAGTAAGGCAGGGGAACAAAAACCTAAAAAGTGGTAAGGACCTAAGAATAGTTGTTATAATTGTAGAGGCACTCACTATGCTAGTTAATATTCACATCAACCAGGGTCGAGTACATCTAGTACCAAGGAAAGGAACCCACACACCAAATTTATGCTGCAATCGAGAATTAGAAGTTGGAGGGGTAATTCATCCCAATGCGTAAATATTTTAATTGATAGTGGGGCCACATATAGTTTTATTTCTTCTAGTTCAGAAAAGGATATATAAAAAAGACTAGGATATTTAGCCTAAGGATGGAATATCGAGTATGGGTATAGGAAAACCTACTCAGTAAACTAATATTTTCCAATGGCATAGATTACTGTAACTAGTGGTACCATTGAAGTTTATTTGTATGTAGCTCCACTTCATGCTTTTGATGTAATTTTAGGAATGAATTGGTTACAAGCCCATAAATACTTGATCAATTTTGAATATATATGGATGGAGTATTCATAGTAAGTAGGGGGTATTCAAACCCTAGATGCTATCAACTATGCAGTTGAATAAAGACCTCAAGAAGGGGGGGATAGTCTATGTCATGAAACTCGATAAATTTAGAGAAGATCATAAGAGATAAGTTTTGGAGAAACACCCAATTTTGCAGGACTTTAAGAATGTATTTCCTAAGGATTTACCTGGACTTCTCCTTGTGCAGGAATCTTATTTTACCATTGAACTTATATTAGGAGTAGAACCTATCCATGGATCTCCATATATAATGAATCCTATTAGATGCAATAATTAAAGGTGCAACTGCAAAGTCTATTACAAAAGGAATTTATAAAACCAAGTGCGTCACCTTGGGGTGCACTAGTTTTATTTATGAAAAAGAAAGATGGTTCATTAAGGTTGTGTATTGATTACAAGATGCTTAATAAGGCTACAATAAATAACTGATACCCTTTATCTAGAATTAAATATTTGTTCGACCAAATAAGATATGCCACAATATTCACAAATATTGATTTAATATCAAGGTATCATAAATTTAGAATACATGAGAACACTCACAAAATGATATTTAAAACTAGGTATGGGCATTATAAGTTTATAGTACTACCCTTTGGACTAACTAACGCCCCAACAACATTAATGAATCTAATGAATAGTGTGTTAAAGAGGCATCTAGATCAATTTTTCATTATAATTTTAAATGATATCTTAATATACTCTCAAGACAAGGAGGATAATGATAAACATATCAAGATCATGTTAGAGTTGTTAAGGAAGAACCAACTCTATGGAAAACTAGCAAAAAGTGATTTCTATGTCTTGGAGGTATGATATCTTGGGCATATTATATCTATAGAAGGGATTATAGTAGACCCAGAGAAAATTGAAGCTATTTTAAATTGGCCACCCCCTACCAATGTGATAGAAGTATAAAGCTTCATGGGGATGATGGGCTACTATAGACGTTATATAAAGGATGACTATAAGATTATAGTAGTAATAACTAACCTCCAAAAAAAGAGAAAAGAATTCAAGTGGTCAGAAAAGTGTGAAGTTGCCTTTGCGTTGCTAAAATATAAACTCACTATAGCACCAATATTAAAAATTCCAAACTCTTAAGGGAATTTTTTAGTATTCACGGATGCATCACTGAAAGGGTTAGAAGGAGTAATCTCTCAAGATGAGTCAGTGGTAGCATACACTTAAAGAAATCTTAAGAATCATGAAATTAATTATGCTACACATTATTTAGAGCTACCAGTAGTGATTCATGCTCTAAAATTTTGGTGCCACTAATTGGTAGGAAGATCATTTAAATTAAATACTGGCCATCAAAGTATGAGGTATATATTCACCGAGCCTATAATTAATTTGATACAAAGAATATGGGTCGAGTTTCTCGCTGAGTATGACTTTGAAATTGAGTATATAAAGGGGAAATAGAATAATATTATTGATGCCTTAAGTAGAAGGAAGCACATAGAAACCATAACCAAAATTCATGTGGATCTAATGGATCAAGTGAGGAAACAACAATCTCAAGATGAGTATTGCAAGAAAATTTGAGCTAGGATGAGCAGCGATCCTAAGGATAATAAGGAATTTAGCATGAAATATGACATTTTGTGCTACAAATGTAGAATCGTCATACCAAAAATGGGCAATTTAAGGAAACTAATAATGAAAAAATCCCATAGATACCCTTATTTTGCTCATCCTAGAGGGATCAAAATGAGGGAAAACATGAAAAGTACCTTCTTTTGGATAAGTATGAAAAAGGATATCATCGATTTTGTTTCTCGATGCCTTGAATGTTAGAAGATTATGGCTAAATTTAAGCATATTGTAGGACAATTGTATCCACATGATGTACCTATGCATAAATGGTAGGTTATATCTATGGATTTTATAGTAGGTTTACCCAAGACCAGGTATCAACATGATGCAATCCTTGTAATAGTCAATAGATTGACTAAGGTTACACATTTTATACCAAGGAACATCAGAGATGATGCTCAGGTAGTGGCTAATAGATTTTCCAAAAAGGCATTTCTATTGTATGTATTTCCTAAAATAATCATTTCAAATAGAGATTCTAGATTCACTTATAAATTTTGAAAAGCTCTACATTGTGTAGTAGGTACGAAGTTGAATATGAGCTCGACATACCACCCTAAGATAGATGGTAAAACATAATTGGTAAACCAAGTACTAGAGGATGTGCTTTACATGTACTACATGGATAAAAAGTCTCATTGGGAAGACTACCTACATCTTGTAGAGTTCACCTACAATAATGGACATCATTCCTCTTTGGGGATGGCTCCTTTTGATGCCTTGTATAGTCAAAAGTGTAGAACACCATTGCCTTGGGATAATATGGAAGATCGAGTTGTGACTAGAACAGAGATGGTTAGAGAAATGGAGGATCAATTGAAAATAATCAGGCAAAGGCTGAAAGAAGTTGTTGATACATAGAAAAGTTATGTTGATCTAAAAAGGACTCCAAGGAAGTATTTTTTAGGAGATAAGGTGTTATTAAGGGTTAAATCAATGAAGAGTGCTATCAAATCTACAAAGTTGGATCCTTAGTTTGTGGGACCCTTTGAGATCACTAAAAAATATTAATTGAATGGTATATCGACTTGCTTTACCACCTAAATTTTCAAATATCCATGACACCTTCTACATATCTTTACCTAGGAAATATGTTACTGACCTTGAACATGTGTGGAATATTTCTAAATTGCAGATGGTAAACTTGGAGGCTATTGAAGTGATGCTAATAAATATTCTTGAGTTTTTTTCTAAGTCTATGTAGAACCAAACTCCTGAATAGTGCAAGGTCCAATGGGACCATTTTTTGAAAGAAATACCACTTGGGAAAAAGTGGAGGACATGCAAACACATTTTTCCTTCTTGTTTGAAAATATAATATAATAATTTTATTTTTATAAAATAGGAAACACTCAAGATAGTGTTTAGTCTTAAGGGTAGTATATCATGACCCTCGCTGGTAGGACATATGGCATGAAAAAACTATGTGATAATCAATATTAATTTGATACTTAGTTTTGTTGTAAACGAATGACTATATAATGTGATTGATTTATATTGAAGAACTGGTACTGCTGATAGATTATCAATGTGCAGGTTTAGGTACACTTGTAGGTGGAATAAATAGAATCATCCACCAGAAAAAAGGTACTTGAGGTTGGGGAAGTGATGATTAAGGCAACTTGGAGGTAACATTAATGACTACCTTCATATAGACATGCATTATTGATTATGGGATAATCATCAAAGCTAGCCACCTAGAGACAAAGTTGATAGTCTAGTAGCTATTGTAAATTCTCAAACTAAGATAGATGATTGGGTTGATGGAAAGATTTCCACTTTTCTTATTGTATGTAAGTTGTCTTTAATTTATCACATGTTGCATCACTGGTTTTGATAAAATGTGCATATGTTGGTTGCATTCATAACTCCTTGTTTTACTTTAATATCTTAAAAGAAGAGCATGATGTTAGGGTGTGATAAAATAATTCATTATGATTTAAATATATATATGTGTGTGTGTATAGTACGATTCTATTTGAATAATAGTAAAATAATATTTAATGGGATCTTAATTAAATTATAATAGAATTTCATTTAAATAGATAATAAAATCTTAATTTAAATGATAATAGAATTCTATTTAAATAGATGATAAAATCTTATTTAAATGATAATAGAATTTTATTTTAAATAAAAGGAACTTTACTCCAATGAGAATAGAAATTCCATTTAAATAATTATCGAACTCTTTTAAAAAATGGGACCTTGCAAGATTTGATTTGAAGAACCACCTTCTTTAAAGAGATAAGATCATGATTGCAAGAGGAAGCTTTCAACCGATGAAGAAGAGGAGATTCAAACGAAGGGAAGAAGTGTTTTTTTAAACCCAAAAATATCGTGCAACCACAAAATGGATGAGAAGGTATTGATGGTAGGTAAATGAGTTTTAATGAGGGACAAGACTATTAGCATAAAAAATAAGAACTCTTCTCCCTAAGTATTGAGGACAAAGCAAAAAAAAAAAAAAGGAGGGGGCATCATTGCTCAGAGAGAAGAAACCAAAAAATGCAAAAGGGAGGTCAAATATCTGGTGAATAAAGTTATCTAGAAGGGAAGAACACAACTAATATTTGAAATATCTTTATGTTGGTTTGAAAAGTCTACTCCCCTTTTATCTTTGGTTTAAATGAATAAACTATCTTGTTGTTTGAATTGGGAGTAACTTCTTAGACTAGTCATTTAACCTTAGTTGTTGGATGTTCATCTGTATCATGTCATTTTGGATTTTGCTATTTTCCTTTCCATCTTAAGTTAGGGTTGAAATCCTTTGGGTGCTCTTCAAGAAATAGCTTGTGATGGTAAACTCACACTCCCCCTTTATCGGTAGTGGTTCTACCACTATTTTGTGACTGTGACTCGAAGTTGTGTTATTAATAGTGATTCGATGATGGGTTTGTGTGGTTGTAGTTTGATTCGGTTGATATAAAAGTAGTTATTTATTTTACCATTTTGAGTTGATCAATGCTCATGATGATGTTACAATTGTGGGTGAAGTGCTAGCTTGGTTTTAGTCATGGCTAGCACTATTTTATAGGGTGCTTTAGTGGTTGGACTGCGCCTTGTTGACTCCTATGTGAATGGTTCCTTTGTATAAACCTGTAGTTGGGTCTTGGTCATGTTAGGGTAATCTCAATTTGTAGAAAACCCTTTTATCTTCTGTCATAGTTGAAATACTATTTCACACCTGCTCAAGAGTTTCTTGTAAAAGAAAACCCCCTCCCAATTAGAGTTTCAATGTTGACTAATCACAGTTGGGCCATTGTTGGTGGATCACTATGTATGCCATGTGGAAAGTGGTGAATCTTACCTCTTTTTTCTACCCCAAATACATGGAGGTTCATTGTCTACTGTGCAACCTTCTTGCACCCTTTTGTGAAGCTTAGTCTCTTTTGTTACTTCGATTTTTGACTTGGAATGTATGTTTTTTTCAATTATTGAATAGACTCTTAGGTTACCAAGGAGACCATTTTATTATTTTATTTTATTAATTAAAGAATGAAACTTTAGTTAATTGGATAGATAAATTATTAATTAATTAAAGAATAAAACTTTAGTTAATTGGATAAATGAATTATAGTTTATTTTTTTAATTAGAGGAATGAAACTTTGATTAATGTAAATAAAGGAAAATGGTTTATTTAAATAGTTAAAGGTATGGGACTTTGAATATTTGAAAAGAGGAAAAATGGTTTATTTAAATAATTAATGGTATAGGACTTTGATTATTTGAATAGAGGAAAAATGGTTTATTAAAATAATTAAAGGTATGGGACTTCGATTATTTGAATAGATGAAAAATGGTTTATTTAAATAGTTAAAGGTATGGGGCTTTTATTATTTAAATAGAGGAAAGTGGTTTATTTAAATAGTTAAAGGTATGGGACTTTGATTATTTGAATAAAGGAAATATAGTTTTATTGATTAATTAAAGGTATGGGACTTTTATAAATTTAATTAAATGAATGGTGTTTATTTGGTTAATTAAAGGAATGAGACTCTAATTAAGTCAAATTAAAGGAATTTAGATTAATGTTTAGTTAAGGAATAAAACCTTAGTTATTTGAAATAATGGCTTTTGCAATGATTTGATTAAATATAGACTTATGATACCCAGGTGTTGTAGGTGAGTTGGAGAGGAGAGGGCAATCCTCCAAGGGAGGTACCAGGTTCGAATCTCCACCCTACCAAAAATTTGAATTGGATACCCAAAATCCAATTGATAATGTTGATACGGGCAGGGTTGGGTGCGATCCCCGGGTGACTTTGATGGTGTAGAACCCCCTGTACGTGGTCTCTTAGACCAAGGCGGCCCCGCAAAGGGTTTTTCGCTTAAAAAAAAAGATATATAGACTTATGATCTAATTGTAATGGTTGAATTAATCTCATAGATTTGATGAAAGATAAGAATAGAAATGATAATATTCTTATGATTTCAACTAAACAATAGATGGTTGGATGCTTTAGTTAAATTTTTATAGGTGCAATTTGGAAAAGTAAATAGTAAATGCACTAGTTTCATGTTACTAGTAGATGCATTTAGATGCATGTCTTTCATAAAACCATGGGCTACCTTGATCCCCTACTATCATCAAATGAATTACGAAAATAAAGGAGGACCAAAGAGGCAATTGAAATCGATGTACTAGTTTGATTTATAACTGCAATAATTTACTTATGTGAATTGTAGGGAGAAATCCCTAGATGAATAGGATGTATTACTTTATTCTTTTAAGAGCATGGAGGTTTTACCATACTTGGATTAATGTAATAATTTATTGAATGAATGGGAATGTATCCTTAATTTACTATTATGATTTATTTATACTTTGTTATCTAGATTTCTCTTTTTTTTAATGGTTATCTACATTTAAATGTTGTTTCCTTTCTAAGTGCTTCTTTATGCTTTATGGATTTTTTTCATTAAGTAAATAGAGTCATTCTTGTCTTCTTGCTAAACATAAAAGTAACCTAAGAAAATGAGATCTTAGGGTGAAACTAGAAAGTGACCTAAGATATTGAGACCTCTTAGGGTGAACATAGAAAGGACCTAAGGGATTGAGACCCCCTTAGGGTGATGGTAACTAAGTAAACTAATTGATTACATCAAAGTTAAGATAGCTCATCATGAAGAAAATATGGATAGCTTAACTCACAATACACGTAGCATACCTACATATATAGACTTGTGTATGGTATGGTGATGGGCGTATACCTTCAACTGTATTGAAAAGGATAAGTTTAGCTCATCAAGAATGATGAGATGGATAAGCTTATTTACGATAACACATGGTATACCTACACAAAAAGACTTGTATAGGGTATTGAATGTGATGTAACTCTTTGAATAATTTGTGAAACTTAGTAAACTTAAAATAATAGTTAAACGAAATTTTGATTAGGGGTTTATGAATTCCTCTTCGTAGTAAAAAAATATATATTTTTTTCTTGTGTTTTATTATAGCTAGTTTCTAGGGTCATTACACATTCTATACCCATGAAGTTTCTTACTTTAGTCATATTGGTAGGTGGTGGCCAATCCAAAATGGCATTTATTTTAATAGTATCTATGGCTATTCCCTCTATCAATATGATATGTCCAAGATATTTTACTTTTGAAACATAGAAATCACTCTTTGCTAAGTTTTCATAGAGCTGATTCTATTTTAGCAATTATAGAACAATTATTAGGTGTTTATCATGTTTTTCCTTATTATGGGAGTAGATTAAGATGTCATATAAGAATATGAGGATAAATTGGTCTAGATGCCTCCTAAATATGTTGTTCATCACATTCATGAATGTGGTTAGAACATTAGTTAGCTTAAAGGGCAAGATTGAAAACTCATAGTGCCCATACCTGGTTTTAAAGGTAATTTTTTGAGTGTCCTCATGTATTCTTAGTTGATGGTACTTTGAATTTAATTCAATATTTGTAAATATTGTAGCATCTCTCAATTGGTCAAATAGATCCTCTATTCTAGGTAAAAAGTACCTATTTTTATGGTCACTTTGTTGAGCATCCTATAATCAATATATAGACATAACGAACCATATTTCTTATTAACAAATAGCACCGATGCACCCCAAGGTGATACACTAGGCTTTATTAACCCCTTTTCCAATAGCCCTTGAAGTTGCACCTTTAATTATTGCATTTCTATAGGGTTCATCCTATAAGGAGCTCTATGGATAGGCTCTGATCCTTGAATTAAATCAATTGTGAAGTCAAAATCATGCAAAAGAGGAAGTTCAGGCAGGTCTTCAAGAAATAACTCTTTAAATTATTGTAGGATTAGGTTTTTTCAAAACACTTCTCTTTTTTGTTCCTCCCTAACTTTTTTTATTTTTACTACATAAACTATCCCTCCTTTTTGGAGATCCTTCTTTAGTTGCATAACTGATAATAGTTGGGGTTTGAATGATCCTTGATCACTATGGATCCTTATTCTTCCCTTACCCTTTTTAGAAAACTCTACCCACCTATCTTAAAAATTTATTAAGGATTTATAAGCCTACAACCAGTCCATCCCTAATATGACATCAAAGGCATGCAATGATGCTACATACAAGCATCTTTTGATTGAATCCTTTTCTAAGGTGATTTCCACCATAGGGAAACATTGATCCACTAAGTAGGTATATCCAGAACCATACTCGATCTTCCACATTTGTGCCAAATACCCTAGTCTTTTTATAATACCCCCAGCTAGCTTATAAGAGATAAAACTATCTAAAGCTCCACTATCAATTAAAATTTTTACTTCTCTATTGAAAATATTACCCTTCAAAAGTAGTGGTGTAGCTTGTCCTTCAAGTTTTGTCTTCCAGTGGTTGCATAAATTTTGTGATTTAGCTCATTTTACTTTGCATTGGATGAGCTAGGCCCAGTTTGGTGAGGATAATTACTAGCATAATGTGGCCCTCCAAAATCATAGCAACTACTTTTGGGTACTAAATGGGTTATCTATTTTTGATCCCCTGTTTTACTTGCTAGAACTAAACATGACTAATTTTGTGATTGGGATTTCTTATTGCTGGTGTAATTTCCATTTCTCCTTGGTTTGTTCCTTTTGAACCTTTCCTATTTTACACCATTCATTCTTTCAATTTTTGGGTAACTTTTGCCCTTTTTTTTTTGCTTGTTTTCCCACTTCAAGAAGCCTTGGCTATTCCTTTCTCTGAGTGCCTACTACTACTTTTTATATAAAGGGGTATACTTGAACTAAAAGTGGCTTTATACATTCTTTGTGAGATCATAAGCCTTTTAAAGTGACTTAGGTTCAAGCATATTAACTTCATGCATTATCCTAGTCTCTAACTTGAGGATAAACATATGGATCCTCATCTTCTCATCATATTATGGCACATATTTAAGAAACTTTAATAGCTTTTTGTAATACACTTCTATAGGCCTCATTCAATTATCCTTAAATCATCCAAAAAAAAGATTAATTTATAGCTTCACCTTTTCAAACTATTTAAACACAAATTCTTATTGCTAAAACCACTCTTATTTAACAAGAGGTAGTATTCTATATCTATTTAAGTAACTCTATGCCAAAATCCATACTTACTAATTATAATGTGTTTGTGGCCCAACAACTATTTTTTGGGATTAATTTCTCTCTTCTTCCCTAAACTTTAGAAAATGGGAATTTTAGGCCTTCTCATCTTGTCTTAGAAACTAAGGATTACCTACATAGAAAGGTACCCAAATCCCTAGCACAACCAAAATCTCTAGTCCCTCACAACCTAAAGCTCTGATACAAAATGTAACAACTCAAAATCTAACTAAGGGGTTGCTAATTTTTATTTTTTTAAAACAAGCAAAAGCAACACTAAACACTAGCACAAGCCATGCTAAACACTAACACAAGATATCTAAGTTAACCCTAAATTTTAGTTATCTATTATTTCCTCTACACCAACCCATTGTCTAACATCTAGTCAGGATATGCCCATCTCCACACTATGCACATACTAGTATGTGTAGGTATACTATGCATATTATGATAGCTATTAACCACATCTTAGTTAGGGTTAGCTTATCTCCTTCTATCAGTTGAAAGGTACATTCATATCTATACCCTACACAAGCCTACCTATGCGGGCATATGATGTGTATAGAAAATAGACCACTTATCTTATCATTATGATGGAGTAGCCCAATCCTTTCATAGATAGTTATCTCATTTTTAAACTGCTAGGTGGTGCAAGTCAACCAGTTTAGTCACTTAAACTAAGTTTATCCTATTTGATCCTAGAGGATCCCATAATCCCCTAGGTTCTCCTACTCTATTGACACATAACACTCTAGACATAAAAATATCATCATCAAAGAGAAAGCATTTAAATCTATCAATTTTAAACAAGCATGGAATAAGGGTACAAAACTATAAAAGATATGATTGAAGAAATAAATCTATCTAGATCATGCATATATATAAAATCTAACATCATTAATCAATAAGATGAATCATAAGTTACAATTAGGAGATACACTTCCATCAGTCTATAATTATTACATAGCTTGAGTATGGTAAAAGAGTCCATACTTTTAAAATAATAAGATATTACATTAATAATTCAAATAAAAGTAATTCTCTTAATATTTCCATCCTAACTTTAGTAAGTATCTAACTTGGATTTTTGATGTCCTCCTTGGTCCTTTAGCTAGTCTGTCTCTCGATTGATGGTGGTAAGGGATCATGATAGCTCATGCAATTATGAACTATGCATTTACTAGATGTTCATTTAATATAGTGCATCTAAATTCCAAATTGCAACTATTTAATCACCAATACATCTCTACAAAACATTCACTCAACATCTAAGAGGTTTGTCTATCACTTTATCATAACACCCCTTTATCAATTAATATTTCATGATCAATATGATATTGAAGTCAGTTATCGCTCATCCAATTTCATTATGAACACCATGTCTTCCCTAGGCTCTTTAATACCACAAAACCTCCTCTATGACATCACACATATCCATTCACACTTTAACATAATCCTATATTTTATCTTCATCCCCCATCGATGATGATGGCATCCATGTCATCCACACTAAACCATGTGATCCTTGGTTTTCTCAAATTAAGGATTACATAAAATTAGGTTTCCTACCTTGTGATCTACCACATGCTCACCATCAAGAATTCAAACAAAGGGAAATTAATTATATGCTAGCAGGGGACATACTCTACCATCGTACTCACGATGGCATCCTTTTACATTACCTCAAACCACAAGAATCTCAAAGAGTGGTCCGAGAAATCCATGATGGAACTTGTGATGGTCACTTCAGTGGCATTGCCATCACTAAGTGCATTTTATTATGGGCTACTATTGGACCAAAAATAGAACATGATTGCTGTGGGTACGTCAAGTTATGCATCAAGTTTCAACAACATGCTAACCTTACACACTTACCCTTGCAAGCCCTGCAACACATCCAATCCACGTGGTATTTTTCGTAATGGGGCCTAGATATTATTAGGAAAATCTTGCCTACTTCCTTGAGTAACCATAAGTTTATTATCACCACCATTAAATATTTCACAAAGTGGGTTGAAGCTATCCCACTTGTTCAATCCATGGGAGCTAAAATCATGGCATTCATCACTAATCATATCATCTATCACTTTGGAATTCCCTCATAAATCATCTTTGATAACGGTATGTCATTTAAGAATAAAACTATCTGTGACCTATGAACCAAATTCAATATTCATCATTGCTTCTCTACCTCATACTACCCACAAGGTAATGACCAGGCTTAAGCTACTAATAAAACTATCTGTGCTATCCTTCGTAAAACTATCATAGAATATCATCATGATTGGCATAATCAAATTGCATTTGCCTTGTGGGCCTATCGCACAAGTATTCATACTCCCACTTGGGTAACTCAATTTTATTTGGTCTATGGTATTGAATCCATTAGGCCCCTATATCTCGAGATACCCTCTCCATGCATCTCCATGCAATAATTCATCAATGATGGCACTGATCGTCAAAATATATTAGACCAACTAACGGTCTTAGATGAGCATCACATCCATGCCATAGAGCACATGTGTTTATCAAGACCATATTCACCATGCCTACAATAGTAAGGTACACCAGTATGAATTCTAGATTGGTGGTATGGTTCTCAAAGAGAATCAATAGATCAGTAGACAATCCTTCCAATAGCAAGAAAAATTCACCCCAAATTGGCTAGGTCATTACATTATCATACACAGATTTGGTTTTGGAGCTTATAGAATGGTCAACCTCGAAGGACTCGTAGAGCTGAAACCTATTAAAATTATCCACCTATGCACATTCAATGCCTAGCTAGCCTAGGTATACATTCCTTGTGGTTGCACATATTGTCATAATTATGTTGTATATATCACCTCACTAACACATTCATAATACACGTTGCACCTAATACACACTTTGCACTTTTTTTTACACAACAAAAGCATATTTGCTTTATATGTCATTTTTATATTGTTAGTATATTTGTCTTGTAGGTTATCTATCGCTAGTTGTGGCACCTTTGCAGAGACACATTACTCTAGATCTATACCTCAGGCATACCATCACTCCATCATGCAAGAACTCCCAATGCCCCTTCCAGCACCAATCACCCCGAAAAATCATCCAGAGCCACCCAACCCTATTTATGTTCACCAGTCATCCTTCTCACAACATTCAGACCATGATGTGTCACATATATCTCATTCACCCCACTATAGATATTCCTCTTATTCTCCCCACTTTAGCGATAGTTATGTTTCTCTATCCTCATTTACAGATACATAGGAATGCTCCCAGTCCACATACCCTCATGTGAGAGGCTCTTCTCCTCCTATATTTTTTGACAAAAGAGACCCATACCTCCTATCCACTTCAACTCCATCTAGATACTTTCCTTCTAATAAGGGAAATTCACCTGCTTGTATTCACTTCTCAGGATTACCTCCACCCTTGCTAAATGGGATGCCATCATATGATCAATCCCTTCATAAACATCTTTCCTAGGTCATCCCTTCACATGCCCACCCATATTGGCCATGTTGCTCATTGCATTTGTCCCACGTACCACCTATTATCTAGATGCCTCTATCTCCCTTCCATGGTATTCAAATTTAGCCTCTGCCACCACCACCTCACCAATATCAATCTCCTCCTCCTTTATCTTATCCATTCCTATATATGCATCCATATTTTACTATCACCACTACACTAGGCTCTCATTCTCCTCCTACCTCGATTCCATATCATCCTCTTATCAATATTGAGTACATTCTCTCTTGCCTTGATAACCTTGAGTTACACTTGAGTCATTATCGATGTCATTCACCTACACACCATTTTACTATGGTCCATATTCCCTTGCCCTCTTCCATGCCTATCCCTCATTATTATACACAAGCTCCATAGAAATCCAAGTCTACTGTCCCACCACCTAAGCCCATAGTCCCACAACCCATGCCTATCCCATCTCCCTTGTGCTCATCACCACCTAAGCCTTACATATACCCCATGCCTATCCTTTCAGAGCCACTTTACCATACTTTCCACCAACTACTTCACATAGGACTCTTTGTGTTACCTAAAATATGCCTCATTGACCCACTTCACCCCAAGCCATGGAACTACAAGGAGAACCAATTTTGCATCTACCATTAATAATCAGAGCATGACATAAACAAGTGTCACACATTTGAACACCTTGTCTAGGATATGTTGGTTGACGAGTCTCCTCCATGATATAAATATACCACTTATTCTACTAGATTTCAAAGCACTACACCTCATACCACACCTTACCCCATACCATCACGTAAGTCTTTCATGTCCACACCCCACTATTTCCAGTAGCTATCCAGCTACACCAACTACAAAAATCCTAGTTGCATTGTTACTTTACCTAGTCATTTGCGACCTGATATTTGCCACTTCACACATTCTTAGGTTACCTTATTATTTATTTTTTTATCCTATTTATCTTCTTCTTTTTATCTAACATTGTCATATGTTCACACTTCACGTGGCTACATGCCTATGCTAGATTTCCCTTCTCCTTCTCTACCTCTCTTTTTAATTTTGCATTGTTGTATAATCACACTTTGAATGGCTACATACTTATGCTAATACTCTCTCCTCTTATCCTTATTTTCTTCTTCCTCCCTTATTTTTCTTCTTCACCCATATTCATTGATTTTATTCATTATTACTTTATTTACCATTTCTTTTAGCTTCTCACTCTTATTGTTCTTATAAATCATGTGCATTTTCCATTTTATAGTCATCTCTTGAGATTTTTGCACCCCACCACATGTTAGGGAAACTACACCTATTGTTCCTTCTTCTCATCATATTTTCATAGCTTCATTTATTTCCAAATATTTCCCAATCTCATCTCACTGAGTTTCACAAATTCCTCTTGTAAATATGTTCTTGCATGCTATATCTCTCATATTTCATCCATTGCATTTATGCATCACTTATCTTTTACATCTATATCCATGCTGGTACATTTTCCCTATAAAAATTCACTCATGATAGATTAAAACACACATGTGTTAGCATCACCACTTGGATGTCCACTCCCCTCTTTAGGATTACAAATTATATAGTATTTTGTGTGATTTTAACAACTCAAGTTAAGTTAATCAAATTTCACCTCTAGTTGACAAGTTCTTCTACTTCTCACAACTATCTTTGGTTGGTTTGATTTATTTTAGGGACCATTCACACGTCATATTTTAAGAAAGTTTTGAGTCTAGGGATGATAACACCTTGTGTAGACATTACCATCTAGAGAACAGTTTTCCCTGTTGAGCAAGGTGTTGCAAGAGTTTTGTCATTTTTGTCAACACAGGTAGTTAGATCTAATGATGCAGTGGATAGGCAGTTCAGAAGTCATTCAGATGCAGAGGACAGAAGTTCAAAGGTTATTCAGAGCATGGATAGTGAGTTTCCAAGAAGACCATAGTTGCCTATTTGCAAAAGATCAAAGAAAAAGACAAGAAAACTGTCACGATATCGCGACATGTTTTTTGTCGCGATTTCGTGACATGGCCGAGGAGAGAGAAAGTTTAGGCAAAATTATCATGATTTCGCGACATGTTTGAGGAGAGAGAAAGTTCGGGAAGAAAACTGTCGTGATTTCGTGACATGTTCGGAGAAAAAGCGTTAAGGAAGAAAACTGTCGCGATTTCGTGACATGTTTGGAGAAAAAGAGTTAAGGAAGAAAATTGTCGCGATTTCATGACATGTTTGGAGAAAAAGCGCTAAGGAAGAAAAGTGTCGCGATTTCACGACATGTCGGGTTTTCGCGACCCAAAGAGGAGAGAGAATGTACGAAGGCAAGTATGTCGCGATTTCGCGACATGTTATGTTTTCGCGGGTGAAAGACAGAAAAGAAGCCAAGGCAGTGAAAGTGTCACGATTTCGTGACATGTTTCATTTTCGCTGGTGACTGAGGAGAAAAGCGTATGGAAGCCAAAAGTGTCACGATTTAGCAAAAAAACCCCAAAAAAAAAAAAGTGATTCATGACAGGATGAAAGAAAGATGTACGGATGCAAAAAGTGTCACGATTTCACGACAGGCAGCAGTGAAGAAGCTAGCAGGATGAAGATGTCGTGATTTCATGACATGTCGTAGTTTCGCGACTCTAGGAGGAGAGAGATTGTACGGCGCCAAAAATGTCATGATTTCATGACAAAAGCAGGGAAGAAGGCCTAGAAGCAAAAAGGGTCGCGCTTTCGCTACAGAAGTAAGGATGACGTCAGCAATAGCTAGAAGTGTCACGATTTCATGACAAAAATGTTGTCAAAGCAAACAAAGGCCAAAAGTGTCATGATTTCACGATAGTAGGGATAAGAAGGCGTACGGATGTAAAAGGTGTCGTGATATCATGACATGTTGTAGTTTCATGGTAGAAGCTACAGGAAAGTGACAGAGGTGGCAGAGGCGGTTGAAGCCGACAAAGTTGAATCTAGGCCGATGGAATTTAGGGTTTTGTAGTCGACGATCTTTAGGGTTGAAGCCGACAAAGTTGAATCTGAGCCGACTAAGATTAGGGTTTGCATTTGCATAATCAGCCGACTACAATTAGGGTTTTTCATCTTGAAATCTCTAGTATATAAGGAGGGCTGCTTGGAGAATTGAAGGGGTATCGAAGTGAGCATGGGCGTGTGTGATATGTGGCCGTAAGAGCATAGATAGCGCAGAACCGGCGAGATGAGGGCGAAGTGCGTGATGTGAGCAAGTCGTGTCGAGTTGTTCAAAGTTTGATTGTGAATGCGCACAGAGAGCAGAGTGTGGAATGACACAGAGTGTGCAAAGCATGTGTGCAGAGAAAGCAGAGTGTGCAGAGAGCACAAAGGGCAAAATTGAATGCTGAGTTTGGCTGTAGCAGTGAATGCACAAAGCGAGCAGAGAAGTCGAATTGCTGAGTTCGGTTGTAGTAGTGAATGCGCAAAGCAAGCAGAGAACTCGAATTGCTGAGTTCGGTTGTAGCAGTGCTATAGATATCTGTATCTTGCGAACCGTGAGAGAGATCGAGTAAGCTTTAGACCAGTCAGGGTCTTGTGAAACCGAAGGTATTTTTCTTGTCAATCATTTTTCATTCAGAATCGAAGTCCAGGTTGCAGCTTGGCATCAGGGGTTGGTGCTCCTTCTAGTTGGTGCTGGTAAATCAGGGGTTGGTGCTCCTTCTAGTTGGTGCTGGTAAACCAGGGGTTGGTGCTCCTTTCTGTTGATGCAGATAAATAAGGGGTTGTAGCTCCTTCCAGTGGGTGCTGGTAAATATTTTGTAAAGTTGGTGCTTTGCTAAAGGTTGGATTTGGATGGTAGTCCAAGCAGCCATTCTTTTTGAGGAGTAGCCATTTTGGTGAACCTCGTTAAAATCCTGTGTTGTGTGATGCTCTGTTGCTATTATTACTGTATCTATTTTTAAGTTTTAATTGCTGCTATTTTAAGAGCTTTAAATTCATGGTTTAAAGAGCTACACTGATTCACCCCCCCTCTCAGTGCCATACTAAGTACAACAATTGGTATCAGAGCCAAGGTTCCCTTCAAAGGCTAAATCAGCTAGGGTTGATCTTGGATTAATACTCTAATGGCAAAGAAAGGCAAGAATGGAACCATGAGACACAAGAAGAAAAGATCACACAGGGTCATAAAAGAAAACAAAGATGAACTCATTATTGCTGTAGATTCAAGAGATGAATCAAACAATGGAGAAAAGGCCAAAAGTCAACTCGGTCATGATGCAGGTTCACAAGGTTCAGAATGTTTTGTTTGTGGTCAACTCGGGCATAATGAACGTCAGTGCCATGGGTTTAGTAGCAGTGAAGATGAAGATGATACTCTCAAAATTGAAGTCCTAGAGGATGATTCTGAAAAGGAAATAGATGGAGGTCCTTACATGATACTCGACAAAGAAGAAATAGAATCAGAACAGGAATGTAATGAAGATGAAATGAATACAGAAGCAAATTGGAATGAAGATCAAATTACAGCTCCAAGAAAGAAGAATAAGAAAAATTCAGGAAAGCTTGAGGATACAAACAAAATCATAACCAGGTTGAAAGTTCAGACAGAAGAATACAAGAAACTTTTTGAAGATCTCGAAATACAGTTAACCATGAAAACAGAGTATTACAGTAAGCTAGAAGAAGAGATTGACGGTCTAAGAATGCAGACAGAAGAGATGAATAAGAAAGTTGATGTATGTAGCAAACATGAAGAAGATTCCAACAAAATTGTTAGCAATCTGAAGCTGCAAATAGAAGAGTTCAAAAGGATTGAAGAAACTCTCAGGTCTCAGATCAATGAGAAAGAGACTGTTTGCTGCAAACAAGAAGAAGAGATTGTTTCTTTGAAGAAACAACTGGAAGAGGCCAATACAAATCTTAAATTCGAGAAGAGCACAAAATTGCTAGATAAAATGATAAGTCATCAGAGAAGCTCCACGGATAAGCATGGTCTTGGATATGAAGCTGAACAACCCCCATCATCCAAATATGCAGAGAAAAAGGAGCTCACCATTGAAGGATCAAAGCATAAAAAGTCTGAAGTTGAACAACCTTCATCATCCAACTCTATAGAGAAGAAAAATTTCACTGTTGAAGGGTCGGAGCAAGAAAAGGTTAAAGATGTATCTTCAAAAGAAAGAAAATATCAAAGGAGATTTACAACAAAGCAGCCACAACAAAAGAGGTTCTACCACTCTCACTCTTTTCATACTAACACTTTTAATGGCTATTGTTTCAGATGTAACCAGTATGGTCACAAGGCAACTTATTGTGGATTGAATAATAAATCAAAGAGTTATGCTGATAGAAATACATCTGCATATCTGAGTGAACACTATGTACAATGTTTTCAATGCAATGGTCATGGGCACATAGCAAGGTTTTGTCCAAGCGCTTCTGTATCAAATCTAAGGCAAAACAATAGATTTCATAAGACGCAAAGAACGCAACACAGACAGGGAATAAATTAGGTTCATAGAAGAAAGGAAAATAATCATTCATCATGGATGCATAAGAGACAACCACACCAGAGAAATATTCGAGTTCACGCAAAGGTGCAAAATGGGGAGGTAGTTGAGAAATACAAGCCCGTGTTCAAGAAAGTTTGGAGAAAGAAAGAAGAGAGGAAATCATGTCTCCTTGGACTGAAGGAGACTACTCCTCCGATGCACTAAGCAGCTCCAGGTAGCACATCCTCGGGGGGAGCAATCTTATAGATTTATTTTTAATGCTCCTATGTATGTGTTTGGGTTTCTGAGGATGTAAAGCAAGAAGTTAGGGGGAGTTGTGGTATAATTGTCAAGTGTGTTTTGAGATCATGGAGTTTTGTGGTAGTGCCGTGAAGGGTCGTGTTTGTATTGAGAATCTTCACCATTGGTAATATTTCTTATGTCATTGTTGTACTGTTGATGGTTCTCACGATCACCGTTTATAGCTATGGATTATAATAGTTCAGTATGATTTTGTTTATCGAAAGAATGCTTGCCCTAGTTGCATATTTGTGTTTCGATAATAGCAGCGTGTTTTTGTTCGACGCTTTGATGTGAAGATTGTCAGATCTTTCATGACACCTTGGTGAATATAATTAATTCATAGACAGTTTTGTTTTAACTATTGATAAAATGCCAATCCAAGGATAAGAAGTTTGAGGCTGAGTAAGGTGCACTACGGTTGGCCATAAAGTGTTTGACAAAATTTTGTCTTCCGATATGCACAGTTGAAAGTAAGGTGTGATCAGCGGTGATCGTAGAAAACATAGATCAAGTAGTAAATATAAAAAGGGATTTGGTTGGTGTATGGTACAGTGTTTGATGCTTGCACAGAGTTGGCAGAAAATTGCAGTGCTAGACAAAAGTTGGTACAAGTGTGAGTCACTTGTCAATTCTGTTGACAGATGTGAAATCAGCATGTTGAATGGGAAGATTGAAGAAAAAGTTTATAATGTGCAGCCAGATGATTTCCAGCCTGGTGATGAATGTTGAGGGCCAAAAAGGGGCCCGAAACCCAACTTGGCTTGTAAGTTGAAGATATATGGCTTGAAACAGGCACCCCGAGCATGGTATGCAAGGCTAAACAATTTTCTCACTCAACAAAGGTTCAAGAATGGGCAAGTATGCATGAGCAACATGAATTGAAGTGGCCACATATTCCCAAGAATAGTCTAAGATTTGACTAGCCATCGGGATCAAATTCTCAGGGGGGGCATTTGTGCATTTGTTTATCTTATTGATCATATTCATGATTTTTGCTAACTATTTCAATGTGTTTCTGAGAATGGTGTGCATAGACTCAGGGGGAGTCTATAGCAGCCCTTTGGTATTATTGTCAAAGGGGGAGAAGAATTACAGGAGAGTGCATGAGTGTTGCCAACAATTCCAAAGGGGGAGATTGTTGTGCAAGGTGCAGCAAAAGTATTTGTCATTGTTGTCAACACAGGCAGTTAGATCTAATGATGCAGTGGACGGGCAGTTCAGAAGTCATTCAGATGCAGAGGACAGAAGTTCAAAGGTTATTCAGAGCATGGACAGTGAGTTTCCAAGAATACCATAGTTGCCTATTTGCAAAAGATCAAAGAAAAAGACAAGAAAACTGTCACGATATCGCGACATGTTTTCTGTCGTGATTTCACGACATGGCCAAGGAGAGAGAAAGTTCGGGCAAAAATGTCATGATTTCGCGACATGTTTGAGGAGAGAGAAAGTTCGGGCAGAACTATCACGATTTCGTGACATGTTTGGAGAAAAAGCGTTAAGGAAGAAAACTGTCATGATTTCGTGACATGTTTGGAGAAAAAGAGTTAAGGAAGAAAACTATCATGATTTCACGACATGTTTGGAGAAAAAGCGTAAAGGAAGAAAAGTGTCGCGATATCGCGACATGTCGGGTTTTCACGACCCGAAGAGGAGAGAGAATGTACGAAGGCAAGTATGTCACGATTTCGTGACATGTTATGTTTTCGAGGGTGAAAGATAGAAAAGAAGCCAAGGCAGTGAAAGTGTCACGATTTCGTGACATGTTCCATTTTCGCTGGTGACTGAGGAGAAAAGCGTACGGAAGCCAAAAGTGTCACGATTTCACGACAGCAACTTCATGTCACGATTTCACGACAGGATGAAAGAAATATGTACGGATGCAAAAAGTGTCACGATTTCATGACAGGCAGCAGTGAAGAAGCTAGCAGGATGAAGATGTCACGATTTCGTGACATGTCGTAGTTTTGCGACTCTAGGAGGAGAGAGACTGTATGGTGCCAGAAATGTCACGATTTCATGACAAAAGTAGGGAAGAAGGCCTAGAAGCAAAAAGGGTCGCACTTTCGCTATAGAAGTAAGGATGACGTCAGAAATAGCTAGAAGTGTCATGATTTCGTGACAAAAACGTTGTCAAAGCAAACAAAGGCCAAAAGTGTCACGATTTTGTGACAATAGGGATAAGAAGGCATACGAATGTGAAAGGTGTCGCGATATCATGACATGTTGTAGTTTCATGGCAGAAGCTATAGGAAAGTGACAGAGGTGGCAGAGGCGGTTGAAGCCGACAAAGTTGAATCTAGGCCGACGGAATTTAGGGTTTTGCAATTGACGATCTTTAGGGTTGAAGCCGACAAAGTTGAATCTGAGCCGACTAATATTAGGGTTTGCATTTGCATAATCAATCGACTACAATTAGGGTTTTTCATCTTGAAATCTCTAGTATATAAGGAGGGCTATTTGGAGAATTGTTTGGGTATCCAAGAGAGAATTGGTGTGTGTGATATGCGACCGTAAGAGCGCAGATAGCGCAGAACCGACGAGATGAGGGCGAAGTGCATGATGTGAGCAAGTCGTGTCGAGTTGTTCAAAGTTTGATTACGAATGCGCATAGAGAGCAGAGTGTGGAATGACACAGAGTGTGCAAAGTGTGTGCATAGAGAAAGCAGAGTGTGTAGAGAGCACAAAGGGAAAAATTGAATGTTGAGTTTAGCTATAGCAGTGAATGCGCAAAGCGAGCAGAGAAGTCGAATTACTGAGTTTAGTTGTAGCAGTGAATGCGCAAAGCAAGCAGAGAACTCAAATTGCTGAGTTTAGCTGTAGCAGTGCTATAGATATCTATATCTTGTGAACCGTGAGAGAGATCGAGTAAGCTTTAGACCAGTCAGGGTCTAGTGAAATCGAAGGTATTTTTCTTGTCAATCATTTTTCATTCAGAATCAGGGGTTGGTGCTCCTTCCAGTTGGTGCTAGTAAATCAGGGGTTGGTGCTCCTTCCAGTTGGTGCTGGTAAACCAGGGGTTGGTGCTCCTTTCTGTTGATGCAGATAAATAAGGGGCTGTAGCTCCTTCCAGTGGGTGCTGGTAAATATTTTGTAAAGTTGGTGCTTTGCTAAAGGTTGGATTTGGATGGTAGTCCAAGAAACCATTCTTTTTTAGGAGTAGCCATTTTTGTGAACCTCGTTAAAATCCTGTGTTGTGTGATGCTCTATTGCTTTTATTACTATATTTGTTTTTAAGTTTTAATTGCTGCTATTTTAAGATCTTTAAATTCATGGTTTAAAGAGCTGCACTGATTCACCCCCCCTCTCAGTGTCACTGTAAGTATAACATTCCCTACTTATCCAATAATTTGTGTGATCAAAATATGACTTGGGGATAAACAAAGGGACAAGCATAAGCAAAATAAAAAAATAGGTAGAAAATAAAAGACAATGCCCACATTCCAAAAAAAAAGAGAGCAAAGAGCACCATAAAAAGAGAATCAAAAGAACAAGGTGTATAAAGTAAAAGGAAAATCATCCAAGAGTACTACTATTATGCTTGATCTCCTTTGGTCCTTCGGTTTAACATAACATCATAGGATGATTTCCATCACCAGCAATAGGCTCTAAGTGCCTTCCTGCCAGTGGAAGTCTTACAAGCGGTGACACATTTTATCACATTAGTGACCTTTTGTATAGATCACTGCATGCTTGTGGATGCACTAGCTATTTTGTCTACGTTTACAATACGTTAGTCCTACCTCACTCAAAATGGATAAATGAACGTCACTCATCACACACATTGGTCCATGATTAACTTTGATCTAGTCAGGTTAGTTATATGTTGTGGTTGAACCTTGCTCAATTTCTTATAAGGTTTGATTGCTATAACTATGATAGTCAAATTTATTATAAAATTCTTGTGCTATCCTACATCCCTGATATAATGGAATGGATCACATTACCACTAGTTCTATTACAATACAAGTGCTTCCTCTATGCATTTCATCATACACATACATGAATCATTGCATCTATATTACATTAACTCATCTACATCACATCATTATAAATTACATCTAATATACAATGATAACATTCTCCTACATTCTACCATATGCATACATATTCACCTATCATACATTCACCTACTAATATACTACATTACACATACACACAATGTTAAACTACACATTCATCCACACAAAATCATGACACATGTATATAAAGCCACAAAACAAATCATGTATATATATAATGATCAAAATTCTCTCAGGCTAAAAAATAAAGTACATCCATAGTACATCTCAGTCCTATCGACTACTATGAGTCTTACCACTTTCCTCCTATCCCATCAGCACTAGCTCCACCCTTCATGCCTCTACCACCCCACTCGACTTAGGAGCAACCTCCTCCAATGACATTGCCAAAAGTACTACAACCCTATCCAACCCTAGGGTAGAGCCCACTACCTATGATACCGTTGGTGCTACCAGTATTGGATCATTCAGTACAATTTATGGTCCACTCCTCTAACTCTATTATGAGTGTGTATGATTCTATGACCACAATATTGACCTTGACTATGACCCTTCATAATTGGGAATCACATGACCATACAAAATCATGGCAATATCACACTATACCCTTATCGATACCTATTTGAATATCAGTATGACACATCTACACGTACCTATCACCAATGATCCATATTAGCCCTTAGACCTATCATCTGAATCCTTAGATCTACCACCTCAACCATGGCCTACTCACCCTCTAATGTCTCGTGCCTGATATTGTTTCTCTATCTCTCCCCATAAGGCTACTACCTCCTACTTATGACCAAATTGCATCACATCCATGCCAACCTATACCTGTTGCACACTCTCCTATAATACCATAATATTTTACTTTAATCTATCCTCTATGGCCATGATCTCCAATATGTAATATCATAGATCTTCCACACTCTATATGCCTTGTTTGCTCTACTGCAAGATACCCTCGCAACTCCTCACACTACCTCTCTAACTCCTCCCTATCTATACGACTCACCTGCTCACCTATCACCAATATCCTATTGAGCACCTAACACTCCTCCAACCATCTCCGTTGATCAAGGTCCCAATCTATCTTACTCTCATTAAGTATCCCCTCTAGATCTCACATCCTCTCTTAGTATCTCTAGCTCATCATCAGCATCCATCATATCCTAGATATAAAATATCATGTTTGGCACACCTCCATCATCATACTCATGCATCATTACAATCCCATCCATTGGTTGGCTCCACCCACCCTCATAATGTCCTAGTAAACCACCCTAAGGATACCCTACTATGTCATTGCTACTATGCCGCATCCCTCCTCCTCCATAGGCACTACCTCATCTAAGGGCCAGCCTCCATCATTGGCTTATCACTTTGGCAACCCTGCAATAAGGATATTAGCCACATCATCTTGATGTTACCTCTATCATAAAAGATGCTTCTCTGTTTTCTCCTATAGCCTTGCATATAGCATAGGTCCAACCCCTCCTAGTGCCTATCCCCCCAATGCAAGTAATCCTACCAATGGATACACCTAATCATCTACCACTCTAAATATTGGCTCCCACCTCTATGTGGCCCACCATAAGTCATACTCAAGAGTCTTCCCTACATCATCCATATTGGGAATCACCATCGATGGATCCCTATTCACATCCAAGGAAGGCATTATAGGTCACACTCCTAGATCACCTTACCTCCTCCATATAACAATAGGTGGATTTGATCACCCCTATCATAGCCAAAAATACTGCATGACCCTATTGAATGGGAATAACTCTACCTGCTACTCATACTACCCCAACATCTAGCACCCTTAGTGAATCTTACCCAACTTCTCATCATCCTTCTCCCACACAACCTTACACTTCCAGGGCCTCCATTGGATATGCTTAGGCTCTAAATCACCTAGCAACCTCCTCCAAAATAGGCCATCACCCTTATGTCCCCTCTTCATCTCCTTATCCATATCTGTATGCCATTTCAAGGCGTAGGGTACACCATTTACCATCAACTAATGTATCTCTTAAGGAAATAATGACGATCACTCTACCACGATATGATCATAAGCCCAAAATTGCAACAATGGGCTACAACTCAAGCTTTATTTGTGCAACCCTCTAAAAATCTATACTAACATCATGGATGCTCATGTAAATACTACCTCATGTTCTACCATATTGCATACCACACCCATCATATTCTAGGATAACTTTACCCCTAAAATATATGGTAGAGCATACATCGATATCATTAGCATTGTTATACAATGGTAATTAGATAGCATATCCTTCTGCCAATAGTACTCATAGTCTACTCCCTTCTCATACTATACCTTTTCATACCTTGCACAAAATGTCTGCTACAACACATCCTTATGTGTGTCATATGGTGCCACCCTCACTGTAGTGCCCTCTATCGACAACTTGTAAATCCTATATATGTCCTCTAGTGTAATAGTCATCTCTCCCATGGGAAGATGAAAGGTGTTCCTATCTATATCCCACCTCTCACACAATATTGATACATATGCCCTACTGGTATGAATACTCTCTACCTCCCATACACCCTTAATCCACACCCTCCTCATCCATTATCTATCCTCTATCCATTTATTACCTAGGGTATTTCTCAACGATCGCACATGATGTCATTGTTCAATCTTCATTATCTATTTTCAGTCAAAAATGTCACACAAATTTTTCATCTATTTTACATGTATATAAATTCATTCTTGTCATTATATACAAAATATTCATCACATCCACACATTATGCAACATATCTCAGCCATCACACATTCAAAAAAAAAATTAGTTCGCACCCTAGCATACGAACCTAGTTTGCACATTGCCATGCAAACTTGATTTGTAGCTCGTCATGCAAACTCTACAAAGAGAGCATTTTTGGGTACCCATTAAGCCATTTCATGGAAAAAAATTCATTCACATGAACAGACATCATGTTAATTACACACAAAACAAAGTACAACCCCATAGGCACATATTTTGAGGCATACCTTTACAAAACACACCACCACATTACAACATAGCAAAAAAAATCACATTTTTGGGTACTCATTTTGCTTTTCATGGTGAAAGTTCAAACAGATTCCAAAAATAGTACATATTTCATGGCTCATCACAAATTCAAACCTCACAAACACACATCTCAAAACACATATCCACATGACTTGCCAAAACAATCCAAAATATCAAAAAAATACATTTTGGATACCCATTTTAGCCTTTCATGGTGAAATTTTAAATAGAATCCAAAAATAGTACACCATTCATACAACAAAATAAAATCAACTCTTTTACATGTGCCACACGTCACACAGTCAAATATTTCAATCCAATGGTCAAATGGAAAATAGTCAACATTTATAGATATTCATTTGGCCCCTTTTACACTTTGTGCACACATTTCAACCAAAAACAACATGCACAGATGTATTCACACTCAAACCTACATTACCATACTTTTAAAAAATTATGTAATTAAAAAAAATAGTTTGAGTCTTGTGCACTTACTGGTGGTGTATCATGTTAGTCGATCATGCTTGCATACCCTCCTGCCATATCAACACAAACTAAATATTTTTATAATGCTCCACTTCACAAAATCTTCCTCCCTTCTCTCCCTATAATATTTCATAGCATAAATGACCCTTGCATGCATGAAAAAAGGTCTTATACTCCATAATCCTTAAGTTTGCACCCCACCATGAGAACCCTAGTTTTCACCCCACCATGTAAACCTAGTTCACACACCACCATACAAACCCTTGTTTGCATCCTACCATGCAAACCAACACTCTTCACATAAGTTTCACCTTTTTCACTATTGCAGCTTCCTCTTCATTTCCCATCATTGTTTACCAAAATTTCCACTTCTTATTGAAGAACACAAGCTTGTACTGAGAGGGGGGGTGAACATTATAAGACCACTTTTTAATTTTCTTTACAAATCAATATTATGCAATGTATATATAGAAATATCAATATCAGTAATCAAAGCAATGCATAAATCACCACACACAGTAGAGACACCACAACTTATATGGTTCACCCAATGTGGGCTACTCCACGGAGAAAATATTTCACTAAAATTTTCTCAATCAATATCTTGGGAATCCTTTCCCTATTATAATTTTTATGGACCTCTTTCTAAAGGAGATATCAATCCCCTAAATTAAGTTCATGGATCTCTATCCATTGCAGAACTTCTCCTCTGCTATGGTTGGTGATCCTCTTGAAGACTACTACCTCCACTGCACTAGCTTGTGGATCTCTCTCCATTGAAGACTCTTGTCCCCACTCAGAATACCTATCCTCACTACCCTAGCTAATGGATCTCTATCCACTGGAGACTACTTTCCTCTCTACTCTATCACCTCCAAAGCTCTATCTCAAATTTACACTAAACATAGTCCTTCGGTCTAGAACAATTTTTCTCAATGTCTATCTCTAGTCTGGCATAAATATATCCTCAAATCTACAAAAAAATCTATCCTCAAATCTACTCAATAAGTCCATGTAGAACTTGCTTAAATTTTCTCAACAAGTCCACATAGAACTTACTCAAATATCCTTAACAAGTCCACACATAACTTGTCCAATCTGCTCAACAAGTCCACACAGAACTTGTCCAATATGCTCAACAAGTCCACACAGAACTTGCTCAAATATGCTCAATAAGTCCACATAGAACTTGTAAAATCTACTCAATAAGTCCACACATAACTTGTCCAATCTACTCAATAAGTCCACATAGAACTTATCCAATCTGCTCAACAAGTCCACATAGAAATTTTTCAATCTGCTCAACAAGTCCATACAAAACTTACTCAATTACTTTCAATCACTCTATTAGAAAGATAAGGAGAATTTTTGGAGACTCAATATGCTTCAAATTCAAATCAATGCTTAATCAATTTCTCAAATCAATTCAGAATATAGAATAGTTTGTTTTATGGAACTTGAAAAATCACTTCACACATCCACTTGACTAGGCTCAACCAACTCTACTCAATCAATCACTCAATGAAACATCCCTTTCTCACAAACCCTAGTACAAGAATGTAAACACCAACTCAAAATGTTTCCAATAATGTCTCAAAAACAAATCTCACATAACAATGATACTCATGATATTTTCAAACCCTAGTTCAAGTTCTTCACTCAACAACTCACTTCAACAACAATGCTTATGAAACAACTCTCACATAACAATGATACTCATGTTCTTTTCAAAACCTAGTTCTTTGCTCAAAAACTTACTTCAAAAATAATGCTTATGAAGCAACTCTCACATAACAATGATACTCATGTTCTTTTCAAAACCTAGTTCTTTGCTCAACAACTCAATTCAACAACAATGCTTATAAAATAATCCCTTATTCCATAAAACCTTGAAGCATTATCTCAACACTCTCAATAGGAAATCCTTATCAAGTCCTTTTCACTCCAAACTTATTTTCCAGAAAACCAATCAATCAAATAAACTATGGAAGAATGTGCTCATACCTTTTTATTTATGATGAAGGGATCTCATAAATCTACCACAACAACAAACACTCTTTTTCCAAGCTCAAGAAGTTATAATATGATAAACTCCCTCAAAAATTACAATGTAAATATCAAAACACATACACCTTATCACTCCATCTTTAAGAAAACATTCTTCAACCTTTACAAAAATTAATTCACCAAATACACCTTATCACTCCATATTTAAGAAAACATTCTTCGACCTTTACAAAAATTAATTCACAAAATACACCTTATAATCTCCCAATGATAATAATAACCGATGACAAGAATAATGTTAATGCAATCTTATTTCTCAAAAATAACTCTATGCAATAAATCCCTTTTATCCTTTAGATCCTCAACAAATCAATGTGACAAACATTTTTTTCAAAATAAATCTAACTCCTTATTCCTCCAATATACCAAAAATAATAATCATTATAAAAACTTTAAGCAACCCTTTTATCTCCCTAAGACCTCATGTCAAAAATTTAGGCACATAAAATATTACACAAAAAAATTAATACCTTTGCCTTGGAAGGGATTAGAATCATGGTACTTCCTCAACCTGCACCCTAGCCGTGGCTCCAACTGTTGCACGAGCTAGGCACTCACTTGGAGAGAAGAGGGCACCACATGCTCCAAAAACTCCCCACCTTGCTTAGCACAAAATTTACGCCTTGCCTTTGGTGCTCTTCAACACCAATTCAACCATAAAAATGTTGCCGCCACATTTTGAACGAAGGTCTCCTAGCACCCAACACTCTAACACTATCCTCTTTGCCACTAGGCCACACTACCCAATTGGTGCTTGGTCAATTCACGATTTTCCTCTTAAATGTTATTCACTAGTGCTAAACACATTAACCACTTCGTATATTCTACACGAGTCAAAACAATTGCATGCATACATTAATTGAGAAAAAGGATAAGTTTTAATGCCTTTTAGGCATTGGTATTTATAATGGTTTCCCTCCTCTATGCAAAACTTCGGTGCTCAAATTTCCTTCAATGTATTAGATGTCGACACTTTTTTATCCCTTTGACCTTGTAAATTTATAAAATGTTTAAATTCATTTGAATTTTAAATTTTATAAATTACTTCTTTAAAAAACTTTGGTTTTATTTAAGCCACCTTTCATTTTGCAACTTGGTATAAATAATAGTTATTTATAAAATTTAAATTAATTTTGAATTTAAATTTTGTATCAAATAAAAATTAAACCTTCCTTTAGGTTGGCAATAAACTTTCTTGGGTTTTTATGAAAAACCTTTTAACTTATGCTTCCACATAATATTAAAAATATTATGGAACCCTTTGCCATTAATATTACCTTTAACCTCTACATTGTATTATCGAGTCCTTTTTCCTTTAACCTTACCTTTAACCTTTGCATTTTTCCTCTTGACCTTTGACATTATTAAAAGCTTCTTCCTAGATATTAATGACAACTTTATTTCTTGACAAATTCCTTGACATCAATGACAACTCAACTTAATGACTCAAAATATCCAACACTTATCACCATTTTACTCTATCAACCAACTCATCCCTATATTTCATCTATTTTATTGTCGATTCCTCACTTGAAGGGGTATTCATACACAAATCCGCTTTGTATGTGATTAAACAATAAAAAATTCAAATCACGGATATCACATCTATCTACAATTTTTTTTTGAATATTATCCCAACATAAACCCCATCCCAATCAAAAAATTTCTAATTCATAAGAGCCATGCACAAAAGTAGACACATATTAATGCTATTTATGATAATGGCCTTGACCACACTCTGAATACGAAACCAGATATGTTCGGACACATTGATTTTATTATGTATATCGAAACTAACCAAATATTGAATGTTATGCTTGATATATCCTTACCATTCAAATCAAATTATTTGAAAAATATCATCATGCACTCATTAATAAATCAAAAGAAAAAAATTGAATAGATATATGTTCTATTCGCAATTGGATCATCTTATGTTTATCGCAAAAGCAAAACAATCTTAAGTTGCCCTCACAAGAAACCAGTATGATATTACAAAATGTTGTACTAAATTGGTAAATCACCTATTTCACCATCATGTTTCATTTACAATCATCCATATTCATTCATTCACATTTATTCATAACCTTCTCAATCACCTCATCACCTTCTTCTTTCATATTTTTGCACTAAACATCATCTTACACAACATAGTACAAAAAGGGGTAAATGTAGACACCTAAAAGTCACATATTATCACCTATAGACACTTTTAGGCTTGCATAAGCACTTCTAGATATTCATAGGCCATCGTAGGCCATCATAGGCCATCGTAGACCATCGTAGGCCATCGTAGGCCATCATAGGTAACCATAGTTGTTCGTAGACACAAAAAACCTACAAAAATACACAAGACACATCCAAAATGCCTTCTATTCACAAGTGGGCCACCTAAAATCCCCTTTAGGTCACTTAAACCCTTTCCTACACCTAATTATGGCCCCCATGGGACCATTCCATCTAAAAACCCTAATTAAGCTAATTACAATTCTAATTTGAAAGTGAATTTTTACTTAAAGTGTAATTTATCACTTAAATAGGATTAATTAGAATTAAATGAAAAATTAACCCGAATATTACCCTCATGCATGTGTGCACCAATTTAGTTAGGATATTTACGAACATACCTAACCTGACCTCCATCTAACCTAGGGATTAGCTAATCAAGGTTAAACCTAATCCTAGCTCACACATGTGTGCACCTAGGATATTTTCTTCAAGGCACATGAAGGGATGACTAAGTATGCTACTTCATAACCCTAACTCCACCAAGGTAGGACCTAACTCAAGATTCTAGTACACCTAAATCCCCCTATCCTTGGCTCCCTATATAAATAGAGGGCCATTTCCTTCATTATTCTCTCTCTCTCCCTTTTGGTCAACATACCCAAACTCTACCAAAATTGTACCATAACCTTCTCTATCATTTTTGCATTTGATCCTTGTCATGGAGACCCAGGATCTAGTTTGCAAACTGCATTCTAACCAGGTCTACAACAACTTTGTAGTTCCAAGTTAGGTATACATCAATTCAAGATAGTTTCTACAATATTACTTATTTTTATCATGTTTTTATTCATTTTATCTTCATAAACATGGGGTCTGATCCATGATAGGTCCCCAAATGAACTAACACATTTTTTTAGGTCCAAAGTAGGTACAAAGGATATATTCAAGCACACTACCAATGGCACATGTACATAGAAGCCCACCTACATTGAGGACATCAAAAATCCTCCACAAGTTCACCTGTATTTACATTGAAAGAGAAATAAAAATCTATCTCAAGAGAGACTATGTTGTAACACTCTTTTAAAATCAATAGTAAAAGGAAACTTTGCACATATTCTATTAGTTTTGGAATTGCTGACTTTTCACATGTTACAACTCTATGCTTCATACAAGTTCTACATTATTTCAAACTTGTATTCTACTCTACTCTACTAAATGATAAAATTATATGGAGAGGATTGTTCTACTTGCTCACACCAAGGCCAATATATAGTGTGAAATGACTCTTGACCTTCCATATTCCTATGACTCTTCACCTTCCTATCCTATGGACTCATGTGCACATGGACTATGATGCATATTTATATTATTGAATAATTTGCACATTTTAATATTACTTGTGCATTTATCACATTGCATAAAGTAAATACTCAACCCCTAATCTAAGACAAACTCCTAATCTAAAGATGTAACCATGGTAGTACATTGGCATGTACCAAATAATATAATATATTCCAACAACCTGTTAGTCCTATAATCATTTTTGTACAATCATTTTAAGCTAATAGAATGCAATGTAAATATAAAAATAGTTAAACATAACTTAGAATAAGGGTCATCTATTTAGATTTTACAATTGTATAAGTTATATGATTGAAGCACTATACACCTCTCAATAAATTTTGAAGTGTTTTTTGGCCTCTATTTGAAAATATTGCAAGACATATGTATGAATATGAGTTATATAGCTATGCATTTCTATTTATGTTAAATGGTTAGTGTATTCTATTAAATATTATTTAGCTAAAATAGATAATTTTTTGAATTACTATTTAGTTAGCCTTTAGAATACGTAGTTGTGTATTTATTGATTTAAATAGGTGTTCTATAGTATTGGATATAGTTGGTCTGTTAGAAATTTTAATTGAGTTGATGGAATGAGACTCTCATACCTAATGTTTCTTGTTGCTAAATCTTGGTCAGTTCTTATTTCTAGTCTTTAACCTTTCCCATTTATTTCTTTAATATTCAACCCCCATTTTAGATTAGCTATCATAGGAACCAACCTAATATAGAGGTTGACCAAAATAATTTTTATAGTCATCCAATATTGGTCAAGATCTTAGGCTGCATCTTATCCACATAGGCATATTTTGGACCAAGACTAACATATCTTACATCTTGATCTAATGCAACAATTTTGAAAAATAAATTGAGTCCCTTAAATTTCTTGTATTGAGGATTATTATAGGTAGAACAAGCCACCATAAAATCATAGTTTTCATGCACTTGGGACACCATGTATTACATCAAATAACTTTACCATACCATTATATCTAGATACCTAGGCTCTATAAAGATGTTCCTCTAGTATACAACCTCCTTGAACCCCTTAGAGTTCTTGGAAAATTTAGGGTTTGCTACCCTATCGATTGTGTCTATTATTGGGTACATGGTTTTAGCCTTCTCAGACTTAGTACATGCATTTTCGTTTGTCTAGGAGCATGTTGTCTAGGTAAATAAAGTCTTCTTCCTACCTTCCAAAGTTATTTCTTTATGAGTTACACTACAATTCCTTCCTAGCTAAATAAAAATCTTCTATATAGTAGAGCTTTTATAGTAGCAGCTGTAGTGGCATAAAAAAAAACATCGAGGAAGAAGTAGGAGTTTTAATAGCCTATTCTCTTGGTTATTAACACTGTGGACATGTGTTATCACCCTTGAATGTGATTGGTCATATTGGTTAGAGCCACTCTCTAGGTACTATATAGTGCATTGGTTTGTGTGCCTTGACCTCATGATTTGGTTGATTTTTAAATTCTATCACTTGGAAGTGATTGGTATTTATTACAAAATTATATTGTGAGGAAAATTTCCAATTGGGGTCATTGGAGGCTTTATTGGATGGTTTATATATGATTTTTTGGCCATGGATTTATGATTATCCATGCAAGGTGTCAGGTTTGATTTTGGTGCACCTTTCTTGGTGATTCTCATATGGTCAAAGAATCTAGGTATATTCTTCTAGATTCTTTCTTCTATAATTATATTGATCACGAATTATGATATTTCCTTCACCCATTTTATATTTTGGTAATCTAATATATAGAAAGAAACCCAATTAGTGGGTAGATGCCATGGGATACCAAAAATATATTTTAACCTTGCATGGCATGATGTTGCATCGATCATAGGGTCTTAGGCCAAGTAGAAACCTATGATAGTTTCTTTAATATCAAGGCACATATAAACTAGAATTCGTTGATACCTTTGCTTACCTTGGTACATGTTGACCTTCCACTTCACACATGTTACTATAATATTTATACCTGAATAGTCTCATGTCCTTTCATATCAAGTGAAGTTCCTTTTGGTCTTTCCATAAAGGGGATGGATCAACTTTAGGATTGTCTTACACAAGGTTAGATCCTTCTAATCTTCTTTCTTTATATTCTCCAAAAAAAAATCGATCATTCAAGTGAAAAGAGGGGGTCTTTCCTGGTATGTCCTATTGGGGAACTGAAGATGACTGCTCATTTGGAAAGGGGAGCTTGATCCCATTCTCTACTTTTACTATGTGCTTGGCACTCATATCCATGTTTATTGTGTATTGTGTACTCTACTCATAACATTCTCTTGATACCTTTTATCTCCATGCTAACACCCTAGGATACTCTTAGCATAGACCAGCTATAATTTTATCTTCTCCCAGTGTATTTTTTCCCACTCCTAAGGTCTATCTAGTATTAATATTGATTCTTGGGTAATCTCCTTTATATAGTGTGACACCCCCTTTATTTTTTAGGAATGGTCATTAGCTTCAAATAGGAACTCAGGAATGACCAAATCATTAGGGGAATCATTTCCTTTAGATAAAAAAAATTGAAGTTCATAAGTTTTTGGCATCTCTAGGACTATTTTTTGGTAATTTCTACCCCTAGTTGGAGGAAAAGGGGAACATACCTATTGCTACTAAAAACATCCCAAGAAGAACTAACATCCAATGTGGTTTATTTTATTATGGTATTGTCATACTAACTACTCCCCAATATGCCTTCCACTAGGTTAAATTAGGTTTCATTGATCCCACCCAGTTGACATTCATATTATGGCTCCTAGGAACTATAAATAGGTTTGTTTCTTCAAAATCCTTGAGTGAATCCTAGACCTAGTATTTTGAGATTTTGAAATCCTTTAGGATGAAATATCCCTCCTCATTGGCTATATATGTACTTATTTTGTCTATCCCATGAGTAGCATATGGGTTTGATTCCCTCATTTTAGTGGTTCACTTGTATATTTGATCCCTTGGGGTTGGTGATGGAATTCATCCATTTGTAGCTTAAAATACACCTATTTTATTTCTACTAAGAATGCAAGGCATGCATTAGATTTGATTGTTGGTACATGTTTCATGTGATGTATGTGAGGCAATTCTACTAAAATTTTCACCTTAGTCCCCTAGCAAGTTTTTATAAACATGTGTGTCTAGTCCATAGATAGATATCCTCAAATATTGGCTATGAAGTCATGGGAGATGCAGATAGCAAAGAAAGTTGATAATTCAATTATAATTATATCTTGGGTGATAACCATGGTAGGGTAGGCATGGATTTCGATGAGATATCTTTATGAGATTGAGGACCAACACCAAGATCCCATCTAGTTACTTGACTCCTTGACTAATTGGCTCATAGGATAGACCTAATGCATCGACCACTTATTTAGACATGATGGAAGTGCTTAACTAGAAATCTATAAGGTAATTGTGGATCAATTTTTCCTCACATCTAAGTGTAAAATAGAAAGGATTTTGGTCTACTAGAAATGGGACTAGATATTTTTAGGACAACTTGTACCTTTTACTTTTTGATTATTTTTTTCTTTTCAAGTATCTTCTATAACTATTTCATATATTCTAGTAGAGTAAGTACATCCCAAAGTATCATAGATACGATGGATTTCATTATATTCTTGATGACATTAAAGGAATCCAATGGTTAAGCTATTAGTGCACTTTCTATGATCCATTCAGTCCTTTGCCACTCAACAATATGACTAGGAATTCTAAATAGTTCTAGTGTGGATCCCCTTAGCTCCACCTAATTAGTTTTTTAGGATTGTATTGATTCAAATATATTGATCTCTAGTGTGGCAATTACAATTGCTCAGTATACTTCTATATTCTTCTCTATAGATCTCCTCTTACCTCTAGTTAAAAAATTAGTTTATATCTAATGCTAGTTATCTAGTAGTGCATTCATCATTCATAGGTAACATAAGGTCCACCTTTGTTCCATGTTACCAATGTCCACTCTAGTGGTCTAGATTGTATATTTGGATTTATTTTTAAGGGTAAGATTTGAGGATTTGATCTTTTTGTTTGTACAGTTGGCTCCATATATGTGGCATACAGGATGAGACATGTTGCTTATTGGATAGCCTCATGATTAGAAAAGTAAAGGTTATGATAGTAACATGGAAGGCATATAGATCATTGATGTAGTTTTTTTGAGTTGGGACCAAACATATTATTGGGTTCAAGGGAGGTTGTTGCATGGGGACCAATATAGGTACTATATGACATCTAAAAACTTAGGGTTGATTGGCCTCTTTGATGGATTGGGATGGATACCTCTAGTAGCTATTTGATGAAGGTTAGTACCCTTGGTTACCTATTGATCATGCAAATGATACATTATCAAGGTCATGTCAACATAATTGGAACAAATATTTATTCCCTTTTAAAAATAAAATATCTTTCTTCCAAGGTTTGGGTATGTCAGGTCTTGGCTAGTGTGGATAGGCTTTGAGGTTGATAATTATTCCTTTTAAGAAGCCTTTGCTAGTTATGCTTAAAAAATTATAAATTTATTGGTACAATGCTAAAAAATGAATTGCTTGATTGTATGAAAGTAATTCTACTCCTAATATAAATAATTTTCAAATAATTTTCAAAGGTTGAAGGGTAAAGAAAAATAAAAGCAAAAAAGCTAATACTACCCTAAACTCTAGCTCTGATCCAGTAAAGCAAAAAATCCAAATTAAACCAATCCCAACTTGACGAGTATCCACATAGCCTAAGGTTTAAGATGGTGTAATCTTTAGAGGAACAAAAAACTATGAAATGAATTGACTACAACCGCCATTAGCATACATAGATTGAACATAGCAAATTCTAAAAGCCTTTATATTAAAAAATATGTTATTTCAAATTTGTCCACTTAGATGGATTACAAGAATAGATCTCAAAAATAATAGCCACTTGGTTCAAAAATATCACCCAACTACAAAGAGAAAAAAAGAAAACTAAAATCTCTACAACTAATAGATGGTTTCTCGACCTTTGTAACCAGCTAGTGAACTACCATTTATACAATTTTGGCCTTCACCTAGCATTACATTTTGTAATTAATTGCTATCTAATTCTAGGATGTGCCTCTTGAAATTAGTTTTCCTACCATACTATGGCCATGCTTCATTAAACGCACAATACTTGGGCCATGCCTCATAAATTCTTCATCTGTGTGATGTTCATGAGGTCTACAACAACCATACTTTATTTAATCTCAATTCACATGATGCTTAGAAATTATAGAACTACCATGCCTCATTAACTCTTCCTTACACTACAAAATCCATGTTGATCATTAGTTTTCCTTATCTTCCACCTTGCACAATTGTACTTGCCCAATTTACATTGAAATTCCATGTCAGCCATAATGTCCACCATATTTAATGTGGCCACCAACAAATTTTTTGTGAAAAAATAAAAAATACAAAGGTTAGAACATTAATATTATAATTAATTTTTATTTTTTAAAAACCTTTTAATTTTCCTAAGGTTTTGAATATTTTGATTTTTTTAAATTTTAATTAAAAAATAATAATTTGGCATTCTAGCAAATTATTTTTTAGGTTTTAGACCACATTTTTTCAGCATTACATCATCATTCATTACTAGGGCATCATTTTGGATGGCCTTTAATAATAAAGCTCAACTTATAAGTGTTAGATTAAGATTACCGGTTGTCAGGATTCATTATTTAAGATCCGAATGATAAATTCTAATTGTTGGCCTTCATTTTCAATTTTTAGGATTTAGTTCCATTGTTGGACTTCACCTTCTAATTTTTGGGCATTCATTTCCACTATGGGAGTTCATTTTTTAATTTCTAGGCTTTTTATGTTTCTTCGTTGATGTCATCCTCCCACAAAGTGTAGAACTTTTAATACTTATAAAATTTTAATCTATTTGAATGTTGCATGGGATTTTGGGACCTCTCCACTTTCTACCATGGTCCATGATTTTTGGCAATATCCATACTTAACCGATTGCCATTTTTCTCAAGGTTTTTGGGTGTTGGGATTTTGGGACCTCTCCGCTTTTCGCCATGGTCCATGATTTTGGGAAATACCCATACTTAGCCAGTTTTCATTTTTCTCAAGGTTGTCGAGTGATGAGATTTGGGGACCTCTCTAGTTTATATCATGGTCCATAATTTTCAGCAATGCCCATACTTATCCAATTTTCATTTTTCTCAAGGTTTTCGAGTGATAGGATTTTGGGACCTCTCCTCTTTCTGCCATGGTCCATGATTTCTAGCAATGTCCATACTTAGCCAAATTTTGGATCCAGTATTGATTTTCAAATCTTGGAACAAATTTTTTTGCTCGAAAATGACAATTAATTACCAAAAGATAATTTTCAAAAGCCTATATATGAATTACAAATGCTTGAAAATGACTTTAAATACTTGAAAATAATTTTACATAGTCTGAAATAATTTTTAAATTATTCAAAATTAAATTCCACTAGCCCGAAATTAATTCTTTATTTTCTAGAAATAAATTGCAATTGCTTAGATGATTCATTTTTTACAATCCAACAATAATTTCAATACTCCAAAATTGGTTTTCAATAGCTTGGAATTGATTTTTAAATGCCCGAGAATGAATTGTAATGGCCCGGAGATGATTTTTAATTACCCAAAAATAAATTTCACATGTCCAAAATTAATATTTGATTGCTCGGAACTAAACTCCTAAAGCTCGAAAGTGAAAATTTTATTTCATTTGAGTGCTAGGATTTTAGAAAATATACAAGGCCTTTTCTTAAGTTGCTAATGGATTTAAAATTGAATGATTTTTAACTCCCCTTTAAATGGCCATTCATACAACCGGGAAACCCTACACTTGAAATATGGGCAGATAGTCATTTTTTAATAACTTCTCGATGACATTAGTTGTGGTATTTCAAACAAAAGCTTAATGTAATCAAATTTAAGCATTAATTATCCCTAAAGCCTAGACAAAGATAAATTTTTGAAGAGCTATTTTTAGATGGCACCAAATGGTAGGAAAAATAATAACAATCATGGCAAAAAATATCATAATAAGCTCAAGGTACAATAAAATTTAAAGACCTTAAAAAGGTTTTCAACTAACAACATAGGCTTGGAGGGATTGAAAATTGCATATAAATTTGATAAAAATAAGAGAAGGCCTACCAAAATTTTCAAAAAGTGGATCCCCAATCTAGATTGGGGTGTTTTGTGTAAATGCAACAACATTACCTAGTTGGAAAGGAGGCTTAGGTTAATTCTAATAACTAAAACTCTAGAAATTTTATTGTTTCTTGAGGACCATCATTTCATCATTCAAGATCTTCATGGTGTTCTCTAAGTTATCAATTTTTAGGCTTGGAATTTCATGGGAGGCTAACTCAAAGTAGGGAGACTTGTTTGTACTAGAAATTTATCAAAAAAAAGGGTTTTTTGAAAGGTTATGGGCTTCATAGATGGAGGTGGTGGATAGGTAAGTTGTATATTAGGAAATAGAGGTATGGAAGACCTGTAGCTAGTCTCCTAATTTGGATGAGATATCTTTTAGCCTAAAAAACTATCCCATAAGTTGTTGGCAGTGAATTCCCTCAAGACTATATCATCATGTATATTGTTGAGTCAAAATACTTTAGATAATAGATGAAGGCCATTCCTGGTAGAGGTTACATTTTATCAATAATTATGTACCATGATTTATGGAATCTAGCATTGAAATCATCCATGTCCTCCATGGGGACCATTTTGGTGGTCATCAATTACTCTAGTAGGAACATTTCATCCACCTTTTCTTCAAATATATCTACAAATAGATTTGAAATCTCATCCCAATTAGCAATGGAATGTAAAGTGATTGATATATATCATTCCTTCATCTCCTCTTGAAAGAGGCAACCAATAGCCCTAGTGACACATTTTGTTGGTCAATGTTGTTTAATGGGTATAGACTGACCATGTGTTGGAGATGTTAAATTAGAGTTATGGCATCTTCTTCAATGAAGAATGAAAAGGACTTTAGTATCAATAAAAAATATTATCCCATGTACCAGGTGGAACCAACAGCTATAATGGACCTCTATCATCCCATATTAGTAGCCTTCTTTATTGTAAATTTTATGGTGCAACCATGTTATACTACCAGGATCTCCTCTTATGACCATTGTTTAGTAGTGGAAATAGAAATTATAGATTCACTCTTGTATAGGACCTTGTGATAGTACACAAGCTCATAAATCAATAGGTTCACCTTTAAATAGTGGAGTTGCCACTCAATGATTTCTTAAAATATTTTAGTCATTAGGTGAATTCTAAATATGCTTTAGTAAGTAGGTAGTTGAGGCTTTCACTAGATATTCAATCTAATAATATAGTCATGGGATGAATATCATGTGGTTGGTCCCATCATGAATATCAATTTAACTATTGGGAATAAGATTTGGTCTAGTTCACACTTTGGACACAATGACCACCTATTACAATTTATGGGTACATCCTATGTGCATGCCTTGCATGGACCATATAGTTTGGAAATTCTAGGGAGTGTGGGATATGGATTTGTAGATTATCTTCAAGACCCACATGACCTAAGATAACTTTGGTATTAGTGAAGGGGATTTCTCAACAAGCAAAAATTAATGTTACCATTACCACCAGTGTATAATTTCCTAGAAGGAAAGCTCATTAATGCTAAAACTAGAGAAAATTATCCTCAACTATATAACATTTATTATGACTAGACCTATATTAGCTCTGGATATTCTAGGAAGTGAATACAATAGTATAATTCAAGCTCAAAAACCAAGGGAGGTAGGTGTTCCTACTCAAGACAATTTATGGGAATTTTAAATTTTATATTTTGATAAATGATGTATAAATATCCAATTTTACAAATTTATGAGGGAAGAATGATATTTTACTATGCCTTGTATCTAGAAAAAAATAGAGTTTTTCTCTCATTTCTCTCTTGTATATTGATCTAGGCTTAAGCCCTGAGTCAATTCATGTATAGGCCCTTCAAGCCCTTCCATTTTGACATATGCATTTTTTTTATTTTAACCCATATGAAAGAGCTATAACTATTTATTAATGTCCCATTCTTATGTATATGTAAATTTGTAAGTAGAGTTGTGACTTGTAGCTGTCATATTGCATATGTAGGTTTCATAAGAAATAGAATGCTAGTATAGAACTATATTCACTTTCACTAACATGATTGACAATTGTTTTAATTCATCCCATTAATACACAAAGGAGATTTGTAGTTCTTGGTGCATCACCCCCATAGGTTAGGCTAGTTAGTTTTACTACATTTTTTATTGCTTTCCTCTCATCCCTTTTACCACTAGTAGATTAGGCTACCTTAGGAAAAGAGTGTGCTAAGATCACATCCAAAAAAGGAGTTGAACTTGATAAAAATTATGTATATCATTTTTGAATCTGTGTCCCATACTACCTAGAATTCTAAACTATACATCTCATGCAAGGCACAAACATAGAATGCACCCAACAATAGCATCGGGTGGGAATTGTACCCAAAGCATGAAATGCATCAAATCTATTTTTCAACACAAGGTTTGATACAAATAAAATTTAAGATTAGAAGGTCTACCCAAAGGCTAAATTAATAGAAATTCATGGATACTTGGGGGAGGAGATCCATTGAATATGATATGATTAGAAGTAAGATTTTAAAATTGATCAAAAGGAGGGAAAAAGAATATTATTAAAATGGAAAACCTTCATCTTGGAGTTTTGTTGTAGTGGACTATAGATAAGGTAGTGTGTGTAGCTCATTAATGGTAGGTAGCATGATAGAGACAAGGAGGTAAACATCTAAGGTTTACCATATGTTAAATAAAATAGCTACTACATAAATCCACTAACAATGTATTTATTGTGGTATATTTCCATTATTATCATTGGAGGTCAAATTTGGGTAGGAATTTAAATTTCACAAATCCATTATGAGGGTGCAAATCCATCACTAACATTTTTTCTCTTTTAGAAAAAAGTGTTCCAAATTTTTATAGAAAGCTAATTGAGTTGACTTGGCTAGTTGAGGGAATGACTGATGAGTTATAGAAGTCTAGTATGTAAAATTGGCTATCTATATTTGGCTATTTTTGGTATTAATTGTATAATAAGTATGCAAAAAATCTATTATAGATACCCCAATTTTATGATAGAAAATTTATAGATTTAGTTTGATGATGTGGAGTGAATGGTGTGAAAATTGACTATTTAAAAGTGGTATAAAATATTACCCTTAAAAGTATCATTAAATACACATTTTCCCTAATGTCCATTCCTTTATATGCCCTCTCAAGTTTTAGAGGGAAAACAAAGTTCCTAATGGAAATCAATGTGGATTAGATGTCATACTAAATATGTCAAAAAATATGGACCTAGGACCAATTCATTTTTACTACATAAGGATAGAGGTTTAGAGCTATAGGTACTTTGGACCACTATTTTTTTTTTTAGGGTTGATCCAATGAGATCGGTGCACCACATGAAGGTGGTGCGAGTTCCATTAGGAGGACTAAGAGTTAGGTCTCAAGTATATAGGTTAAAATTTTGGTTGAAAAAGTGTTTGAAATTAACACTAATAAATTTGTAGTTCATAGTTATTTTTGCTATTTGGCCACTGATAGATTTTTAGGTTGATGATGTATTTGGTTACGGATGGATTTACCCACCAATGATGTATTTATACCATATTTGATGCAAATGGCATATTCTGCCATTGGTGTATTTGTAATTTGATGATGTATTTGGCTACTGGTATTTTTGCACATTAGTGATATTTTTATCAATTATAGATTAGGTTTTAAATGACATATATACATGATTATTTAGAAAGTGAGGCATATTGCATTAGAGTTCTAGGAGAAAAATCTATGTACACTGGACATGATCCAACACTTGGATTATTAATATCATGGTTTTCTAGAGGTGGTGGGGCTATGATGTGTAGCATTTATGCCTAGGGTAGAGTTTGACCAAGATATACTAATGACACTGGTGGAGATATGGTACTTTAAGACAAGTACCTTATGTATTTTGACTAAAAATATGGTGGTAAGTCTAGAGGATACATGGTACATCCTTAGGGTGCTAGTGTAAGGTGCCCTAATATAGTTTAGCTATGATAATACAATGGCATTTTAGATAATAAGGTATGACGGGATTCCATTATTGCAATATGGTATTGACATCAATACCATGTACCATGGAGGTCAGTTGAATTGTGAGACCACATTTCTATGTTGTAATGGGTTACATCGACAAGTAGTGCATGCATTATGGATGAGGAGAGGTCATTATAATGATGTATGACTACCTAGTGGAGTTCTCCTAGGGGTGATCATTCTCACCAAGCTATACCACACTCTATATAGGGTGGTATATTGAGGTGGCTAAAACATGGTATGCTACACTTTACTAAAGGTTTGGTGTTGGAAGCACCTGGTCATCCAATGACTATATGGTCTTCCTGACTAGGTGGATGACCTGGAGATACCTATAGCCTATAGATGTGCTCATAATTTTAGAGGTAGGGTGACAAAGGAATTTTCAAGGAGTATTGATAGTGGCTCATAGGGTAGTGGATGACCTACAAGTAAGGCAAGTGATGTGGTGGTCATAGAGAGGGCATCCAAGATATGTAGAGGATGGCTACTAATTGGCTTGAGTATGGTGGACGAGATGATTGGTGGGAATTTTTGGAGAGGGATTTGCATCAGGTGGATTAGATTTTTAAGTGGTTTAAGATCTAATAGGACATACCCATAGTAGGTGTTGTTTGGTTTCATAATTCTATATGAGAGAAGGGATTAATTTTCTCACTAGATCTTGATAGTTATGTAGAGGTGGATGTATATGATAAAGTTATTGTAGATATAGGCCAATATGATACTAAGGTGGTGCTAAGGTATTAAAATTGGTATGAATACTTGAAATTATAGAGGGTTACAACACCAATGGAAAAGGTATAGTGGGCCAAGCCGATGGATCGTGTTCTTATGTATGCAATGTGATAGTACCATTGATGGTAGTACAATAGCATAGAGGAATATAGGATGGTGGTAGAGACAAAAATAGTAAAGGAACCTATCGATGATGCCTTTATTTCTATTGTCATCATCCTTGAGTGTGACAACTAAGAAAGGGTTGAGTAGGTCATCTCAGGTTGTAGAAAATATGGAGCGAGTAGCACAACTTTATTGGGTAGCAAATATAGAGGGTGATTTTGTAGTAGTTTAAGAGGATATATTAGGATGGTAGGCAACACATAGAGGGAGATGATATACAATATGAGGTATCAATTTTAGGGAAGGATCAAGACCAACTAACCAAGAAGGTTGTTGATGAGATAGGAGATAGATAGATTAATCATAGAGTGATATATCACAACTTCTTAGATAGCAATAACTAGACAAGGAGGGGAAGAGAAGATGATGTACATGCACTTAGATACCAGATGCAAGGTCATATGGAGCAAATACATAAAGATCTATAGACCACCTAGTAGGGTATTCAAGGTGGGAGAGAGAGAAAAAATTTATCAAGGGCTTAACTACGTTGTAGTGTTGAAGGGGCAGAGGATACCATCTCCTACAAGGATAATATCATGATCCCACTCTAGGTTAGTAACTCATAAATAATAAAGGTTAGTCTAGATGCTACCACCACCACCTAGGGGAGGAGGGGCTCCAGATTATGGATCCTAAAGTTAGAGTCTATGTTTTACAACTAACTACCAGTATTGGGGGATTTTTTGCCTCGTCGCCACTTTTTGGAGAGATATTGGATACTTTTATTTTATATAGGATTGTTTTTAATTGTGGGGATATTGTATAAGTTTTCCATAGCACAGGCATTTTATTATGTGTACATTATGTATCACTTTGGATATATATGCATGATTATTATTTATGTATGTTATAGTGTGATTTTTATGTGTTTTTGGTGTGATATGATGATGATTTTGGGTTCATGATGATGATATATTTGTATGATGATTGATGACATGATGAATGGCTTAGCTGATTGTATTAATCTAGGATGATTTTAATAAATTATTTATAGTTTGCTTAATTTATCCATTTTTTGAGCTAAACATAAATTGCAATGATCTTGGAGAATTTTTAAATTAATTTTGCTTGGAAAATTTATCAAATTTATGTAATCTTATATAAAATCATTAAAATAATGTTGTTTGGAAAAATTTATCAAAATTCTATGATCTTGGATATTTTTGTTAAATTAAATGTGATAGGAAAAAGTTATCAAATTTATATAATCTTAATTTTTTTTGTTAAATTATTTTTTTTGTTAAATTATTTTTTTTTAGAAAATGTGATCAAATTAGTGTAATCCAATTGTGTTAATCTAGGATGATTTTAATAAATAATTTACAGTTTGCTGAATTATTCATTTTTTAAAGCTAAACTTAGATTGCAATGATCTTGGAGAATTTTAATAAATTAATTTTGTTTGGAAAAAATTATCAAATTTGTGTATTCTTATTTAATTTCATTAAACTTATGTTGTTTGGAAAATTTTATCAAAATTTTGAGATCTTGGATATTTTTGTTAAATTAAATGTGATAGGAAAAAGTTATCAAATTTGTATAATCTTAAAGAAAATTGTTAAATTGATTATGTTTGGAAAAAGTGATCAAATTAGTGTAATCTTAAATAATTTTATTAAATTTGTGTTTTTTGGAAAATTTTATCAAAATTATGTGATATTGTATAATTTTGTTAAATTAAATAAATTGGAAAAAGTTATCAAATTTGTATAATAATTTTGTTTGGAAAATGTGATCAAATTTGTGTAATATTAAATAGTTTTGTTAAATTAAATTTGTCTTAACTGATTTAATTTTAATTTCTCGTATAAAATTTATTGATTTCCAATGATGATGGGTAATGTGGAGAGAATTGGCATCATAATGAGGAACCAAATTTGAAAGTAAAATGGTCCAATATGGTTATAGTTTGTAATAGGATAATTTTAAAATTAAAAGGGTGTAATATTAAATAATTTTGTAAATTAATTGTCTTAACTGATTTTGTTTTAATTTTATCTTATAAAATCTATTAATTTCCAATGATGGTGGGTAATGTGGAGTGATTTGGCATGATAATAAGAAATCAAATTTAAAAGTAAAAGGGTGCAATATGCTTATAGTTTGTAATAGGATAATTAATTTAACAATTGCAAAGGAATGAATTGATCTAATATTTTTAAAGTAAGAAATTGAATTTCTTGAATGGTTATGATTTCAAATTAATTAAGTAAATGATGGAATAAATTAATTGAGTGAAGTAAAAATATTTTAACAATGCCATCGCAGTGCTAGGGTAATGAAGGTGACTGCAATAGTGCTAGGGTAAAAAAGTAAATATTTTAATAGTGTTGCAGTAGTGCTAGGGCAGTGAAGACAAGTGAAACAGTGCTAGGGCAACAAAGGTAGTAAGAAAAATAGTAAAATATTTGAATTGTGTTGTGGTAGTGCTAAGGTAGTGAAGGCAAGTGCAGTAGTGTTAGGGTAGCAATGGAAGAAAACATTGATGGTTAGTGGGAATCTGAAAGACCTGGTGGTTAGTAGGAAGATGGATGCATTGGCGCTCTACAGGGAGCTATAGGGTTGAATGAATAGCAGGAAGGTGTAGCCCTCGAGGGGTTGGTCAAGAAGGAAAGAGAAAAATATGTGCTCGATTGTAGTGGGGTGTCCTCTCAGGTACCCATGAGTGGGTCTAGACACAAGCTCAATTTGACTAGGTAAATCAGCCTCAGTCTACCATGATGCACATTCTAGCAAAAATCATCTCGATCTTGGATCTAGTAGCTGAGTCAATCAAGACCAAATCCCCAATAGCTTTACCTATGCCCCAAAAAATATCTTTATGCCAAATATTAAAAGTTAAATCTAGGAGTTGTACCCAGAGGGGGGCCAAGTTCACCTTTTGCATATTGGGGTTGAAGTCTGGACCCAATTTTCATAGAAAGAGACTTCTATTTCCAAAGAATCAGGGAGCTTCACCTAAAATGTGTTTCACATCCTCCTTATAATTTAGTTTTATGAGGAAGAAGGTATTAGACATTGCAAAAATATTAAGAAACCCTAATGGCTTCCATTTGAGAATTTCCCAATGTCATATAGAGTCAATATTTGGTCTACCACCTTGGAACTTTTCGACCAGGTTGATATCATAAAGGGTGGAAGATGGGTATTAGGTAATGGGTAGAGCATTAATTTTTATAAAGACACATGGGTAGCTGATAGATCGTTATAATGATATCCTCACCTAATTTTGGTGGAACCAATCACAAGCCAAGTTTTTAAGTTGAAGGTATGTGACTTCATTGTCTCTGTTAATGATATAAAATGATGGAACCCATTTGTTTTTCTAGTTATTTCATAGGAAGAAGAAATTGCGTTAAAATATCTTATGGACATCCTAAAGTGGATGGTTATTCCTAACCAGGATAGACTAGATAGATTGGTGTGGGGGGTTAATAAGAACAATTGCTTTTTTTTTAAGTTAGCCTACCTAATGTTAGATGTTCCCTTTGATCCTTGGTTTCCTGTTAGTAATATCTGGATGAAGGGTCTTGCCCCCATCATTTATATTTTATTTTGTTTGGTGGATCAAGGGAAGTTCCTCACATTGGATAATTTGTAAAAAAGAGGATTTGTTATCCTGAATAGATGCTACCTATGTAATAGTGCTAAAGATTCACTTGTCCACATGTTGTGTGATTTCCCTTCTCTCAGTCTATCTTCTCCTAGTTCTTGAGGGTTTTTAGTGTAATTTGGGTTTTCCTGAAGTTTCTATCTAACTTGATAATTCAATGGAGGTCTCCCTTTCTGTCTTTGTATCTTTGGGATTTTTGGTCCTTTTTTTTACCTCATGTTTGGTGGCATATTTGGAAGGAGAGGAATTCTAGAGCCTTTAAAAATATCTCCCATCTAGTTGATTTCATGGTACTTCATACTATTGTTGCCATTGTTGAGAATGTGGATGCAATTTATTTAGATAAGATCACCTCAATTGGGGAGTTGGTGGTGGATTTGGCTCTTATATTTAGAGAATATTCTATCAAACATTACCTTGAAGCTCTTTCTAGACATACTACTATTTGGAAATCTCCTCCTCCTAGTTGGTTGAAGCTAAATTTTAATAGAGCTTCTAAAGGGAATCCAAGACCAACCGGTGTAGGGGGGTTGGTTAGAGACTCTAATGGGAGTATTTTGTTAGCTTTCACTAAAAATTTAGATCATCAAACTAATCATTTTGTGAAGGTAGGTGCTCTCTTTCAAGGGGTTTTTCAACTAGAAATTTTGAATGGTAGGAAGGTAATTATTGAAGAGGATTTCCTCAATATTATTAATATGCTGAATGGTGATTAGGTCCCTTATTGGAAAATCACAAAAAAACTTGTTGAAACCCAAAGACAAATTTTAACCCTCAAAGCGGTTGAGATTAAGCATGTTTATAGGGAGGGAAATTGATTAATTTGATGATTAAGTCTAATGTTGGGAATTAATCAACCTTGTAATTTATTTGGCGACCAAATTAGATGATTTTATTAAAATGTGGGAGGATTGCAAGTGGAAGGAATGCATACCATGTACTCTATTATTGGTGGGATAATTAAAGGGGGCGTGTTATAATTTTTTTATTGATTTAGGTAGCATGATATATAAGTGTAATGAAGGGATAAATTAGTTGTAAATTGGTGCAATAAAATGATTGATTAGAAACCAAATAACTAAATGATTATGAGTTACTAAATGATAAATTCCAGATGATAAATGATCAAAATAACATGCTTAAAATGATATGATGATGAAAACTATATGAATGTTTTGTAATAAAAAAAAACTAAATGATTAATTGATTAAGATAAGATGAGCTAAGGTTAGAAGCAGGCCTAGAGCTTAAGGAAAATACCTTTAAGTGAGATGCTTATAAGTATATTTTTATTGAATTAAATTTTATGTTAGAGGCCTAAAGTGAATTCATTACTCTTGTGAATGGCTTATTTAAAGAAACCTAATTGATTGGCATATTAAAAGGCACACAATTGATTGATATATTTAAAGGTACATAATTGCTAAATTTATTTATAGGTTTGTCCATTTAAGGATGTATATTAGCCTATTTAATGGCATATAATAATTTGATTTATTCATATATTGGTCCATTTAAGGTCATATATTTGATTGGCCTATTTAAAAACACATAATTGCTTGATCATTAAGTGGTGGCATATTTAGTCAAATTATTAGGCAAGTGCTTAATTGACTTGAAAGATGCATGATCTAGCTTGTAAAGGCATAAAATTTCTTGGTTTATATATAATTCAACCTATATAAAGATAGATAAATTATTCACCCCTAAGTAGTGGCCTCTTATTTTAATTATTAGATAAGCACTTAGGTGGCTTGAAAGATATTAACCTTTAGACAATGGCCTAAAGCACACTTTTTGTTGCTAATATTTTATGTGGAGTACTTGATTAGTTTTTCCTAGAGGACTTATATTTTCTTGGAGGTCTTAGTTAGATTCACCTAGAGGGCTTAGTTAGATTTTCCTAGAGGTCTTAATTAGATTTGCTTGGAGAAATTAGTTAGATTTATCCAAAGGACTTAGTTATATTTTCTTGGAGGACTTAGATTTTCCAAAAGGTCTTAGTTAGATTTTCCTAGAGGACTTAGTCATATTTTCCTAGAGGAAGTAGTTACCTTTACCTAGAGGATTTAGTAAGATTTTCCTAGATGATACAAGATTTGTATGGATATATATAGATATGTACACAAGATTTCTCAAGGGGAATTTATGGAGATATTCACCCTAGACACCTCATGTTTGGGATGCTTGTAACTTGATTTCATCCATTAAGGAATCATATTGCTTGATTAATCCATTTTGTAATTTTATTCATTTATTGAAGGATGTATGCTTTAAGGACTTATGATGCAATCCATCCATTTAAGAACATTTTTATTATAATTTTTTATTTGATTTCCATTAGGTTGGAATTACCATTATGAAAGATGCTTAAAAGGATTTTTATTTCTCAACCATATTTATATTTGGGGACTAAAATATGGTTAATGATATATAATTTAATTAATCAAGTCTTTTAAGTTACCTAGTTTGATCGACCTATTAAAAGGCACATAGTTTATGAGTCTATTGAAAGATACATTTGATAGGTCCATTGAAGGAAATTTTTTTATGATTATCCTATTTAAAGATGCACTTGGGATGTGGTCCATAATATTCAAGGACAATTGATTATTTTTTGTATAAAAACAAAAACAAGATAGTGAAAAGAGGTAATCTCTAAAGAGAGATATTTCCCATAGTCTCTAAGATGAGATGTATGCTAAATATCCAAATAAAACTGTGCAATACCACCATGCAACCATATCCTATACAAGGATGTTATGACAATTTGAATTTCAAGATGACAATTATGATGGTTCAACTTTCATGACATAGGATATAGGGTGTATGATGAGGCCAGAAATTGCCTCATTCATAGACCATTTTTGGATATTTCATAAACTATTTGATAAAAATTATGCTATGTTTTTGTTCTAATTTTTATGATGGAATTCATTATGTATTAATATTTACATGTTTATATTTTCAAGAGCATAACACTCTGTTTTGACCATTTTTTGCATTTTTTGCATTATTTTACCTGATTTACTTAGCAAGTAAATATTTATTTGAATAGGCAATAATGTATGTTGATGTGTATTTCATTCTGGGATCATGTTGTCTATTTTCCTTGCCTTCTAACCTGTTTGAATTGCAAAAAGGTGCCAAAACCTATTCAAACTAGGCTGACTGTGTAGAAAATAGAATTTGACCATACAAATTCTAGCTAGTTGTACATAAACAACATGGCTTGGAATTTGTCAATGCCAACATGTGAAACCTATGGAATTAGTATTATGAGGACTTAAGAAGACTATATGGATGGTCAAACCCATCATCCTGAGCAATTGATGCATGGATAAGCGTTAGAACTGTTACACTACCTAATATTTTGGAGCAACTCCGGAATGAGCAGAGCATAACTAGTTTTGGTCAAAAATACTAACATAATGGTAAGAAAGGTGGAAAATAGCGAAATGAAGAGAGATAAAACTATATGAGAGGTTTTCTCACCTCTTACAATGCAATTTCTCCAATATATTGTACCCAACAAGTGAAATGGATATGCTACAACAGAACAATTTCCTGCATTTTAGGAAGACAACTTTAACACAGTTGTTGAATCCCTAAAAAGTAGAAATAGAACGAATCCACATATGTAATAGAATAGTATAAATAAAAATCTCCCATATTGGTTGATAATATAGATGCTTGCATAGAAGGATAGGAATAGAACAATTATTTCAGCTATAACAAAGCAGTGATTCTACAAGATTTTTCCTGCATTGTTGCAATGTTATTTCAAATTCAATAAAAAGTGTAGTTTCTCCATGCAATTAGCTTCTTGAGTGAATGAGTGAACATTAGGTAGATTAGAGTAGTCTTATTTCCTTCTTATGGATCAGAGAGCAAGGACCCACTTCTAGGCTCAGGAGAAGGATCATCTATTGACAATTTCTGTTCATTTTTTGTTGCAGTAGGTTAGCAAAAACCTATCAATTTCCATTTCATTTGTTAACTATGTTGTTTGTATATGTATGAAATGTGTGTGTATATGCAAGGCAATTGATCACCTAGCATAGGATTTTATATCTTACAACACTTTTTGATATTTCCCTATTTTCAGCAATTATTTCCAGTTCTTGGTATTTCCATTTATGTTCATTGCTTTCTATTTGTTTCATTGCTACAACATTTCATTTCAGCATTTTAATTTTGTTCATGTAATTAGGAGTTACTTTCTGTCATTTCCATTTTGCAAGCATGAATATATTTTTTTTCTAATTCTGCAAGAGTAATTATTTTCAATCTTCTGCAATATTTCCATTTTTGCAATTTTGTTTTAGTAAATGTAATTAGGATTCTAATTCAGTTCATAGGATTAGAGGTGACACCAAAAACCCCAAAAACTGACTGGTCTTATCAATAAAGCCATTTCTTGAGTAAAATGACCTGCAAGTTGCTTACCTCTACTATCATATACAACCATAGGACACCGTCATAGACTGATAATTATAATGATTAAATGGTGTGATTGACGACACTCATCAAATTTGGCACCATTTCCAAGGAAACCAAGATGTTGTTAGGATAAGTAAAGCAGACCAAGAATTGTCATTTGGATACAAGTAACAGTTCTTGGAAACTTTTACTTCATTTCATTTAGCAAATGAGCATGAATGCATAGGCCAAGATATGAAAGAGGGAGGTTTATCAGAAGAACCAACTCTTTCCCAGAAAGATGTTCTTCATGATCAGACTTGCCTGTGTATGAAATCCCTGAATGACTTAAATGAGAATCATCTTCTTCATTAGCCAAAATTTTGGGACTGTTGGAAGAAGAACTCGTACAAGCACTTGCTTCCAGACATCCCCCTAGACCTGGTCAATCTAAAAAAATTATAGAAATCAAGAGTGAGGGAGAAAATGTGGCAGAAGAACGAGATAAGGATGTTATAGTTCCAGGTGAAAACCCTACTACAACTTTTAAAATCCTATTCGGCCTAAAAAAATTATAGAAGTCAAGAGTGAGGGAGAAACTATGGTAGAAGAACGAGATAAGGATGTTATAGTTCCAGGTGAAAACCCTACTACAACTTTTGAATATCCTATTCAGATAAATCCTACTCAGAATGCTCCTATGAAAACAATTTCACCTTTTGTATTTCCAACCTTTAGGGGAATTGTCTCTGAGGATCCTGACCAATTATTTTTTGAATTTAAGGTTCTATGTCATACTTATGACTATGTAAATGACAATCAAAAAGTAAAATTGTTTCCATCTACACTTAAAGATGTAGCTTTATGTTGGTTTATGAGTCTTGAACCTGATTCAATCTACACTTAGGAACAAATGGAAACTATATTCTTGGATAAATATCAAGAGTATTGTAGAGTGCAGAATAGTAAGGATGAATTGTTTCGGATTAAAAAATAAGAGGATGAGAATTTAGAGGACTATCTTGATCGATTTACCTTTATCCAAAAGAGATGTGATCTTGTAGAATCTGACTTGTTGAAGACTATATTTTTGAGAGGTTTGCAGGATGATTCCAGAGAAGTATTATATTTAATGGGAAAAGGAGATGTGAACCAACTTGAAATTAATGATATTGTAGAGTTATGCAAAAATTATTCTCACACTAGGCAAATAAGGAAGAAGTGAAGTCCTAGTACTAATAATATGAAGGAATTAATGGAGGAAATTGCTAACATAAAAACTGATATTCTTGTCCAATTAAATTATGCGTTAGGGGAAATAAATACAAGATCTAACTCTACACCTCCTTTGTCTATTTATTTCCCAAGATGTAGAAACAAATATGCCTTACAGGACTGTCCCCTGAACATAACTTCCATCTCAACTATTTGTGGCATTTGCTCAAAAGAGCACATGAATGATAAGTGTCATCTCTTGCCTCAACTCAAAAATATTTTGGAAACCTAGATTGAAAAAACTTAATGTTATTGGGCAAAGGCAAGGAGGTAAATTTTCACAATATTAAAATTCCCCTCGCTTTCCTACAGGTTGGGGATAAAATACTTGGAATATGCAGAACCACCTTCACAACCCTGGAATAAATCTTGGATATCTAACCAAGATTAGCCACATCTACCCTGGAATCCTGTTAATCCACCTTGGACACAAAATCAACAATATGAGAAAAGATGGGGGAAACAATACCCATCATATCAAGGGAAGCAAAGTTATAAAGGATAAACCCAACACCTGATACCTGTTCCTAATCAAAATTTTCAAGGAAGAGTGCAACCACAACAAGCACAATAGGTAAAACAACCTCCACTCCCAGCTTAGCCTGTGGCTAACCCAAGTAATACCAGACAAGCAAACCCTATTTATGGAGCTAATTTTGAAGAAACTGATGTAGTTCATGTACTCAATTGTAGTAATATCCAATTGCATTCAGGGAAGGTCTTACCTGACCCTGCTCCACCCACCATTGAATAAATTAATGAAAAAAAAGACTCTTCTAGCCCTGAACAGTTACCAAAAACTTTGGAAAATGAGAGAAAAATCAAAAAATGTGCAGATGAAAGATGTACCCCCTGCAAGAATGATACCATATCATGAAAGTTTTGATAATATTGTAACTATATCTGAATCAAAGTTAGTCACAAAACTTAAGAAAATGACTATATCCCTTTCTTTGTTGCAAGCAATAAATGATGTCATTAATTAAAAAAACCATTCAGGAGTTGTGTATTCAGAAACCTGGCAGAAAGAAGACCTTTATTAAAACTATGCAAGTAGAATGGAAACTAGCTGACCTGCTATCTAGAAAACTTGTTCCTCCAAAATATAGTTATCCAGGAATTTTGGTTGTCACAATAACTATTAGGCTAGTACAAATTCCAAATGTATTGATTGATCTTGGTGTTGTAATTTAATGACTAAAGACACAATGCAAAAACTATAGCTCAATAATATCAGCCCTACAACTATAATTTTGGAGATGTCATATAGGTCAGTTTCTAAACCAAAAGGAATACTGGAAGACATTTTGATTGAATTTTCTTCTTGGGAATATCCTGCAGATTTCCTAGTATTGCAACCTAGAAATTTAGTTAATGGTTATCCTATCATTCTAGGAGGCCTTGGATTACCACAACAACTTCTTTCATAGATTGTAGATCCGGAGAAATGACTATTTCAAATGGCATTAATCTTAAAAATATTTCCCTTTATCCACCTGCCCAACCTTCAACAAATTTTTTTGGACAGATATGGTTTCCTGAGTCTGATGAAGAACAGGAAGAAACTATTTTCACTCTGGCCACAATAATAGTAAAGGAACATATTGAGAAAATAAACTCATAAGAAAGAAATATTTGAGGATGAAATTGTCCTAGTTAAGACCCTACAAGAAGGACTTAAGTATGATCAAATCATTGTTCATCGCTTATTGTGGAAGGATGAAGAACATACCTCAGAACATCTGTCATCCATTCCAATATAGGAAATATATTTCATACTACAACATGGATGACACCATAATCTTATTACCTCTTTCACATGTCCTATGCAAGGAATGACTCCATTAGGAATCACTTTTGAAATAGAATCCAAAGTATTTCATACTCTGCAACCACATCACTGCCCATTAAATTCCTTAATCAGTATGTATGGATCAGTCAACTCTACTCATCCAGGGATTAAACAAATAGAAGTACAACTAGGTACAATTTTGAATATTAATAGATGGCTGACTAATGAGCAAGAAGCAAATTTATTTGTTGTTCTACAAAAACATGTCCAAGATTTTTCTTAGAGTTACAAGGATATGACTAAAATTCACCCTTATGTGTGTACACGTAATATATACACTAAAAATGTTAAACCTGTAAGACAACCTTAAAGACGTTTGAATCCTACTCTGAAATATATTTTCAAAGAAGAAATTGAAAAACTTTTAGATGTAGGGTTCATTTATCCAATTTCAAACAATCGATGGGTTTTTCCATTGGTCATTGTTCCAAAGAAAAATAGGAAAATGAGAGTGTGTGTATACTACAGAGAGTTAAACAAGGTCACACATAAGGACCATTTCCCATTACCTTTCATAGACAAAGTGTTAGATACCCTTGCTGGAAATAAATTATTCTATTTTCTTGATGGATTCAGTGGATATAATTGCACCTGAAGACCAAGAAAAAACTACTTTCACATGCCCTTGGGGAACATTTGCTTATAGGGTCTTACATTTTGGTTTATGTAATGCTCTAGAAACCTTTCAAAGAGCTATTTTGGCAATATTCTATGATTTGACAAATGAAAGTGTGGAAATCTATATAAATGATTTCACAGTATGTGGAGAAACTTTTGATTGTACCTTAAAACAACTTGAAAAAGTTTTAACATGTTGTAAAACATACCATTTATCTTTAAATCCTGAAAAATATTTTCTAATGATGGAGGAAGGAATTGTCCTTGGTCATCATATTTCATCTCATGGGATTAAGGTTGATCCCAAGAAAGTGGAAGTCATCAAAAACCTTCCTCCAAAAACTCAAACTGATGTAAGGAGTTTCTTGGGACATATTGGTTTCTACCGCAGATTTATTGCAAATTTCAGTACCATAGCCAATCTAACGTTTGCATTATTGACTAAGGATTATGAATTCACCTAGTCTAGTGAGTGTCAAAAGTCTTTTGAAGTATTGAAGGAGAATTTAACTACTCCCCCTATGTTGAGAGGACCTAATTGGGAACTTCCATTCCATATTCAGACTGATGCTTCCAATATTGCTATTGGAGCAGCACTAGGTCAAATTGAAAATGGAGAACTAAAGAGATCTACAGAAACTTATTCCAAAAATAATGCAAAAATAAATAAATTAGAATAAATGACACCACACAATGCACATATGACACATGAGATTTACCCTGGTTCATCCAATGTGGGCTACTCCAGAAAAAACAAGAGCCACTCCTCCTTGATATTATTATTCTCTTTCTTACCCAAAAATGGGACATTATAATAAAATATAAAGGAAAATCTCACAACCCTAAACCACTATGTGGTATTAGAATACAATGGGCACAATACCATGGGCTAAATCACCCACACCCACCAACCACCAACCAATCGTGGGAATCCTAAAAATCACTCCGAAAAAAAGGGAATAGGAGGTCTACTCTTTAAATGCAGTCTTGACCATGTTCTACGCAAGTGCATCCGCAAGGATGAAGTGTATGACATTATTTGTGCATGTCATGATGAACCATATGGAGGGCACTATTTTTTTTGGTACATAAGATACTATAGCATTAATACCAAGTTTTACAGGTTGACCCAATATGGAGGGCACTATTCAATACAAAGTACAATTCGAAAAATCTTGGGTGCTAGCTACTACTTGCCATCCTTGCATAAGGATGTACTGAAATATGTTAGAAATTATGATTTATGCCAAATAATATGAAACCCTACCTATACCAATGAAATTTCATTGCAGCCTCAAGTAGGTATATAACCATTTGAGAGGTGGGGGTTAGACTTTGTAGGACCTATTGATCCACCTTCTCAAGGTAAGGTACATATTTTGGTATGTATTGATTATGTAACTAAATGGGTAGAAGCACATGATTTTAAGCATGTGTGAGAGGAAAAGGTTGCTAATTTCCTATATTCACAAATTTTCCTATGTTTTGGAGCCCCCCACACTATTACCATAGACCAGGAACCTCAATTTACATTACAGGTTGTTGAAGCCTTCACCAAACTATATGAAATCAAGCATAGGAAATCCTCACCTTATCACCCTCAGGAGAATGGTCAAGTTGAAGTAACAAATCAGGAACTAGAATGAATCTTAACCAAAATAGTAGCTTCCCATAGGAGAAATTGGATGGATAAACTACCTGAAGCAGTTTGGGCTTACAACACTACATGGAAATTTACCACTGGATTTACACCTTATGAACTGGTTTATGGTAAAAAGCCTCTTTTTCCTATTGAAATTGAATTACTAACACTTCAAACTACTTTGGAAGTTGATTTTTATTTGTCATAGGCACAAATAGATCAAATTTTTCAACTCAATGCATTGGATGAACTATGAATGGATGCATTGCACCATACTTAGATAATTTAAGCACAACAAAATTTGTGGTATGACAGTCACATTTAGCAACAAAAATTTGAGCAAGTAGATAGGGCTTTGTTGTTTGACTCGCATTATGAAAACTTTCTTAGGAAGTTGCAGACTAGGTGGCTTAGACCATATTAGATCGAAGAAGTGTTTGAAAATGGATTTGTTCGCCTTGCACCCATTGACGATTCACGAAGAAAGTTAGTGGTTAATGGGCATCATCACTGGATCTACCATACACCACTAACTAAGGATGAATTATTAAAGCAAATGGAGCAATCGGATGTGGTCATGTTGGAAGAAACCAATTCTTCCACAATGAATTTGACAATATTAAAAAATAAAAACAAAAATGATGAAAAAATAAAAAAAATTAAAAACAAAATACAAAAAACAAGGAAAAAATGAATAATTCAAAAAGTGAAAACCTCCTAGGAGGCACTTCTGAATTGGCTTGCATGAAAACTAATTGTTCAGGATGTTTGCCTTGTCAGATTCACCGTAATTATCCCACATGTTTTTACAAATCATTTTTTTCTCTGTTCTCATAATTGCACCTATCTTATTCAATAGAGTTAGATGGTAGTTGTTGATAAGCAACACACCCCCACTGAAAAATGAGATTCCATCCTTAGAAAATTATGAACTTCCATTTTTGCAGCAGGGACCCTCTTGATCTTTTCAGGTTTTAAATCCAAATTTGCTTGCCTCCTTTTTAAAGTTGTGCTTTTTCTTGCATTCTAGCCGTGTTATCCAAGAATTCACTTTTTACATGCTAGAATCATTCATGCACAAGCAAAATCTTGCACCGGTACCGAGAAAATCCGTAAAACAGCTTGCATAATTCACTCGAAAAATCAAACTTTCCATTTTTGGTAGTGTCGCGATATCGCGACACTTCCATTTTGGGAAATGTCGCGATATCGCGACAGGTAAGTAAAAATGCAGCTAAGTGCCAGAAAGGTCGCGATTTCGTGACATGTCGCGAAATCGCGACAGTTTTTGGGCGAGAGAAGCAAGCTGTACGGAGGTCGCGATTTTGCGACATGTCGCGAAATCGCGACATGTCGTATTTTCGCGGCAGGAGAGAGAAAGTGGGCTGCAGGATGAAAAATCGGCTAAGTCAGAAACATGTTCCAAAATCATGGTCAACGCGGTCAACGCATGCAGGTGTGGGAACTGTCGCGATATCGCGACGTGTTCTAGAATCGTGGCTGAAAATCAAGAAGCGTACGGAGGCCAGGAAGGGTCGCGATTTCGCGACATGTCGCGAAATCGCGACATGTCGCATTTTCGCGGCCGACGAGGGAAGAAGTTGCCGATGCGCTGTGGTGGTCGCGATTTCGCGACATGTCGCGAAATCGTGACATGTCGCAGAATCGCGGCAGGAGAGAGAAAGTCATAGTTGACCTGAAAGTGCATTCCGGCGGGAAACAGAAGGCTTCCTGGGGTAGCGACACGTGTCAAAGCATGAATGGGACAAACAGAAGCCGACATGCAAGCTTATTTTGTGGTTTTTAATCTGTTTTTAATGTTTTAAGCTTCGATTTAATGTTTAATTAAAATGCTAATCTAATGCATCTTTTTGTCTTTCATGCAGGATTCCACCTGGCACTTACGGGACAACCGAGAAAGACCATAAAGGCAAAGATAAAGTGCGGATTTAGTCAAGGACCGCCATGCTAGAGGAAAAGAAGCCAGTAAATGCATTTAATGGAGATTTATTGCAGAATTGATAGCATGGAGACCATTTCAACTCAGAGATGGATTTACGGAGATCAAATTGATGGAGAAGTGGTGACTCATCCGGCTCACCAGCAAAATTAATGAAAGCATTTATTTGCAGATGCGAATGAATGCAAGTTGCATTTGATTTTATCTTCTCCATTTATGGCAGCTAACTGCACTGATTTGCAGAAGGGTTAAGTTCTATCCGGACTTTGATTTTTAAATGGATTTTTATTGTAAAACCCGGGTCCTAGGGTTTAAGTGCGATAAGATTTAGGGTTTGAGCAAGATATTTTGGAAAAGATCAGGGTCTGTCCTGAGTCTATAAATACAAATTCTAAATGTAATCGCAGGAGGCGGAGACTTAGAAATAAAGGCTTATAAGCAATTTCTTGCAAATTTTATGAAATCCTTTGTTTCTGGACTTGGAGTTGATGTGCTTTAGCTTTTCTGTGATAGCATGGCCAGGAGCCTAATCTTTTGCAGAGTGTGATAAGTGTATTTTCTTTTGTTATCCGTTCCATTTAAAGTTTGTTAGATATATGTTGTAAATCTGCCATTGTCAAGATTAAATATGTTGTTAGGCTTCAATTGTTCTATTGTCCGCTAGGGGAAATTACAGATTTGAGGTTAAGTTTGTTCTAATTGCTCTGTCTTCACCGTGCGAGCTAGGTCGCCGGTGAAAGATACCAGCTTTAACCAACTGCCCTTGGATTTATGATTTTCTCGCTAGATCTGTTTCACTCGCCTTGTGCTCTTAGTTGAAAGTGATCTTAGACCGACTGGACACTTTCTTCTCGGGATTTGTTCTGTTGTGAAGCCGATAGCATAGATAAGATTGACAGCTTTGGGTTTACAATTGATGTTTGATAAACTTCTCTTTCTCGCCTTACCCTACCCTCTCTTTGCTTTCCGTGAATGATCCATTTTTATTTTCTTTGTTTGCCTTTTATTTAAATCACTGACCCATGAGAGCTAGATCAAAGAATTCAAGTCAAATCTGATTGTCAACAACTTTTGCAACTACCGAACAAGTTCAGAACCCCCGTAAGGTAACAGAGCAGTCCATATCGAAATCTATTCCGAAGTGGAAAAGAGTGAATTGCCATTCGACCCAACTCGGTAACTCGCACCTTGGATAACCAGCTAGATCCTAAAGATGAGTGGGATCAGTCCCGTGGGTGTCTCCGGAGCTTTCCTTGCCTTCATCCTTTTTCCCGGGGTGTGCATGAAAGCCGGACCAACAGTAGTCAGCAGGAACAACCATCTATACAAATGTAGATAAATGGTTAACTCAGGTATGTGCCCTTTACATTTTAATAATTATAGATAGTTAGTATGTAGTGTGTAAATTCACTAATTAGTATATAAAGAATTCATAAGGTTTGATCCAAAAGATATCCATCTGGTCAATGGGAGATAAGACATTTTAGGCTATTTTTAAAGTTGAAAAAGCTTTGGAATAATGTGATTCTCCAAAATGAGAATATTTCTTGGCTTCGAAATGATGAAAGCTCCAGAATGAAACTATTGCTTCTCAAACAAAAACAGCTTCAGAATGACGAGGGTTTGTGCTCTATAATGAGGGAGGATTTTTAACCTTCAAAATAAAATAATGACACATGTCAGAATGAGCAGAGGTACAAGATGAAATATCACATGGCATAAAAATGTTTTCATCGTTTGAGTTGGAAAAAACAAAATTCAGATACACAATCCAAGTTATAGATTTCTAGGCTACAATGAAAAATTATCTCCTGGGATCGTCATGTGCTTCATGACATGAAAAATTTATTGGCACATGTAACAAGATACTCTGGCAAAAGTAAACATTACATATTATACACGATGTATCCAAAAACCAACTGCCACCTCAACAAGCCATAATCATTTACTTAGAAGCAAACACAAATGGGTAATTCACGTTCCTATGGGGAATAGAAGTCTACCACATGGTGAGTAAAGGGGGATTTAATTTTTCAAACACTCTGCACGTTTCGAAGTTGGTTCCTACGCTGTGAAAAATCAAAATATGTAGTTGAATTATTATAACCCCTCAGATGCAAATTGTTTGGTCCAAACCAGAAGACGATTTACTCCAGATCGGCTGAGGAAAGACAAAGCACAGGGAATTGAATATGGGAGGCAAGAAAAATAAAATTGAGCCTAAAAACATAGAATATCTATAGAGAGATCCTGAATCCCTACACATCTTCACAGAAGGGGTATTGATGCCATTTATGAATAAATTTGATGGGTAATCTGAAGGGCTGGAAAAAGAGTTTACACGAACCTTAAGAAACAACCAGGTAAGTGTCAGTGGTATGTAAATCTAAGTAACATTGCAAATCTTGACTCAAATCACTGAATTACCATTGCAAGGGTTACAGATTTTAAAATTTGGTAAAAATACCCTAAAAAAAAAATTTAATCAGTTTAGAGAGGAACAAGATAGTCCTATTGAGTTTCAAATGAATAATAATGTTTGCAAAGGGGTAAAATGAACTAGTTTACAACACCCTTGGGGGGAAGTAGCAGTATGGGTAATCAGGTTTCTAACTTGTGATGGGCAATTTATCATTTTTTCTAGACACCATATTAGGATTTTAAACCATTTGAGGCATGGTGGTTCAAACCCAGAAGTTAGGGTAAATCTCCCCCTGTATTTATACCAAGAGTTACAAAATATGGCCAAACGATACCAAGTAGGAAGAGGGACTCCTAAACACCATGGGCTCATTAAATTGGTTTGTAAACATCATTTTAGGGGAAACCCTAGAAGTTTTGACAGGTTTTTCTCTACATGGAATGAATTAGAAGTTGAAAGCCCTAAATTTGAAGAAGAGGTAGAGGTAGAAGGACCTAAATCTAAAGAAGAAGTAGAAATTGGAAGTTATGAACATGAAATTGAAACTGAATCCTCTGAAAAAGAAATTCCCTCCTCACCACAGGGACCTCCATCCTCTAGGACTAGGAAGCAAATGGAGAAATAGTCTAAATTTGGTCCTGAAGGAAAAAGAAGGAAGGTTACATTTTTTGAAAATGTAACTATTTTTCCAACACAGCCCACTAAGCCACTTGGGAATTCAATAAGGGAAGAGCAGATGGAGGAAGAAACACCTAAACTAGACTCTACTCTAGAATTGTCACAATATTTTCCAAAGTCCCCTAAAAATTTCAAACACAAACAATCTACTATTGGGTTGCAAAGATCCTCTAGAATTCAAAAGCAAAAAGTAATGGAGGAGGTAGTAGATATAGAGGCAGTATCACTATCCCAACAAGTGAGTGCAGAAATTGATACAGAGGAAGCATATATAGGTACAAAGGATGCAGAGGTAGGCACAACAATTACAGACATAGATACAACAATGCCTACAAAGAATATCTCACTTGTTGATTATTCTTATTTTGAGTCTGAAGAAGAGTTCATAGCAGAGGAAGGAAAGGAAGATATACAAGAACAATTGTGTGTTGCTAAAAGTGTCATTAGGACACATATGGGTTGTATTGAACAACATGAAGCATCCATCAAATAAAAGGATAAGCTTATTGCTGATTTGCAGTGGAGGTATTTGAATTAAGGTCTAGGTTGTCAACTCTAGAGCAACAACCTACAGAATCTGATTTTGAAGATGAGTTGACCAGAATTCTATTGGAATTAGCAGAAGAATATAGGAATGCAACCCTACCTAAAGAAGAATCACCCATAAGAGTAGTAGAAATAGAAGAAACAACACCACAAATCTTCCAACAAGATGTAAGTATGACAGAACATGAAGATTCAAGGGCTTCTGCAAAACATTTTGATAATTTACAACAACAAGAAGCACAAATATCATAAGAAATTGAGGAGGCCAATGAAAAATAGGAAGTACGTGAATAGGTAAATGTGCATTCCCCTCAAGTTTCTATTGAATTAACAACAACTGATTCACCTCAAATTGAAACAATAGATATTGGGGTGCAAGTAGATTTATCCCTTGTAGACACAACAGAAATTGGAATACAGGTGGATCTATTTCCAAAAGTGTAGCATATAGTTAGGCCCCCACAAGTGGTTACACTAACAAAGTATAATGAAGACATAGCACATTGGATGCTTAAATTTCAAGGCATGAAAGCACAAATTGCATCCTTGAAATATATGGAACAAAAACTTGATGCTCAAAGTGCACAAACAACTAAGTTGCAGGAACAGGTTTAGGATCTTTGTCAAATTGCAGAGTACTTAGTTTAGTGTAGAAGGCCTGCAAGGTTTTATACTTTGATACTAAAATAAAAATACCTCCACTGGCAGTTAATGAGGATTATTTCCAATATTCCTTACAAATTGGAGACTACTGAAGAATTTGTAGAGACATATTTGCATAGTCCAGAGGAACAAAAGAATTTACTTTGTGAGTTATTTCTACATAACTTTTTCATACCTGAGAATGTAACATTCTTTCCAAATATATTCACAGGAGATATCCAGTTGAGAGCCTTCATATCTATATTGCAAAATTAGATGCATTGGGAGGAGAAAAAGGCAAGCAAATAAAATGAGTTGAAAGCTGAACTACTAATAAGACCTTCCCATGCCAATTATAGGGTATTCATAAATGAACATTTCACTATGATGAGGGAAGATAGAATCAGATAATTTTATAGAAGCAATCTTATTGATTGTGTAATAAGTTTCCAGGTCTTCTGTAACCAGCATTTTAATAATGCTCTATCATCTTGTAAGAGTAGGTGGGGAGATTTGTCAATATCACTTCAGAAAAGGAAACCTATCTCGCCCAATAACTTGTTGTGGTCCAGGAGAAGAGCTAAGGGCATAGTGTAGGTCATCCACAAACTAAAATATCATTGGTTATGTTTGAGATATAGGTTACCAACTATTATAACTCATGTTCCATATTTATTTGATAATGATCCCCAACCAGATGAGCAGTTATAGGAGTGGATCAAGTAAATGTAGGCAATTCGAGGATACTAGCAGGTTCTAGGATGAAAAATGAATTATGAAGAATGAAATATAGACATATATCTTTGTGTTTTTGTGTATTCACAAAGTGCATGAGGACATGCATTATAATAGGTTGGGGGAAAATGATGAGGCCAAAGATTACCTCATTCATAGACCATTTTTAGATATTTATATACTATTTTATAAACCTTATGCTATGTTTTTGTTCTAATTTTTATTAAGGAATGCATTATGTATTACTATTTACATGTTTAGATGTTCAGGAGCATAACACTCTGTTTTGACCATTTTCTGCATTTTTTGCACTGTTTTAGTTTATTTACTTAGCAAGTAAATATGTATTTGAATAGGTAATAATGTATGTTGATGTGTATTCCATTTTGGGATCATGTTGTCTATTTTCCTTGCCTTCTAACCTGTTAAAATTGCAAAAAGGTGGCAAAACCTGTTCAAACTAGGCTGACTGTGCAGAAAACAAAATTTGACCATATAAATTCCAGCCAGTTGTACATAAACAATATGGCTTGAAATTTGTCAATGCCAGCACATGAAACCTATGAAATTAGTCTTATGACAACTTAATAAGACTATATATGTGGCCAAAACCATAATCCTAAGTAATTTATGCATGGATAAGCGTTAGAAATGTTACACTATCTGATATTCTAGAGCAGCTCCGGAATGAGCAGAGTAGAACTAATTTTGGTCAAAAATACTAACAGAATGGTCAGCAAGGTGGAAAATAGTGAAATGAAGAGGGATACAACTATATGAGAGGTTTTGTCACCTATTCCAACATATTTTATCCAATAGATTGTGACCAAAAAGTGAAATGGATAAGCTACAGTAAAATAGTTTCCTGCATTTCAAGAAGACAACTTCAGCACAATTGTTGAATCCTTGAAAAGTAGCAACATAATGCATCCACATATGTAATAGAATAGTATAAATAACAAGCTCCCATTTTTGTTGATCATATATATGCTTGCATAAAAGTATAGGAATATAACAGTAGTTTCAACTGTAATAGAGTAGTGATTCTGCAAGATTTTTTTTTCATTGTTGCAATGTTATTTCAAATTCAATAAAAACTGTAGTTTCTCCATGCAATTAGCTTCTTGAGTGAATGCATAAACATTAGGTATATTAGAGTAGTATTATTTCCTTCTTATGGATCATGGAGCAAGGGACCACTTCCAGGCTTAGTATAAGGATCAACTATTGATAGTTTTTGTTCATTTCTTGCTGCAATAGGTTAGCATAAACCTGTCAATTTCCATTTCATTTGTTAGCTGTGTTGTTTGTAGGTGTATGAAATGTGTGTTTAGATGCAAGGCAATTGATCACCTAGTATAGGCTTTTATATCTTACAACACTTTTTGATATTTCCCTATTTTCAACAATTATTTCTAGTTCTTGGTATTTGCATTTATGTTAATTGCTTTCTATTTGTTTCATTGCTACAATATTTCATTTTATCCTTTTAATTCTATTCATTTAATTAGGATTTACTTTCTATAATTTCCATTTTGCAAGCATTAATAAGTTTTATTTCTGTTATTTCTGATTCTGCAAGAGTAATTAGTTTCAATCTTCTACAATCTTTCCATTTCTACAATTTTGTTTTAGTAAATGTAATTAGGATTCTAATTCAGTTCATAGGATTAGAGGTGACACCAGAAACCCCAAAAATTGACTGGTCTTATCAATAAAGCCATTTCCTGAGTAAAATGGCTTGTAATATGCTTACCTCTGCTATTGTTTACAACCATAGGACACCGCCCTGGACTGGAAATTATAATGATTAAATGGTGTGATTGACGATACTCATCAGTGTAGAAAGTCTATTGCTACTACTAGGAATTCTATGGTCCATACCCATTCCATAATATACACTCAATATTCTACATCCATTCCATAATCTACACTCAATTTTCTACATCCATTCCATAATCTGCACTCCATGGTCTATACCTATTCCATAACCCATACTCTATGTTAGATTTTGATGATTTATATTGAAGGAAATGCAACCACAAGATGTAAAATGAGTAAGCAATTATAACTATATGATAATGGCACTATAATATGCAAGAAAACTATAAGATAAACTTTAGCAATAACTCAAAAATATGCTATTAATGGATGCTCATGAAAATAGTATAATTTATTATAATGGAGGACATGAACACTCCATAATTTCAATGAAAGAACTATATTGCACTCTAACTACAAATCAATATAGTAACTTCAATCTATCTCCTTTCACTCTCTATACATCAAGGCATACATATAGGAGGATATATACCTTGGACTTTACTCCACCCATGACTCTTCATCTACCTATCTTATCAGTCATGTACATGTGGACTACATGCACATTTACATCATTGCATATTCTAACACTTGTGCATTTATTACTTACTTGAAGTAACTACTCAAACCTTAATATAAGATAAACTCCTAATCTAGAAATATATCCAAGGTGGTACATTGATATGTACCAAATAATATAATATACTCTAACACCCCCCTCTATTACATTATTTGGGTATTGAAGAATTTAGTCTTCAATATGGTCTTCATCCTGGTTCTAGAATTTGAGCTCTTCATTTTTTTTCCTATCTGTATCATGACCAAGTAGATAGTATCTTTATAAAATACTATATTTTTTGAGAGGGCTTTAATTTCATGTTCATCTATAGGTTCTTCTAGTTCCTAAATTTCTTGAATCTCTTGAACCAAGTGACCTTTATGTTTTCCTTCTCTATATTGCAATTGAGGATAATTGTATTGATTCTAAGAAGTATATGGATACTAAAATTGGTGTTGATGTGGACTATACTAATTTTGATATTGTATTGGTTGGAATAACATGTTTGGTTGGCTTCCATAGTTTTTCTAATTCCCTTGATACTGATTTCTAGGATTGAATTTGTAGTAGTTGGTACTATATCCTTTTTTCTTGTAGACCTGACAATATTTGTTACTCCATGGTCTTCATACTTTTGAGGATGAGGTAACATTTTCCTTTGGATTATCTTTTGAAACTAATGCATTGTTAGTCATTTCATATTTAACTATATTTTCTACCTCATATTATTGAAGGATATTGACTAACTCATCAAAATATGTATCTTTACTTAGGATTTGTAAAGATGTAACTAAGTGCTTATAGCTATCTAGAAGTGTTCTCGGGATTACTTGAAAAAAAACTTATCTTTAACCTTTTCTCTTAAGGTTAAAAATTTGACTTTTATGTCCATTAATTTCCTTAGGAATAGTTCTATACTTTCACCACTACTCACTTTCAGATAATGTAATTGAGTTTGAATATTTAAGATAGTGGCTTTATTCTTCCCTTAAAATATTTTGACTAAGGTTTTCCAAGCTTTTGTAGATGTTCTTACTGAACTAATATAGGGTTTAATTTCATATGTAATGGTAAAAGTTATTATCATTAAATATTTTGCTTCATTTTCTTCAAAATTTTGAATCTCACTATCACCTGAAGTAGGTTTATCGTTTCTTCCCTTGACTATATCCCAAAGTTTTTCAACTATCAGAATTGCCCTTACTTTATTTTTCCATAAAGATTAATTTGGACCTTTAAGTAGTTGGGATTCAGTGAGAATGAATTTGTTTGTTGTCATGATGATGTTTGTGGACTACCTTATGTCTCCCTAGTTTAGGATATGTGAACTAACTTGATAAACCCTTATCAAATCTTGGATTTTGTAGTATCCCTTATATCTCCCAATTTTAGAAATTTAGAAATGATAATATTTGCAATAGAGTAATACTTTAATTTTCCAAGGTATAAAACCTTATAACTCCTATTTAATTAATTTGCAAATATTATGATATTTGAATTTCAACTAGTGCACTTTTGAAATATCACTTAAGGATATAAACTCCTTGTTTAATTTTATTTTCTAATTCACTAAGGTTGATATTTGCTTATATCTCCAATGCAAATAATAAAAACTTCAACCTTATATAATGAAGCGCCTTATAACTCCTTATACTTAGATAAAGAAAACATTGAATTACATAAAAATTCACCTTTATTCAAATGTTGAATGCTACAATATGATTGGCTCTTGTTATGGTTCTTTATCCAAACTTGGGTGTTATATTTTTTGGTCTTCTAGGTATGACAATGAGCAATTAATGCTCAAAATCCAATGGGTGCCCTCTATGATGGTATTCCTACTTCCTTCAATGATCTTTGACCTCTCTTACTAGAGATATACCTAAGATATATAGGAGATATATGCACTCCTCTTGTGGGTGGCTATTAGTACCCTTGTCTTCCTTAAAACGAATGTCAAGTAGTACTTTACATTGCATAAGGCCTTATGCCTTCTCGTTAGGTGGCATAGGGTGTTTTTTATCCTTATTTAGATGTTACCATGTGGTCTAGGCCTAAAAATATTGATAATGAGTGTTGAAATGATAATGAGGGCATTATACTTTCTTAGGTACTTCTTTGATTTGACTAGAGCATTACTTTTACTTGAGAACTCTTTGCAAGTGTTAGGTTTTGTAGATACCTCTTCCTCCTTTGTATTAAGTGGTACAAGATACCTTTCATTGTTATGGTAAGTGGTGGCTCCTCTTTTACATACACTCAAGATCCTCAACATATCTTATCACCTCAACTTCTTTGCAAGCTATTTCAACTCTTATTCCAATGTGCTCTTTTTGGAAATTTGAGCATGTTGTGTTGTCATTGATGTCAAAAGGTTTAATGTCCTAAGTTGATGGAAATATTTGTGAGAATATTCTTCATGGTGGCACATGAGGTATAAGGCAACAAGAAGAAATGAATTCCTCTCCATGGTGTTTGAGAAAGAATTTATAAGTCTATTTGATTTACCTTGATGGTAATTTTGCAAAGGTTAATAATTATTTATGGTGGCAAAAGTTTCTCCTTAAAGAAAAGGCCCAAAAGGATTTTTAATATTTAAATCCATAGGATTTAAATTATTATAATTAAATATAATATATTTTTTGAAGCGCCAAATGTGATTTTCAAAGTGTCGATGTCAAAGGTTATTGCTATCGAAAGCATATTAATATTGTAAAGGTTGAGGGGGAAAAAGGTATTCTATCATTGACTAAATCTAGTACCTCGTTAGTTGATCGATTCATGGTAGGGAAATGTGGAAAATAATTAGTAGAGGCTCCATATTTACATCCCATCCAGGCAGGTAGCCTAGATGGTTTTGGTCATAACGCTAGAGCATAGCAACTGATAGGTCTCATGTTCAAGATGCGATGGAGGCAGTGGAAGGTTTTACATCATGGTTTTTGTTTTACGTGGTGGAAGGTATATTAAAGGAAGGAAAGTATCCCTTTAAGTTCATGTGAGTGGCTAGCCCACGCGGTGGCCTAGCTGTAGCTAGGGTGTGGGGCCAACAGATAGCACCGGTTTGATTCTTAGTGGCAGGCAACAACAAAGTTTTTTTAAAAAAATGATTTATGCCAAAGTCCAAAGTTTATAAGGTATGCACCTAGCCTAGGCAGTCATAAGGAGTTTTTGTGATGATTTTATTTTTACAATAAAAGGGGTTATGAAATATTTTTTTCTTGTGCAAGAATTAAGTGGAGTTGTTTGCTAGTGCTTTGGAGGAAATTTTTGAAGTGGTGATTTATTTATCTTTTGGAAATGCATTAATGACAAGTAGGAGATATAAGGTGTAAATGAAATATTTTGCTTATGTAATTGGTGATATTTGTTGATGAAATTTTATTTGCAAGGTTAGGAGTTATAAGGTGTAAAAAGTGGTTTGAATTTTATGTGTACCTCTTGCATCATGAAAATAATTTTTGTGGGGTTGTGTTGAATGTTAATGCATTTTCCTTGAGATCAAAAGAAGGGTCCTAGAGCATATTTTTAGAATTCATTGAGCACCTTATTGAAGGAAAATTCATGTGAGATAGAATCTTGCTATCTAACCCTTGAAAGTGGCACAAAGAGAATTGGTTGTTTTTGAGATAGGTTTTGAAGACATATCTCCATCAAAGAAAATAAAGAGGTATGGGCACATCATTCCTTGTTTAAAAGTGTTTTGTTGAAGTGAATGTTTTGAAACATAAGGTGGAGAGAAAAGGATTGATTGATAAGTATTATTGGAAATATTTGAGTATTTGGTTGAGTACTTTTGCATATGAATGAGCAATTATTTTGAGAAGGCTTGAGGACATATTTGAGCAAGTCTTTCAGAAATATTGAGGGTAGATTTGAGCAAGTCTTTGAGAAGGCTTGAGGATAAAATTGAGTAAGTATTTTGATAAGGATTGAGGGTAGATTTGAGAAATTCTTTGAGAATACTTGGTACAAATTTTGATGCATATTTGTGAGCAAAGTTAGAGTATATTTGTGCTAGACTAAGGATAGATTTTGGTCTAGATTTGAGATAGATTTGAGAGTAGGATTTGGAGGTGATAGATCAGAGAGGACAATAGTTTCTAGTGAAGAGATATCCGCAAGCCAGAGCAGTAGGGATAGAGTTCTCCTATGGAGAGAGATACACAAACCATATCAATGGGTATAGAGATCTCTTGTGGAGATATATCCACAAACCAAAGCATAAGGGGATTGGTATCTCCTTTGGAAAGAGGTCCATAAATATTTTAATAGGGATTGGATTCCAAAAATATTCATTGAGAAAATTTATAAGAAATATTTTCTCTATGGAGTATCCCACATTAGGTGAACTACGTTAAATCATGTCTCTCGTGTGTGATGATGTGTGCACTATTTACTAATTTGATATTATTTTTGTTATCATTTGGATTGAAAAGTAAAAATTTTTATCTTATACTATTCACCCCTCTCAGTATAAGTTTATGTTCTTCAATTGGTATCAGAGCAAGTTCCTTTATAAAAAGCCTAATAGAAGGAATATCCCACAAGAACATAGATGACCTAATAAAATGGAGAAGAGGCCATGACCGACATAAAAGAGGAATTTAATACTGCTCTTAGAAACTTGGAAAAGGTTAGAAGGAAAAATTCAAAGTTGAAGGATCAAATCCAAGAGGATGAGGAAGCAAAGATGGAACTTCTATAAGATCTCACAAAACTCAAGATAAAGGTTGAAGAGGGAAGTAAAATTGAACATGATATGGTAGAACATTTGAAGGTAAAAAATTTAGAATGTGAAATATTGGAATAAAAAATTGTCTCTCTAAGAAAGGAATTTGAAGAAACTAAAGGAAAGTTGCAACAAGATATAACGTTAGAAAAATAGAAAGAGGAGTCAATCTCCCAAGGAACAAATATATCAAAAGAAGAAGAGCCTATGAATTATTCTGAAGAATTGAAAGGCAAAAACATCAATAAGGAAGAAGGTAAAGAAGATCCATGGACAAAATTCAATTACAGGAACAAAAAAGGAAGAAGCATACGACCATATTATTTGAGGTACTTTAACAGGTTATAAAATCTCTTTCATAGCTATTACTTTTCATGTAACAAATATGGTCATAGAGTTGTACATTGCACTATTTATGTGAGAGATAATGTTGATAGAAATTTTAATTCTTTTGCACCTCTCATGAATGACAATATCATATGTTACAAATATAATAACTTTGGGTACAAGGCCAAGTGGTGTAAAATAGTATTTCCAGAATTAAGTAAAAAGGAGGAAAAGAGCAAGAAAAATCAAAGTCCATACTGGTACAAATAAATCCTCATGTATAAGATAAGATAATATAGTGGTTTCTTGATAGTTGTTTTTCAAGTCATATGACAGGGGACAAGAATAAATTTCTTGAACTTAAAGAAATCAATGGAGGATCAGTAAAATTTTGTGACAATGGTTCAACAAAAATTTGTGGGAAAGGAACTTTGAGTTTAGATAATGGAAAAACAAATATAGAGAATGTATTTTATGTCAAAGGATTGAGGCAAAATTTACTAAGTGTAATTCAGCCTTGTGATCAGGGGCACACGGTAACTTTTCATCCAAATAAATGTGAGATCAAAAAATCTAAAACTAGAAATATTATTGTAGATGCCAATAGAACTACAAACAATCTCTACACTCTAAGTGATATTAAGGGAGAAAAGTATTTCTTATCACAAGAAGAAGATATTTGGTTATGGCGTAGGAGAATGGATCTGGTAAGACCCCAAGGTCTTACTATAAAATTATTAACAAATTAATGTAAATGTAATCGTAGGCCACTCAAAGGGGGCTCCCTTGTAATCGCTTTGCCACTATAGAGGGCTCCCTCCTTAGAATATATGATTATTATTCTTCTTCTTGTATGATTTTATATGGATGGCCAATCTAATATATATATCTACCCTAAAACTATGTTGGTGAAGAGACATGATGGTTCACGTATGAAGAGACATGATGGTTCATGTTATGAAGGGTTGTGATGGTTCACTTTATAAGTTAATAATATAATAATTAAATGATTAATAATACTAACTAATAATAACTAATAATGTTAGGATTGAGGATCCTAACATGCCACCCTCCATAAAAAGAGCTTTGTCCTCAAAGCTCAAAGTGAGAAGCTTTGTCCTTTTTTTTCCAAGAAGGATTTGTGTAAGTTCTTGGACTCTTTTAATGCCATCCTTTCGTAGGCAGGGATATCGAGAAGGATGAAGCATTAGCGGGGGGTTGCCAGAATTATTGGTAACTATGTGATGATGAGGGAAAGGCAATCCTTGTGGTTCTTCATACACCTTAGAATGATGCATAAAAAGAGATGATAAAACTTCTACATTCTCTTGTTGTTCCCTGGGAGAGGCAATGGAGGAGTGTGTAGTCACTTTTTTGCCTTGTTTTTGAATAGGTTTGACCCTATGGTGATAACTCACTATTGGAGAGGAATTTGAGTGTAGTTCTTGTAAAGTGAATGTTTGGCCATAATGAGTCACTTCGGGAATGTCTTGAGATATTTCTTGCTCATTGTCCTTGTTTTCCACATATTCCTCTTCTTTTTTATCTTTTGTGGCTTCCTCATCTTCCTTACCTTCCTCATCGTTACCATATTTAGTGCTATATTTAGGTGTATCCATCACTATGTCTACCTCTATATCATTTTCTTCTTCTATTGCCTTATCGAGGTTAGCATTATGCATCGGCTTGGGAGTGATGTAAGTGGTTGATGAATTCTCCATAGGTGGTTTCCATAATTGATGTTGTGGGTTTATTTTGTCTTCGGCTAATTTGGCCAATCCATAGGTTTGCATCATGGTATAGGGATTGAACCTTGTCACCTCCATTCTAATTTCTTCTTTCAATCCACTAATGAAGTTATTGATGAGAATTTATTCATACAACCCTGTGTTGTGTTTGGTGATATCCTCAAACCGATTTTGATACTCATGCACGAAAGTGATTTGACGAAGTTCCTTGAGCAAATCCCACATGGTTTGGTCCCACATGTCTCTGATACAAAATGGTAAGACCCCAAGGTCTTACTATAAAATTATTAACAAATTAATGTAAATGTAATCGCAGGACACTCAAAATGGGCTCCCCTGTAATCGCTTTGCCACTATAGGGGGCTCCATCCTTAGAATCTATGATTATTATTCTTCTTCTTGGATGATTTGATATGTATGGCCAACCTAATATATATATCTACCCTAAAGCTACGTTGGTGAAGAGACATGATGGTTCATGTATGAAGAGACGTGATGGTTCACGTTATGAAGGGTTGTGATGGTTCACTTTATAAGTTAATAATATAATAATTAAATGATTAATAATACTAACTAATAATGTTAGGATTGATGATCCTAACAGGATCATCTAAACTTTGACAACATAGTGGAAATAAGAAACAAGCAAAAAATTTGAGATTTACCCAAGATAAAAAGACCACAAAACACAATTTGTGCACAATGTTAGCATGGAAAGCAAACAAGAATAAGTTTCAAATAAAAAGATTTTTCGTCATCTAAACCATTAAAACTAGTTCACACTGATCTATGCGGTCCTACAAGGACAAAGAGTATACTAGATGAAAGTTATTTCATGTTATTTATAGATGACTTCTCCAGAATGACTTGGGTAGCCTTCTTAAAAGAAAATTTAGAAGCCTTTGATAAGTTCAAGGTATTCAAAGAATTAGTAGAAAATGAAACAGGTAGACGGATTAAGTGTTTAATATCAGATAGAGGAGGAGAATTTAATTCAGGTGAATTCATAAATTTTTGTGAACAACATGGGATCAAAAGAGAATATTCAACAGTAAGAACTCCTCAACAAAATAGAGTAGTTGAAAGGAAAAAATTGGACTGTTGAAAATATGGCCAGAGCTATGTTAAATGAATCTAATATTTTAGATGGTTTTGGAGAGATGTAGTACATACAACAGTATATATCATAAATAGAGCTCAAGTAAGAGTAAATCATCACAAAACCCCATATGATTTTTGGAAAGGGAGACCAACTACTGTAAAATATTTCAAAATTTTTGGAAGCAAATACCACATAATACGAGAAGAAAAAAATTGGGTAAGTTTGATTCAAGATGTGATGAAGGTATTTTTATTGGATATTCCACTAAAATCAAAGCCTATAAGTGCTATAATAAGAGGACACATACAATTGTGGAAATTATAAATATGACAGTTGATAAATAGACAGGGTCAAAAGAACCAGCTCAAGAAATTGAATAAGAAAGTTGCCAAGAAGAATTAGGTGAAGAATAAAAAGAAGAAACTCAAAGAATACTACCTAAGACTCCATACAAGTATGTGTATAAAAATCATCCAAGAGATCTAATTATTGGAAATCTAGATGAAATATAGGCAAGAAGGAAGATAATAGGAACTAGTGAGCACGCAAATATTTCCTTGTTATCTAAAATTGAGCCGAAGGATTTCAATGAGGTAAGAGAATATAAGTTTTGGGTCAAGGAAATGGATGAGGAATTAGATCGAATAGAAAAAAGTGAGACTTGGGAACTTGTCCCATGACCAAAAGATAAGAATGTAATTGGTACTAAATATATTTTCAAAAACAAGCTAAATGAATATGGTCAGGTAGTAACAAATAAAGCAAGATTGATATGCAAGGGTCATGCACATGTTGAAGGGATTAATTCTGATGAAATATTTTCTCTTGTTGCATGAATTTAGGCCATAAGAATATTTATAGCTTTCTCAAGTTTTAAAAACTTCAAATTATATCAAATGGATGTTAAATCAACTTTTCTCAATGGTGTCTTGGAAGAAGAGGTCTACATTGAGCAACCTGAGGGATTCAGCCTAACTGATAAGCCAGATTATGTATGTAGATTAAAGAAGGAACTTTATGGACCAAATAAAGCTCCTAGAGCTTGGTATTCAAGGTTGGATAAGTATCTTCAAGAACAAGGTTTTAGGAAAGGAATAGTGGACAGTAACTTATACATCAAAAATGAAGGAAATGACTTACTAATTTTGGTTGTTTATGTGTATAATATCATTTTTAAGGTAATAATGATAAGATGTGTCAAAAATTTACAAATAGCATGCAAAATGAATTTGAAATGTCAATGCTTGTTGAGTTGTATTTTTTTCTTGGACTAAAATACCAGTAAGCTTCGTAAACCAGTAAGTAATCCCATGGTTACACGATGCAAGTTGAGTAAAGATGATGAATTTGCTAAGCCAAATAAAATATTGTATAGATCTATGATTGGCAACTATATATCACAACTACAAGACCAAATATAATGCAGGCAGTGGGACGAGTGGCAATATTTCAAGCAAAACCAAAGGAAACAAATGTAATGGTAGTGAAGAGGATTCTCAGGTATTTAAAAGGGACTATGGATTTTGGACTTGGGTATCCTAGATGTGATAATTTCACTCTCATAGCATATACAAATGCAAACTGGGCAGGTAGTATTGATGATAGAAAAAGCACAAGTGGGGAAGCGTCCTTTCTTGGATATTATTTAGTCTCTTAGCTAAGCAAGAAACAAGCATCAATATCCTTATCCACAGTAGAGGCAGAGTACATTGTTGTGGGCCAAACAAGGTTAACTTTTTCCTACTTTTGTCACATGCCCGTGCATTTAATTATCAACCCAGGGAGCTTCGTAAACTTGCGAAGGGTCTGAATAAGATTGCTTACAATACCACTTGAGATGAATCCGCTAATCCTACTATTGGGGGGTGTTTTCAAAATGGTTGTCAATCATTCATGCACTCCTCAATAATTTACGTAAGAAGAAAATAATTAAATCTACGGAAATGAAACATTCACACATTCCTAAAAATGAATCTACTGCAAATACTGGGAATAGTAATGAGGTAAACGACCTTTCAAAAGCAATAGACTATTCTAGAAAGTAGGAGAAAAGTGGGGAAGAAATACTGGCTTGGAGTGGGCCCAGGCTCCAGCAGCTTCCTCCCAGCTGAACACGCGCTTAGAACTCTTAGAACTGTAATATATTTATCAAAGTGTTACAATATTTATCTATCTCTGTATCTCTATATGAATCTATATCAATCTATATCTCCCAGAATGGTCTACGCATGTTTATATAACACACCCACAGAACTTCTGTTACAAAGAGGTTACAATAGTTGATTCATCCCAGACTAAATTAAGACAGTCTGGTGAATGCAATCGACGTCTCCTTAAAATTGGCATTTGGTTCTAACGGTGGCGTGTTCGCTGATTGGTTCATGCTTCGCCTGGCATTGGTAAGACATTTTCATACGTTGGTGCGATCTCCAATTTAGCTCTACATGATGTAGAGTTGGAACTGCACCAACCGCTGCTATCCACGTCATGTAAATCTGGTCAACGGGCGAAGAACAGAGGTGCCTTCCTTATGAGGAAGGTGCCTAAGTATATCGGGCACCTTCCCTATATGGAAGGTATCTTATTGTCATGGCGCCTTCCTGGAAGAGGAAGGCACTTACCTTCTATTGGCGCCTTCCTTATGGGAGGAAGGCGCTCGCCTTCTGTGAGGAAGGCACGTCTTCTAGTGGCGCCTTCCTTATGGGAGGAAGGCGCTTTGCCTATCGTGGTGCCTTCCCATCGATGCCTTCCCATCGGTGCCTTCCTTATGAGAGGAAGGCGCTTCCTTCATTTTGGTGCCTTCCTGGAGGAGGAAGGCGCTTCTCTTTCCTTGGCGCCTTCTTGGAAGAGGAAGGCGCCTACATTCTCTTGGTGCCTTCCTGGAAGAGGAAGGCGCCTACTTTCTCTTGGCGCCTTCCTGGAAGAGGAAGGCGCCTATGTTCTCTGCATTGACCCCCAAAGAAACAAAGTGCCAGGTCCATCAAAAGACCTCGACTGATCCAAATCTAACTAAACCAACTGCAATTCCACAAAACACACTAAAAACACACAAATTAGATAACATGCATAATTTCATCAAATATCTATATAATCATTTATAAAAGTATGCAATCCTTATTATACAACCACATAATGATCAAGAAAATGTGTACAAAATATGAGCATTTCTGGTGCTCATCATCCCCCCATGCCTAACATATGCCATGCCCTCATGGCATCAAAACTATAGATAGCCCGGTTGATCCTTCATCGTTGCCATTTCTTGGAGGGTTCGGCTGCCCCTATGACTCGAGTCTGTCTCTTCTATGCATTGGCATCTGAAGGTGTGGCTCACCTTTTCCTACATGGAACTGAGGGTGCGGCTGTCGATTGTCCCTTTCTCATTTTGGCCGCTACTAGCGGTGATCTAGCCAGCGTCATCTCTACTGACTAGAATGTAGCTTCGATAGCTTGCCAGAGGTCAGCATCTAGAGGTCTGACCGCTACCAGAGGGATATCTAAATTATCCCCCCTGGAAGGTACTACTTGGGCCTTGTATAATCTGGCCGCTTTAGGAGTAAGCCCTGCGTTCTCCTTTGTAATGGTCGTGGCCTCCAATTGGGGGCCATATACCCCCCATCATTCCAAATACTTCCTCATCATGGAGGGTCATCCCCGGGATGAACCGTAAATATCCTAGAACTGGTTGTCCTCTATCGGATTAACGCAGATGCCAGAGTCTCCTCTCATCCTCGAGGCTACCTTCCTAGCCTCTTTGGCTGCTTTCATCTCCTTGAGTAGTCATTCAAACTATTTTTGCCTTTCGATGAATGGCTGCATATCCCACTCGTCCTCTTCTAGCTCGATGAAGGTCACCTTCACCTTCTTTCGAGCCGTCCTAGGCCTTTTTCCTCTAGCCTCTATGGAAAATGTGGTGGCTCGAATAGGGGTCTTCTCTTTCTCCCTAGCGGGCATCTCCTCGCTCTGAGGGGCCTGCTCTGGAGCGTTCTCTTCATTCTATGCTGCTATTTTTGGGGGTGATCCTTCGTTCTCCTATCTGTCCGGTGTCGACCCCTCAGGCTCTTCTCCTTCTTCAGATCTGGGGAGTTCTTCCTTATCTTCTGGTCTTGTCTACTGCTGGAGGCCCTCGTCCTACTCTGTATCACTTAGGATGATGACAGGGGGTATTGTGGGACTTCTCTCCCCTTCACTCCCAAAAATAAAGGAATTCTCCCCTACCTTTGGGCTGCTCTATCGGGCGTCCGATCGAATTTCCCTCGAAGAAAATACTCGTTCGATAGATGTGGGAGAATTCATTGAGACTTCTTTCGCCCAATCAGTTTGAGTGTACGCATCCCTTCTTTCCATTCCCCTATCCTGAAGTAGCTGGTTTTCCTCCCACAACTATTGGACCAGCTGCTCGAGCTGGGTGATCCATCTGTCTCATTCCTTCAACTCCCCTGCATGCTTGTTCTGGAAGTCCTCCAAAATTTTTTGGGTCATCCAACAATTGGTTTGCCATTCGAGCACCTCCTCCAAGGCCGCATCGACCTGGTCATTGTTCCTCGAAAGTCCCTGCATCTTGTGGGCTCCGGTTCATCAATTCCCAGAGGGTTTGGGCTGCAACGTCTACTTTCGGGTCACTCTATTCTTCCTCTATCGAGAGGAGTCACCGTAGACATTTCCTCCTAGGGACTGGTTCTATCGAGAGAAACTCATCCTCATCGCTAACAAGCGGTGCTCCTTCCTCCTCATGCTCAGGCACTAGGGAATGCCCTCTTCCCTCCGTGCTCTCGGGTACTGGTGACTACCCTCCTTCCTCTATGTTTTTGGGCACTGGTGACTACCCTCTTTCCTCTATGAAATAGGGCAATGCCAATTGCTCGATGCTCACTATTTCCTCTATAGGGCATCCCTCATCTTGCCCTACTTCAACAATAGTATCGTGTTGCCTTTCTTGGCCGCCATCTCCCTCTACATCGGGGTTCTACCTCTACACTTTTGCATGGTGGGCTAGTGTCGATATCAGCCCATGGTGGGCTAAGGTAGATGGTGCCCCCTTATGGTACCGAGTCGCTTCATCCTTCAGAGCATTCACCAGGTAGAAGGGCACATTTAACTTCCTTCCATGCACCAGGTGATTGAGAAACTGCACATGATTAGCATGCAGATGGGTATATTTCTTGGTGCATGTGAAGAATCGAGCAACCTGCTCGAATATCTTTTATAGATTCATGGGGAGGCTATTTTTGGGTAACCCCTCCTTGTCTATCTACACATTCTCTCCTGGCAGTAGCACCTCGACGTACGGCTTCAATAGTCTACCTTTGTATACACATTCCCCTATGAGGGGCAATCCAGTCGCCTGTGAGATGAACTCAGGGGTGACTGGAATTTCTACTCCTCGTACTTGGGCCACATCACCCCTCAAGGAGGTAGTGAACTCCTTGGCTGCCTCCATGTCCTAGCCCTGACTGACCAGGGTACAGTATTCGAGCCATCCCTCAGCCTCGAACTATGTTTTCACCGCTCCTCTGATTCCGTCCGTATCACCTGGTTCATTCTTCTTCACTGCATGATTCTTAGACCTTCCTCCCATGGCGCCTTCCCTTACTACTACTATATTTTTTTCTATCCTTCCTTCCTTAGGAAGGCACCTAACCCTAGCAGTTATGGAAGGTACCATATCATTGGCACGCGGTTTCGGCTATGGGGGGATATGATCTTTATGATGGTGGTATCTTTTTCGATACTGCATATTTTATAAATAATTATATAAAAATTTGAATTAACATGCATGTACCTGATTCGATGTTTCAGGCATCATGAAGGCCATTGATTCACCGATTTGTGACATGAGGGAGGGGTATGGTCATCTAGTGCCGCTCATTCATGTGATGCTTCATTCCGCTCGAGGTGTCCGGGAGGCGTGAGTGTTGGCTGTACGTGGAAGGCATTCTTTGGTACCTTCCCCATGTGGAAGGTGCTGATGTGGCACCTTCTCGATGTTGTCGATGCTTTCTGAATGGATGCACCTTCCGATGATGGAAGGTGCCTCTGATTGGATGTGTCATCCAGTGGTGGAAGGCACCTTCTTGATGATGGCGCCTTCCTGCTATAGAAGGTGCTCCTGATTGGGTGTGCCTTTCGATGTGGAAGGCACCTCGGCCTGCATGCGCCTTCCCAATGATGGAAGGCACTTCGGTCTACATGCACCTTCCCGATGATGGAAGGCGCTTTGGTCTGCATGCACCTTCCCGATGTGGAAGGTGCCTCTGGCTGGATGCACCTTCCTAATGTGGAAGGTGCCTTGGATAGATGCGTCTTCTTGATGTGGAAGGCACCTTGGCTTTTTTTTTTATGGTGCCTTCCAGCCACGGAAGGCGCCTATATATATATTATTATTATTTATTTTTTTTTAACTCTTAGAACTGGGCTTGGTGCCTTCTTAGCTGGGGTGCCTTCTTTATAAGGAATGTGCCTTCTTCTGGTTGGGTGCCTTGTGGAAGGTGCCTTCTTCTATTTGGGCACCTTCTTTATAAGGAAGGCACCTTATTCTGGTTGGGCGCCTTCTGGATGTGGAAGGCGCCTTCTTTATAAGGAAGGCACCTTATTCTAGCTGGGTGCCTTATAGATGTGGAAGGCGCCTTCTTCTAGTTGGGTGCCTTCTTTATAAGGAAGGCGCCTTATTCTAGCTGGGCACCTTATAGATGTGGAAGGCACCTTCTTTTTACTGGGTGCCTTCTTTATAAGGAAGGCCTTCTTCTGGTTGGGCGCCTTCTTTATAAGGAAGGCGCCTTATTCTGGCTGGGCGCCTTCTGGATGTGGAAGGCGCCTTCTTCTCGCTGGGCGCCTTATTTATAAGGAAGGCGCCTTATTCTGGTTGGGCACCTTCTGGATGTGGAAGGCGCCTTCTTCTCGGCAATCATGTTGCGATTGACTGGGAAAAAGGGTGATCAAGCCTTCCTAGTCTTGCTTCATGCTGCCTCAGCTTCTACCTACGAGCCGGTGTCGGGAATGAGCCGAATCAGGCCTGGTTTCCTAGATACCTATTCCTCGTGCTTTTAGGTCCTCCACCTACAAAAAGCAACCAAAAAAAAGGAAAATAAAGGCAGTTAGACGCATTCCGTGCCTGTTAGGCCCTGGTTTAGGATGCCTGCAGCTTGCATGCGGGCGTCGTCCCTACAAAAACACACTATATATAAAAACTATATTAACTAATTTTGGGTGAGCACTTCCATGCCCACCATTTCACCTATGAGAGTTCGGTCCAGATCTAGCAAGATGGGGTCTCCCCCATGCCTATTCTGGATTCTACCTGTAACGTTTCAGACGTATTATAGGGGCGTAGTCGGTGGCCATTGACTGTGAACATGGTGTCGCTGTCATCAATTGTCTTAACGCGCACCGCCCCATTTTTGATGAGCTCCACCACCTCATACGACCCCATCCATCTCTGCATTAATTTGCCCTTCCTCTCCTGGAATCGAGAATCGTACAACAGTACCCATTCCCCTTCTTGGAACTGCTTCAGCTTAATGTGGCTATCATGCCACCGCTTTCTTTGCTTCTGTATAATTTTTGTCCTCTGCAAAGCATCTAATCGGATTTCGTCCAGCTGATCTAGCTATCGAATCCTTTGTTTTTGAGCTTCATCCAAGCTCAAGTTCAATTCTGAAGCCATTCTCAGTGTCTTGATTTCAAATTCGATGGGCATCATCGCATTTTTCCCATAGACCAGTTGGAAAGGTGTAAATCCTGTGGTGGATTTCCACGTGGTGTTATATGCCCAGACTACCTCCGACAACCGTGTAGCCCAATATTTCCTGTGTTGCTGCATGGTCTTCATCAGGATGTTCTCTATTTCTCTGTTTGTCACTTCCACTTGCCCGTTTTCCTGTGGATGGTAGGGCGTAGTTTTATTGTGCCAAACTCTGTATTGCTCCATCAGTTCCTCGATCAACTTGGAGGTAAATTGAGGCCCTTGGTCTATTGTTATCTCCCGAGGGACCCCAAATCATGTAAAAATATGGGCAAATAAGAAATCGATGACCGTTCTTTCCTTTGAATCCCTCAATGCCTGTACTTCAACCCATTTGGTAACGTAATCCGTACAGACCAAAATAAACCTCCTCCCCATCGAAGGTGGATTAAACGGTCCCACGAAGTCCATGCCCCACTTATCGAAAGGTTCCAGGTGTACCTGAGGCTGGAGGGGCATTTCGTCTTGATGGGTTGGTCTACCCATCCTTTGGCATTCATCACACTTGTTGGCATATGCAACCGCATCCTTAAACAGAGTGGGCCAAAAGTACCCAGCTTGTAGGATTTTGTAGGTAGTTCATTTCCCTACAAAGTGTCCTCTGCATGGCTCGTCGTGACATGCTTTGAGTACTTCTGAGAACTCCTATTCTGCTACGCATCTTCTTATAATTTGGTCATGTCCTATTTTAAATAGGAGACCATCCATCCATAGGAATGATGCACTTTTCTCTATGACCGCCTACTTTTCTCGGTAAGAGAGAGCAGGTGAGGTCCTTCCGATGGCCAAGTAATTGGCTATATCTGCATACCACGGGGTTTGCTCACTAATAGTGAACAAATGTTCATCCAAAAATTGGTCTTCCACTACTTGATGGTCTGCTGGTATCAATCTGGATAGAAAATCTGCCACGACGTTATCCTTGCCTGGTTTGTCGACTATGGTGATGTCGAATTCCTATAGTAGCAACAACCATCTGATAATTCTTTCGCCAATGGCCGGCTTGCTCATTAGGTATCTGATAGCCGCATGGTCCGTATGGACAAAAACCTTATATCCGATGATATAGTGGTAGAATTTGTTTATAGCATGGACAACTGCTAGGAATTCCTTCTCTATCACTGTGTAGTTGAGCTCTGCTCCTGCCAAGTTTTTACTGACATAATAAATGGCATAAAATTCTTTGCCATATTTTTGTCGAGGATCACGCACCATTGGATGCATCACAATAAATATGGAATGGTATGGCCCAATTTGGTCCTCTTAAAACTGGTGTAGATATCAGTTTCTCCTTAAGCAATTGGAATGCTTCTTCGCAGTCTTCCATCCAATTGAACTCCACATCCTTAGATAATAGAGTGTGCAGTGGTTTGGCAATTTCGCTAAATTTGGCAATAAATCATCGATAGTATCCGGCTGATCCAAGAAAACTTCTTACCTCCTTCTACGTTCTAGGGCTGGGTAGGTCTCTGATGACCTCAATATTCCTTTTATCAACTTTTATTCCTTCTACAGAGAGGTGGTGTCCCAGTACGATGCCTTCTTGCATCATCATAAAACATTTTTCATTACTTAGGGACAAATTATTTTCCTTGCTTCTGTCGAGCACTCTTTCCAAATTCGTCATTGCCTCCTCGAAGGTTTCTCCATAGACGGTGAAGTCATCCATGTATACCTCGACCCCATCTCCCATCATGTCCGAGAATATGCTAAGCACCACCCTTTGAAAGGTGGCAGGTGCGTTGCACAATCCGAAAGGCAATACCCTATAGGCAAACGTTCCCCATGGGCAGGTGAACGTTGTCTTATCCTGATCTTCTTCTCCTATCTAGATCTAGTTGTATCCACTGAATCCATCCAGAAAGGAGAAGTACTTCCTCCCTGAGAGTGTGTCCAAGACCTGATCAATGAACGGGAGCGGGAAGTGGTCTTTCTTGGTTGCTTTGTTCAATGCTCTGTAGTCCACACAGATTCACCACTTCCCATTCTTTTTAGGGACCACCACTAACGGTGATACCCACTCACTATCAAAAATTGGATATATGAATCCGGCAGCCAAGAGTTTGTGCAGTTCTTCCTTGACAATGTCTTTCATTGTCGGATTCATTCTTCACTGTGGCTGTCGGCTTGGAGTTGCCTGATCATCTAGGTAAATCCGATGGGTACAGATCTCTGGGCTGATGCCCTGCATATCCGAGTAATCCCATGCAAACGCTTGTTGGTGCCTTACCAGGAGCTCTTCTAATTTTGTCAGTTGTGTGGGCGTCAACCTACTGCTGACATTTAATGTTCTTCCTGGCTCAACATGTATCTGTCGGACGTGGTGATCCTAGGCGCCAATCAACGGTGATCCAGGTGCGGAGATGGAGGGTTCTCCATGGAGAAACTCCACAATAGCACCATCTTCATCCTCTTCTGTCAACTCCTCCAATGTCATCACCGGTTGGATTATGGACAACTCCGTATTTCCATGCTCGATGATCATGGGTTCTACTACTGAGTCGACAGACTGTGCTGGAGGTGAAATGGTCAGCCTTTTAACATTTCGCCCATCGGAGATGGTCATCAACCCATCCCGGTAGCTGATGTAAGCGTCAACTATTGCCAGCCATGGCCTCCCCAAGATGAGCGGGTAACCGCCCAACCTAGTTTTGGATTGCAAAACTAAAAAGTTGGCTGGGTATTCCCATGCACTGACCATTACTATCACGTCTTCCAACATCCCTTTCGATGATACGGTCGATCGATCGGCTAGCTGTAGCACTGTCATGGTGGGTTTCAAGTTCGTGAGTTGTAGCCTCTGCATGGTCTCCTGAGGCATTACGTTGATGGCTGCTCCGAGATCGACCAACGTATTGGACAGGGAATGTCCCTCAATTTTTACAGTCAGCACCGGGTCGCCTGGGTCTGCATACTTCGGATGGCATGTTCTCGCCCATCATCAAATCCTACCAGTTTACCTATGACGTTGATAGTCTGGGTTGCTTTTCATCCTGGCTTCCTCAGACACATCTCTATGATTGCCTTGGTATATATGGGAACATCTCGGATTGCTTGAAATAATGGAATTGTCACTGTGAGGTTCTTCAAGCTTGACAAGATGTCGAATTCTGGCTGTGTTACTTTTCTCTGTTCTTGCAGCCGGCTAGGAAATGGAGCCTTCGCTCTCTCAAGTGTTTCTTCCTCTTCTACCAAAGGTGTTTCTTCTACCTCTTCCTCCTCTTCTACCAGTGGAGGTGTTCCTACTCCTAGCTGCCTACCTGACCTAAGCTGAATATTGTACATAGGATACATCTCACCCTCCACGTTGTATGCTGGCTGGTTCACTCTGTTGTTTGGATTTGCCATCGGTTGTGCGGGTAGCTACGCAGGTCTCACTACTGGAAATGTCGATAAATTCTGTTGGGGGTGAGCAGGTGCTACATTCTATGGAGCCTGATTCCACGTAGTATGGCCTCTCCACTGCTGCCCAGGATATGGATATGGCATCCATGGTTGCTGGTTCGGGAATGTTGTTGGGGGTGCGTTAGACCAGGGTGATGGCCCCCACCACCCCATGTTAGGTGGTTGAGGTGGTCCTTGGTGCATGTATGGCCCTCCCCCATATGGTGGCATTTCGGTTGGCATATTCCCCATAGGGGGCTATGGCCAACTCTTCCTATTGCCTATGAAATAGGCATCCATGCTTTCAGCCTCCTCCTGATTACTGGGTAGTCGTGGGCACAATCGAGTTTTATGATTCAGCCTACAAACTATGCATACTCTAACTTTGTTCTTCGGGCATGCATTCTTTGCATGCCTCCCTCTACATTTTGGATAGAAATAAGCTAATGTTGCGTCATTCTCTTGCTTCTTTTTCTCTAACAACAATGTATCCATCTGCAATGCTAGAGATGAGAGCATTTCGCTCTTTAAATCCTCCAGCATGTTACCTATTTCTATCTTTGTGACTGAAGCAGTTGCTTTCATGGTTCTGGAGGTGGCCTTGCCTCACCTTCTTGAGTAGTTTCGAGCATAATTTCTGGATGTCTTCCATAGCATGCTGGTAGACATCACCTCCGGAGATCATGTTAAGAGCCTCCAGTGATTCATTGGTAAGTCCTCTTAAGAAGATGCTTTTGAGGGACTTATCAGATAGTCTCGCGTGAGGAGATCATTGAAGATTAAAGTTGAATCTCTCCCAGTACTCCTCGAGAGACTCATCTTCTTTCTATGTCATGCTCAGGACCTCCTCCCTGGAGTCTCTTGCTCTCCCAAAATCTTGGTATTGTTCTAAAAAGAGCCTCTTCATCTGGTCCCAAGTGGCAATGTGTTTGTCTCCCAGACCGATGAACCACCATAGAGCTGCATCATCTAATGTAGAAGGAAAGAGTTTCAGCTTTTGCGTATCAGATTTGTAGTCCATAGACCTGCATAAGACATCAAACTTAAATAAAAATAGGTCAGGGTCCTCAGTCGGGTATCCTCTGAAGGACGAAAGGTGAGCAGGGGATATGTTTTTCATTTTAGCATCTCCTACTCCTTCCTCTATCGGGAAACTAAATCCAGATGAGACCTCATCATTATCAACCATTTTTTTAGGAAATGTGGTTTCTAATGCAGTGCTTATGGCCTTACGGTCGTTTAAGACTTTCTGAGTCAAAGCTCTAAGGTTGTCTGGTGAGATCGTCCGATCTTCTACAACCTTCCACAATAGGGCTTCTTCTAAGGGAGTCCTATTAAACAGGGGATTTATGATGATTCATTCTTCCCCACATTGATGGGATGAGGAGGCACTTTGCACAAAGTGTGGTTCCTCACTCCAATGGATTGTTGGTGGGTCAGGCGAGTCTAATTCAAATTTAGAATGCTCGACTGACTCTAGTTCTATTGGATTGGTTCTTACAAACCGACCGTCCGGTCCTCTTCTTCTCGAAGAACTCATACAAGGTCAGATGGAAGGTTTTAGGGTATTGTAAATAATCTACTTGAGACGCTTCCCCGACAATGGTGCCAAAATGTTGCGGGCCAAACAAGGTTAACTTTTTCCTACTTTTGTCACATGCCCGTGCATTTAATTATCAACCCAGGGAGCTTCGTAAACTTGCGAAGGGTCTGAATAAGATTTCTTACAATACCACTTGAGATGAATCCGCTAATCCTACTATTGGGGGGTGTTTTCAAAATGGTTGTCAATCATTCATGCACTCCTCAATAATTTACGTAAGAAGAAAATAATTAAATCTATGGAAATGAAACATTCACACATTCCTAAAAATGAATCTACTACAAATACTGGGAATAGTAATGAGGTAAACGACCTTTCAAAAGCAATAGACTATTCTAGAAAGTAGGAGAAAAGTGGGGAAGAAATACTGGCTTGGAGTGGGCCCAGGCTCCAGCAGCTTCCTCCCAGCTGAACACGTGCTTAGAACTCTTAGAACTATAATATATTTATCAAAGTGTTACAATATTTATCTATCTCTGTATCTCTATATGAATCTATATCAATCTATATCTCCCAGAACGGTCTGCGCATGTTTATATAACACACCCACAGAACTTCTATTACAAAGAGGTTACAACAGTCGATTCATCCCAGACTAAATTAAGATAGTCTAGTGAATGCAATCGATGTCTCCTTAAAACTGGCATTTGGTTCTAACGGTGGCGTGTTCACTGATTGGTTCATGCTTCACCTAGCATTGGTAAGACATTTTCATACATTGGTGCGATCTCCAATTTAGCTCTACATGACGTAGAGTTGGAACTGCACCAGCCGCTGCTATCCACATCATGTAAATCTGGTCAACGGGTGAAGAACAGAGGTGCCTTCCTTATGAGGAAGGTGCCTAAGTATATCGGGCACCTTCCCTATATGGAAGGTATCTTATTGTCGTGGTGCCTTCCTGGAAGAGGAAGGCGCTTACCTTCTATTGGCGCCTTCCTTATGGGAGGAAGGCACTCACCTTCTGTGAGGAAGGTGCATCTTCTAGTGGCACCTTCCTTATGGGAGGAAGGTGCTTTGCTTGTCATGGCACCTTCCCATCGGTGCCTTCCTATCGGTGCCTTCCTTATGAGAGGAAGGTACTTCCTTCCTTTTGGTGCCTTCCTGGAGGAGGAAGGCGCTTCTCTTTCCTTGGTGCCTTCCTGGAAGAGGAAGGCGCCTACGTTCTCTTGGCGCCTTCCTAGAAGAGGAAGGCACCTACTTTCTCTTGGTGCCTTCCTGGAAGAGGAAGGCGCCTATGTTCTCTGCATTGACCCCCAAAGAAACAAAGTGCCAGGTCCATCAAAAGACCTCGACTGATCCAAATCTAACTAAACCAACTGCAATTCCACAAAACACACTGAAAACACACAAATTAGATAACACGCATAATTTCATCAAATATCTATATAATCATTTATAAAAGTATGCAATCCTTATTATACAACCGCATAATGATCAAGAAAATGTGTACAAAATATGAGCATTTCTGGTGCTCATCATACATTACAATAGTTTCTTGTTGTACACAAGTGTTAAGAATGAAGTAAACTTTAAAGGACTTCAAGATAGAGCATGATCATCCTATCTCAATACTATGTGATAATACAAGTACTATAAATATTTCAAAGAATCCAGTGATGCACTCCAAGGCCAAGCACATTTCGATCAAATACCATTTTCTAAGAGAATAGGTGACGAAAAAGCAATTCAGATTGAAATATGTTACTACAAAGAAACATGTTGTGGACATTTTCACTAAGCCACTTCCAAAGGAAACTTTTGAGTATCTTAGATAAAAATTAGGATTAGTTTTACTCCCACCCCAAAATTAATCACCTCAAGGAGAGGAGGTGGGGATGAGGCTGAGCTAAGAGTCTTATCTTTAGCCCCAAAGGAGTCCCTTTTCCATTAACATCAAAGGTGGAGATATTTAAGTAAGAGGGAGAGCATTCAGTCAGGGGAATTAGTTTCTTAGGGGCAATAGATTTGGAAAATGAATTTTTAGGAAAGGGTTTCCATCAATGACAAAGGGGGAGATTGTTGGAAATTTGAGCATGTTGTGTTGTCATTGATGTCAAAAGGTTTAATGTCCTAAGTTGATGGAAATATTTGTGAGAATATTCTTCATGGTGGCACATGAGGTATAAGGCAACAAGAAGAAAGGAATTCCTCTCCATGGTGTTTGAGAAAGAATTTATAAGTCTATTTGATTTACCTTGATGGTAATTTTGCAAAGGTTAATAATTATTTATGGTGGCAAAATTTTCTCCTTAAAGAAAAGGTCCAAAAGGATTTTTAATATTTAAATCCATAGGATTTAAATTATTATAATTAAATATAATATATTTTTCAAAGCGCCAAATGTGATTTTCAAAGTGTCGACATTGAAGGTTAATGCTATCGAAAGCATATTAATATTGCAAAGGTTGAGGGGGAAAAAGGTTGTTCGATCATCGATTAAATCTAGCGCCTCATTCATCGATCGATTCATGGTAGGGAAAGGTGGAAAATGTTTTTTTTTGGAGTTTGAGGTAGGTGGAAAATAAGGAGTAGAGGCTCCATATTCACATCCCATCCGGGTGGGTAGCCCAAATGGTTGTGGTCACAGTGCTAGAGCATAGCAGTTGATGGTCTCATGTTCGAGATGCGGAGGAGGTAGTGGAAGGTTTTGCATCGTGGTTTTATTTTTTATGATGGAATATGTGTTAAAGGAAGAGAAGTGCCCCTTATATTTTCTATGGGTGGCTAGCCCATGCAGTGGCCTAGCTGTGGCTAGGGCATGGGGCCAACAGGCAGTGTGAATTTGATTCTTGATGGGAGGTAGTAGGAAATTTTTTTAAAATTTGATTTATGCCAAAGTCCAAATTTTATAAGGTATGCACCTAGCCTAGGGAGTCATAAGGATTTTTTGTGATGATTTTATTTTTGCAATAAAAGGGGTTATGAAATATTTTTTTCTTGTGCAAGAATTAAGTGGAGTTGTTTGCTAGTGCTTTGGAGGAAATTTTTGAAGTGGTGATTTATTTATCTTTTGGAAATGCATTAATGACAAGTAGGAGATATAAGGTGTAAATGAAATATTTTGCTTATGTAATTGGTGATATTTGTTGATGAAATTTTATTTGCAAGGTTAGGATTTATAAGGTGTAAAAAGTGGTTTGAATTTTATGTGTACCTCTTGCATCGTGAAAATAATTTTTGTGGGGTTGTGTTGAATGTTAATGCATTTTCCTTGAGATCAAAATAAGGGTCCTAGAGCATCTTTTCAAAATTCATTGAGCATATTATTGAAGAAAAATTCATGTGAGATAGAATATTTCTATCTAATCCTTAAAAGTGGCACAAAGATAATTAGTTGTTGTTAGGACACGTTTTGAAGACATATCTCCATCAAAGCAAATAAAGAGGTATGGGTACATCATTCCTTGTTTAAAAGTATTTTTTTGAAGTGAATGTTTTGAAACATAAGGTGGAGAGAAAAGGATTGATTGATAAGTATTTTTGGAAATATTTGAGTATTTGGTTGAGTACTTTTGCATATGAATGAGCAAGTCTTTTGAGAAGGCTTGAGGACATATTTGAGCAAGTCTTTCAGAAGGCTTGAGGGTATATTTGAGCAAGTCTTTATGAAGGCTTAAGGACATAATTGAGCAAGTATTTTAAGAAGGCTTGAGGTCTAATTTGAGCAAGTCTTTGAGAAAACTTGGTACAGAGTTTGATGCAGATTTATGATAAGAGTTAGAGCAGATTTGTGCTAGACTTGGGATAGAGTTTGGTGCAGATTTGAGATAGATTTTAGAGAAATATTTTGAGGTGATAGAGTAGAGAGGAAAAAAATTTCTATTAGAGAGATATCCATAAGCCACAGTAGTGGGAACATAAGTCTTCTAGAAGATCACTAGCCAGAGTAGAGGGGATAAAGTTCTCCTATGGAGAGATATCCACAAACCATATCAGTGGCGAAAAAGATCTCCTGTGGAGAGAGATCCAAAAACTAGAGCATAGGGGGATTGGTGTCTTATTTGGAAAAAGGTCCATAAACATTGTAATAGGGATTGGATTCCCAAATGATTCATTGACAAAATTTATAATAAATATTTTCTTCGTGGAGCAGCCCTCATTGGGTGAACCACATTAAATCATGTCTCTCATATGTGTGATTATGTGTGCACTATTTAATACTTTGATATTATTGTTGTTATCATTTGGATTTAAAAGTTAAAAGTTTTATCTTATATTGTTCACCCCCCTCTTAGTATAAGCTTATGTTATTCAGCTGTCTTTCTTCTCAACACATGGTATCTCTTCCCTAATGCTTTGTTTACTTCCTATGATGGTAGTGGTACTTCCTATGATGATTTGGAGCTTGATTTAGTGAGGGAAGTTCATAAAAGCTCCTCTCTATGTTTTCTTAGGTATTGTATCCTCCTTTGCACCTCATTTTTTCACTTGTGCTACATAAATATTGTGCTATTTTCCTTCTCACTTGCACATAATCCTTGCAATGGTGCTATCTTACGTAGACTCCTTCAATATTGTAAGTTTTTGCACTACGATACACACTGAATATAGTATATTTTATATTGTATTAGGTTTCTGTAGATACCTTGAATGGATGGATATTGAGCCCTTATATGGATATATATTCTATGTACCAAAGATTCTGCTTAAGCTTTGTAATATTATCGCTTGATGTCTTAACTTGCACCTTGTACTTGAGATCTTTAGGTATCCTTTTGAAGATTTTTTCCTTGACTTGATATGGTAACTTCCTTATAAAATATTTGGAGGTTATATTACTCCTTTTGGTGGCTTCTCCTCACCATAATATGCTACATATTTCCTATGCTCAATAGTGTATTTTGACACTTCACTTCTACTTTGATTTGTGTACTTAATCTTCCTCATTTGATAAATACTTAATGCACTTTAAAAAACTATAAGAATAAATAGTATAATGCACTATTAATAACTCCTTATTACTCCTTTAAATGAACTCTTAAAATTACCTTGAAATATGCACTATAATATATACAACTTTCACTTAAGAATAATATCTTATTTTCTTCCAATAGATAATATGAGGTTGATATTTTCCTTCTCTTGAAATATATCTAACTCCTATTTCTTATGTGGAGGCTTGAACCTTGTATAAATGAACTTCTGCACTACCTTGAAGACTTTAAAACTTGAAACTTACTCCCTTGCAAATTTAAACTTTAATGTGGTGCTTAATGAAACTTAATAATGAACCAAATAAATAAAGTTCAAATAATGAACATTTCACACCTAAGTTGCTTACATTTATGACTTTGTAGATGTTGGATTTCCTGGTGATTAGATTCACCAATATGCTACTTTGTATTAGATGAAATTGCAGCTCTTCTTTTCTATCCAAAACAACTTTTTAACTCACCAATTTGCAGCTTTTAAAATCCTCCTACTTGCTGCCCAAAAATGTAGTTTGGTGGCTTTAAATGTCCTTCAAGACGTACCCTAAAATTTTGAAACTTAGCATCTATTAATGCTACCAAAATCATTGCTTCATTTCTATCCTCAAATATAATTTTTTTATATTGCAAAGCAGTCAATTTCTCCTCTAAACTGTTGTCCTTGAATCTCACAATTTTGTTAGGAAACTCCTCCAAATTTTAGCTGAAATTTTCCTTCAATAAACCTTCATTTTTATGCTATAAAATCAGAAATATCCTTTCTCTGAAATAGCCTTCAATGGCAATCTCCAAATCTCTCAAATTTGGTGGCTTCTTCAAATTCCTTTCTCCTTCATCTTCCTTGTCGAATTTTGACTTCAACCTTGGCCTATCTAGTAGCCTTCTTCTCAAGAATATGAATTCCTTTAGGTCTTCACTATTCTCCTCTAAAATTTTGCAAACTCCTTACCAAATCCTTCTCATTTTGGGCTTGTTGACGGATGGTAACAATTATCCCAAAAACTCCTTTATTAGGAACTCCTTCCTGCTAGTAAATCTCTCCAATGAGTTCTTCTCAAAACTCCTTCAATGGTCTTCTCCAAAATATAGAATAGGAACTTTTCCAGTTCTTCTTTATCTTCAATATTCCAAAATTGGAAGTTCTTTAATGGGACCTCTTGTGGGTCTCTTCAGATCCTTGAGTTGTTTTCTCCTCCTTCAATCTTCAATTTGCAATCTTCGATATTTAATGGATATCTCCAATATCCAATATTCTCTTAGACTCATTTCTAGAGTATCATCTTCCTTCAATATATAATAAGGATCCTTTCACCTTTTCCTCTTCTACACTTTGTAGGTCTTAAAGAACACAAGCTTATACTGAGAGGGGGGTGAACAGTATAAGAGCACTTTTTACTTTTTCTCTCAAACCAATATATGCAATGTAAATATAGCAATATCAACAACAGTAATCAAAGCAATGTACACAACACCACACACAATAGAGACACAACAATTTACGTGGTTCACCCAAAGATGGCTACTTCCACGGAGAAAATATTTCACTAAATTTTCTCAATCAATCTCTTGGGAATCCTTCCCAATTACAATGTTTATGGACCTCTGTCCAAAGGAGATGTTGATCCCCTAAATCTAGTTTGTGGATCTCTATCCACAGGAGAACTCTTTCTCCTCTGCTCTGGTTGGTGATCCTCTAGAAGACTCTGCCTCCACTGCACTGATTGGTGGATCTCTCTCCACTTGAAGACTCTTGTCCTCACTCAGAAGACCTGTCCTCAATGTCCTAGCTGATGGATCTCTATCCACTGGAGACTCTATCCTCTCTACTCTATCACCTCCAAAGCTCTATCTCAATGCTATACTAAACACAGTCCAATCGGTCTAGCACAACTCTACTCAATCTCTTGCACTAAACATAGTCCAGTCGGTCTAGCACAAGTCCACTCAAATCTACACTAAACATAGTCCAGTCGGTCTAGCACAAATCTTCTCAATAGGTCCACTCAGAACCTACTCAAATCTGCTCAATAGGTCCACACAAAACTTGCACAACTCTACTCAACAAGTCCACACAAAACGTCCAAATCTGCTCAACAGGTCCACACAGAACCTGCTCAACTCTGCTCAATAGGTCCACACAAAACCTATCCAAATATGCTCACTAGGTCCACACAAACCTGCTCAACTCTACTCAATAGGTCCACATAGAACTTGTCCAAATCTTCTCAACAAGCTCACACAAAACTTGTCCAAATCTGCTCAACAAGCTCACACAAAACTTGTCCAAATCTGCTCAATCACTTTCTCAACTCAATCTCATAGAAGCATAAAGAGAATTGTTAGAGACTCAATATGTTCTATACTCAAAACTCAATCACTTTCTCAACTCAATATCATAGAAGCATAAAGAGAATTGTTAGAGACTCAATATGTTCTATACTCAAAACTCAATCTCTTTCTCAACTCAATCTCAACTCAAATCAGAATATAGAATAGTTTGTTTTATGGAACTTGAACAACCACTTCATACATCCACTTGACTAGGCCCAATCAACTCTACTCAACCAATCACTCAAGAAACAACTCTTGCTCACAAACCCTAGTCCAAGCATGTATCATCCAACTCAAAATATTTCCAACAATGCTCAACAATAAATCTCACATAACAATGATACTCATGATATTTTCAAACCCTAGTTCAAGTTCTTTGCACAACAACTCACTTCAACAACCCACCCCAAAAAAAAAAATCTTAAACCCCACCCCCCCCCTCCTACACCCCCCCCCCCCACCCCAACCCCCCCCCCCCCCCCAACAACCCCACAAAAAAACAAAAAAAAAAAAAATAGCTTAATCTCAACTCTCAATTTCATCAAAACCTTGAAGCATTAACTCAACACACCTTTCAAAAAGGAAACCCTAATCAAGTCCTTTTCACTCCAAACTTAATTTTAAATAAAGCCAATCAATCAACTCAACAAAAGAAGAATTTTCCCATACCTTTTTGTTTCCAAGGAGTTGTTCACAAAATCTGCCACACTTAAAAATTTCTTTTCCAATCTCAATAAGGGTTAGAAGACTTCAATAAAAATCACAATACAAAAATAATAACTCAATAACACCTTATTACTCCAACTTAATTTTAACATCCACCAAAGTCCTTTTAGAAGAAACCCTTATAAAAAATAATAGCCAACAAGTCTTAAAATAAATCTCAATTAAGCCTTTATTATAACTCCTTATACCTCCTAAAACATAACTCTCAAAACAACAATTTCCAAATTATAGAACTCAAATAATCATCAACACTTCACCTTCAAAAATAAATCACCACAACCTTTATTTAATAAAGTTTATTAAAAATTAATAAACTTTAGAACAACCTTATCACTCCAACCTTAGGGCATAAACCATAAAATTTTAATTAAAAAATCGTACCTACCTCAAGGGGTTTCGATCCCATGACTTGCCCTCACCGTGAGTGCCTTAGCCATGGCTAAGGTTGCCACATGAGCTACACGCTCATTCACAAAGGGGGAAGCACCACGTGCTTCCTCTTTGTGCTTCTCCTTGCCCACGTTTAACAAAAACATGCACCTTGGGCACTTCCACAACACTGCCACCAAAAACCACTTCATGAGAATCGAACGCATGACCTCCGTGCTCTCAACACCTTTGCGCTCTCCAAGCTGCCACTAGGCCACACTGCCCAATGCGAATTGGGGGGTGGTCTCTCTCCGTCTTATCCTCTGCTTCCTTTGCCAAACATTTTAAACCACACGAGCTCATTTTCGCATATGCCACACAAATTTCATTCGAGCAAGGATAATTAATGAACAACTTTGGGCATATATTTATATTTCCCTCCTCCTTTGTCTAGGATGTTGACGCTTTTATTTGAATGCATCACGTCGATGCTCTAAGGCTTCGAAAGCCTTAGTAAAACCCAACCTTTGGGTTTTTAATCTCTAAAAACTTTGCGCTCGAATATATTTTATTTCTCTAAAACCCAACCTTAGGGTTTTAATCAAATGAACTTTATCCTTTAAAATCTAATTATATTATAATTAAAAATTATAATATTTAATTAGATTTTTACCACTTTGGTAAATATTATAATAACAATTATAATATTTTTAACCTTCCAATGCTTCGGATGAATTGCTTCCATGGAGAAGTAAAAACCTCTTTCCGACCCAATATTTTTGGGTGTAAAATAAAATATTTTAACCCATTATAAACTTCCATTAAACTTTGCACTCGAACTGAAGAAGAACTCTCACTGGCATCTTGACATCAATGACAACTTTGGCTTAGGGACTCAAAATGTCCAACAATATCCCCCTTTGTCATTGATGGCAACCCACATTCTTTTTACTTGAAACCTGACCTTTCTTTTTCCTTCTGCTCCCCCTAGGACATTGCTCCCCCTGGCTCAATGCTCTCTCAAATATCAAATCTCTCCCCCTTTGACATCAATGGCAAAGGGTCACCTTTGGGGCTCGGGGCTAAGAATGAGCCTCTTAGCTTAGCCCCTCCCCCACCTCCTCATGAGGTGGTTAATTCTAGGGTGGGAGTATTTCTACTCCTCGAAAGCACTATTCTTTACCTTTATTCTTTTCCCTTCTTTTCTAAGTTTCCTGAATCCTCTGATTGTTTCTATCCAAGTCATCATCCCTTTTCCTATCATCATTCTTGTTCCTTTTTCTTATTCTTGTTCACATCTAGGTTCCTATTCCTATTCTCATCCATGTTCCTATTCCTGTTCTTGTTCCTATTCATGTTCTCATCCATGTTCTTGTTCCTATTCTTGTTCATGTTCCTCATTCATGTTCCTATTCCTATTCATATTCTTGTTCCTGTTCATACCTATTTCTGGAATATCTGCTCTACACCACTTTGTTGTGTGACCATCATTATTGCACTTATAACACTTAATGATATTATTCCTTGGAGGTGCAAATATCTTAGGATTTCTCCTAGTGAAGTCATATCCTCTTCTTTCATGAACCCTGCAATTCATTGCCTTGTGACCAAACTGATTACATGAGTAGCAATACCCATGGAAAAATTATCCATTCCCATATTCTTGTCTTTCATGTGTCCTGCATTGTGAAGCCATGTGCCCAAACCTGTGACATGAAAAACATCTTCCATTGAAGCTTCCTTGTTTTGACCTCATCGGTCTCCTGTTCTGATTGTTGTTCCATCTATATCTTCTATGTGCATTGTTCCTATATTTTTTGAACTCTTTATTGTCCAATTCTTCCTCTGATGTCTGACTTTCTCTTACACTATCTTCTTCTGAAGTATCTTCATCTGAAGTTTCCTCTTCAGAACTTGAAGTTAACTCTCCTTCCTGTTTCTTTTGAGTTTGTTCAAAACCAAGACCTATTTTGTTTGTTGACCTTCTTTGAACCTTGACTATCTTATCCATAATATTTGAGCTATTCTTGAATCCTTTCATCTTGATCTTGGAGTCCTCTAAATCTTCTTTTAGTAGTGCCACTTCTTGTGCTAACTTCTCACATTCCAAGATCTTTGCTTCTAACTTATCTTTGAACCTTTTTGCCTTAGCCTTTGATTTTTCTAAATCCTCTATGAGCAATCTTCTCTCTTCATCACATTCTTGAAACTGAATTTCAAGTTTAGAGTGTTGCTTTCTTACCTTCTTTACCATGTCAAGGGCATAGATAAGTTCTCCCTTGAGATCATAACCATTCTCTACTGAATAATCCTCTATTTGTTTACCTTTGTCCACATCATTACTTTCTTTTGGCTTGTCTTCTATAGGATCACTTACTTCTTCTTCTAAAGCCATTAGAATATTTTCATCTGGTCCTTCAAGTGCATTCTCATATTCATCATCACTGAAACTATAACCATCCCTTGTACAATCATCTTCAAGATGTCCAAATTTACCACATCTAAAACACTTGAGAATAACTGGAGTCTTTTTCTTAACTGGTTCTTTTTCTTCAATCATAAATAGGACTTCATCTCTATCATTATCTGAAGAACTAGCATCACTATCATTTGAGTACTTACTTGCATTGTCCGCATAGTAGCTCCTCTTTTGTCTTTGGAAGAACTTCCTTGCTTTGTCCATATTTGCTTTTCTTTTGGTGCCTATGTCTTTCTGATTCCCTGTACCTGTGATCCTATTTTTCTTCACCATTGTTGTTCTTTGGCTCTTTACAATCTGTTGCAAAATATCCATACTTTCCACAATTGAAACACTTAATAGATCTTAGATCTATGGGTCTTCTGGAACCTTTATCTCTTCTACCATAATTTGCTTCTTCATCACTGGATGACTCACTGCTTGATTCTGACTTCTTACCCTTTATCTTCTTGTTTGCTTTGAAAGCAACCTCTTTCGGAGGGATAGGATATTTTGTTCTTATCTCAAAAGTTGTAAGCATGCCAAGTAAAGAATTTCTTGTCAGACTGTCACTATCAATTGATGTTTCTATAGCAGAGACCTTTTCACTGTACCTTTTTGGAAGAGTTCTCAAGATCTTATCACAAGCATCGGATTCATCGACCTTCATTCCAAGACCTCTCATCTCATGTACAAGTTCATCAATCTTACTGAGATAGTCACGAATGTTTTCATCATCCCGCATTCTTATATTTTCAAATTCTCCTTTGAGATTTCTGATCTTAGCTTTCTTGACACCTTTATCTCCTTCATATATGTCATGCAGTAGTTCCCACATTTCTTTTGTTGTTTTACAATCCATAACCTTCATAGATTCTGATCTACGCAACCCTTTTATAATTGCATTCATAGCTCTTGAATTTGCATGCATTAGAAGCTTACCTTCCTTATCTGTAGGAGGATTGATCGTTGAATCATATCCAAGTTCCACTGCATCCCAAACTTCATTGCCAAGTGCCATCAAGTGAAACCTCATCAGCATACACCAATACAAGAAGTCACTTCCATCAAATACTGGTACTATATTATTGATGGACCCATCCCTTTGATCCTTTTGATCCATTGTGTTCTTGACCGCTTTTCCTTCAAGCTGTCAAACTCTTCTGAAGGAACCCACTCTGATACCAATTGAAGAACACAAGCTTATACTGAGAGGGGGGTGAATAGTATAAGAGCACTTTTTACTTTTTCTCTCAAACCAATATATGCAATGTAAAGATAGCAATATCAATAGCAGTAATCAAAGCAATGTACACAACACCACACACAATAGAGACACAACAATTTACGTGGTTCACCCAAAGATGGCTACTTCCACGGAGAAAATATTTCACTAAATTTTCTCAATCAATCTCTTGGGAATCCTTCCCAATTACAATGTTTATGGACCTCTGTCCAAAGGAGATGTTGATCCCCTAAATCTGGTTTGTGGATCTCTATCCATAGGAGAACTCTTTCTCCTCTACTCTGGCTGGTGATCCTCTAGAAGACACTGCCTCCACTGCACTGACTGGTGGATCTCTCTCCACTTGAAGACTCTTGTCCTCACTCAGAAGACCTATCCTCAATGTCCTGGCTGATGGATCTCTATCCACTGGAGACTATGTCCTCTTTGCTCTATCACCTCCAAAGCTCTATCTCAATTCTATACTAAACACAGTCTAGTCGGTCTAGCACAGCTCTGCTCAATCTCTTGCACTAAACATAGTCCAGTCGGTCTAGCACAAGTCCACTCAAATCTACACTAAACACAGTCCAGTCGATCTAGCACAAATCTTCTCAATAGGTCCACTCAGAACCTACTCAAATCTGCTCAATAGGTCCACACAGAACCTACACAACTCTGCTCAATAGGTCCACATAGAACCTATCCAAATATACTCACCAGGTCCACACAGAACCTGCTCAAATCTACTCAACAAGTCCACACAGAACCTATCCAAATATGCTCAACAGGTCCACATAAAACCTGCTCAACTCTGCTCAACAAGTCCACACAGAACCTATCCAAATCTACTCAACAAGCTCACACAAAACTTGTCCAAATTTGCTCAACAAGCTCACATAGAACTTGTCCAAATCTTGCTCAATCACTTTCTCAACTCAAATCAATCTCATAGAAGCATAAAGAGAATTTTTAGAGACTCAATATGTTCTATACTCAAAACTCAATCACTTTCTCAACTCAATCTCATAGAAGCATAAAGAGAATTTTTAGAGACTCAATATGTTCTATACTCAAAACTCAATCTCTTTCTCAACTCAATCTCAACTCAAATCAGAATATAGAATAGTTTGTTTTATGGAACTTGAACAACCACTTCATACATCCACTTGACTAGGCCCAATCAAATCTACTCAACCAATCACTCAAGAAACAACTCTTGCTCACAAACCCTAGTCCAAGCATGTATCATCCAACTCAAAATATTTCCAATAATGCTCAACAATAAATCTCACATAACAATGATACTCATGATCTTTTCAAACCCTAGTTCAAGTTCTTTGCATAATCAACTCGCTTCAACAACAATGCTAATAAAACAAGGTTTTAATCTCAATTCTCAAATAACCTGAACCCTTAAACCCAACCACTTTCAAAAAGGAAACCCTAATTAAGTCCTTTTCACTCCAAACATAATTTTCAATAAAGCAATCAATCAACTCAACAAGGAGAATTTGCCCATACCTTTTGAATGTCAAGGAGTTGATCTCACAAATCTGCCACACTCACAAATTTCTCTTTTCAATCTCAATAAGGGTTAGAAGACTTCAATAAAAATCACAATACAAAAATAATAACTCAATAACACCTTATTACTCCAACTTAATTTTAACATCCACCAAAGTCCTTTTAGAAGAAACCCTTATAAAAAATAATAGCCAACAAGTCTTAAAATAAATCTCAATTAAGCCTTTATTATAACTCCTTATACCTCCTAAAACATAACTCTCAAAACAACAATTTCCAGATTATAGAACTCAAATAATCATCAACACTTCACCTTCAAAAATCAATCACCACAACCTTTATTTAATAAAGTTTATTAAAAATTAATAAACTTTAGAACAACCTTATCACTCCAACCTTAGGGCATAAACCATAAAATTTTAATTAAAAAATCGTACCTGCCTCAAGGGGTTTCGATCCCATGACTTGCCCTCACCATGAGCACCTTAGCCACGGCTAAGGTTGCCACATGAGCTACATGCTCATTCACAAAGGGGGAAGCACCATGTGCTTCCTCTTTGCGCTTCTCCTTGCCCATGTTTAACAAAAACGTGTGCCTTGGGCGCTTCCACAACACTGCCACCAAAAACCACTTCACGAGAATCGAACGCATGACCTTCGTGCTCTCAATGCCTTTGTGCTCTCCAAGCTGCCACTAGGCCACACTTCCCAATGCAAATTTGGGGGTGGTCTCTCTCCGTCTTATCCTCTGCTTCCTTTGCCAAACATTTTAAACCACACGAGCTCATTTTCGCATATGCCACACAAATTTCATTCGAGCAAGGATAATTAATGAATAACTTTGGGCATATATTTATATTTCCCTCCTCCTTTGTCTAGGATGTCGGTGCTTTGATTTGAATGCATCACGTCGGTGCTCTAAGGCTTTGAAAGCCTTAGTAAAACCCAACCTTTGGGTTTTTAATTATTAAAAACTTTGCGCTCGAATATATTTTAATTTTCTAAAACCCAACCTTAGGGTTTTAATCAAATGAACTTTATCCTTTAAAATCTAATTATATTATAATTAAAAATTATAATATTTAATTAGATTTTTACCACTTTGGTAAATATTATAATAACAATTATAATATTTTTAACCTTCCAATGCTTCGGATGAATTGCTTCCATGGAGAAGTAAAAACCTCTTTCTGACCCAATATTTTTGGGTGTAAAATAAAATATTTTAACCCATTATAAACTTCCATTAAACTTTGCACTCGAACTGAAGAAGAACTCTCACTGGCATCTTGACATCAATGACAACTTTGGCTTAGGGACTCAAAATGTCCAACATATAACTCATGCAATGGGATATTTTCCTTAGGCTTCCAAATATTTAATCTCCAACTTGTTGCTTCAAGTATTGGATTAATTCAAAAGAAGGTATTCTTCCTAGCTCTTTTTAGGAAGCTTCCCAATTTTCTTTGAATAAAATTTTTCTACAACAAATTTTTATAAACTATAATGGAGAAAATTTTAAATATAAATATTATGAATCTTCACTAGTTGATTTTTAATCTAGTGGAATCAATGTTGAGTCTTAGTCTTCATGAGTCTTTTTGCAACTTTGTGGAAATACTGTAGCCAAATGTATTTTTAGAAATTCTAAAAATGATATTTCCTATCTCCTCTCAATCTCTCTTGTGGATCTCCCTATTTCTATCAATCTACCATGTGCTCTGATACCACTATTAGATTTTGATGATTTATATTAAAGTAAATGCAACCACAAGATGTAAAATGAGCAAAAAATGATAACTATATGATAATGGCACTATAATATGCAGGAAAAATATAAGTAAAACTTTTGCAATAACTCAAAAATATGTCATTAATGGATGCTCACAAAAATAGTATAATGTAATATAATGGAGGACATGAACACTCCATAATTTCAATGAAAGAACTACATTGCACTCTAACTACAAATCACTATAGTAACTTCAATATCTCTCTCCTTACACTCTCTATACCTCAAGGCACATATATAGAAGATATGTGCCTTGGAATTTACCCCATACATGACTCTTCATCTACCTATCCTATGACTCATGTACATGTGGACTACATGCACATTTACATCATTGCACATTCTAACACTTGTGCATTTATTACTTTCTTGAATTAATGACTTAAAACTCAATCTAATATAAACTCCTAATCTATAAATATACCCAAGGTGGTACATTGAAATGTACTAAATAATATAATATAATCTAACACTCTATAGTCTATACCCACACTATGGTATAGACTCATTCTATAATCTACACTTCATGGTCCATACCCATTGGAGATCCATAGATCATCTATCAAAGACCCATAGTCCTTAAAAACATAGGGAACACATCCAATGGGAAACTCCTTGGAAATATGGAATGGTAGTTTTCCAACACAAGGTAAAATTAATGGATTATTTGCTATGTAAGCATAGAAGAAAGAAAGAGAAAATATTACAAAAAATAAGCACTATTTTATTAATCTAAAAATAGGATTTCAAAGGAGGTAATCTCTAAGGAGAGATATTTGCTAGTTCCCATAGTTTCTTGGAAGAGATATCTATTAAAACCCTAAATACAACTATGCAATACCATAATGCAACCATGTCCTCTCAAACCTGTCACATACCACCTTGGAGGACTATTTTTAAGATGCTATTTATGTAATGATAGCTAGTTTTAATGCTTAATATATTTGCATTGTATTTATTTTTGTTAAAAGAAAATGATGCTACATTGCTTGATTGCGGGAACATTTATTCTCGTAGGTGGAATATTGACCACCAAGATATGAGAAGGGAAATGATGATTATGAAAAATCAATAGGTAAAGCTCATATTCCTATCATCAGTAGTTACCTCCTTGATGGCGGTGTCACTTGAATATTACTCTAAAAAGTCCCATCCAATCAAAGGAAAAATGGTGATGCGGGATACTAAGCACATGCATCAAGTGCTTGTATACCATTTGTGTGTGATTTATATTTTATTTCATTATTAATTTGCATGAGATTGGTTTAATTGAATTTTACTTTGAAAATTCACATTAATAATGTTTTGCATTTTACAAATTATTCTAGAATATATTGAAAATAATATCATACAATTTATTATGATTTTGTGAAATCTTTAAATTAAATAATTTTTAAAGTAAAGGATTTATTTTTTTGAGCATGCTTATTTGATCTAGTTGATCCTATTTTAGAAGGAAATTAGGTAGTTTGTTTTTTTATGAACTTTTTCAATTTTGATTGGACCAAAACATAAAAAAAAAACACATGAAAAAAAACTACCTTGTAGATTAAAAAGAATCAATATTTCCTACACATGGCTACTTTGGGAAGGTTGAAATGGTGGATAAGATTATTCGCGTATATCTATGGATTCCCTTTCCATTAAAATAATACATATTAAAGGAAGCCTTCACATGAGGTGAGAAAAAGAAGATAATATATATATATATATATATATATATATTTAGAAGCATATTTTACACAAATATGGTGTCATTTGTAAGATTGTAAACATAATTTATTCTAATGCAAGAACGATAGATGATTATGCCTAATGTAATGCAAAATGAAATGCATGTGGAGAATGCAATGCAATGATGCAAATGAAATGCACATGTTTATTATATTTAATATTTTCTCATTTTTATGGATTTTGACATTTGGTTTGACCAAAGATCTTACAGATGCCTTTGGAGCCTTTTGGGATTGACCAAGTGGTTTTGAGACACCTTTGGAGCCTTTTAGGATTGACCAAGTGGTTTTGAGAAACCCTTGGAGCCTTTTAAGATTGACCAAGAAGTTTTGAGAAACCCTTGGAACCTTTTAGGATTGACCAAAGGGCTTATAGATGCCTTTGGAGCCTTTTAAGATTGACCAAAGGGTTTATAGATGCCTTCGAAGCATTTTAGGACTAACCAAAGGGCTTATATATGCCTTCGAAGCCTTTTAGGATTTACCAAAGGGATTATAGATGCCTTTGGAGTCTTTTAGGATTGACCAAATGATTTTAAGAAACCCTTGGAGCCTTTTAAGATTGACCAAAAAATTTCAAGAAACCCTTGGAGCATTTTGACTGAGATGGCCAAAGGGCTTACAGACGTCTTTGGAGATTTTAAAGGTTTAGGCATAAAACACTTTAATATGAAGGATATTGAGAGGTTTTGGCTCTTCAACTCCTCCAAGTGATGTCAAGTGATATGTCCTAGGTCCAATATTCTCTGAGATCATATAAGGACCTAACCAATTAGCTGTAAATCTATCTCACATTTATAGCTGTAAATTTGAGTTCTTTTGGTTCTCTTTCAGCACAAGATCACCAACCTCAAAGTATCTCATACAAACTTTGCTATTTTAAGCTCATTTTAAGATCTCTTGATAAACACGGAGGTGCTCAAGGGTATTCACACAATGTTCATCAAGTAGTATCAATTGATCTAGGCAAGCTTGTCACGCGGTGTCATCATCAATAAACTCTTTCAATACAAAGTGCAACATTGGAATTTCCAACTCTAGGGGCATAATGGCCTCAGTGCCATATACTAGTGAAAATGGAGTTACCCCAGTGGGTGTCCGAATGCTAGTCCTGTAAGTCCATAAAGCAAGGGGTAGCTGGATGTGCCAATCTTTGTGGTGCTCTTGTACCATTCTTTTTAATATGGAGACCATTGTCTTATTTGAAGCTTCAACTTATCTATTTGTTTGCGGATAATAAGGATTCGCAAAACTATGTTTGATTGTATATTTATACGTCAAATCTCTCATAATTTTATTCTTAAATGATGTTCCATTATTCGAGACTATCTTGGATGGTATCCCAAAATGACTAATGATATTGGTGAGTATAAAATCAGCAATACGCGCTCTAGTTATCGTTGTCAAGGGGATGGCTTCCACCCATTTAGTGAAATACTTAGTAGCCATTATAATAAAGGAATTTCAACCTGATGATGGAGGAGAGATATTACCAATGAGATCAAATCCCCACTGAGCAAATGGCCAAGCCACTTGAATGGGTTGTAAGGCCTATGATGGTAGGTGCATAATATTAGCATGATGCTAACATTTAACGCACTTTCTGATATACACATTGTAATCCTTGTCCATAGTGGGTCAATAATAACCCATTTGAAGTACGCACTTGGTGATATCCATGTTTTTGAAATGAACATCGCACGTACCATCGTGAGCTTGCAAAATTTCCCAAGATGACTCTTGGGACTCAAGACAATGAAGGAGAACTCCATCGTACCTTCTTCGGTATAGGATGTCTACTAACAAGATATATTTTGTCACTTTCTATTTAAATGTGCAATTCATGGCACACAAAAATCCTTGAGGGATTACACCAAGTCTAAGGAAGTCATATATCTATGATGTCCAATTTTGATAAGCTTCAACCTTGACTGACAAGACAACATTTTCCCCCTGCAGTTCTACATTGGCAAATGCATACTAGAAAACAATATTATGGTGAATGGTAATACCACTCCTCGTCTGATCCTACAATATCAAAGATCCCCAAGATGCTCTCTTGAGAAAGTATCTAGCTCTATAGAACCATTCATGATTTGGTTCTACATGAATCATGTTGATTGACTCTTTTTTATCCAATGCTTCGCACTACACAGTAGAGTGTGACAATGTTTTTACATGGATGGTCATGAAATCGACAGACAGATTCTAAGGGATTAGAGATACCAAATATACCATTGTGTTTGCAAATCTGTTATATGAATGAAGGATTGACTCAATGTCATACCATTCCAATCGAGCTAGATAAATGTCAAAAAGATCCTTGTAAGGTTTCAATATCAAACATCGACATTGAAATAATCCCTTAACTTGGATCACAATGATAAGGAAATCACCAAATATATTTAGCATTTTTATCTTCATGGCGATGGTTGTTTAGAGACCCAAAATTAGGGCTTCGTATTCAACATTGTTATTAGTGCAAGGAAAGTCTAACTTTAATGACAAGGGCATTGGAGCTCCTTGTGGCGTGAACAACACTATTCCTACACCACCCCCTTGCTCACACTTAGAACCATAAAATAACAAGGTCATATCGGCTTTGTTATCTAGTTATTAAAGTTTGGGTGCTTCTGATAAGGCAAACACTGCATCATCAGGAAGCTCTATGGTGAGGGGTCTACTATTTTTGAGAGGTGCCTCAGACAATTGATTTGCTATGACTTGTCCCTTAATAAAATTTTGGCTTATTAATTCTAAATCAAATTTTATCAGTAGCATGATCCACTTCACAATACGTGTATTATGATATGTCTTGCTCATCATATACTACAAAGTATTTTGTTTGGATATAACATATGTCATATGACTTAACATATAGTGCTGCAATTTCTTGGTATCAAACAATACTGCTAAACATAGCTTCTCCACATATGCATATCCGAGCTCATAGCTCAACAAGGTTCGACTAATATAATATATGGCATATTATTTGCTTTGTGCATTATTTTGGGCTAAAATGGTTCCCAATGCAAATTTGGTTTCCGATATATATAACAAAAAAGACTCGTTTGGCCTTGGTGGAGCTAGCACTAATGGCATCACTAGGTATTTCTTAATTTCAGCAAAGGCTTCTTGACAATCCTCATCTGAATTGAATGGGACCCCCTTGTGTAGCATTTGATTCATGGATTGAAATTTATATTATAATTGGGTGATAAATCACTTTATGGATGCTACCTTGCCCTATAGGCTCCTTAGCTCTTTTATTTTTGTGGGGGGACACATTTCCAAAATAGCCTTGACCTGTGCTAGGTCAACTTTGATGCCTCATTTTGAAACAATGAATCCTAAGAGCTTTCTTGAAGTTACACCAAATACATATTTCTTAGGATTCAACCTAAAATTATGCTCTATCAGGTGATCGAAGACCTTCCTCAAGACCTCTGCATGCTTAGAATGCAATAATGACTTGGTCAATAAGTCATCCATATAATATTTTAATATTTTATGCATATAGTCATGAAAAATATGTCATAGCCTCTTGATATGTGGCACCAACATTTTTTATGCCGAATGGCATAACTTTATAGCAAAATGTCCCCCATGGCATTATAAAAGTAGTTTTATGCTAGTCTTCAGGTTTAATCTGAATCTGATTGTAACCAGAGAAACTGACCATTAAGGAGAGCATCTCATGACCTGTAGTTGCATCTAGAAGAGCATCTATATTCGGAAATGAAAATGAATACTTTGGTGTTGCCTTATTTAGGTCTCTAAAATCCATACAAATACAGATCCTTCCATCAGGTTTTCCTATAGGCACCATATTGGATACCCATTCCGAATAGTCAATGGAGATGACAAACTCTACATCCAACATATTTTGCAAATCATCCTTAACAATTAAGGCTACTATTGAATGCATCTTCCTAAGTTTATTCTTGACTAGCTTCTTTGATAGGTCTAGCGAAAGATTATGAGTAACCAATTTCAGTTCTAGACCTGGAATATCTTTGTAAGTCCAAGAAAATAGAGCAGGTCTCTCTCTTAGTAGAGGGATGAGATTGGCACGCTCATCAGGAGTCAAACTTTCTCTAAATTTAACCTTCCTTGGATTGGTGGGATCATTAATAATATCCACTTCAAAGGTTTTCTCTATTGACATATGGGATCCCTTCTCAATATTATGATGTGTAGGGATCAAATGGATGTCATCTACTAGGTTTATAGGTTCCTCATTGGAAGCATCCTCAACATGATAGAAATCATGTGCATATCGTGGCACAAAATGGAAATATTGCAACATTTCTTTATTAGGAAATAAATCTTTAGGCTCTAGTGGTGAATCAGCATGATCCCAATCAATAACATCTACATTTAGAGGTAATGGTTTGGACAGATCAACTGGATTATGGAGTGGAGTTGTCAAATAAATGGAGATCATGTTGATGAAATGGATCATGTCTCTAGGACCACATGTAAGTGACTCATTATTAGAAAAACTACCATCTCTAAGATGTGGTTTTGAGGGTATGGGGATCTATGAATCCGGTCCATGAATAGATTGTTGAATGGGATCATTGGGCTCAAGGAACTCCATGTACGTCGATAGATCGAGAAACACCATATGATAAATTATATTAAGATTCGATGGTCTCCCCATAAGGTGAGGATGGATATTGATCTCTCTTCACATATCCTCAGCCATATAAGACACATTGCAATAACGTAAGTAGGGATGTCCTAAGTAGGCTCTCTTTGTCTCATCTTCATCATCACTATCGTAATATAGTCCTTCACTTCTACCCACTAGAATGGGACATTCTGGAAAATATGGCCCCATATGGGTTATCTTCTTATCACTATCATTATTTTTTTGGTAAAATTGGGTATAAGCACTATAAATACGATACTGCCAAATAGATCAGCTCAACCTCATCCTCTGATTGATCTTCAGGTGAGGACTCACTATCCTCTCCTTCGCTACAGCTAGGTCCACCTATCTCAAAAATTAACTCTGCTATATCCTTATCTGAATGTTCTTCCAACTCTGGATCTATCACTATGATAATATCATGATCCTGCATGCCCGTGTCATCGATTGCTCCATATATTTGTTGACACAATTTTTCTCTTAGTAAATCATCTGGACTAGCATCCGCAAAGATATCCTTGTGATACGTCTCGGGTAGTCGTCTGGTGATGTAAGACACCATCCAATTATCCCTCTAGAATGTAGAAGGATTAGTGTGATACGGATTGAAGTTAACCTCACCCCCCAAACTGAGGTACATGTAGTTTAAAGATACCGTAAGGAGTTCAGCCTATCCTCCACTATAGAATCCGAAACTAAACCTATCAGTAGGTAACTGATATTTTGGTTCTATAGGCTTCTTACTCCCCTAATTGAATAGTTAGATACTGTAACCATGCCAATGGTAACGATTGAAGTATCACATGGTGTATTTCGAGTTAGAAATATAATGAACATTTATAGTGAACGATTCATTATCATCCTCATCCATGGGCATGGGAGATGTAAATCGGTATAGCCCTCCATAGATGAAGTTTGTTTGGTTGGGTGGTACCCCCAATGGTTCCACCATCCCTATGGGAAGGTGATGGGCTCATGGTAGGCCCATGTCATATGCAATTTTTATAATTTGTGTGAATGTCACATTCTACACAATGTTTTCCCCTAATCTAGGATCAATGGATGGTCACCTGCAATGCAGATGACCCTACTGAAGATGCAGGTGAAGCAGGCTAAGGTGTCTCCTCGACTCCTCCTTGAACTTTATCTACTTCCATGGGAGTAGGGGTTTCAACGATGACTGGCTCAAGCATTTTCTTTATCTTATTTTCACCCACTTTTTTTTTCAACTTCCTAGCATCTTGTTGTATCATAGATGTAGTAGGTCTAATGGAAGTAGTTGTGGTGTGCTCCGATATTTGAGATGTGGATATTATGGGTCTAGCACACACTTCTTTGATTTTAACTCCTAGATTTTTTATCAACGATGCAGGTCACACATCTAGATGGGTTAAGGGGAGCACAAATTCCCTTGTTAAATCAGATAGATTCACATATTTAAAGGGTTCTTCATCCTAAGGCACCACGTGAACCTATCCCTCATGAATGTATTTTATACACTGATGTAAAATAGAATGGATACAATGTATTTCTTTCATCCAAGGCCTCCCTAGAAGTATATTATACTGCATAGCACCTTCGATTATGTGACACATCATCGAGATGGTCTTCAGTCCCACCTGGATAGGTAAAACTATAGTACCGACCGTTGAGCATAATGCGTCATTGAAAGATCTCAAAGTGAAGGTATAAGGGATGATATGCATCTTGGGTAACTTTAGGTGAGTTAATGCCTTGGTAGTTATGATATTGATTGATGACCCTGTGTCAACCAAGACCCACTTGAATGGTTTATGATTTATGCACATGATGATATGTAGTGGCAGGTCTACTATAACAATGGAAACTGTATTGACTTCATGGTCATGAGACAGAATGACCAATTTTTGACATTGTTGCATGTGCCCCACGAAGTGTGTAAATGCTTTAGGATCCTGATGCTGCACTTTGATGGACCTTAGGATGTCCATGAGCATCTCACTATGATTAGGAGACTACTGAGTTAGCTCATAAATTGACTTCACTGGAGTTATCTGTAGGTTTTGGACCAACTTACTCTTGATGGTCACCACCAGTCTAGTTGATGGGTTGGGCACATATTAGGCTATCCTTGAAGGAGGTGCATCTTGGAGCCTACTAGGTTCTATAGGTTGATTCGGTCATTCATATCTCACATTCCTCGTGATAATGTTGACCATTTTGACGAACCCCTGGGTTGGTGGTTCGATGCAAACTTGGTTGACTTGGCCAACATTATTCTTTGGTGCCTCATGATTAGGTAGAGGATTCTTATAAATTCCCATATTATGATTGTCAGGTGCCTGCGAGTTGTTGGCAAGAAGTGTACCTATCTCGATCATATTTTATACAAGATGTTTGAAGAACCAACATACCTCAATGTTGTGACCCTTCGATTGGTGAAAGATGCAATAATGATCATCTTTATAGCCCTTAGGATTGGGCTTATTGGGATTTACCATCTTGAATTCAGGTAAGTGTATAGCCTTCGCCTCACATAGCTGATGAAAAATCAAATTCAATGACTCTGATAACTAAGTGAATGCATGAGATGGGTGTTGCTCTTTATTTTTACCCTTATAATTGTTATTGCACTGCTCATACGACACATGCAAATGTTGGGCCTGATAATTTTGATTTTGTTGCCATTTTTCTTCTTTTTGAAGGTTCAACACTACTTGATTAACATGGGCTGACTTGTCTTGATGTCTCTCGATGTTTTTATTATGTCCCTCCTTATTCCTCAACTTAAAGTTACCCTCCTATAACTTTATGTCCTCAACCATATTAGCTTGCGCCAAAGCCTCTTCAAATATCTTGTATTTATGCAACTATAGCAATAGCAAAATGTGTTTGGCATAATTCTTCATGAACATTTGTGTTAATTCAGAGGATGGGATGAATAATAGAAGCTTTTACATCACTTTACATAATCCATTATTGTCTCATCGTCATGTTGTGTAGAGCGGCTAGGTCAGATAAGTTTACCTTCTTGATGTCGAAGGAGAAGCGTTCAAGAAATACATTAGCTAGTTGTTTGAAACTAGTGATGATGTGCCTCTTTAGTTGGTTGAACCACTCTCGAGTTGGGCATGAGAGGGTCATGATGAAGGTGCATAGGAACAAAGCATCATTGCTCTCAATCTAAAAGCACATATGTAGAAAACTAGTCATGTGCTCCTGTGCGTCGTCCTCTCCTTGAAACTTTTCCAGTATAGGCATCTTGAAATGCTCAGGATATGTTGGAATAGGCACTAATGTGCATAGAGATTCATTGTGAATTTTTTCAAGGTAGGCTTCTGATAAGCCATACCTTGCTTCTCCATGGCTTGGACCTTCTCTTATAAGGTCTTGTAGGCTTATGAGGAAAGAAACTCCTATCGATATTTCCTTGGAGGCACCTTTAGAGGTAGATTCTTCCTCGATCGAGGTGGGGGACTAGGCTCACCCTCATCCTTGAATTGGGAGATTTTAGTATATTCTTGTTCTAATTCCTCTCCCACTTCATTATCATACTACCTATGGCCATGTTGCTCGGATGTTGGATGTTGATATCTATGTTGAGTCATATGGTGAGTATGGGTGTTTATGTTCTCAAGGTGTAACTCAAGTTGTGAAGCCACTCATCTATCAATGTGCTCCATAATATCACTATGAGAAGGCAAATTGGTGCTATCCAATTGATCCTCTATCTACATTCTCCTTCTAATCGAGGATATGTTGTTCGTGTTGTGTTGTTCATATAATTTCTATCTGATGAACCTCTGCCTCTAAGTATTAATTTTTTTGAGGTGTTCCTTTTCTGCATGAACGTCCTCCAATTGCTCTTGGAGAATCTTCCATCTCTACTCTTACATCAGTCTATGAGCCCTATCAAGATGATCGGTTGTATGAGACCTTGAAAGGGTGTGCTCTGTTCGAGCGACTTTATGAGTATGTTCTCCAATGGACTGATTCACCACACTCTTGCCTCAGTCTATAAATATGGCATTCATGTTAGGCTATCTCCTATACTCAATGTCTGCATGCGATGTAGGAGCACGCATGTCTCTAGAATTCTTGGAGCACTATTTAGGTTATCGGGTGGTCCTAATGGTACCTCTGCTACACACACTTATCAATCGAGAGGGTTCAGGTGTAGGCTTATATCCTAAATGCCCTAGGACTCTTTATATACCATCCAATTGTTTGCTACACCATGGCTCATGAGGTGGTGTACCATTTTCTCCCACTTTGGATATATCTATGGTAAACTTCATATATTCACCTCTATAGGGATTCTGTGTGGGCTTGTGCTCGAAAGAAACCCTCTCCATTCATCCCTGAATGGGTGTATCTTGGACATGTATATGCTCTAACGGTGGAGGTCGTGAGCCTCCCTTAGATACATTTCAAAGGGGCACCAATCTGGATCCCTTGATGACACATTCTTCAATGGAACCCATGGATCCATACGAAATGTGGTCACAATAAATGCTACCATACATGAAACCCCCATGCTAGGAATTTCCATGCTCTTATATGTATCTAGAGGGATGTATAATACTTCCTCTAATAGTGGTATTCTCTATGGAATCCCCTGGTGTAGAATTATCCCCTCTAATGCTCACTCAATTATGTCTAGGAGGATTTTGTGATTGAGGGTGTTCTACATCATGTTGTGCGCTAGGTGGAGCTTGGGCTTCAATCTTGGGTCTATGCCCAAATTGGCCTCTTCGTGTTTGCACCATTATGTATCCTATGTATAAATTTAACTTTTATTAGCACGCAAAGAATACAATTATGTTTATCTCCTTTTACAATTTTTAAAATGATCCCTAAATTGTTTGATGTGTTTTCAGTTTATTGTATCAGTAAATTAACTCTTGTCATGTTTTGCAATACGTTGATGATTTTCTTGTTTAATGGCTTTCACCTATACACTCACATCTTGACAACCTATAAATGAACTCCAGGCCACGTAATCCAACCTATAATGTGTGGTAATGAAGCCCACACATGGTCATGGAGCACAGGTCCTCCCAGATCCTCACACATTTTCACCCAGTCAATGCCATACCCTTCGAAGAGGAGTATATGCAAATTTTCTAGGTGACAAAATATTCTTAGATTCAGTATTGGTCCATAACATAGGGTACATGGGAGTTGGTCCAATGGATAGAAATCACCTCCACCATCATTGAAACCCTACTAGTGGTTGGATGTGACTCCCAACTCACTAGCGTTTACTATGAAATTTGGTGTGTGTGTGTTCTTTTTAATTTTCATAAACGAAAGATGCATAATACAACACTCACATGATCATTTCCTACATGATATGCATAAAAAGAACATTTTGTATTCAGAAAATATGCATACTACACCCTACATGACCTTTTGAAAATGCAACTTTACGATGTAAATGGCCTTTGATTTGGCCTCAAGCATACAAGATCAACACACTTATTATTCTATCATATTGGATTATAGGACAAACTACAATCAAAGATCCACTGTTCCTAGTAGCGCCTAGCAAAAATAAGAAAATAACAACCCTAAGGACCTAATTCGTTTTATCCTTATTTCATTGTTATCCTATTTAAATTTCATTTTTTAGTCTCTAGAAAAACATAGAGACAACAAACAAACACAAAGGGTGTTAGAAGGGCCTACCTCAAGTCCTCATCTGATAAAGCTTTAAATCCTACTCTATGATTGGTCTGTTACTAACCGCAGCTCTGATGCATGGCTGTGATTGTTGCCTGTGCCTGTCAACCATGGGCCAACTTTTTGATCGTGGTTGTCAACCGCGGGGAGCACCTACCATAAAAACATCGAACACAATCAGTAAATTATGGGAAAAAATGTAGATTTCCATCGTGATCACCTACTGTAACCACCAAAAAGGCTCCACACCTGGTCTAACTATTGTAATTGATGAGAAATACACAAATAGGTATGCATAAATTGATAACAAGAAATACAGCAAATACAAGGAATCATTTATTAATTTCAATGGATTCAAATTATAGATTCATCCATCTTAGGGATATCCATTTGATACGTCAATTACAATAGTTTTTAATCCCTCTGAAGGGTATATGTGAATCAAATGTCTTCTAGGGTGACATGAACTGCTCCATGGTGTTGATGACCCTCTTCTCCATGATTAGAGGCATTCACTGTGTTGAATGGCACGACCTTGTTAATCTTGCATTCAAGAAACAACAAGAAACATGTTAAAAGAAAAATTAGCCTCTCTTGATGAGGCCTTTAGAGGGTATTATATCAAAAGATGTCATGATCAGCAATAATCAAGAAAGTGCAAGAAAGATGCTAAAACTATACAAAACATGAAAATATTATCATAAAACATGTAATCTAAAGAACATATAACTATTTAGTGTCCTAATTACCAAATTAGAAGCATGGAAGCATGAAAAAGATCCATTAGAGTGTTAAATGCCACAATGAAAGCAACATGCATAAAAACTATAAATCTATCTGTTAGGGTCTCTAAATTGCTAATTAAACTAGTAATAAAGCTAATATAACCTAGCTAAATAATCTGCAAAAGAAAAAACAAGGGAATCTCCCCTATTTTTCTCATCATCGATATGATGCACGGGTGGCACTATTAACTACGGTTGAGAGCCACGATGGAGCTTTGAGTATGTTTGCCCTCCAAATCAGGATTTTCTCTATGATCCACTTTGTCAAATTGATGTCCAAGGGTTGCCTCTATGTCCTTTGATAGGTTTGGCAGTTGAATTGGTCTTATGGTACACGGTTTGCATGAATTGGCTTTTCTTGGCTCTTCCTAGGCTCCTAGGGCTTCCATGGCAATTTGATCTCCAATTGGGTATAAAAATTATCCCTCTCAATGCATGTATTTGCTTATACAATTAGACAAGGCTTCACTACCCAATTGATGAATGTTTCTCCATATTTATACCCAATTCAAAGGGGGATATTATAGCAATTATCCAGGGCTAGGGGTGGCTTCCTCATGAAGCCAATATCAATATTGGATAGTTGAGCTTGTTGGATGGAAGGATCCAGAACCTTCCTCACTCAAACTACTCCAATCTGCAACCAATTAGTTGTTGCAACCAACTTTGGGTCAAATGAAGGCCAACTGATTCTGAGTGCTGACCACAGATGATAGGTGTAGTGAGCACTGCTAACCATGGGTTTCAATAGTGGCTAGAAATGACTAGGCAAAAGTGCCCAATTGAGTGGTAAAAACCATTGCTATACCTTGGATCGGTCCAAAGGTCTTCCATATGGTCTTCTAACATGTCCCATATGAGAAGTCGCCTCAGCATGATGTATTTTAGGTGTCTACAATAAGTAAGATAGCCATATGGTTTGCAACAATGAGTTTGAAGTAATGAAAAAAAAAGTATGACCTTTAAAGAGTATCTAAAACTTTGAGATTTTAGAAATGTATTCCTAATAGAAGCTAATTTTTGACATTGTGGTCATGGAAACTGTAATGACTTTGTGGTCATGAAATTGAATGACCAATTTTTGACATTGTTGCATGTGCCCCACAAAGTGTGTAAATGCTTCAGGACCCTGATGCTACACTTCGATGGACCTTAGGTTGTCCATGAGCATCTCCATGTGCTTAGGAGACTGCTGAGTTAGCTCATAAATTGATAATTTCACTGGAATTATCTGTAGTTTTTGGACCAATTTACTCTTGATGGTCACCACTGGTCTATTTGATGGGTCGAGCACATATTGGGTTGTCCTTGAAGGAGGTGCAGCTTGGAACCTAATAGGTTCTATAGGTTTATTCAGTCATTCATACCTCACATTCCTCATGACAATGTTGATAATTATGATGAACCCCTGAGTTGGTGGTTCGATGCGAACTTGGTTGACTTGGCCAATATTATTCTTTGGTGCCTCATCATTAGGTAGAGGATTCTTATAAATCCAAATATTTTGATTGTCAGGTGCCTGCGATTTGTCGACAAGAAGTGTACCTCTCTTGATCATATTTTACATAAGATTTTTGAAGGACCAACATACCTCAATGTCGTGACCCTTCGATCGATGAAATATGTAATAATGATCATATTTATAGCCCTTAGGCTTGGGATAATTGGGATCTACCATCTTGAATTCAGGTAAGTGTATAGCCTTCACCTTGCATAGCTGATGAAAAATTGAATTCAACGACTTCAATAATTAAGTGAATACATGATGTGGGTGTTGATGAGCACCAGAAATGCTCATATTTTGTACATATTTCTTTGATCAATATGCGGTTGTATAATAAGGATTGCATACTTTTATGAATGATTATATAGATATTTGATATAATTATGCGTGTTATCTAATTTGTGTGTTTTTAGTATGTTTTGTGGAATTGCCATTGATTTAGTTAGATTTGGAACGGTCGAGGTCCTTTTGATGGACCTGGCACTTTATTTCATCGGGGGTTAATGAAGAGAATACGAGCGCCTCCCTGCAGTCGGAAGGCGCCAACTGAATACGAGTGCCTCCCTGCAGTCGGAAGGTGCCAACTGAATACGAGCGCCTCCCTGCAGTCGGAAGGTGCCAACCGAAGATGAGCGCCTCCCTGCAATCGGAAGGCGCCAACCAAAGACAAGCGCCTCCCCATAGTCGAAAGGCGCTAGCAAAAGGCAAGCGCCTCCCCACAACTAGAAGGTGCCACTGATTCTTTGCCCGTTGACCAGATTTGAACGACGTGGACGACAGCGGCTGGTGCAGTTCCAGCTCTGCGTCATGCAGAGCTAAATTGGAGATTGCACCAATGTATCAAAATGTCTTATTGATGCCAGGAAAAGCACGAACCGAACAATGAACACGCCACCATTAGAACAGAATGCCAGATGTCGATTGCATTTACCAGATTGTCTTGATTTAGTCTGGGACAGATCGACTTTTGTAACTACTTCTGTAATAGAAGTTCTACGGGTGTGTTATATAAACACACGCAGATCGTTATGAGAAATATATAGAAATAAAATAAAGATCCATTTAGACGTACAGAGATAAATTGTAGTGTGTTGACGAATATATTAAAGTTCCAGAAGTTCTAAGCGCGTGTTCGATCGGGAAGAAGCTGCTGGAGCCTGGGCCCACTCCAAGCCAGTATTTCTTCCCCATTTCCTTTTCGTTTATTAATTTTAATTAGTTTATTGCTTTCATAAGAACGTTTGTTAGTTTATTAGTTCCAGCATTTGCAGTAGATTTATTTTTAGGAACGCGTACATGATTTATTTTCTGTAGGTTTAATTATGTTCTTCTTACGTAAATCATTGAGGAGTGCGGGAATGATTGACAAACCATTTCAAGAACACCCCCCAAAATGTAGGATTAGCAGATTCACCTCCGGTGGTATTGTAGTAACCTAATTCCGACTCTTCGCAAGTTTACGAAGCTCCCTGGGTTGATAATTAAATGCACGGGCATGTGACAAAAATAGGAAACCATTCACCTTGTTTGGCCCGCAACATTTTGGCATCGTTTTTGGGGAAGCGTCTTAATTAGATTACTTACAATACCCTGAAACCTTCCATCTGACCTTGTATGAGTTCTTCGAGAAGAAGAGGACCTAACGGTCGCTTTATAAGAACTAATCCATCAGGACCTGAGTCAGCCGAGCATTTTGGATTTGAGTTAGACTCGCTCGACCTACCAGCAGTCCATTGGAGTGAGGAACCGCACTTTGTGCAAAGTGTCGCCTCATCCCATCAACAAGGGGATGAACGAATCATCATAAATCCCATGTTTAATAGGACTCCTCTAGAGGAAGCCCTGTTGTGGAAGGCTGTGGAGGATCAGACGATCTCGCCAGACAACCTTAGAGCATTGACTCAAAAAGTTTTAAATGACCGAAAGGCCATAAACGCTGCATTAGAAACCACATTTCCCAAAAAAATGGTAGATAACGATGAAGTCTCATCTGGATTTAGTTTCCCAATAGAGGAGGGAGTAGGAGATACCAAAATGAAAAACATATCCCCTGCTCACCTTTCGTCCTTCAGAGGACACCCGACTGAGGACCCTGACCTATTTTTATTCAAGTTTGATGTTTTGTGCAGGTCCGTGGATTACAAATCAAACACGGAGAAGTTGAAATTATTTCCTTCTACATTAGACGATGCAGCTCTGCGATGGTTCATCGGTCTGGGAGACAAACACATCACCACCTGGGACCAGATGAAGAAGCTCTTTCTAGAGCAATATCAAGATTTTGGGAGAGCAAGAGACTCCAGGGAGGAGGTCCTGAGCATGACACAAAGAGAAGATGAGTCTCTCAAGGAGTATTGGGAGAGATTCAGCTTTAATCTTCAATGGTCCCCTCACTCGAAGCTATCTGATAAGTCCCTCAAAAGCATCTTCTTGAGGGGACTTACCAATGAGTCACTGGAGGCTCTCAACATGATCTCTGGAGGTGATGTCTATCAGCATGCTATGGATGACATCCGAAAATTATGCTGGAACTACTCGAGAAGGCGAGGCAAAATCATCGCCAGGACCATGAAGGCGACTGCTTCAGTCACCAAAATAGAAATAGGCAACATGCTGGAGGATTTGAAGAGCGAAATGCTCTCATCTCTAGCACTCGAGATGGATACGCTATCGTTAGAAAAGAAGAAACAAGAAAATGATGCAGCATTAGCCTATTTCTGCCCAAAATGCAGAGGAAGGCATGCAAAGAATGCATGTCCAAAAAACAAGGTCAGAGTATGCATAGTTTGTAGGCTGAATCATAAAACTCGATTGTGCCCACAACTGCCCAGTAACTAGGAAGCGGCTGAGAGCACGGAGGCCTACTTCATAGGCAATAGGAAGAGTTGGCCATAGCCCCCCATGGGGAATATACCAACCGAAATGCCATCATATGGGGGAGGGCCATACATGCACCAAGGACCCCCTCAACCACCTAATATGGGGTGGTGGGGACCATCACCCTGGACTAACGCACCCCTAGCAGCATTTTCGAATCAGCAGCCATGGATGCCATATCCATATCCTGGGCAGCAGTGGAGAGGCCACAATGCATGGAATCAGACTCCACAGAGTGCAGCGCCTGCTCACATCCAACAGAACTTACCAGCATTGCCAGCAGTGAGACCTGCGTAGCTACCAACACAACCGACAACAAACCCGAACAACAGAGTAAATCAGTCGGCATACAACGTAGAAGGTGAGATGTATCATATGTACAATATTCAGCTTAGATCAGGTAGGCAGCTAGGAGTAGAGACACCGCCTCTGGTAGAAGAGGAGGAAGAAATAGTAGAGACACCTCCATTGGTAGAAGAGGAGGAAGAAATAGAGGAGACACCTCTGGTAGAAGAGGGAAAAGCACTTGAGAGAGCGGAGGCTCCATTTCCTAGCCGGCTGCAGGAACAAAGAAAAACAACACAGCCAGAATTTGACATCTTGTCGAGCTTGAAGAATCTCACGGTGACAATCCCATTATTTCAAGCAATTCGAGATGTCCCCATTTACACCAAGGCAATTAGAGAAATGTGTCTAAGGAGACCGGGATGAAAAGCTACCCAGACTATCAACGTCGTGGGTAAACTGGCAGATCTAATGATGGGTGGAACACGTCATCCGAAGTATGCAGATCCAGGCAGCCCAGTGCTGACCATAAAAATTGGAGGACATTCCCTGTCCAACACATTGGTTGACCTCGGGGCAGCCATCAACGTGATGCCTCAAGAGACCATGCAGAGGCTGCAGCTCATGAACCTGAAGCCAACCACGACAGTGCTGCAGTTAGCCGATCGATCAACCGTGTCATCGAAAGGGATCCTTGGAAGATGTGATCGTAACAGTCAGTGCATGGGAATATCCAGCCAATTTTTTAGTTTTGCAAACCAAGACCAGGTTGGGCGGTTACCCGCTCATTTTGGGGAGGCCATGGCTGGCAATAGCTGATGCTTACATCAGCTGTCGGGATGGGCTAATGACCATCTCCAATGGGAAAAACGTCAAAAGGCTGACCATTTCATCGCCAGCTCAGTCTATGGACTCGGTAGAAGAACCCGGGATCACCGAGCATGGAACTACGGAGTTGTCCATAATCCAGCCGGTGATGACCTTGGAGGAGGTGGCAGAAGAGGACGAGGATGGTGCTATCATGGAGTTTCTCCATGGAGAATCATCCACCCCCACACCTGGATCGTCGTTGACTGGCGCCCAAGATCAGCACATCCGACAAATACACGTTGGGCTAGGGAGGATATTAAACGTCAACAGCAGGTTGATGCCCACATAGCTAGAAAAATTGGAAGAGCTTCGGTAAAACACCAGCAAGCATTTGCATGGGACTACGCAGATATGCATGGCATCAGCCCGAAAATATGTACCCATCGGATTTATTTAGATGACCAGGCAACTCCTAGTCGGCAGCCATAGAGAAGGATGAACCCAGCAATGAAAGACATTGTCAGAGAAGAACTGCACAAACTTCTGGCTACCGAATTCATATATCCGATTTTTGACAGTGAATGGGTATCACCATTAGTGGTGGTCCCCAAAAAGAATGGGAAATGGTGGATCTGCGTGGACTACCGGGCGTTGAACAAGGCGACTAAGAAAGACCACTTCCCGCTCCCGTTCATCGATCAGGTCTTGGACACACTCTCAGGAAGAAAATACTTCTCCTTTCTGGACGGTTTCAGTGGTTACAACCAGATCCAGATAGGGGAAGAAGATCAAGATAAAACAACGTTCACCTGTCCATGGGGAACGTTTGCCTATAAGGTATTGCCTTTTGGACTGTGCAATGCACCGGCCACCTTTCAAAGGGCGGTGCTTAGCATATTCTCTGATATGATAGGAGACGGGGTGGAAGTATACATGGACGACTTCACCGCCTATGGAGAAACCTTCGAGGAGGCAATGACAAATCTGGAAAGAGTGCTCGACAGGAGCAAGGAAAATCATTTGTCCCTAAGTAATGAAAAATGTTTTATGATGATGCAGGAAGGCATCGTGTTGGGACACCACCTCTCTGCGGAAGGAATAAAAGTAGACAAGAGGAAGATCGAGGTCATCAGAGACCTACCTAGCCCCAGAATGCAGAAGGAGGTAAGAAGTTTCCTTGGATCAGTCGGGTACTACCGATGATTTATCGCCGAATTTAGTAAGATTGCCAAACCACTGCACACCCTACTTTCTAAGGACGTAGAGTTCAATTGGATGGGAGATTGCGAAGAAGCGTTCCAATTGCTGAAAGAAAAATTGATATCTGCACTGGTCTTGAGAGGACCGAATTGGGCCATACCGTTCCATATTTATTGCGATGCATCTAACGGTGCGATCGGAGCAGTCCTCGGGCAGAAAGACGACGAAGAATTTTATGCCATCTATTATGTCAGTAAAAACTTGGCGGGAGCAGAGCTCAACTATACAGTGACAGAAAAAGAATTCCTCGCAGTTGTCCATGCAATAAACAAATTCTGCCACTATATAACGGGATACAAGGTCTTCATCCATACGGACCATGCGGCTATCAGGTATCTGATGAGCAAGCCGGCCATTGGTGGCAGAATTATCAGATGGCTATTGCTATTGCAGGAATTCGACATCACTATAGTCGATAAACCAGGCAAGGACAACGTCGTGGCGGATTTTCTATCCAGATTGATACCAGCAGATCATCAAGCAGTGGAAGATCAGTTTTTGGATGAACATCTGTTCGCTATTAGTGAACAAACTCCGTGGTATGCAGACATAGCCAATTACTTGGCCATCGGAAGGACCTCACCTGCTCTCTCCTACCGAGAAAAGCAGGCGGTCATAGAGAAGAGCGCATCATTCCTTTGGATGGATGGTCTCCTATTTAAAATAGGATGGGACCAAATTATAAGAAGATGCATAGCAGAACAGGAGTTTTCGAAAGTGCTCAAGGCATGTCATGATGAGCCATGCGGAGGACACTTTGTAGGGAAATGAACTGCCTACAAAATCCTGCAGGCTGGGTATTTTTGGCCCACTCTATTCAAGGATGTGGTAGCGTATACCAGCAAGTGTGACGAGTGCCAGAGGATGGGTAGACCAACCCACCGAGATGAAATGCCCCTGCAGCCCCAGGTACACCTGGAACCTTTCGATAAATGGGGCATGGACTTCGTGGGACCATTTAATCCACCTTCGATGGGAAGGAGGTTTATTCTGGTCTACACGGATTACATCACCAAATGGGTGGAAGTGCAGGCATTAAGGGACTCAAAGGAAAGAACGGTCATCGATTTCTTATTTGCCCATATTTTCACATGATTTGGGGTTCCTCGGGAGATAACAACAGACCAAGGGCCCCAATTCACCTCCAAATTGATTGAGGAGCTGATGGAGCAATATAGAGTTCGGCACAATAAAACCATGCCCTACCATCCATAGGCGAACGGGCAAGTAGAAGTGACAAACAGGGAGATAGAAAACATCCTGACCAAAACCGTGCAGCAACACAAGAAATATTGGGCCACACGGTTGTCGGAGGTAGTTTGGGCATACAACACCACGTGGAAATCCACCACAGGATGCACACCTTTCCAAGTGGTCTATGGAAAAAATGCGATGATGCCCATCGAGTTCGAAATCAAAACTATGAGGATGGCTTCAGAATTAAATTTGAGCTTGGACGAAGCTCAAAAATAGAGGATTCGCCGGCTAGATCAGCTGGACGAAATCCGACTGGATGCTTTAGAGAGGACAGAGATTATACAGAAGCAGAGAAAGAAGTGGCATGATAACCACATCAAGCTGAAGAAGTTCCAGGTAGGGGAATGGGTACTGTTGTACGATTCCCGATTCCAAGAAAGGAAGGGCAAACTTATGCAGAGGTGGATGGGGCCGTATGAGGTGGCAGAGCTCATTAGGAATGGGGCGGTGCGCGTTAAGACAATTGATGGCAGCAACACCATGTTCACAGTCAATGGCCACCGACTACGCCCCTATAATACGTCCGAAACATTACAGGTGGAATCCAGAGTAGGCATGGGGGAGACCCCATCTTGCTAGATCTGGACCGAACTCTCACAGGTGAAATGGTGGGCACGAAAGTGCTCACCCAAAATTTTTTAGTTAATATAGTTTTTTTTTGTAATGTGTGTTTTTGCAGGGACGACGCCCGCATGCAAGCTGCAGGCATCCTAATCCAGGGCCTAACAGGCATGGAACGCGTCTAACTACCTTTATTTTCCTTTCTTTTTTGGTTGCTTTTTGCAGGTGGAGGACCTGACAGCACGAGGGATAGGTATCTGGGAAACCAGGCCTGATTCGGCTCAGCATTTCGACACCGGCTCGTAGGTAGAATCTGGGCAGCATGAAAAACTGGGAAGGCTTGATCACCCTTTTTCCAGTCAAATCGCCATCCAGAAGAAGGCGCCTTACTGCATCCAGAAGGCACCAAGTCCAGAAGAAGGCGCCTTACTGCATCTAGAAGAAGGCACCAAGTCCACAAGAAGGTGCCTTACTACACCCGAAAGGCGCCCATCCAGAAGAAGGCGCCTTACTGCATCCAGAAGAAGGTGCCAAGTCCACAAGAAGGCGCCTTACTGCACCCGAAAGGCGCCCATCCAGAAGAAGGCACCTTACTGCATCCGGAAGGTGCCAAATCGGAAGACAACGCCTTCCATCCATTCAGAAGTTCTATTAAAAATATATATATATATATATACATATGTAGGCGCCTTCCGTGGCAGGAAGGCACCAAGTCTTAAAAAAAAAAAAAAAGCCAGCCGAATACGCCTTCCAACATCAAGAAGGCGCATTCATCCAGGAGACGCCTTCCAACATCAAGAAGGCATTCATCAGGAGCTTCAACATCAAGAAGGCGCATTCATCCAGGAGAGTTCAAAAGGAAGGCGCATTCATCGGCCGAATACGCCTTCCAACATCAGGAAGGCACATTCATCAAGATGAACGCCTTCCAACATCGGGAAGGCGCGAACCAGAAGGAGGCACCTCCCACATTGGGAAGACGCATGCAGGCAAAAGTGCCTCCCACCAATCAGAGGCACCTCGTAGCACCGAAAGGCGCATTCATTCGAAGAAGAGCATCGACAACGTTGGAAAGGTGCTACAAGGACACCATCCACATGGGAAAGGTACCAAAGAATGCCTCCCACGTGCAACATTTACATCTATCGGATGCCTCGAGTGGAACGAAGCATCGCACGAATGAGCGGCATCAAAGGACCATACCCCTCCCTCGTGTCACAAGTCAGCAAATCAGTGGCTACCACGATGATTGGAATGACGAATCAGGTACGTGCATACTAAATCAAATCGTTTATATAATTATTTATAAATACGCAGTACCAAAAAAGATACCGTCATCATAGAGATCGTATCCCCCCATAGCCGGAATCGCATGCCAATGATAGGGCGTCTTCCATAACTGCTAGGGTTAGGCATCTTTTCTATAAGAAGGTGCCTTCCTGAAGAAGGAAGGATAGAAAAAAATATACAGCAGCAGAAGGCGCCATGGGAGGAAGGTCCAAGAACCACGCGATCAAGAAGAATGAACCCAGTGATACTGATGGGATCAGAGGGGCAGTGAAGACCCAATTCGAAGCCGAGGGGTGGCTCGAATACTGCACCCTGGTCAGTCAGGGCCAGGACGTGGAGGCAGCTAGAGAATTCATCGCCTCTTTGAGGGGCGATGCGGCCCAAGTACGAGGGGTGGAAATTCCAGTCACCCCTGAGTTCATCTCATAGGCGACTGGATTGCCTCTCATGGGGGAATGTACATACAAGGGCGGAGTGTTAAAACTATACGCCGAAATACTGCTGCCGGGAGGAAATGTGCAGATAGACAGGGAGGGGTTACTCAAAAATAGTCTCCCCATGAATATGCGAAAGATGTTCGAGCAGATTGCTCGATTTTTCACATGCACAGGAAAGTATACCCATCTGCACATTAATCATGTGCACTTCATCAATCACCTAGTGCATGGGAGGAAATTAAACATACCTTTCTACCTAGTGAATGCTCTGAAAGATGAAGTGGCTCGGTACCAGAAGGGGGCACCGTCCGCCTTAGCCCACCATGGGCTGATATCGGCATTGGTCCGCCATGCAGAAGCACAAGGACAGAACCACGACGCAGAGGGAGATGGCGGCCAAATAGAGCAACACAATGCGGTTGCCGAATTAGGGCAAGATGAAGCATCCCCTACAGAGGAGATAACAAACATCGGGCAATTGGTGTTGCCCTATTTTCTAGGAGGAGCAGAGAAGTCACCGGTGCCCGAAGACATAGAGGACAGAGGGCATTCCCTAGTGCCCGAGTATGAGGAGGAAGGAGCGCCACTTCGGTGGTGAGGACGAACCAATCCCCAGGAGGAAACATCTACGATGATTCCTCTCGATAGAGGAAGGACAGAGTGACCCGAAGATAGATGTTGCCGCCCAAACCCTTCGAGAATTAATGAACCGGAGCCCACGGAATGAAGGAAATTTTGGGAGTAACGACCAGATCGATGCGGCCTTGGAGGAGGTGCTCGAATGGCAAACCGATTGTTGGATGGCACAACAGATTCTGGAAGATTGCCAGAACCAGCATAAAAGGGAATTGGAGGAAAGAGATAGGTGAATTGCTCAGCTCGAGCAGCTGGTCCAGCAGTTGTAGGAGGAAAATCAAATGCTCCAGGATAGAGGAACAACAAGACAGGAGGCATCCACTCAGACTGATTGGGCAGAAGAAGTGTCGACGAACTCTCCCACATCCGTCGAATGAGTATTCTCTTCAGGGGAGATTCGATCGGATGCCCGATAGAGCAGCCCGGAGGCAGGGGAGGATTCCTCTATTTTTAGGGGTGAAAAGAAAAGAAGTCCTACCATGCCCCCTGTCATTGTCCTGAGTGACACAGAGCAGGACGAAGGTCTCCAACAACTAGATAAGACCAGAGGATAAGGAGGACCTCCCCAGGCCTGAAGAAGGAGAAGAGCCTGAGGGGTCGACACCAAGTAGACAGGTGAACGAAGGATCACCCCCGGAGATAGCAGCACAACCGATCCTTCAGAGCAAGGAGAAGTCCCCGAAGGAGAAAGGAGAGACCCCTATCCAAGCCACCACATTTTCTATAGAAGCCAAGGCAAAGAGGCCCAGGACGGCTCGATAGAAGGCAAAAGTGACCTTCATCGACTTCGAAGAGGATGAATGGGACATGCAGCCATTCGTTGAAAGGCAAAAATATTTTGAGCAGTGATGCAATGAAATGAAAGCAGCCAAGGAGGCCAGGAAGGCATCCTCGAGGGTAAAAGGAGATTCTAGCATCTGCGTCAATCCGGTAGAAGACAACCAGTTTTGGGACATCTATGGTTCATCCCGAGGGTGGCCTTCCATGATGAGGAAGTACTTGGAATGGTGGGGAGTATATGGCCCACAATTGGAGGCCGCTGTGATTGCAAAGGAGAATGCAGGGCTTACCCCTGAAGCGGTCGGATTATACAAGGCCCAAGTAGTGCCTTCCAGAGGGGATAACTCGGATATCCCTCTGGCAGTGGTCGGACCTCCAGACGTCGACCTCTGGAAAGCTGCCGAAGCTGCATTTCAATCGGTAGGAACAACGCTGGCTAGACCACCACCAGTAGTGGCCAGAACAAGAAGAGGACAATTGACAGCCATAGTTTCCCATAGGCAAAGGTGAACCACACCTTCAAATGTCGGCATAAAAAGATAGACTCGGGCCGCAAGGGCAGCAGAATCCTCCAAGAGATGGCGACGATGAAAAGTCAGAGGGCTACCTGTAGCTTGGATGCCACGAGGGCATGGCATATGTTAGGCATGGGGGGATGATGAGCACCAGAAATGCTCATATTTTGTACATATTTCTTTGATCAATATGTGGTTGTATAATAAGGATTGCATACTTTTATGAATGATTATATAGATATTTGATATAATTATGCGTGTTATCTAATTTGTGTGTTTTTAGTATGTTTTGTGGAATTGCAGTTGATTTAGTTAGATTTGGAATGGTCGAGGTCCTTTTGATGGACCTGGCACTTTATTTCATCGGGGGTTAATGAAGAGAATACGAGCGCCTCCCTACAGTCGGAAGGCGCCAACTGAATACGAGTGCCTCCCTATAGTCGAAAGGTGCCAACTGAATACGAGCGCCTCCCTACAGTCGAAAGGTGCCAACCGAAGACGAGCGCCTCCCTGCAACCGGAAGGCGCCAACCAAAGACAAGCGCCTCCCCACAGTCGAAAGGCGCTAGCAAAAGGCAAGCGCCTCCCCACAACCAGAAGGCGCCACTGATTCTTTGCCCGTTGACCAGATTTGAATGACGTGGATGGCAGCGGCTGGTGCAGTTCCAGCTCTACGTCATGTAGAGCTAAATTGGAGATTGCACCAACGTATCGAAACGTCTTACTGATGCCAGGAAAAGCACGAACCGAACAACGAACACGCCGCCATTAGAACAGAATGCCAGATGTCGATTGCATTTACCAGACTATCTTGATTTAGTCTGGGATAGATCGACTGTTGTAACTACTTCTGTAACAGAAGTTCTGCGGGTGTGTTATATAAACACATGCAGATCGTTATGAGAAATATATAGAAATAAAATAAAGATCCATTTAGACGTACAGAGATAAATTGTAGTGTGTTGACGAATATATTAAAGTTCCAGAAGTTCTAAGCGCGTGTTCGATCGGGAAGAAGCTATTGGAGCCTGGGCCCACTCCAAGCCAGTATTTCTTCCCCATTTCCTTTTCTTTTATTAATTTTAATTAGTTTATTGCTTTCATAAGAACGTTTGTTAGTTTATTAGTTCCAGCATTTGCAGTAGATTTATTTTCAGGAACGCGTACATGATTTATTTTCTGTAGGTTTAATTATGTTCTTCTTACGTAAATCATTGAGGAGTGCGGGAATGATTGACAAACCATTTCAAGAACACCCCCCAAAATGTAGGATTAGCAGATTCACCTCCAGTGGTATTGTAGTAACCTAATTTCGACTCTTCGCAAGTTTACGAAGCTCCCTGGGTTGATAATTAAATGCACGGGCATGTGACAAAAATAGGAAACCATTCACCTTGTTTGGCCCGCAATAGGTGTTGCTCTTTACTTTTACCCTTATAATTGTTATTGCATAGCTCATACTACATAGGCAGAGGTTGGGCCTGATAATTTTTCTTTTTTTGCCATTTTTCTCCTTTTTGAAGGTTCAACACTACTTGATTAACATGGGTTGACTTGGCCTGATGTCTCTCGATGCTTTTCTTATGTCCCTCCTCCTTATTCCTCAACTTAAAGTTACCCTCCTATAACTTTATGTCCTGAACCACCTTGGCTTGTGCTAAAGCCTCTTTGAATATCTGGTATTTCTGCAACTGTAGTAATAGCGAAATGTATTTGGCATAATTCTTTGTGAACATTCACGTTAATTCAGAGGACGGGATGGATAATGGAAGATTTGCCATAATTTTCCTCCATCACTTTCCATAATCCATTATTGTCTCATCGGCATGTTGCATTAGAGCGGCTAGGTCGGATAAGTTTACCTTCTTGACGCCGAAGGAGAAGCATTCAAGAAATGCATCGACTAGTTGTTTGAAACTAGTGATGATGTGCCTCTTTAGTTGGTTGAACCACTCTCAAGCTGGGCTTGAGAGGATCATGATGAAGGTGTGTAGGAGAAAAACATCATTGCTCTCAATATGAAAGCACATATCTAGAAAACTAGTCACGTGCTCATGTGCATCTTCCTCTCCTTGAAACTTTTCCAGTATAGGCATCTTGAAATGCTCAGGATATGATGGAATAGGCACTGACGTGCATAGACATTCATTGTAAATTTTTTTCAAAGTAGGCTTCTGATAAGTTGTACCTTGCTTCTCCATCGCTTGGACCTTATCTTCTAAGGTCTTGTAGGCTTACAAGGAAAGAAACTCCTATTGAGATTACCTTGGAGGCACCTTCGGAGGCAGATTCTTCCTCGGTCGATGTGGAGGACTAGGCTCGCCTCCTCCTCGAATTGGGAGATTTTAGGATATTTTTGTTCTAATTCCTCTCCCACTTCATTATCATACTGCCTATGGTCATGTTGCTCAAATGTTGGACGTTGATCTCTATGTTGAGTCATATGGTGAGTATGGGTGTTTATGTTCTCAAGGTTTACCTCGATCTGTGAAGCCACTCGTCTATCAATGTGCTCCCTAATATCACTGTGAGAAGGCAAATTGGTGCTATCCAATCGATCCTCTCTCTCTACATTCTCCTTCTGATCAAGTATATGTTGTTTGTGTTGTGTTATTCATATAATTTATGTCTGATGAACCTCTGCCTCTAAGTATTCTTATTTTTGAGGTGTTCTTTTTCTATGTGAACATCCTCTAATTGATCTTGGAGAATCTTCCATATCTGTTCTGACATCAGTATATGAGCCCTATAAATATGATCGATTGTCTGAGGCCTCGAAGGGGTGTGCTCTGTTCGAGTGACTTTATGAGTATTTCCTCCAACGGACTGATTCGCCACACTCTTTCCTTGGTTTGTAAATATGGCATTCATGTCAAGTTATCTCCTATATTCAATGCCTGCATGTGATGCAGGAGCACGCATATCTCGAGAATACTTGGAGCATTCTCCAAGTTCTTGGGCGGTCCTAATGGTACCTTCGCTACACATGCTTGCTGGTAGGGAGGGTGCAGGTGTAGGCTTATATCCTAGATGCCCTAGGACTCTTTCTATACCATCTAATTGTTTGCTACACCATGGCTCATGACGTGGTGTACCGTTTGCTCCCACTTTTGATTTATATATGGTAAAATTTATATGTTCACCCCTATAGGGAGTCTATGCGGGCTTGTGCTTGAAAGTAGCCCTCTTCGTTCACCCCTAAATGGGTGTATCTTGGACATGTCTATGCTCTAACGGTGGACGTCATGAGCCTCCCTTAGATACATTTCAAAGGGGTACCAATCTGGATCCCTCGATGACATATGATGAGCACCAAAAATGCTCATTTTATATACACAATTAAGGGGAATTATCACTCGTTCAATTAGCATATAAGATGTATTTTATATAACTTATGCATATAATTTATAGAAAATCTGGTATTATGCTTGATTAGTGTTTTTAGTGGGAAATGTGTATAAATGCAGGTTTTATTACTAATATGGTGTTTTCCAGTCTACATCCACTTGGACCTGGCATACTTCTACTTACAGAGACTAAGGCAAGAGAGCAAGTGCCTTCCTCTTCAAGGAAGGTGCCCAGCAGAAATAGGTGCCTTCCTCTTCAAGGAAGGCACCCAGTAGAAGTAGGTGCCTTCCTCCTTAAGGAAGGTGCCCAGCAGGAGTAGGCACATTCCTTATAAGGAAGGTGCCCAACAAAAGTAGGTGCCTTCCTTATAAAGAAGGTGCCTCCATGCCTTCATACTTTGTAAGATTTACCAAGTCAACTTTGACTGGTTGACCAAGGACTATGGAGGAGGTTGCACGTGAAGACAAAGGAGATCTATTTTAATCATGCATTTATTAAATAGAATAAAGTATTTGTTATTATTATCAATCGATTGGCCGGTTGACCTTGTAAATATCCTAAAGCATATTATTATTTTTAGGATGCATTAGTTTAGGATTTGTTGTTACGTACACCTAAGGATGTTTATATTTATCCTTCTGGTGAACGAACATACTTTAAAATAAAATAATAAAATATGTGTAGAATCAATTGTAACTAAATCACATCACGTGATAAAAATAGACTGATTTGTTATTGTAATGATATCTGGCTACGCTTTATATAAATACACAGGCCAGATGAACAATAAGGAGATCAATGATTAATTTTACACTGAAATTATTTTATTTCATTGTTTAATTAATTAAGAGTGCAACTCCTCTTATTTGAGAAAGCTCTACGTAGCTAGTTGGGCGGACTATTTGCGGGAGCTTGGGCCCACTCCCTGTAGTAATCCTCCCTTGTTTAATTTGTGCACTTGCTTTCTGTAGATTAGTTTACTGCTTTATTTAATTTTAGTTGTGTGTGTTTATTTCCTTGCATTTTATTTCCAGCACTTTACTTTTTGTTTATAATTTATTTATTTCATTTCCCGCACTTAGTTTATTTGGTTTGGCTGGAATCCAATTACACAAACCTCCCCACCAAACTAAATAAGGTACAACCAGATTTGTTCCCCAACACTGTAGGCATATACTGTGTGTGACACTCATAAGTTTATGGACTTACCGAATTGATAATTTATGGAAGAGAAATGAATGTTTTTCAGGACATGAATTTTTGCTCACCATTTTGGCGTCATTGTCGGGGAGTGTCTAAACTGTAGTGTTCTAATTTACAGGTCAGATAAAAAGTCTATTTAAAATTACCTGTAGATATTTTACTTGAGAAGTGTGAGTCCACCGTGGGCTTTTTTATAAGGCCAAAAATAGTTACCGGCATAGTCAGAGCTAAATTCCATTGGCAACTGTTTGCATTTTATAGCTTCTCAAGTAAACGTGGGAATGAACCTGATGTACCAAATTAAGTGTAGAAGTAGGAATAAAACGTGTTGTTGAAAAAAATTTAGAAAAATCTGGCATTGAAGGATTTCCATCATATTTTCAATGGTTCCAAGAAATCAAAATAAATAAGCACAACCTAGGTCTGATTGAAAATTTTTAGGGATGTGTTTTTATATAGAAACCATTGAAAAATTGTGCCTCTAGAAGCTTGGTTTTAAATTAAAAAAATTTATAGGCTTGAAATTTTTGCAACGTATTGGTAAATGTTTTTTATGATGAAATTAATAATGCAGGGAAAATGATAGAGCATAATTTAAAGAGAACGCCTTGTTATGGAGTATGCTCTTCACTTGTGCTTAAGGTGACCTGGTGAATCAGAAACTAGCATGTGTTTTTAATAGATTGCTATGCCATGTTTTCTTCAGGTTGCTAGCTCATGGATAGTCATTAGTTGGACTGCACACTTATCCATTATGCTGAAAGAAGTTTGGTTGCGAGGCCATGAAGTAAAATACTCTTCTCATGCTACAGCATATCAAACTAGTGAAAAAAAAAAAAATCGAGAAGACTACTTCAGATGTATTCATGGGGGAGACCCCACATTCATCATTGCCACCAACAACACAATAAACATTGTCTAAAAAAAAAAAAGAAAAATAAAAATAAATCATCTGCTAAAAAGGCTCCAAGTTAATGAGCAATTCAAAAATAGAGTTTTATTTTTCTGCTTGTTGAAAGAGAGTATCCTCTTTCCCGAGGACCGGCTTGGTCCATAAGGTAAATGAGAAATCTCCAACCGGTAGCTACATAAAATAGGGAAAGAGCTTGGAGGAGATCAGATTTCAAATGTCTGCACAAAGGCCACATGGTGCTTGAGCACAAAAAAAAAAAAAATGTGTGAATGGAGCTCAAGGTGGCTAGAAAAATAATAGCACATAAATATCATCGAGGCATTTTATGAAGGCGTCACACTTGAACACCCGACACATGTTGTATATTATGGAAAATATTTTTTTTTATCCTCACTTTGAGAAATAGAGGATCGTAGGGCCACTCTAACTCCACCTGTGATGTAAATAATTCAAATTGGGAGATTATTCAGATGCACATGTGTCAGGATTGTGTAAATATTACTTAATTGAAAAAGTGATGCGATCAGGGGCACACAATGAGAAAATAGTGCATGAAGATTAATCCCTGCAATGCATACGGAGAGTCCAATACTTTGGATATGCATTAGAGCAGGATTAACATTTTTTTATGTGCTAATTGAGGAGGAGCTTGGTGTTTCAAAAATGTGAGTTGTTGATTGTCATAAAATCCTTTCATAATGGTACATGGAATGTAAATTTTACACAGTAGGTTGCGTAGTTACCTAACTCACACAGCCTCCACTTTTGAATGCACAATGCCAACATTACAGTTTTTATGGTAGCATTCTCATTCTATTAAAATATGTGAAGAAAATATAGAAAATAGAGGCAGAGTCTCACTATGGTGGAAGATAACATCAACTTTGAGAGGATCTGAAACCATGGAGAAATTTGCTTTTCACAAAAAAGTGTGAGGGCAAAGATGTTTCAGTACATGGCACATTTTGCCAAATTTTCAGGATGGATCATTGACAAACCTCCAGATGTAAAAATCACCAGCTCAAATGGTTGAAGTTGACATTATGTTCTTTGATGCAGACGAAGGAAAAAAAAATGATAATCCAAGATCTGTTCTGGTCAAGGCAGAATAGACCCCAAAAAAAAAAAAAATAGAAAAAAAAAATTAGTTAGAATTTTATTTTAACATCTTTAGTTTAGATTTTTCTTTTATGTTTTGCAGGACAACGTAAAGTGCGAAGTAGAAAAATAAGGAGGTGTCTGTGAAGATTTCATGAATTGAGAATTATACATGGAGTTCGTAATAACACTATACAAACTATCTCATGTACCTAATCATGTAGCATCCAATCCAGCAGGTGAAAGCTAGCAGAGTTTTACCTTGGTAACATTAGCACCGGAAGGCAGGCTAAGTAACCCTGATCAAGCGAAAGGCTTCCAGTCCAAGGTGCTTGTGAAACTTTAGGAAATTTTTGCTGCAAGGTGTGTGACTGTTACAACTTGAGTAAATGATGAGCAGAGTCAAAGATGCTACACCACGTACAAAGTAGAGTGTCGAGACAATGTTCAAGTAACGGTCAACGAGCTCTATTAACAATCGCCTCACATTTGCGAGAGTGGATCAGACATCGGCATGGGGGATACCCCATACCATACCAGTAGCTTGGACAAATTTTCAATCATTCGCTAAAAAAAAAAAAAAAACGCATAGAACATGTCCTGCTTAGCATAAAAATTTCTTTTTATTTGCTTTGCAGGAAACCATGAACCGAATTGCAAGTTGTAGGCATCCTGAGAGCCAGGGCCTAACAGGCACAAAGTCATGACTCCTATTTTATTGCTTTCATGTGTGCAGGTAATCATGCCCGATGAGTGCAATCTGAAGGCATCCTAAGAGCTAGGTCCTCAGGCATAGGCCATGATTCTTGTTTTCCAATTTTTTTAGGTGTAGTTTTACAATACACAACCATGAGCATGATCTGTAGGAGAAGCCAGCTTCAACTAGACCTAACAGATGTGACATTTTATACCCTATAATTAGGAGTGCGGCGAAGCGAAAAAGGCACTTACTTCCCACCAGGAAGAGAGTGCCTACAATCAGTCCAATACAACAATGCCTTTTTCCACCTGGAGGAAGGCACCAATAAGCAATTTTCTTCTCCCTTCGATGGGGGTACCTGTTATTCAATGTGGGACCTGACATTTGGAGGGCTATAGACCTGTTACATAGAGGGACCAATTGCTGGCGATAAGGGCATCACCAATTTAAGTGGGGGAAGATGTGGATGAATCAGAACCTCCCATAATAAAAAAAAAAAGGGAGTTCGAAAGTCTGTTGTCACGAGGACGTGACAATTTTAGACATGGGGGGAAAGACGTCTTATTGTCGGTGCCTAACTTACTCCTATGAAAAAAAAAAATTGGAAGGTTGTTGTCATGAGGACGTGACAATTTTTAGACATGGGGGGAAAGACGTATTATTGTCGATGCCTAACTTACTCCTATGAAAAAAAAAAACCCTTTTGTTGAAATATCTCTGCGATGAAATGCAAATTAGAAGTAAAGTTTTATTTTTGCTGCCCGTTGGAAGAGAGTATCCTCTTTCTCAAGGACCAGCCTGGTCCTGAAGGGAAATGAGAAACCTCCAACTAGTAGCTAAATAAAATGGGGGAGGAGTTTGAAAACAAATATTTGACAAGTAGGCACCTTCATTGAAGAGGAAGGTGCCAGAAGAAGGTAGGCACCTTCCTCTTCCAAGAAGGCACCAAGAAAAGATAAGCGCCTTCCTTTTCCAAGAAGACACCAATAGAAGGCCAATGCATTCCTCTTCCAGGAAGGCACCAAAATAATTTGAGTGCCTTCCTCTCACCGGAAGGCACCGACAAGAAGGCACCAATAGGAAGGCACCATAGGAAGGCTCCCATAGGAAGGCACCACACGAAGGCACCGATAGGAAGGCACCACAGGAAGGCACCCACAGGAAGGTGCCATAAGAAGGCACCAAAAAGAAGGCACCACAGGAAGGTGCCACTAGAAGGCAAGCACCTTCCTCTCACAGGAAGGTGCCAGTAGAAGGCAAGCGCCTTCCTCTCACGGGAAGGTGCCACTAGAAGGCAAGCGCCAACAAGAAGGCTCCACTAGAAGTCAAGCACCTTCCTCATAGGTAAGGTGCCCCTGTTCTTCGCTCGTTGACTAGACAAGCACAACGTGGGTAGCAAAAATTGGTGCAGTTCCAACTCTACGTCATGTAGGTCAATTTGGGGATCACACAAACATATGAGAACATCCTACCAACGCCAGCACATACAACACATACATCTCAGCAATGCACCTGACATATGCCATGAATGATGAAAGAAATATTGTTTTTCCTCACTCCAAAAAACAAAGGAATACAGTGTTGTTCCAATTATGCATGCAAAAGAAATAATTTATAGGGGATATCATTTTGGATGCACACGTGTCAGGTATAAATTTTAATATTCATCCTGTAAATTCATTCGGAGAGAGATACGTCAATGCAGGATTAAAATATTTTTTGTGCTATTGAGAAAAAGCTAGGTATTTCAAAGTTTAGAGTCACCAACTCAGTTGTTGCGGATTGACTCTATTTTTTGATGCAGAGGATGAACAAAAAAATAAAAAATAAAAAAATAAAAAAAAATGATGAAAAAAAAAGAAAAAAAAATGAGAGAGTCAGGATCTGTTCTGTTCATGGCATAAGAGATAAAGATACATATAAATAAATAAATAAAATCTCCAGGAGCACCAACGTGAAGACGTCTCACACCACCAGCATCATATATATCAGATTCTACGAAATTCACCTGGGTATGTATTGGTTTTCTTGTTAATTATGTGTAAAGTTATTTTAAAATCATTTCTATGCTAATACCAGACGATGCCTCCATAGTTTTTCAAAATCTCCAATTAGAATTCAAACACATGATGTGCCTTGAAAAAAAATATAATTGAAAAAAAAAAGAGAGGTTATGGCATCTACATGAATAAATTTGGCATCATTTTCATTGTTGCCTCCTAACAATGGTAGTCGTCCTGAGCGAACACATATAAATGATGGTACTGTCTACCACAAAGGAGGTTCTGGAGATGCAAAATATGTTTCAAATGTGGGTAAAATTGGTGATTGCACTTGTTTTAAACAAATTTGGTCTCACCAAATATGACTAATGTGCAACACTGGAAAATGCCAGCATTAGTGCAGTGGTAATTTTCCCTAAACAGTTTGGTCACGATTTAACTATTTATTCGCAATGATTAGTCAGGATGTGTTTCTGAATTTTGCTGGTTCTGCATCGCTCTATGGATGAAGAATAGCAACACTCAATAATAAAAAAAAAACACAGTGCTGAATAAAAAATAGTACTGAGAAAAAAAATAGTAGTGCTGAATGGAAAAAAAATAGCAGCACTCAGCGGCAAAGAAACAGAGATGCTGAAGGCCATTTAAAAAAAAAAAAGGAAAAAACATATATATCCCAAGGGTTGTTTTCACGAAGACATGACAAATTTTTTGGCATGGTCAGCCTGCGAGAGGGATAACTTCACCTTTTGGTGCCACGAGGGCGTGGCACATGTTAGGCATGGGGGGATGATGAGCACCAGAAATGCTCATTTTATATACATAGTTAAGGAGAAGTATCACTGGTTCAATTAGCATATGAGATGTATTTTATATAACTTATGCATATAATTGATAGAAAATCTAGTATTATGCTTGATCGGTGTTTTTAGTGGGAAATGTGTATAAATGCAGGTTTTATTACTAATATGGTGTTTTCCAGTCTACATCCACTTGGACCTAGCATACTTCTGCTTACAGAGACTAAGGCAAGAGAGCAAGTGCCTTCCTCTTCAAGGAAGGTGCCCAGCAAAAATAGGTGCCTTCCTCTTCAAGGAAGGCGCCCAACAGAAGTAGGTGCCTTCCTCCTTAAGGAAGGCACCCAGCAGGAGTAGGCGCCTTCCTTATAAGGAAGGTGCCCAACAAAAGTAGGCGCCTTCCTTATAAATAAGGTGCCTCCATGCCTTCATACTTTGCAATATTTACCAAGTCAACTTTGACTGGTTGACCAAGGACTATGGAGGAGGTTGCACGTGAAGACAAAGGAGATCTATTTTAATCATGCATTTATTAAATAGAATAAAGTATTTGTTATTATTATCAACCAATTGGCCGGTTGACCTTGTAAAGCTCTTAAAGCATATTATTATTTTTAGGATGCATTAGTTTAGGATTTGTTGTTACGTACACCTAAGGATGTTTATATTTATCCTTCTGGTGAACGAACATACTTTAATTTAGAAGAATAAAATATGTGTAGAATCAATTGTAACTAAATCACATCACGTGATTAAAATAGACTAATTTGTTATTGTAATGAGATCTGGATGTGCTTTATATAAAGACGTAGGCCAGATGAACAGGGAGGAGATGAATGATTAATTTTACACAGAACTTATTTTATTTTATTGTTTAATTAATTAAGAGTGAAACTCCTCTTATTCGAGCAAGCTCTACGTAGCTAGCCGGGCGGACTATCTGCGGGAGCTTGGGCCCACTTCCTGCAGTAGTCCTCCCATGTTTAATTTGTGCATTTGCTTTCTGTATATTAGTTTACTACTTTATTTAATTTTAGTTGTGTGTGTTTATTTCCTTACATTTTATTTCCAGCACTTTACTTTTTGTTTATAATTTATTTATTTCATTTCCTGCACTTAGTTTATTTGTTTTTTTTGGAATCCAATTACACAAACCTCCCTACCAAACTAAATAAGGTACAACCAAATTTTTTCCCCAACACTGTAGGCATATACTGTGCGTGACACTCATAAGTTTACGGACTTATCGGATTGATAATTTATGGAAGAGAAATGAATGTTTTTCGAAACATAATTTCTGCTCACCAACATATTCTTCAACAGAACCCGTAGATCCATGTGAAATGCGGTCACGATAAATGCTATAGTACATGAAACTCCCATGTTGGGAATTACCATGCTCTTATCTATGTCTAGAGGGATGTCTAGTGCGAGGATTTTGTGATTGAGGGTGTTCTACATCATGTTGTGCACTAGGTGGAGCTTGGGCTTCGATCTTGGGTCTATGCCTGAATTGGCCTCTCCGTGTTTGCACCATTATGTATCCTATGTATAAATTTAACTTCTATTAGCACACAAAGAATACAATTATGTTTATCTCCTTTTACAATTTTTAAAATGAGCCCTAAATTGTTTGATGTGTTTTCAGTTTATTGTATCAGTAAATTAAATCTTGTCATATTTTGTAATGCGTTGATGATTTTCTCAATTGTTTAATGGCTTTCACCTGTACACTCGTAGCTCGAAAACCTATCAATGAACTCCAGGCCACGTAATCCAACCTATAATATATGGTAATGAAGACCACACACGATCATTGAGCACAGGTCCTCCCAGATCCTCACACATTTTAACCCAGTCAATGCCATACCCTTCGAAGAGGAGTATATGCAAATTTTCTAGGCTAAAAAATATTCTCAGCTTTAGTATTGGTCTATAAAATAGGGTACATGGGAGTTGGTCCAACGGATAGAAATCACCTCCACCATCATTGAAACCCTACTAGTGGTTGGATGTGACTCCCAACTCACTAGCGTTTACTATGAAATTTGGTGTGTGTGTTCTTTTTAATTTGTATAAAGGAAAGATGCATACTACAACACTGACATGATCATTTCCTACATGATATGCATAAAAAGATCTTTTTTTATTCAAAAATATGCATACTACACCCTACATGACCTTTTGACAATGCAACTTTATGATGTAAATGGCATTTTATTTGGCCTCAAGCAAGCAAGATCAACACGTAAATTATTCTATCACATTGGATTCTAGGGCAGACTACAATCAAAGATCCATTGTTCCTAGTAGATCCTAGAAAAAATAAAAAAAATGACAATCCTAAGGACCTAATTTGTTTTATCCTTCTTTCATTGTTATCCTATTTAACTTTCATTTTTCAGTCTATGGAAAAACATAGAGACAACAAACAAACACAGAGGGTGTCAGAATGGCCTACCTCAAGTCCTCATCTGATAAAGCTTTAAAATCCTACTCTATTATTGGTTTGTTGCTAATCGTAGCTCTAATGCATGGCTACGACTATTGCCCATGCCTGTCAACCGTGGCCAACTTTTTGATCGTGGTTGTCAACTGCGGGGAGAACCTACCATAAAAATAGCGAACACAGTCAACAAATTATGGCAAAAATGTAGAGTTCCACCATGATTGCCTACTATAACCACCAAAAAGGCTCCACACCTGGTCTAACTATTGTAATTGACAAGAAATACACAAATAGGCATTAATAAATTGATAACAAGAAATAAAGCAAATACAAAGAATCCTTTATTAATTTCAATGGATTCAAATTACATATTCGTCCCTCTTAGGGATATCCATTTGATACGTCAATTACAATAGTTTTTAATCCCTCTCAATGGTAGATGTGAATCAAATTTCTTCTAGGGCTACACGAACTGCTCTATGGTGTCGATGACACTCTTCTCCATGATTAGAGGTATTCGTTGCATTGAATAGCATGACCTTGTTAATCCTGCATTAAAGAAACAACAAGAAACATGTTAAAAGCAAAAGTAGCCTCTCTTGATGAGGCCTTTGGATGGTATTATATCAAAATATGTCATGACTAGCAATAATCAAGAAAGTGCAAGAAATATGCTAAAACTATACAAAACATGAAAATATTATCATAATACATGTAAGCTAAATAACAACTACCTATTTAGTATCCTAATTACTGAATTAGAATCATGGAAGCATGAAAAAGATCCATTAGAGTGTTAAATGCCACAATGAAAGCAACATGCATAAAAACTATAAATCTATATGTCAGGGTCTCTAAATTGCTAATTAAACTAGTAATAAAGCTAATATAACCTAGCTAAATAATCTGCAAAAGAGAAAACAAGGGAATCTCTCCTAATTTTCTCACCATGGGTCTGATGCACGGGTGGCACTATTAACTGTAGTTGAGAGCCACGGTGGAGTTCTGAGTATGTTTGCCCTCCAAATCAAGGCTTTCTCTATGATCCACCTTGTCAAATTGATGTCCAAGGTTTGCCTCTATTTCCTTTGATAGGTTTGGTGGTTTAATTGGTCTTATGGTGAATGGATTGCATGAATTGGCATTTCTTTTCTCTTCCTAGGCTCCTAGGGCTTCCATGGCAATTTGATCTCCAATTCGGTATACAAATTATCCCTCTCAATGCATGTATTTTCTTATGCAATTCGATAGGGCTTCACTACTCAATTGATGAATATTTCTCTAGAATTATCCCCAATTTGAAGGGGGATCTTATAGCAATTACCCAGGGCTAGGGGTGGCTTCCTCATGAAGCCAATATCAAGATTGGGTAGTTGAGCTTGTTGGATGGAAGGATCCAGAACCTTCCTCACTCAAACTGCTCCAATATGTAACCAAATAGTTGTTACAACCAACTTTGGGTTAGATGAAGGCCAACTGATTTTGAGTGTTGACCGTGGATGATAGGTGCAGTGAGCACTACTAACTGTGGGTGTCAATAGCAGCTAGCACTGACTAGGCAAAAGTGCCCAATTGAGTGGTAAAAACCACTGCTATACCTTGGATCAGTCCAAAGGTCTTCCATATGGTCTTCTAACAAGTCCCATATGGGTAGTCACCTCGGCATGACACATTTTAGGTGTCTACAATAAGTAAGATAGCCATATGGTTTGCAACAATGAGTTTGAAGTAATAAAAAAAATTATGACCTTTAAAGAGTATCTAAAACTTTGATATTTTAGAAATGTATTCCTAAAAGAGATATATGGAATATCTATTAGATAACTTTAAAATTTAATTATAAATAACAAAATCTATGTGTAATATGTGTTATATTCTAGTTGAGCTATAAGAATCAAAGACGTAACTATTCAATTTATTTGTTTAAAAAATATTATTTCATCAATTGTATCTTATTAAGATTCTCTAGAGATGTTTTTGAATAAATAGGTTAGGATTATGTAAATGTGTATATATCATTATGTTGAATGAAGTGACCATGAATAATAGGAACCATTTCCTAAATTTTATAACTTATTAAATGAGCTCAAAGATACAATGATTTTTTTAATGAGAGGCTTAAACTCTAGATACCATCAACTAAAAATAAAATAGGGAAGAATCCCCAAGAACAATTTTGTAGTATGCAAATTATTATTTTACTTTGGTACCTATTGAGTTAAAAATTATCTTAGGACTTTCATAATAATATATTCAATGAGCATCAATGTGATCAACATTTGAGACTATTTATACAAAAGCTAAAATAATATACCTTTCATGAAAAAATTTCTACATGTACTTTTTATAAATTTTAAATTTAGTATCTAATACATAATATCTTAATAGAAGGAATAGATTTGCATCTTAGTAATATACAAGTAATAAAGAATCAGTTCTTCATCAACTCATATTTTCAAGGTGAGAAGATTCATGGGATTATTCAAGTATTAGAAATAGTGTCTAAGTATTTTATAAGATAACATACCATTCACTTATTTTTATAAGTAGTTTAAATAAATCCAAAAATATAATGAATTCTTTGGTCAGCCAAAATAATTACTAATAAAATTCCTAGTTCCTTGTGTATAAAAAACACAAATTTGAGAGTAATAAGCTACTCTCGTTTCATTATTTAGGAAATAATATACACCAACTATTATAATAGTCTCATGATGCCTCTTAATCACTCATAAAGAACTCGTATAAGCATGAGATGCCCAATTATTAATAAAAAATATAGGATTCTCTATTAAAAATATAATCATGTTTATGTTCAGTTAATAGTAAACAAGCTTCTAATATGGTATATTTTATGTCTCAAAATTAAATGGATGGAACTATTACAATCATTTAAATGTTTATTTATGAACGGTCATTGTTACATAATTTTCATAATATCATAATCTTAGATAGAGAAGCATGATTCATATCTAGAATTTGGAAAACCCTTTAAGCATAGTTTTGAACAAGTTTAACTATCAATTAATTTTATGATCCTAAAGCTGATTATAAGTAGAGATAGTTAATAAAAATGTTAAATTTATGCTTAAAATATATATTATGGATCAATATTATTGATGAGAGAATTATTTGATCCTTGTGGTATTTTCTTACAATAAAATTGATCATGCATGTTTGTGAATGAAAATATTTGAATCTATATATGGGTGGATTTGTACAACCTCATTATTATGGGATATTATGAAATACAAGATATTAGGATGTTGTAAAACTATATAAATATGTAATAAAGGTAGATCAAATGGAGTGAAGGTTTATAAGATAAGCTAGGTAAAAATATATGTTCACTAAAGACTCATAAAAATATATACTTTAGTAAAAGTATTTTTTTTTTAATAAACTCGGATCTCATTATGTTTTGCTGTTGAGAAATGTAATCATTTATTTTTTTCATAATAAACTTTGTTTAGTATTATTATATTTGGTCACTAACCCCATTTCGTCTTACATTTTTATATAATAATATGTTTAATAATTATTTAAATCCATTTAATTGCATTATGGTGTGTAGTTATACACCTAATCATCCATAATTGTGTACATTAGTCAGGAGTACTTTTTTTTTAATTAGTAACATTTGCTTGGAATGGGCCCTACCTAAATTACATCATGACCACATAGTGGAATTGCAATATCTTGGTAATTATTCATGTAAATATTATCAAGATGCAAACTTAGATCTCCTTCTTGAAAGTTTAGGAATTTAACTAGTTGAACTAATTTTATTTTCTATAAATGTTAAGATTCACCCATTGGAATGGAATCTTTGTTGATGATAAGATTTTTTTTTTTTTAAATAATTGTCCTAAACTCATGGGCTATATTAGTTGGAGATATTATCATTATTAGTTAAATAATTTGGTGTCCATTGGAACTTTATAATATTTTTAGTATTCCTTTTCTATAATTTTATTTTCTTTCTTGTAAATTTAGGTGATGCATTGAATTTATTTTATTTTATTTCAACTATAGATTTACTAATGGTGTGAAAGTAGTGTAGCGACCCTGGGGAAGCGGCACGCCATCCACTAACTACTCTACTTGTGATTCGATTGAATCCTTTAATGTTTAAACATGCAATAAATGAAAGGCATAAAGAAGATATAACCAGAATGTGAAGAAATAAATGAGTGAATGCTTTTTGTATTGATTTTTCCAAGATTCGGTTACATATGAATCCCTCTAAGGGATACCCTTCATTTGATACATGATTTTACACACAAAGATGGCAATAGGTGTATAAAATATCCCCTCGCACATGGGGTGCATTTATCAGGCTTCCCGATGATGCACTCAAAAATGTATGAGGTTTTACAGATGCCCCCTTCTCTAATTTTGATTGCTAGAGGGATCCTCTTGCTCTCGTATGTTGCATATTTTCCTGATTGAACCTGTAGCCCTAAAATCAATGAAACAACAACACATGCTTAGATGTCCGATATTGCCTCCCTAGATGAGGTTGTTAGCAATGAGTAAGAACAATGGAAACAAATGCAATGAAACTAGTACTATGAATGTGAATGACTGAAATAAATCTTATGCTAATGAAATGAAAGAGAAAGCAGAATAAAAGAAACTAACACCTAAAACCCTAGACTAGGTTGCAGACCACTGTCCAAGATAGCGATCGCTAAGGTGAAATCTCTCTATTGATGCAAAGGCTATGTTCTCAAGTCTACTACTAATGTTAAAAAAATTACCTTATGTGTTCAGATTTTCTCTCCAATATGATAGGGCTCCACTACAAGAATCGATCTCCAAGGGAAGCTCTCCAAGTCTCTAGAAGCTCTCCTCAATGATCCAACATATTCAAAGTTTTGATGTATGATGTTCTCTCTCTGATTGATAAAATAAAATCTTCGAAGAAAGGTTCCCTAGTGCTTTTAGGTTTACTCCTTATAAACTTTTTGAAGCCCTAGGTCAATGTTCAAACCCTAGGACTGAATCCCTCATGTGTACTAAGTGTTATCATGAGAAACTCTTTGTTTTCTATGTTTAACTGAAGTCTAAATTTGGACTAGAGTCTTTCATGTAGACTGGCTATGAGGAGGAATACAAAGTTGTCCCTGCTCATCCTTATTGCATGTAGACTGCCACTTCCACCCAATATTAGGCTGGATGGATGAAAAAGTACATTTAAATTTTAGTCATTGTCATCTATAGTGACTAATGTTTGGCCACTCTGAGCTTCAGTGGTTGGATTTTGGTCGCTCTGGTCTACAGCAACCAAGATTGGATGGGCTAAAAATGCCCCAACTGAGTGGTAAAAACCATTTTTGACACTTGGAAGGTCCCAAGGCTTAGTCACATGACCTATGAGTGTACCCATGTGAGTAGTCTCCCTGACCATGACATGTTTTAGGTGTCTACAAGTAGTCTTATTCTCCATCATGTAATTCAAGAATCGAGTTCATGAGTCTCTTGTGGTAGTGATCAAGTTTGTGATTTATAAAATTGAGATTTTGAATCTATATTATTAGTGTTTTTCAAAACCATTTCATATATTTATCCTTTGATATGTTTATAGAGGTAAAATATTCATATAAATAAAATGTTTGGATTTTAAATGATTTAATATTTTATTGGATATGATTGGATTGATTTAGTGCTCTTAAGGTTTTATATAGAATCCATTGCATCACACATTAATCCATACATTGGGTTATAGTACTGAGAACTAGTTGATTTCATATTCCTTCAATTTCCATTATAAAACTTACATGAACCATGTCAAATTTTATAATATGGAGTTTTTAGAGAATAAAATTGGCCACAATATTTGAATAGTTAACCTCTTAGAAAGAGAGTCTGCAACACACTATGTTGGTCAATATACCTACTTGTTGGATTGGGAAAAATATCTCCATTATGACATCATAGATTAAGTGTTTGAGAAATAACAAAAATATTATTATACCTCAACCTATGATATATTTGAATATGTCACATTAGTCCCAAAGAACCTTAAATTTTTCATGCTGATAAATACACACAACTAACATGCATGAGATAATAATACCATGGATGATCCATGGGATAACACACCTGATCATGCCATAATTGATTATCAATGATAGTTGAAATACCTAAAAAAGGGATTACCTCTAAAAACATTATCACAAATAGAAATCATATCAATGACAAATTCTAGGAAGATTTTGAGTATCATCCATTATCCAATAATGTATATATTGCTAGTAAAAATAGAAAGGAACCAAGATAATAAAATATTGCATCCTTGATGAGGAGGAAAAAATATACACCTTAATAATTCAAGGGAACTGAACTTGTGATATCCAAAAAGGAGTGTTTTCCATGCCCATATAGCAAATGTGTGCTAAGGTAATTGACCTCAAGCAATAGAACTTGTGTAAGGGAATTGACCTCAATATATTTGGGGAACAAATATGATTGGATACCACAATATCAAATGTATCCATTAGTGCAAATGGATAAAATTTTATCTAAAATCCTATAGACAATGTTACTAAAAACATAACCTATATAAGTGACATACAACAACCCATAAAAGGATATTGATGTGAATTTAACTTGTACTTGTGTGAATCTTATTAAGTTATGGAAGGTGTAAGTTGGGAAAAAATAGTCATTATCCATACTTAAAAAAATTCTCCTATCCATATTTGAAAAATCTTGGCATGAAAAGCATTCTTGCATGAATTTGACACAAAATATTTGAACTTGAATTAAAAAATTTAGATTTCTTCCCTCCAAAATAGAAAGGAACTTCTTCTTTAATTTGATCCTTAAGACATAAATTCAAATAAATTCTTCTATATGATGAAATTACACCACCCTACTCTAATACCATGTTAGATTTTAAAATACTCTTTGAAAAATATTCCAAAACATAACATTCACCACAATCAAATGCAAAAGAAGAGAAGAGCAAAATAAGAAATGAAATAGATGAAATAATATTAAATGTAAAAAAAATAGAAAAAAGTAGGTGTCCATATGAAACCCACAATATCAAACATTTATGTAATGGATAAGTTGTTGGGTGTATATATAGTAGACATCTAATCCCCAATAATAAGTACATGACATGTTAACCTTAAGATGACATATCTCGACTTAAGGATTAAAATTCAAATTTAATTACAACCTTACAAAGTCATCCATAGTAGTGGTTTAACTAATAGCTCTATGGTTATATACATCACATCATGCATATAGGCTTATTGCATTACACATGCTCATAGGCATACAAAAAAAACACATATAGGGTTACATCACCATATTACTAATATTCCAACACACGAACTGAAAGACAACCATTGAGTCATCTAAATTTTAGGAAAATGATATATAATACATCATGAAACAATTTCTTCTAATATTTTATAGAATCTATGAAAATTTGGGGATTTCAATTTAATAGTCTTTATGAACATGTCATCTTGGAATTCCTTTTATAGGTACAAATCCTACTGGTTCCATATTTATAATTTTTCTTAAATTATAAAATCTATATGTTTAAACTATGGGAAAAGGACTAGAATTTAATGTCATGAATATATATATATATATATATATATATATTGTTATATTTTGTTGTAATGAGCATTGGGAGATAATAATCACAAGATCCAAAATAATATGAAAGAAAGTGAATCTGATAGATGATTGAAATATGTTGTAAATAGAAATGACATAAAAGAATACAATGTAGCTATGGAGGAAATGAAAACTCCATTAATAAAGCTACTGTACTACATTGCAACCATCACCAATGGATGGTGATCTACACAGAACTGTACTATTCTCTAAGCTACACTATTTGACTATGTCCCTTGACTCTATATTTGTATTACAATGAGATATTTATTATATAGGAAAATAGGTTCCTTGGCCAACACTCTACCTAGTTGTGCAAGGGATAACTTGCACATATAAAACTTGCACATTGACACTTGTGCATTTATTACATTGCATGAAGTAACTAGATAACTTCCACCTAAAGTAATCTAATTTCCTGAGTATGTACCTTTAAAGATACATTTACATAAACCAAATGATGTAATATACTCTATTTCTAATACCTCCCTGTATTACATTATTTGGATACTGAATACTTTAGTCTTGAATATGGATCTTCTTCTTCTTCATATTGAACTTTGTACTCTTCTTCTGCATTCTTTGTATTTAGATTTTGCAGGTAATCTATGTCTTCATATGATGCAGAGTAATTTGTAGCTAAAGCTAAAGATTCTTCTTTCATAGGATGATCTTTGGCTTGTTCATATTCATCTTCCTTATCTTATATTTAGCCACATTTATAAATCTCTTTGCAAGTATATTTATTTTGTTCTTATTTTTGACAAATGAGTAGGGTATGATGCAATTGTCCTCTCATATTTTTATTTTGATCCTTCTGTACTTGCATTTTTGGTGTACTGGTTCTTCATTTTCTTCAACATGTTCCTTTGTAAATATGTTAGTATAATTTTGAAACACCACAGTTTCTTGTGATATTTCCATTGAGTCTAGGATGTATATATTTTCATGGATTGAACCTATTGCTTTTATTCCATCTTGATTCATAGTGAGACATGTATTAATCCCATCCATATATCCAAAGTTAATCATATAGTTGTTTTCTACTAGATTGCTTACTGAGGTGAGATTGAATGTTAATCCAGCAACCTATAATATTTTTTGTAGTAGAATATTTGGAAATGATTTTTTGGATGTTACACATCCATATCCATGTATAGGATAAGTTTGGTTATCTGCAATTCTTAGTCTATAACCTTTAGAAACTTCAAGATAGTCGAACCATTGTATATTTCTTGTCATATGGTGATTGGATCCTGATTCAATATACCACATGTTCATGTTTTGTGAACTAGTTATTGTTGGAGAAAGTTTTACATTCATTGTATGACATTCCTTTACCCATTTGAAGAGGTTGAATTTGAAGAAATGAGATAGAATTGTAGTCTTTCTTATATCTCCCTATATTAGGATATTTGATCCCTAATTGAAGTATATAAGATTGATTTGATAAAACATTTATTAATCCTTAGGTTTGTAGGCTTCCTTATGTCTCCCTAGTAATGAGAGTATGAACACATAATTTTAGGTTTTGAAGAAAGCTTATATCTTTCCAACTTGATAATCTTTGATAGATGTTATTATTATCAAATTTTGTAGAATGCCTTATGACTTCTAATGATTTTGGAGTATGATATAGTGCTTTTGTAAAGTATAGTTCAATTTGGTTGTTTTTGTACAGTTTTGTAAAGATCAAAAATCAACTTTTCTAGCACCTTATTACTCCTATTGAACTAAGCACTTTTCAATTTTGAAAAGGTTTTAATGTTGGATTTATTTTATCCATTTTGAGAAATTTTGAGATAAGAAAATTATAAATTTCCAACCATAACTAAAAAAAAATCTTAATAACCTCTTTTGTAACCCTTAGGATTTTATTCAAGCCAATAACCTAGTTTTATGTTGTAACCCTTATCACTCCCAAATTTGGAAAATTATAAAATTAATAAATACAATGATTCTCCATGGGTCCTAACCAAAATTTATGCTCCTAATTCCATCACTGGTAGGGCTCGTTTGTGGAACAACCTGATTGATGTCTGTAAGGATTTTGCTAATATCCCTTGGATTTTAGTTGGTGATTTCAATACTCCTTTATTTCCTTCTGACAAGAAAGGGGGAACTATCTCTTATTCTAAAATCATAAAGGATTTTTAAGGATTCTTAAGTAATCTTGATTTTATGGATGTTAATCTCAAAGGAAATAAATTCACCTGGTCAAACAGAAGGTGCGGATCCTAGCTAATCTAGGTTAAACTTGATAGAGTTATTTTTTCCCAAGAAGCCATTAACATTTGGGGAGATGCAAATATTCAATCATTACTCAAAATTGGTTCTAACCATAGTCCTATTATCCTTGACACCTACAATCCTAAGCTTTTCAAAACTCCTTTTAGGTTTGATTCTATGTGGATGCTTCATCCTGATTTTAGAGAAAGGATTAAACAGTGGTGGCAATATAATGCTCATGGAACTCCTTTTGTTTTGGCTCAAAAATTGAGATATATCAAAGAGAACCTAAAAATCTAGAACAGGGATGTTTTTGGAAACCTCTTACAAATCAAGCAAGACATCATTAACAGGCTGGACATAATAGAAAGAGAAAGGCAGGAAAAGGGGGACTGTTCAGAGGAGATCAAAGAAATTGAAAGGAATTTACTGTCTCAATATCTTAATATCCTTCAGTGTGAAGAGATTTTTTGGAGATAGAAATCTCGTGATATCTGGTTAAAAAAAGGAGACTCTAACACAAAAATTTTTCATATTTCTACATTAAGACATCACAACCACAATAGAATAAAAGAAATTTGCAAGTAGGATGGTAGCATGGTGAATGATATCAAAGAAATCAAAACTGAAGTTCAAGCTCATTTTTGGAATATTATGCAAGAATAACAACACAATTCCAGAGCTATCAGATATTTCTTTCTTTAATTCATTCCCAAGCTCATAACTGATTATATCAACAACAAGCTAAATGCAACACTTTCTGATGATGAGATAAAGGCTGCCCTTTTTTCAATGAAACTTGACAAAGCTTCGGGACCTGATGGGTTTCTCCTATATTCTTTCAATCCTTCTGGGATGTTGTTAGTGAGGATGTGTGCAAAACCATCAGAGAAATTCAAAGCTCCAAGTCTGTTCCCAGAGGCTTCAACTCAACTTTTATTGCTCTCATACCTAAGATCCCCAATGCTTCCAATTTTAATGATTTCTAGCCCATTAGCCTTTGCAATGTTATTTACAAAATTTTAACCAAGGAAATGGCCATCCGTATGAGAGATGTCATGCCGATCATCATAAAAAAATGCCAAGGCATTTTTGTGAAAGGCAGATCCATCCTTGATGGAATTATTTCTATCCATGAAGCTATTCATTCAAGTTCCTATAGAAAAGAGGTAACCTTTCTTCTCAAGTTAGATATGAACAAGGCCTATGATCGACTAAATTGGTATTTCCTTATTGCCATTCTCAATAATTTTAGGTTTCACAATGAGTGGGTTTCACTTTTTAAAGGGTGTATATCCTTCACTTGGTTCTATGTTCTTATTAAAGGCTCTCCAGCTGGCTATTTCCATAGTAGTAGAGGTCTGAGACAATGAGATCCCTTATATCCTCTTATCTTCATCATTGTTGTTGAAGCTCTAGGTAGATCCATTTTGGCATCTAGGGAAGCAGGTATTATTTTTGGCATTCAAGTTACTTCACAATGCAGTCCTATTACTCATCAATAATTTGTTGATGATACCCTTTTGTCCACCTTTGCCTTTGTCAATGAAGCCTCTATAATCAAACGAATCCTCATCCTTTATGAAGTAGCGGTTGGGCAAAGGATCAAATTTCAAAAAAGAAAATTGTATTTCCTTAATACTCCATTGAGAAGACAACATTTGATTTCTAACATTCTCCAGTGTCCCATTAGTTCCTTGCCTTACTATTACCTTGGAATTTCAATGGAAGTGTTAAGGATAATCTTTGTGATAATTTCATTAAAATACTTGAAAATAAATTGACTACGTGAAGAGGTAATCTCCTCTCCCAAGCGGGAAAAATCACATTAACTATGGCCTTCCTTCAAAGTATTCCTTTTTATTTTTTATCCTTATTCAAAGCTCCAACTTTTGTTTACAATAAAATGGAGAGAATCCAAAATAATTTCCTCTGGTCAGGAACTGAGAACAAGCATAGATTCCATCTGGTAGCCTGGGATAAAATTTGCAAAACCAAATATCAAGGAGTTTTAGGCCTCAGACAGATATCCCATATTAATATTTCTCTCCTCACCAAGCAAGCTTGGAGACTTATTTCAGATGAACAGGTTGACTGGGTAAAAATATTAAAAAGGAAATATCTTCAAAATTTTGAGTTTTTGCATGGTCAGGTACCCTTCGGTGGATCCGCTTTTTGGAAATCAATTTTTCAAGCTTGCTCCCTTATGCAAAAAGGAACCTGATGGCTTCTTAATTATGGCAACTCCATTTCCTTCTGGGATGACAAATGGTTGGGCAAGTCTCCTCTCAGTCAGATTCCTACGCTCCAAACGGTCACTAACATTACCAAGCAACGTTTTGGTCCTCTGGTGGCTCATTATATGACTTCAATTAATGATATTAAGAAATGGAAGGAGATTAATATTCTAAATCATGATGAGGAATCTTCATGCCTAAATAACTATCTTTCCTCTTGTAGAATTCTTGAGGCTTGATCAAAGGATCAACCTATTTAAGAGCCCATGGACTCTGAGAATTTTTTGTTTAAACTACTTACCTACTCTACATTACCAATATAGAGAATCATTTTCCTTTCAAGCTTATCTGGACTAAATAGATGATTCCTAAAATTGATTCCTTCTCTTGGAACTGCATCCAAAATCACATTTTAACCATTGAAAATCTTATGAAACGAGGCCTTACTCTTCCTAACATATGCCATTTGTGCTTATCCGATTGGAAGTCCACTTCCCACCTTTTTCTTTTTTGTCCTTTCTCCAGAAATGTCATTAATAAAATTCTTCAAGTTTTTCACTTGGTTTGGGCCACTCCTCCATCAATTGTTGACCTGTTTTACCAATGGCCTAATCCTTCTTAAATCATGTGCTTAAGAGATTGTGAAAGTTTAGCCTTTAATATTTCTTATGGTAAATCTGGCTTGAACGTAATCGTAGATTTTTTGATAAAAAATTGTCCAACCTCAATACATTGCCAATAAAATCATCCTTTTTGCCATAGAAAATTTTCTAGTTGTACCTTTTAATCCACATCCTTGTCCTCCTTTCGATAAAAATATATTAAATTCATGTAACATAAATCTTGATGACCCCAAAAGTGTTGATATTCCCAATCCTAGAAGTAATGTTAAATGGATTCCTCCTCCTAACGGTTGGGTTAAACTCAATTTTGATGGTGCAGCAAAAGGAAACCCTAGGTTAGGGGGGGCTAGTAGAATTCTAAGGGATCATCTAGGAAATCCTATTTTTGCCTATGCTGAACCTCTTGGTGTTATCACCAACCATATTTCTAAGGCCAAAGTTGTTTGGAGGGGTCTTCAATTTATCAAAAATATCCCAGGAACCATCATTGTAGATGGATATTCCTTAAATATTATTAACTACTTGAAGTCTTCTAATCCTATTAGTTGGAGGATTAGATCAATTATTGAATATTGCAAGAAAATTCTTAAGCGGCAACATAATTGCATACTCCAACATGCCTACAGATAGGTCAATACTATTGCTAATAAGCTGGCCAACTTTGGGGCTCATGCCCAAGGACTATTAACATGGACATACAGTCTACCTGCTGAGGTGGATGACATTCTTAAAAAGTACAAATGTGGATCCATGCACCCATAGTCTCTATTTCCTATTTCAATATTACCTTTTTCAATATTTGTAAACTTTTTCGAGTAACCACTCATTCCTATCATTCCAAGGTATTTTTTCGCATGAGTTTTAATTATTTGAACCTCGTGAGCCTTGATAAGTGTATTTTCTTTTTTCCAATATTTTTTTGTAGCCTCCTCGATCAGAGGTTGGTCACGACAATCAATTTGGATACCATCCCAAACCTTTCGGGGTATTGTCCTCGGATCTCTTGTTGGGAAATTTTTTCATGCGTCTTGATTTATCACGTTGCATTTTTTGAGTGTCATCATGCCATTGGTTGTGACCTTAACCTAATCCTAATTTAAAGATCTTACCTTGCCCTAGCAAATCCTTGCAAGTCAAAAGTCCCAATTCCTTTGTGCAAATCTTTTCATGGTCCCAAAGCACAAAAATTTAGGGCACCATCTTCCTATTTTTAGCCTTCGTGCATGCTCTGTTCTTTATCATGGTGTCTCAATCCTTTCTCATTATTTTCCCCTAATCCTTGTGGTTTCCTGTTCTATGTCGTCTTCCCTATCTTCCATCATGAAGGAAAGCAAACTTGTTTACATTGAGCCTGTTGTTCTTGAGCTTAGTCCTTTGATCCGTGACTTATGGACAGATAAAACAAATAGTGCCTTGATTGAATTTTTCAAGCTCTTCTCAGGGGTCTATGACACCATTTCGAAGGCTTTTTATAACACTTGGGATAGAGGTTATGTCACAATCCATGGGGTCCAGTACCATATCTCCTTTGAGCTATTGGCGAGCTTGACTGGGTAGCCCTTGAACGAAAAGGTGATTCGGTGCAACAAACATAATTGGGAAGCTGAACTGACCTTCTTCAAAAAATATGAGGTCCACAAGAACTATAGAAAAGGTTTGTATCATGAACACATTTCCCATCCTATGCAACAAATTTTAGTTCTCGTAATGCAATACCTTTCTTGTGATAATCTAGACTCGCAATTATGTTGTTTTCATCTCACCTATGTGAATCACTTTCTTGATGCCAAAGCCATGAATATCCCCACTACAATATTTTGGTCCATCGATTACGCCATTGTAACCTCTCACAAAAATGAGGATGCCCTTCCAAGTCACCAAGGACTTTTCAAAGTCCTCTACCACTATCTCCTCCTTAACTTCCCCAATGGTAACATTTCCACTCCTGAATCAGATGAAGCAAATTCATCCTCTAACCTGAGTCCTACATATTCCAATCCTAAGAGGAAGATCAAAATTGAAAAATCTCATCCTGTGGCTAGGAATAAAATTAAGGTGGATTCAACCCCTATTAGAAGCTCCCAGCATCTGAAGCTAAAGGAAGTTTTAGAAACCCCACCTTCCATCTTAGGCAAGCCTCCCAAATCCCAATCCTCTTCACCTGATTTGGTTGATAAATTTCTCCATAAGTTGGTCATCCATACCACCAATGCATCCATCGCTCACTTGGAGGCTGCCCACATTGCCATCGGTAAGGCCATTGAGAGCCTCAAAGAATAGATACACAACCTTAGCCTGTTCTTCTTTTATAACAATTTCAATGGTTTTGTTGTTGAACCCTCCTCTGATGTTAAAGGAGGGGCTACTGAAGACGAGGTTTTAGAAATTGCAAAATATACCTGCATTGTTGGTTTGAAGGAGATTCCAAAGGTGAAAGAGACCTCGAAGGATAAAAATAAGTACGCAGTGAAGGACAATGCTTTGAATATTGATGTCCACACTTTTCTATAGCATGACGCTCTTCCTTGATGGCATTTTCTATTGGTCCCGATTGCTATTTTGGGATGTTCTCCATTTCCTCTAGTTTTGTGGTGTGTTGTTGGTTTTGTTCCTGCTTGTTGATGACCATAAAAAATGCTCATATTTTGTATACATTTTCTTGATTATTATGCGGCTGTATAATAAGGATTGCATATGTTTATGAATGATTATATAATTATTTTATGAAATTATGTGTGTTATCTAATTCATGTGTTTTCAATGTGTTTTTGTGGAATTGTAGTTGATTTAGTCAGATTTGGATCAGTCAAGGTCTTTTCATGGACCTGGCACTTTGTTTCTTTCAGAATCAACACAGAGAAGGTAGGCGTCTTCCTCTTCCAGGAAGGCACCAAGCATAATTAGGTGCCTTCCTATTCCAAGAAGGTGCCAAGGAAAGACAAGCACCTTCCTCTCCTAGGAAGGCACTAATAGAAGGCCTGCACTTTCCTCTTCTAGGAAGACACCAAAGGAAAATAAGCACCTTCCTCTCATAGGAAGGCATAAACATGAAGGCGCCACTAGAAGGCAAGCGCCTTCCTCTCATAAGGAAGGCACCGATAGGAAGGCATCACTAGAAGGCAATCACCTTCCTCTCACAAGAAGGTGCCAATATAAGATAAGTGCCTTCCTCTTCCAGGAAGGCACCAACGGCAGTAAGGCACCTTCCGCATAGAGAAGGCACCCGACATACTTAAGCACCTTCCTCATAGGGAAGGCACCCCTGTTCTTCACCCATTGACCAGACAAGCATGACGTGGATAACAAAGACTAGTGTAGTTCCAACTCTATGTCATGTAGATTTAAATTGGGGATCGCACCGATGTATGAGAACATCCTACCAATTCCAGGTGAATCACAAACCAATAAATGAGCATGCCACCGTTAGAAATGAATGCCAGTTTTAGCATACGTCGATCACATTTACTAGACTGTCTTAGTTTAGTCTGAAATGAATCAACTGTTATACATTCTTTGTAGTAGAATATTTGTGGGTGTGCTATATAAACACACGCAGACCTCTTTGAGGATATATAGAATATTTTGATAGTAAATGTAGATAAATATACAGAAGAAGCATTGTAATACTTTGATGATTATAATAAAGTTCTAGGAGTTTCTAAGTGCGTGTTTAGCTGGGAGGAAGCTGTTGGAGCCTGGGCCCACTCCAAGCCAATATTTCTTCCCCTATTTTTCCTATGTTTTCTAGATTAGTTTACCGCTTTTATAAGATTTTTTATCACATTGTTATTTCTAGTATTGCAATAGGTTTATTTCCAGGAATGCGTGAATATTTCCTTTCTGTATATTTAATTATTTTTACATAAATTATTGAGGAGTGTATGAATGATTGACGACCGTTGAAACACCCCCCAATAGTAGAACTAGCAGACTCATCTCAAGTGGTATTGTAAGCAATTTTGTTCAAGACCCTTCGCAAGTTTACAAATCTCCCTGGGTTGATAAATTAAATACATGGGCATGTGACAAAAGTAGAAAATAAGTTAACCTTGTTTGGACTGCAACATTTTAGCATTGTTGCGAGGGAAGTGTCTCAACTAGATTATTTACAATACCTGTAAACCTTCCATCTGACCTTGTATGAGTTCTTCGAGAAGAAGAGGACCTAACGATCACTTTATAAAAACCAATCCACTAGAACTTGAGTCAGCCAAACATTCTAAATTTGAATTAAACTCACCCAACCCACCTCCAGAAATCCATTGGAGTGAGGATCCGCACTTTGTGCAAAGTGCCTCCTCATCCCATCAACTTGGGGAAGAACGAATCATAATAAATACTTTGTTTAATAGGACACCCTTAGAGGAAGCCCTATTGTGGAAATCTATAGAATATCATATGATAACACCAGATAACCTTAAAGCATTGACTTAGAAAGTCTTAAACGATCGTAAGGACATAAATACTACATTAAAGACTGCATTTCCTAAAAAAATGGCTGACAATGAAGAAGTCTCATCTGGCTTTAGTTTCTCAATTGATGAAGGAGTAGGAGATACCAAAATGAAAAACATATCCCCTGCTCAGCTTTCAAACTTTAGAGGATACCCAACTGAGGACCTTGACCTATTTTTATTTAAGTTTGATGTCTTATGCAGGTCTGTGGACTACAAATCTGATATGTAGAATCTGAAACTCTTTCCTTCCACATTGGACAATGTAGCTTTGTGGTGGTTTATTGGTCTAGGATACAAACACATTGCCACTTGGGATCAAATGAAGAAGCTCTTTTTGGAGCAATACCAAGATTTTAGGAGAGCAAGAGACTCTAGAGAAGAGGTCCTGAGCATGACGCAAAAAGAAGATGAGTCTCTTGAGGAATACTGGGAGAGATTCAACTTCAATCTTCAATGATCTCCTCACACGAAACTATCTGATAATTCCCTCAAAAGCATCTTTTTGATAGGACTTACCAATAAATCATTGGAGGCTCTTAACATGATTTCTGGAGGTGATTTCTACCAGCATGCTATGGAAGACATCCGACAACTATGCCGGAACTACTCAAGAAGGAGAGGTAAGACCACTTATAGAACCATGAAAGTGATTGCTTTAGTCATGAAGACAGAAATAGGTAACATGCTAGAATATTTAAAGAGCGAAATGCTCTCATCTCTAGCATTATAGATGGATACGCTATTGTTAGAGAAAATGAAGCAAGAAAACGAAGCAGCATTGGATTATTTCTATCCAAAATGTAGAGGGAAGCATGCAAAGAGTTCATACCTGAAGAACAAAGTTAGAGTATGCACATTTTGTAGGCTAAACCATAAAACTTGATTGTACCTACAACTTCTCAATAATTAGGAGGATGCTGAAAGCGTGGATGCCTATTTCATAGGAAATCGAAAGAGTTGGCCATAACCCCTTGCAAGAAATATGCCAACTAAAATATCTTCATATGGGGGAGGACCATACATTTCCCAAGGCCCACCTCAACCACCTAACATGGGGTCATTGGGGCCATCACCCTGGTCCAACGCACCCCCAGTAGCATTCCTGAACCAGTAGCCATGGATGCCATATCCATATCCTGGGAAGTAGTGGAGAGGCCACATTGTGTGGAATCAAGCTCCATAGAATATAGCACCAGCTCACCCCCAATAGAATTTATCGGTGTTTCCAGTAGTGAGACCTACATAGCTACCTACACAACTGATGACAAATCCTAATAATAGGGTGAACTAGCTAGCATACAACATGGAGGGTGAGATGTATCTGATGTACCATATTCAGCTTAGGTCTGGTAGACAACTAGGAGTAGGAATGCCTCCACTGGTAGAAGAGGAGGAAGAGGTAGGAGAAACACCTCTTGTAGAAGAGGTGATAGAAGAAATGCCTAAGAGAGAAAAGACTCCATTTCCCATTCGGTTGCAAGAACAGAGGAAAGTAACACAGCCAGAGTCCGATATCTTGTCTAGCTTGAAGAACCTCACCATGACAATTCCATTATTTCAAGCCATCCGAGATGTTTCGATATATACCAAGGTGATAAGAGAGATGTGTCTAAGGAATCTAGGATGAAGAGCAACCTAGACTATCAATGTCATGGGTAAACTAGCAGATTTGATGATGGGAAAAATGTGCCATCCTAAGCATGCAGACCTGGGTAGCCTGATGATGATCATAAAAATTGAGGGGCATTCCCCGTCCAATACGTTGGTCGATATTGGAGAAGCCATCAACATAATGCCTCAGGAGACCATGCAGAGGCTACAGCTCATGAACCTAAAACCCACTATGATTGTGTTTCAGTTGGTCGATCAATCAACCATGGCATCAAAAGGAATGTTGGAAGACGTAATAGTGACAGTTAGTGCATGGGAATACCTACCTGAATTTTTAGTCTTGCAATATAAAACTAGGCTAGGTGGTTACCCGCTCATCTTGGGAAGGCCATGGCTGGCAACAACTAACGCTTACATCAGCTATCGAGATGGGCTGATGACCATCTCCGATGGATGAAATGTTAAAATATTAACTATTTCACCCCTAGCATAGTTCGTCAACTCATTAGGAGAACCCATGTTGACCAAGCATGAAAATATTGATCTATCCATGATCCAACCGATGATGACATTGGATGAGTTTGCAGAAGAAGATGAAGATGGTGCTATTGTGGAGTTACTCCATGGGGAGTCCTCCATATCTACACCTGGATCACCATTGGCTGGTGCCCAAGATCACCATGTTCAGTAGATACATGTCGGGTCAGGAAGAACATTGAATGTTAGTAGTGGGTTGACTTCCACACAATTTATGAAAGTAGAAGAGCTCCTGGTTAGACATCAACAAGAATTTTCATGGGATTACTCAGATATGAAGGGTATCAGCCCAAATATCTATACCCATCGTATATACCTTGATGATCAAGCAAATCAAAGCAGGAAACCATAGAGAAAAATGAATCTGGCAATGAAAGACATTGTCAAGGAAGAACTACAAAAACTCCTGACTGTCAGATTCATCTATCCAATTTCTAACAGTGAGTGGGTATCACCATTAGTGGTAGTCCCTAAAAATAATGGGAAGTGGCGAATCTATGTGGACTATAGAGTGTTAAAAAAAGTGACCAAGAAGGACCACTTCCCACTCACGTTCATTGATCAAGTCTTGGATACACTCTCTAGGAGGAAGTATTTCTCCTTCATGGACAGATTCAGTGGATACAACCAGATCTAGATAGGAGAAGAGGATCAGGATAATACAACGTTCACCTGCCCATGGGGAACATTTGTCTATCGGGTATTACCTTTCAGATTATGTAATGCACCTGCCACCTTTCAAAGGGAAGTACTTAGCATATTTTTAGACATGATGGGAGACGCGATCAAAGTATACATAGATGACTTCACCATCTATGGAGAAACCTTTGGCGAAGCAATGATGAACTTGGAAAGAGTGCTCGAAAGAAGAAAGGAAAACAATTTGTCCCTGAGCAATGAGAAATGCTTTATGATGATGCAAGAAGGCATTGTACTGGGACACCACCTCTCCGCAGAAGGAATAAACATTGATAAAAGAAAAATTGAGGTCATTAGAGACCTACCTAGTCCCAGAATGCAAAGAGAAGTGAGAAGTTTTCTTCGATCAGTCGGGTACTACCAGTGATTTATCACCTAATTTAGAAAAATTACAAAACCACTGCACACTCTATTATCTAAAGATGTGGAGTTCAATTGGATAGAAGACTACGAAGAAGCATTTCAGTTGCTTAAATATAAATTGATATCCGCATCAATTTTAAGAGAACCAAATTGGGCCATACCATTCCACATCTATTGTGATGCATCCAACAATGATATTGGATTAGTCCTTAGATAGAAGGATGGAAAAGAATATTATGCCATCTACTATGTCAACAAAAACTTGGTAGAATTCAAGCTCAACTACACTGTGACAGAGAAGGAGTTCCTTGCAGTTGTGCATGCCATAAACAAATTCTACCATTATATCACTGGGTATAAGGTATTTTTCCACATGGACCATGCAGCCATTAGATACTTGATGAGCAAGCCATCCATTAGTGGAAGAATTATCAGGTGGCTCTTGTTACTGTAGGAATTCAACATCATAATAGTCGACAAATCAGGAAAACACAATGTCATAGCAAATTTTCTATCTAGATTGATATTGATAGACCATATAGTAGTGGAAGACTAATTTTCAAATGAACATTTTTTCACCATTAGTGAGCAAATCTTGTGGTATGCAGATATAGCCAATTACCTAGCCACCAGAAGAGCCTCACCTGCTCTCTCTTTCTGAGAAAAGTCGGTGGTCATAGAGAAAAGTGCATCGTTCCTATGGATTGATGGCCTCCTATTAAAAATAAGATGTGACCAGATTATAAGGAGATGCATAGCAGAACAGGAATTCTCAAAAGTGCTCAAAGCATGTCACGACGAACCATGCAGAGGACACTTTGCAGGGAAATGAACTGCCTACAAAATCCTACTGGTTGGGTACTTTTGGCCTACTCTATTCAAGGATGCGGTTGCATACGCCAGCAAGTGCGATGAATGTCAAAGAATGGGAAAACCAACCCATCGAGACAAAATGCCCCTCCAGCCTTAGGTACACCTAGAACCCTTTGATAAGTGGGGCATGGACTTCGTGGGACCAATTAATCCACCTTCAATAGGGAGGAGGTTTATTTTGGTTTGTACAGATTACATCACCAAATGGGTTGAATTTCAAGCATTGAGAGATTCAAAAGAAAGAACAGTTGTCAATTTCTTATTTTCCCACATTTTTACAAGATTTGGGGTCCCTAGAGAGATAACAACAAACCAAGGGCCTCAATTTACCTCCAAGTTGATCAAGGAGCTGATGGAGCAATACAGATTTTGGCACAATAAAACTACACCCTACCATCCGCAGGCAAATGGGCAAGTGGAAGTGATGAATAGAGAAATAGAGAACATCCTGATGAAGATCATGTAGCAACACAAAAAATATTGGGCTACACGGTTGCCAGAGGCGGTCTGGGTGTATAATACCACGTCGAAATCCACCATAGGCTTCACACCATTCCAACTAGTCTATGGGAAAAGTGCGATGATGCCCATTGAATTTGAAATCAAGACATTGAGGATAGATTCAGAATTGAACTTGAGCTTGGATGATGCTCAAAAAGAAAGGATTTGACAGCTATATCAGTTGAACAAAATCTGAATGAACGCTTTGCAGAGAACAAAAATCATACAAAAGAAAAGAAAGCGGTGGCATGATCACCACATTAAACTAAAGTAGTTCCAAGAAGGAGAATGGGTGTTGTTGTATGATTCTTAGTTCCAAGAAAGAAAAGGTAAATTAATGCAAAGATGTATGGGACCGTATGATGTGGTAGAGCTCATCAAGAATGGGGCAGTGCATGTTAGAACAATTGATGATAGCAACACCATTTCAATGGTCAATGGCCATCGACTGCGCCCCTATAACACATCTAAAACATTACAGGCGAAATCCAGAATACACATGGGGGAGACCCCATATTGTTAGATCTGAACCAAACTCTTAATAGGAAAAATGGTGGGCATGGAGGTGCTCACCAAAATTAGTTAATTTAGTTTTTTTCTTACGATGTGTTTTGCAGGGATGATGCCCGCATGCAAACTGTAGGCATCCTAATCCAGGGCCTAACAAGCATGAAATGCATCTAACTACCTTTATTTTTCTTTCTTTTTGTTTGCTTTTTGCAAGTGGAAGACCTGACAGCACGAGGAATAGGTATCTAGGAAACTAGGCCTGATTCGGCTCAGCATTCTGATACTAGCACTCATAGGTAGAAGTCGAGGTAGTGTGAAGCGAGACTGAGAAGGCTTGATCACCCTTTCCCAATAAATTGCAACATGATTACCAATAATAAAGCATCTTCCACATCGAGAAGGCATAGAAGAAGGCGCCTTCCTTATAAATAAGGCGTCCAGCCAGAAGAAGGTGCCTTCCATATGAATAAGGTTCCCTACTAGAATAAGGCACCTTCCTTATGAAGAAGGTGCCCCACCAGAAGAAGGTGCCTTCCTTATAAATAAGGTGCACACAAAAAAAAGAAAAAAGTAGGCGCCTTCAACATCGGTAAGGTGCCACATTAAAAAAAAAATAGCTTGAGGTGCCTTCTACATTCGAAAGGCGCATACAGACCGAGGTGCCTTCCACTCCAGGAAGGTGCAGGTATTCAGCAGTGTCTTCCACATCAAGAAGGCACCATTATCAAAATGGTGCCTTCCACCATCGGAAGGCACATCCAATCAGAGATGCCTTCCACCATCGAAAGGTGCATCCATTCAAAGAGCATCAACAACATTGGGAAGACACCATATAAGCACCTTCCACATTGAGAAGGCACCACATAAGAACCTTCCACATTGGGAAGGTACAAAAGAGCACCTTCCATGTATAGCTAGCACTTAAGTCTCATGAATGCCTTGATCAGAATGAAATCACCACACGAATGAGCAGCATTAGATTACCACCATCGCCCATGTGATGGAAATCAAGTCGACGTTGCCTTGGATGAAGTGCTGGAGTGGCAGACCAATTTTTGGATGGCCCAAAAAAATTTGGAGGACTACCAGAATGATCATAGAGGGGAATTGGAAGAATGAGAAAGACAAATCACCCAACTTGAGTAGCTGGTCCAACAGTTGCGGGAGGAGAACCAACAACTCCAGGATAGGGGAACAGAAAGAAGGGATGCATCGACCCAAACTAACTGGGTAATAGAGATCCCGACGAATTCTCCCACATCTACAAAATGAGTATTCTCTTTAGGAGAATTTGGATAGAATGCCTGATAGAGAATCCCGGAGGCAGGGGAGAATCCCTTTGTTTTTGTGAGTTAAGGGGAAAGAAGTCCCACAACACCCCCTATCATCGACCTAAGTGATACAGAGCAGGACGAGGACCAACAGCAATAGATAGGACCGAGGGATAAGGAAGAACTCCCCAAACCTAAAGAAGAAAGAGAAGAACCTGAGGGATTGACACAGGATAGACATAGGTGTGAAGAAGCACCCCTAGGGATGACAACATAGGTCCCTAGAGTGAAGAGAACGCTCCAGGGACCGCAGAGTATGCCCCTCAGAGCGAAAATATGTTCACCAGGGAGAAAGGGAAAACCCCTATTCAAGTCGTCGCATTTTTGTAGAGGCCAAAGGAAAAGGGCTCAGGATGGCTCAGAAGAAGGTGAAGGTGACCTTTGTTGAGACAAAAGAATATGAGTGGGATATGTAGTTATTTGCAAAGAGGCAAAAATAGTTCGAATGGCTGCTCAAAGATATGGCAGTAGCTAAGGAGACCAGGAATGCAACCTCGAGGATGCAGGGGGACTCTAGTATCTACATCAATCAGATAGAGGACAACAAATTTTTGGATATTTATGGGTCATCCCGGGGACAACCCTCCAAGATAAGAAGGTATTTTGAATGATGGGGGGTATATGACCCCGAATTGGAATTCATTGCCATTGCAAATGAGAACGTAGGGCTTACTCCTAAAGTAGCCCGATTGTACAAAGCCCAAGTAGTTCATCTCAAGAGGGATAATTTAGATATCCCTCTTGAAGTGGTTAGACCTCTAGACGCTAACCTATGGCAAGCTACAGAAGCTACATTTCAGGAAACAGAGACGACACTGGCTACATCACCTCCAATAATGGCCAGGATGAGGAAAGTAAAGTTGATAGTAGCATCTGTTGCCCCGCATAGAAAAAGAGGAGCCACACCTCCATATGCCAGTGTGTAGAAGAGGCAAACATGAGTCGTAGGTACATCCAGATCCACCAAGCAATGACAATGATGAGGGGTCAATAGGGCTACCTATAATTTTGATGCCACGAGGGCGTGGCATATGTTAGGCATGGGGGATTATGAGCATCATAAATGCTCATATTTTGTATACATTTTCTTGATTATTATGCGGATTTATAATAAGGATTGCATATTTTTATGAATGATTATATAATTATTTGATGAAATTATACATGTTATCTAATTCGTGTGTTTTCAGTGTGTTTTTGTGGAATTGTAGCTGATTAGTCAGATTTGGGTTAGTCGAGGTCTTCTCATGGACCTAGAACTTTGTTTCTTTTGAAATCAATGCAGAGAAGGTAGATGCCTTCTTCTTCCAAGAAGGCACCAAGCGTAAGTAGGCACCTTCCTCTTCCAAGAATGCACCAAGGAAAGACAAGTGCCTTCCTCTCCCAGAAAGGCGCCAATAGAATGCCAGCGCCTTCCTCTTCCAGGAAGGCGCTAAAGAAAAATAAGCGCCTTCCTCTCATAGGAATGCATCGATGGAAAGGTGTCGCTAGAAGGTAAGCACCTTCCTCTCATAAGGAAGGCACCGATAGGAAGGCGCCACTAGAAGGCAAGTGCCTTCCTCTCACAAGAATGTGCCAATAGAAGATAAGTGCCTTCCTCTTCCAGGAAGGTGCCAACGGTAGTAAGGCACCTTCCGCATAGATAAGGCACCTGAAATACTTATGCACCTTACTCATAGGTAAGGTGCCCATATTCTTCGCCCATTGACTAGACAAGCACAACGTGGACAATAGAGACCGGTGCAATTCCAACTCTACATCATGTAGAGTAAAATTGGGGATTGCATCGATGTATGAGAACATCCTATCAATGCTAGGCAAAGCACAAACCAATCAGTGAGCATGCCACCATTAGAAATGAATGCTAGTTTTAGTAGACATCAGTAACATTTACCAGATTATCTTAGTTTAGCCTGAAATGAATTGACTCTTATAACTTATTTGTAACAGAATATCTACGGGTGTGCTATATAAACACACGTAGACCTCTATGAGGATATATAGAATATTTTGATAGGAAATGTAGAGAGATATACAGAAGCATTGTAATACTTTGATAATTATAATATAGTTCTAAGAGTTTCTAAGTGCGTGTTCAGCTGGGAGGAAGCTGTTGGAGCCTAGGCCCACTCCAAGCCAGTATTTCTTCCCCTATTTTTCCTATGTTTTCTAGATTAGTTTACCGCTTTTATAATATTGTTTATCACATTGTTATTTCTAGTATTGCAATAGGTTTATTTCCAAGAATGCATGAATATTTTCTTTCTGTAGATTTAATTGTTTTTATGTAAATTATTAAGGAGTGTATGAATGATTGATGACCATCGAAAAACCCCCCAATAGTAGAACTAGCGGACTCATCTCAAGTGGTATTGTAAGCAATATTGTTCAAGACCCTTCACAAGTTTACGAAGCTCCCTGGGTTGATAAATTAAATGCACGGGCATGTGACAAAAGTAGGAAATAAGTTAACCTTGTTTGGCCCACAAAACTTGTCTCCTCCTTTCTACCTTCTAGTGTTGTTCCTTTTTGTTCCTTTGTGCTAAAGGATCGTTGGTAATCCTTCAGGTTTCTTTTTTAGTGTAATGGCTTCAGGCCTTTCAATTTTTATGAACCTTGCTCTGTTCTTCGTGTTTCTCTTTTCCTCCTCTTGTTCCTCTGAGTTCCTTTTTGTAAAAGGTGACAGGGTGCCTTTCAAATGCCCTTTTTGAATTAATATAATTAACTTACCAAAAAAAATATTTGTAAAATATTAAAGAATTTAATCCTAAGTAGAATTCCTTATTTCTCCTAGGTTAAATTGCAAATATTATTTCAATTTGACAAGTTATCCCTTATGGTTTTTTCTTTTAAAATCTAGGATTTGACCTTAGCTTATAACCCTTATATCTCCCTAAAGTGAAAGCAATAATAAATGGGATTTAAACCTTACCTTTGAACATTGTATCATCGCATTTTTTGGCACATTTTTTGGATAAATATAACAACACTTTAATGTCCTCCTTTTTCACTAGAAACAATACTTATGCTTTGGAATTTCTTGTCTTTAATTCCGGAATGTAGGTGCTACAAATATGAAGATATTTGAACATCAAGACCAGGATCTTTTAATGCTTCAACTTCCTTCCTTCTACACTACGCTTTGCTATGCTTTGACCACACTTTTCTATGCTTGAATACTTTGGACTTGAGTGTCTTTTTATGGAAGAAATATCTTGAACTTTGTGACAAGTGTCGCATCCATTACATATGAGTGGTACACCTTTCTTAACGTACCAATTTTCTTCCTTAATGCTTCTTGGTCACTTTGTAATGTATGACCACTCATTTGTGAAGAACACAAGCTTATACTGAGAGGGGGGTGAACTATATAAGACCACTTTTTACTTTTCTTTCTCAATCAATATTATGCAATGAATAAATAGCAATATCAAAATCAATAATAAAAGCAATGCATAAATCACTACACGAAATAGAGACACCAATTTAGCGTGGTTCACCCAATGTGGGCTACTCCATGAAGAAAATATTTCACTAAAAGTTTCTCAAAAAATATCTTGGGAAACCTTTCCCTATTACAATTTTTATGGACATATGTCCAAAGGAGACACCAATCCCCTAATCGAGTTTGTGGATATCTATCCATAAGAGGACTCCTTTCTCCTCTACTCTGGATGGTGATCTTCTAGAAGAACTGCTACCTCCATCGCACTGGCTTATGGATCTCTATCCACTAAACACTCTTGTCCTCACTTTGAAGACATGTCCTCACTACATTTTCTAATGGATCTCTATCCACTGGAGACTATTGTTCTCTATACTTTATCCCCTCCAAATATTACTCTTAGCTCTGTCTCAAATCTATACTAAACATAGTCCTTCGATCTAGCACATATCTGCTCAATATCTATCTTTGGTCTGGCACAAACCTGTCCTTAAATCTGCACCAAAATCTATCCTCAAATTTGCACTAAATACAATACTTCAGTCTAGCACAAATTTGTCCTCAATATTTTTCCTCAAGCCTTAACATAAAGCTTGACTTAATCATAAATTAACTCTACTAGATCTACCCCAAACCTTAACTCAATGTCTAAACAAATCAATCAATCAACTCTACTCACAAGTCTTCTCAAGACTTGTCTCAACTCTTCATTTTAAGCTTCCATAAAAGATCACACTAATCTATCCACAAGTCCTCTCTAGAACTTGTCCAATCTGATCTTAGTTTCTATCTTCAAATTTGTATTGTAATATTCCACAAAATCTTACACCAATCTATCCACAAGTCCTCTCAAATACTTACCTCAAATCTTCTCAACAAGTCCTCACTAGAACTTGTCCAGTCTCACATAATTATATAGATAGTTGTTAGAGACTCAATATGCTTCACACTCACCATAATGATCAATCACTTTAAATATCTATTTTTATCATAGAAACATATAGAGAATTTTTAGAGACTCAATATGTTTCACACTCACAAACACTTAACCTCATTCTCAATTCAATTTAGAATATGGAACAATTTGTTTCAAATAACTAGAACTATCATCACTTCCACTTGACTAGGTTCAACCAACTCTACTCAACTAATCACTCAATAAAATAATCCTTGCTTACAAACCCTAGTCCAATCATATGAACACTCAATTATTTCCAATCAATTCTTATCAAATAATCTCACATAACAATGATATTCATGTTCTCACAAACCCTAGTCCAAGCATATGAAATCTTTACTCAATATTTCCAACAATGTTTATCAAACAAGGTTTCTAGAATCAAATTTCATTCCAGAAAAACCAAACTCAACAATGCTTATCAAACAATCCCTTTAACTCCAACTTAGCATTCACAAAATCCAACAATCACTCTAAAGGAATATGTGCCCATACATTTTGTTTTATAAAGAAAATACCCTTAAAAACCTGTCCCAATCATAATTATCTTCTTTGCCAATTTCAATGGTTAGATGACAAAATATCACACTAAAACTCTCTCAAAAATATTTCTCAATTACAAAAATAATAAAACTCAAATACACCTTATTAATCCTTTGAAATTAGCAATCATCAAAGCATACATAAAAATAATTACTCAATTACTCCTTATAATCTCCAATATTTTATTAACAACCTCCAAAAATCAAACCCTTAAAAATAATGTTGCCTATCCTTTTATCTCCCTCAAATACTCAATAATAAAATTTAAAAATAAAATTTATAACCCTCCAAAATATTTAATTTTTATTCAACCTTAGCAAATCCAAAATACCTCATGCAACCTTGGCAATATAATAGCACATACCTTTTATCTCAAGCAAAAGGCCTTGACAGGTTTCAAATGCGAGACCACTTCCAGTCAAGTGCCTTATCGAGGCACTAGCCCACCACGTGGGCTATGAGCCTCCACACAAAGGGAAAGGCTCAAGCCTTTCTCTTATCCCTTTTTTATTGGCACGATGCATAAACAAAATGCCCTCTTCTCTTGTAAAACCAACTCGATGGATTTTGAACCCTACTCTCCTCACCTGCCAAATGTCTTAGCACCACTCGCTATCGTCAACTGTGCTACATAGTGTTGTGCGAAGACAAAGGAGCCCTGCTCCTATTTTTCTTGTCCTCTACCACTGAAATATTTTTAAAACATGCGAAAACTTGTCTCTTCCTTGCGCACGAATCTCTTAGAGCTTTTAAACGATAATTGCATGGGATTTAGGGTAAAGTTTCTTGCCTTATTTTTATACACGAAGGCCAATGCCTTAGGAACATCAGTGCCTTATTCGAATTTCAAATTCAAATAAATAATTAAACTTTATAACCCAACCTTAGAGTTATTTTAATTAACATAAATTAATTTTATAATTAAATTATAATTAATCTATAATTAACTTAATAACTGTAGAAGTTAATTAAATTAATTAATAAATTAATTTATAATGAAATTATTTAAATTTTTTATAATTAATTTAAATATCCCCTTCTAATATTATAATATTATTTTGCTTGGGTCTCTTCATTGCTCTTTGAACCTCATATGACCACCTAAAATCAGACCTGACCAACTAAAGGTGGACTTTCCTTTTGTACTGATTATGGAACTGCTTCTTCTTGCACTGCTCACTGAAACTGACTCTTGACATCAATGACAACTCAATTACTCAAAATATCCAAAAATATCCCCCTTTGTCATTTATGGCAACCCAATTATTTTTTACAATTTCCCTAACCTTTTAATTTTTTGCTCTCCCTAGGAAACTGCTCCCCCTGACTCAATTCTCTCCCCTTAAATTAAATCTCTCCCCCTTACTCAAATATCTCCCCCTTTGACATCAATGGCAAAGGGTCACCTTTCGGGATTGGGGCTAATAATGAGACTCTTAGCCTCGCCCCTCCCCCACCTCCTCTTGAGGTGGTTAATTCTAGGGTAAGAGTATTTCTACTCCCATCATGCACTGATCTTTACCTTTGTTCACTTTCCTTCTCATCTGATCCTTCTGTGTCCTCTGACTGTTCCTGTTCCTACTTATCTCTGGAATTTCTGCTCTACACCACTTTGTTGTATGTCCATAATTATTGCACTTGTAATATTGTTATTCCTTGGAGGTGCAAATGTCTTGGGATTTCTCCTGGTGAAGCCATATCTATTCCTATCATTAATCCTATAATTCATTACCTTGTGATCAAACTGAATACATGAGTAGCAATACCCATGAAAAATATGCCTATTTCTGAAGTTCCCATATTCTTGTCTTTCATGTGTCCTACACTGTGAAGTTGTAGACACCTAAAATACGTCATTTTTAGGATACTACTCATATGGGCACCTTTGTAGACCATATGAATGATCTTGGACCTCTCCAAGGCAAAATTAGTGGTTCTAACCACTCAATTTGGGCATTTTGGCCTATCTAGCCTTAGCTACTGGTGTCACCCATTGCTAGGATTATTATCCATGGGTGACACCCATGGCTAGCATTTTTAGCTACTTTTAAGAGCCGTTACTAGCCTTGTAACAAACTTGGGTGACTAGAGTCGAGTAAAATAAGTTGCAACAATCAAATTGCAATGGTTTTGAAGCGGTTCGGGCTTGGAAGCATCTAGAAGCTTCCTTTCAACTAACAATTATTGTTCTTGGCTTCTCCATTTAGTTGGAGCAAGGATTTTGGGATTCTATTTAAGAACCCAATTTCAAAGAGCAAACCCTTCTTCTACCTGGTCGTCTTCTCTAACGAAGTGCTACAAAATTACTGTAGAATTAATGTGTCAATCACATAGCAGAGCCCTATCGGATTGGAGAGCAATTTCATATCCCCTTGAGGAGTAACAAAGTGTTTTCCAATTGACCAATGACAACTATGCATGCATCAATGGAGCTTCCAAAAGCTTGAGGAGTAAGCTTACCATTCTCCATTGATCAACCATGAATTCAACCCAATACGCCACCAATTTCGTGTTCTAAGACACAGGCGACCCTTGATCATCAATTCCTTGGAGGATTTGAGAGTTTCTAGCTCTGGTTTCAAGAGAAAGAGAATTTTTCCCGTAGCTATGACTATCAACCATGAATAATAGAGCTAGCTACTTTAAGCACCCATGACTAGGGTTTGATGCTCTCTTTCCTCTATTTTAGCAGTAGATTTCCATTTCCAATTATGCAAGTAGCTTAATCTAGCATAGTTTAACATTTTAGCAGACATTTGACCAATTAATACTAGGATTTATAGGTAGATTTGCTTTTATTATCCTTGCATTTATCAATTTAGACTAGTTTCATGCTTTTTAAGTTCTAATGGTTAATTAGGCTTCCTAATTGCTAGATTTCATGCTTTCTTTACATGCTTTATGACAATTTCACCATTTCTTGCATAGATTGATAGATTCACAAGCTTTCTTGATTTCATGACATGTTTTATGCAATATTCCTTTAAAATCCTCATCAAGAGAGGCATAATTTACTTTTAATTGTTTCTTGTTGTTTCTTGAATGCAAGGTTTTTAGAAATCCTTCATCAACACATTCAAGGCAACAAATGCCTCTTCACATGAGAGAAGGTCATACTTGACCTGGAGCAGTTTGTGTCATTCTGAAAGGCCTACGGATTATACCTACCCTTGCGAGGGGTTTCTTATGATTGTAGCATTGTATAAAATTGGGTATCCCTAAGAGGGATGAATTTATAGCCATGAATTGATTCAATTTTAATAAAAGACACCTTTCTTTTGGTTATTTCAATTTTTTCAATTTATGTATGTGCTTTATGTGATTTTCAATTGTTACTAGATTAGGTGTATGATTTTTAGAATCATACAGAAGCCTTGTACCCAAATATGTGACATGAGAAACATCATCCATTAAAATTTCTTTACCTTGACCTCATTGGTCTCTTAGTCTCTTTTACCCTGTGTTGGTTCATGTTCCATATGTTCCTCTTTTGTGCATTATTGTTTTCCTTGTTGAACTTTCTATTGTCCAACTACTTCTCAAAAGTCTCACTTTCATTCTGCTTCTTCAGAACTTGGGGTTGACTTCTCTCCTTGTTTCCTTTGTTCTTGTTCAAAACCAAGTCATGTTTAGCTTAATGTAGGTTTTTGTGTCTTGATAATCTTATCCAAATTCTTTGAGCTTCTTCCAAAATTGTGTAGCTTATCCTTAGACTTTTCTACTTCCTTCCTTAGTGAAGCTACTTCTTGTTTTAACCTTTCACATTCTAATACTTTTGCTTCTAATTTATCTTTGAACTTCCTTGTCTTAACCATTAACTTATTTAGATCCTCTATAAGCTTTCCTTTCTCTTTATCACATTCTTTAAACTGAGGCTTAAGTTGGGATTTTTACTTTCTTACCTTCTTTAATGTATTAAGAGCACAAATAAGCTCTCCCTCAAGATCAACTTCTCCTTTCTCTGATTCCTCCTCTATTAGTTTACCTTTGAAAATATCTTCATTATTTTCTAATTTGTCTTCTATAGGATCACCTTCTTCTTCTTCCAGTTCCATTAGAATATTCTCTTCTGGTCCTTCAAGTGTATCTTCATATTCATCATCGTTGAAACTGAAAACACTCTTTGTACAACTATCTTCAAGATGACCAAAGTTACCACATCTAAAACACTTGAGAATTATTGGTGACCTTTTCTTAACTTTTTCTTTTTATTTTATCACAAATAGAACTTCATATTTATCATTATTTGAGAAACTATTATCACTATCACTTGAATACTTACTTGCCTTGTTTGCATAGTAACTCCTCTTATGTCTTTGAAAGTACTTCTTTCCTTGTTTGTCTTTTCCATCCTTACCTTTATTTTGATACCTATGTTTTTTTTATTCCTTGTTCTTATGATCCTATTTTTCTTCATCATTGCTATTTATAGATTCTTTACAATCATTTGCATAGTGACCATACTTTCCACAATTGAAACATCTAACAAATTTCACATCTTTAAATCTTCTTGGATCATTATTCCTTCTGCCATAATTTATTTTTTCATCACTAGATGACTCATTACTTGAATCTGACTTCTTACCCTTTATATTCTTAGTATCTTTGAAGGCTGCTTACTTCTGGAGATTAGGTTCCTCTTTTGTTCTCATCTCAAAATTTGTGAGAATGCCAAGTAATTTATCTATTGTCAAAATATCGTCGTCTTTTGATTCCTCTATAGCTGAAATATTTTCACTAAATATTTTTTAGATATATCTTAAGATCTTATCACAAACATCATATTATTGAACCTAAATTCTAAGTCCTTCCATGGATTTAACAACCTCATCTACACAAAGTAGATAATCACTAATATTTTCCTCATCCTTCATTCTTAATTCTTGAAATTTTCCATTGACATTTCATATCTTTTCCCTTTTGACATTTTTATCTCCTTCATATATGCTTTGCAACTTATCTCAAATTCCTTTTGATTATTTTTAATGCATAACCTTTATGAAACACATTCTATGCAAACCTTTCAAAATTGCATTCATTAATTTTGAATTGTAATGATGTAGAAGCTTACCATATTTATCTATAGGTGGAGTATCGATGGTGTGTGTCCATTTTCAACTGTTTCTCATATTTCATTTTCAAGTGCCATCAGGTGAATCTTCATTATCACACTTCAAAATACATAATCGCTTCTATCAAATGATAGTATTGAATTATCTAAGGATCCACTTTTAGAATCCATTATGTTCTTGTAATTTTTTCCTTAAAGTTGTTAAACTCTTCTAAAGGAACCTTCTCTGATACCAATTGAAGAACACAAGCTTATACTGAGAGGGGGTGAACAATATAAGACCACTTTTTACTTTTCTTTCCCAATCAATATTATGCAATGTATAAATAGTACTATCAATAACAATAATAAAAGCAATGCATAAATCACCACACATAATAGCGACACCAATTTAATGTGGTTCACCCAATGTGGGCTACTCCACGGAGAAAATATTTCACTAAAATTTTCTCAAGAAATATCTTGGGAAATCTTTCCCTATTACAATATTTATGGATATTTGTCCAAATGAGACACCACTCCCCTAATAAGGTTCATGGATCTCTATCCATAGTAGAACTCTTTTCTCCTCTGCTTTGACTAGTGATCTTATAGAAGAACTACTACCTCCACTACATTGGCTTATGGATCTCTATCCACTAAATACTTCTATCCTCACTATCCTGGCTAATGGATCTCTATCCACTGGAGACTATCATCCTCTATACTCTGTCACCTCCAAATATTGCTCTCATATCTGTCTCAAATATATATTAAACATAGTCCTTTGATCTAGCACAAATGTACTCAATCTCTATCTTTGGTTTGGCACAAACCTGTCCTCAAATTTGCATCAAACTCTATCCTCAAATTTGCACTAAACACAATCCTTCGATCTAGCACAAATCTATCCTCAATATCTATCCTCAAGCCTTAACACAAAGCTTGACTTAATCATAAATCAACTCTGCTAGATCTACCCCAAACCTTAACTCGAGGTCTGAACAAATCAATAAATCAACTCTGGTCACAAGTCTTCTCAAAATTTGTCTCAACTCTGCATTGTAAGCTTCCACAAACACTCACACTAATCTATCCACAAGTACTCTCTAGAACTTGTCCAATCTACTCTTAGTTTTTGGCTTCAAATTTATATTGTAAGCTTCCACAAAATCTTACACCAATCTATCCACCTCAAATTTGCTCAACAGGTCCTCACTAGAACTTGTCCAATCTCATAGAAACATATAGATAATTTATAGAGACTCAATATGCTTCACACTCACCACAATGCTCAATCACTTTCAATCTCTCTTTTTATCATAGAAACATATAAATAATTTTTAGAGACTCAATATGTTTCACACTCACAAACACTCAACCTCTTTCGCAAATCAATTCAGAATATGGAACAATTTGTTTCACAAAACTAGAACTATCATCACTTCTAATTGACTAGGTTCAACCAACTCTACTCAACCAATAATTCAATGAAACAATTCTTGCTCACAAACCCTAGTTCAAGCATATGAACACTCACTCAATTATTTCCAATCAATGCTTATCAAACAATCTCACATAACAATGATACTCATGTTCTTTCACAAACCCTAGTTCAAACATATGAAAGCTTTACTCAATATTTCCAACAATGCTTATCAAACAAGGTTTCTAGAATCAACTTTCATTCTAGAAAAACCAAAATCAACAATGCTTATCAAACAACCCCTTTCACTCCAACTTAGCATTCACAACATCCAATAATCACTTTCAAGGAAGATGTGCCCATACCTTTTATTTTATGAATAAAATACCCTTAAAAACCTGTCTCAATCACAATTATCTTCTTTGCTAATTTCAATGGTTAGATGACAAAATATCACACTAACACTCTCTCAAAAATATTTCTCAATTACAAAAATAATCAATCTCAAATACACCTTATTACTCCTTTGAAATTAGCAATCATCAAAGAATACATAAAAAATAATTACTCAATTACTCTTTCAATCTTTAATTAACAACCTCCAAAAATCAAACCCTAAAAAATAATGTTGCCTATTCTTTTATCTCCCTCAAATACTCAATAATAAAATTTTAAAATAAACTTTATAACCATCCAAAATATTTAATTTTCATTCAACCTCAGCAAATCTGAAATACCTCATGCAACCTTGGCAATACAATAGCTCATACCTTTTATCTCAAATAAAAGGCCTCTATGGGTTTCAAACGTGATACCACTCCCATTCGAGCACCTTATTGAGGTGCTAGCCCACCACGTGGGCTATGATCCTCCACATGAATGGGAAGGCTCAAGTCTTCCTCTTATCCCTTTCTGATCGATGTTGCATAAAAACAAAATGCCCTCTTATCTTCCAAAACCAACTCGATGGGTTTTTAACCCTGCTCTCCTCACCTATCGAACGTCTTAGCACCACTCATTGTCACCAACTATGCTACACAACACTGTGCAAAGACAAAGGAGCCCTACTCCTATTTTTCTTGTCCTCTATCACAAAAAGCTTTTTAAAACATGCGAAAACTTATCTCTTTCTTGCGCACAAATATATTGGAGCTTTTAATTGATAATTGCATGGGAGTTAAGGCAAAGGTTCTTGCCCTCATACACAAAGCCCAATGCCTTAGGAACGTTGACACCTTATTCAAATTTTGAATTCGAATAAATAATTAACCTTTATAACCCAACCTTAGGCTTATTTTAATTAACATAGATTAATTTTATAATTAAATTATAATTAATCTATAATTAACTTAATAACTTTAGAAGTTAATTAAATTAATTAATAAATTAATTTATAATGAAATTATTTAAATTAATTTAAATCTCCCCTTTTAATATTATAATATTATTTTTCTTGGGCCTCTTTGTTGCTCTTTGAACCTCATCTGACCACCTAAAACTGGATCTAACCAACTGAAGGTAGACTTTCCTTTTGCATTGATTATGGAACTGCTTCTTCTTCACTGCTCATTGAAACTAACTCTTGACATCAATGACAACTCAATTACTCAAAATATCCAACAATGTTGGTACTTGTGTGAGGCTTGTGGAATATAACAAGTGTCACCACTTCCTTGATAATCCCTGTAACTCCTACGTGAGGTTTCTTGAGCATTGAGAGATGAAATGGTGCTTATGCCAAGTGGCATTCAAGCTCTCTACATTAATTCCTTTTCTATAACGCTTCTAAGGAGAATATTATAACTCCTTTTGTATACCTTTCCTTAGCTTGCTTTATTTATTGGATAGCAAGCAATAGTTTTTTGTAGGTGAATTGGTGAGGCACTATGGAGCTTCGAATCGTGATTTTGGTACTTCCTTTGGTGGATGATCTTATCCAAGTTTAAGATATTGAATGTAGCACATTTTCTCCTTGTCTTTTATGCCTTCAACATGCTAATTCTTGTGCTTGTTAAAGTGTAGATAGCCTCTTGTTATGATGTTTGTCCCATGTTGGTAGAAGTATATTTTGATGCCTTCTCTTTGTAGATGAGCACTCTTTTTGTCTACACAAATGCAACTTGATAATAGCTTTATGTGGGCTTTGATTTTGCAGTTTCCTCCATCCAAGATATGTGGAGAGTGAGCCCTTTGAGTGGCTCCTTTTTCTATGGAATAAGAGTGCTAACGTTCAGCCTTCCTTAGATGGCTTACCCTATAGATATTGTGCCTTTTGAGATACCTTCAAATCTGATCTCTTCCTACGTATATTGTATTGTAGAAGTTCAATACCATGTAACCTTATATGTATATAAAATCTTCTTTATTGCACCTTTTCTTGCACTCATTTGCAGGTCTAAAATTTGGGTTTTGTAGCAGATTTTTGAATGCAAATATGGGGGTTTTGAGGATGTCTCTTTGGCTAGAATCCTTACCATTTTTTCTTGGATACTTTTATAATAAATACAAGCCCTTAATTATGTAGATAAAAGCTTCTTTTTTGATGAGGGTCGTTGTTCATTCATCATTTAATCATTATGTGTGTCAATCCAGGGCGGTGTCCAGAGGCTGTATACGATAGGAAGTGTTACAGTTGCAGGTTCAGTTTATCCAAGAACAGGTTTTATTGGTGGATCAGTTAGCAATTGGGGGTTTTGTTGTGACCTTTAACTCCTAAGAACTGAAATTAACTCCTATTTACTTTTGCAGAAATAGAATTGCAGGAAATGAAATGACAGAATCTAAAAATTGCAGAAAATGAAATGTTGCTAAATTGAAATGACAAGAAAATAAAGTGCAGAATTTAGAACACACACATTCTTGCATGAAAGTAAATCAACTAGATAACATCAAAATAGAATTTCATCTACTGCAGGATTGAATCAACAAAAACTGCCAAATTGCAAAATGACAAGATATCTGGAAATTGTTGTGTAATGCAAAATTGAATCAATAATGACTGTAAAACTGCAAGATGACAAAAATATCTGGGAATTGCTGTAAATACAAGGAAATGTTGTCCACTACTGAAATCTATCAGAAAACTACTAAAGAAATGAAAACTGGCAGAATTCTGCTAACCTGCTGCAACAAGAATTCAAGCAAGAAATTCTGTCAGAAGATCGCCTTCCTCTCGGCCTGCAAGTGGCCCTTGCTTCCAGAACCAGAAGAAGGTGAGGAGTTATGCTAAGAGAATTTAGCTGTTACTCATCAACTTCAACATGCCAATTGAAAACTGAAGATTGCACCTTTTTATTGAATCTGAAAATGCATTACAGTAATGCAGGAAAAACCTGCAAATTACTGTTCTGCTACAGGAAAACTTTACTCTATGCTAATTTTTCTATCTATCTATCTCTATATCTCTATATCCTTCTATATGCTCAACCATATGGGAGCTTTATTATTTATAAGATAACACTGATATGCTTGGTTACTGTTTTGCAGGGATTTACAGCTAATTGCATAACTGTTTCCTAGACTGCAGGATTTTACTTTGTCCAAACTTTATCCATTAATTATTGTTGGGCTGCATCTGTTGAGGAAATCACGTTCATATGAGTTGGGACAACCTCCTGGTCAATTTCCAATACTTTCCTCCATCGGTTTATCACTTTTTGACCACCTTCAGTTGTTCTTGCGCTATTCCCTATTCCTGCGCCGCTTATTCCTGCACTGCTCCGGAACAACAGGTAGGTGACCGTTTGTTGCTGATCTGTGGTCCAAACGCGTAGGAAGTAACGTGTTGACTTCTCCACTCTCTTGCACACCCTTCTGCATCGGTGGCATGTGCTGGAGTGACTAATTCCAAGCCCTATTGTATATGTACAGCTGGCTGGAACTGTCATAGTTACAGCCTGTTTTCCTGCATAGTCAGCTACAGTGGACAAATTCTTGGTGCCCTTTTCCATTTGAATTAGTTTAACCAAAGGAACACAATATTACCAAGCATCAGATATTCAAACAAGTTCTGAATTGCTATAACACTATTGACTAATTAACTAAAAAATAGGTGAAATTGCAGTAAAAATAGCAAAACAGAGCATATGCACTTTGTCATTCCAGAATTTGCAAACATCATTATATAATGCATTTTTCCATAATTAACATAAAAATCATAGTAAAAAGGGTAAGTCAAATAGTCAAAAATGTATCAAAGAGTGTCCATGGATGAGGCAATTCCTGGCCTCATCATTCCCCCCCAACTTATGGTGATGCATGTCCTCATGCATTTTGTACAGCGACAACAGCACACAGATCCAGGTCGAGACATCTTTCATGAAATTTGAGTAATGCGCCACCAATTTTGTAGAATCCACTAACTGCTTTGATGGACTGAAACCACTGTTGGAAGTGCACATCAGGCTGTGGGTCAGTATCAAAGAAGTAGGGGACAGGAGTAATAATTATGGGCATCCTATATCTCAGACCTATCCAAAGCTCCTTGATTTTTGATATAATTAGGACAATGCCTTCTGCCCTTCTCCTTGACCACAGCAAATTGGTGGGAGAAATTGGCTCTCTTTTCTGGAGAGAGATAGATAACTCACCCCATCTATTTTTACAAGCTGCCACAACATCATCAAAGAAATCTGCACAAAAATTTTGAAATTGGATTATACATTTCTGAAGGTTCCCTAGATAGAGTTGTTTCATTCTGATATCCCTCATGAAGGTATAATGAACATTTGTACAATCTCTATGATTTAGGGGAGCAGGTCTGATAAGCAAAATAGCCTATGATTCCAATTCCTTGGTGAACTTCTTTTCTGTGTCCCAGTAAATCTGATTTTGCAGAGTGGACATGAAAGCTCTAAGCTGTAAATCACCTGTATAAATGTGAGGCAGAAACATACTTTCTATGGGTAAAAAGAAATTATGCAAGAATAACTCACATAACAGGTTTTGTTGCTCTGTTGGACTCTGCATAAATGCCTCTATGAATTCTTCAAGAGTGTTCAACTGATGAGGCATCTCAGAAGCAAGTCTCATGATTTGCCAATGAAGGTATCTCTCCTTGAGTAGGAGGCTATAAAATCGAGGTGGTCTTCTGCACTGTATTGCATATTCTGCAATCTGACATATATCCTTCACCTGTGCTTTTAACCTAGTAATCTCTGTTTCCTTCTCTGCTACTTTGGCTGCTTCAGAGTTTAAAGTGGCAACTTTGCCCTCTAACTGGTGACACTGAGTCATCCAATATGCCAGGTCTTCATTGTACCTAGTTAAAGGCACTGTGTCTGGGGGTCTGACAATAGGTTGCATTTGTGCCACTATATTCACTTGTACACCAACTTCCATAGTTGGTATTACAATAGGCAAATCTATTTGTGTCCCTTGTTCTATTGTAATAGCAATGAGAGGAGAGGGTGTGGATACCTGATCTTGTGTTGTAGCTTCTTGTTCCTCTCCAGAAGGTGTCTGTGTTTCCTGTTGAAGTGCAGTATCATTTGTCAGCAGAATTCTTGATGGACTCTCATCATCAGATACTGCCATTCCTGCTTCCTCTCTGTCAGGTGATCTCTGTGTAGGTGCTATGTTTGCCTTAGAATGTTCAGCTAAATCTAAGAGAATTTGGGCCCATTCATCCTGTGATGCTTCTGGTAACTCTGTAGACTGATATTCCAGTTGAGACAACTGGTTCTGCAAATCTTGAATTTTCTATTGAAGCAGATCAATTTGTTGATCCTTTTGTTTTATGGTCTCTTCAGCTTGCTCAATCCAATGGGTCTGGGTTTTAATCACACTCTTTGCAGCATGCAATTGAGTGTGGATATCGATTTCCTCTTCAGACTCAGACTCAGAATACTGCTCAGAATCAGCATGCATTAAAACATTCAAATCATCTCCAACTGGTTCAGAACCAAATTTTAGCGGCTCCTCAGAATCAGAGTCAGAATAATCAACTAATGGACATACAGGGCTTATTGAGGTTTCATCCATAGTTGTATCCAGCTCCATGGTCTGTATCCCTGTGTCTATCATTTCTATTTCAATATTTGGTTCCTGTGCATCCTCTGTTCTGGTTTCTCCTTCATTTGGGTCTATGATATCTATTAGTTCTTCTGGTAGGGTTTTAGTTTTCTAAAGTCTAGCAGACCTTCTTAACCCTGTAGACCCTAGATACTTCTTAGCAGGTGCAGGTTTTGGATGTTCTAGAGCAACTACAGATGTTGCTATTATTTTAGGAGTAGATTTCGGAGCATGTTCACTTGCATTTCCAATTTCCCTATTGGATTGTACCGTATCTGCAAAGGTTACCCTTTTTCTTTTAGACTGAGAACCAGATGTGGACGCTTGTTATTTCCTAGTTCGTGAAGATGGGGGACCATCTGGAGAGGGGGAAATTCTAATTTTAGAGGGTTCTAGACTAGGGTTTCCTGCAGAGTCTTCCTCTGCTTCTTCTTCCTCTACTTCCTCTTCCTCTACTTCCTCTTCCTCTGATGCAGGATTAGAGTCATTTGTTTCTGCCCAAGGGGCAAAGAAGCGGTCAAAATTTCTAGGGTTGCCCCTAAAGTGATATTGACAAATCATTTTGATGAGCCCATGGTGCTTAGGGCTTCCCTTCCCTGCTTGGTATTTGTTGGCCATAGCCTTTAACTCCTGAAAAAGGTATAAGGGCACATTAACCCTACATTCTGGTTTAACTGCTCCATGGCACAGATGGTTGAGGATACGAAGGTGTGGGCCAGATACAACAGGAAATTGGCCGTCACAAGTGATGTACCTCATTACCCACATTGCAACTTCATTCCAAGGGACTGGTAAACTAAGTCTTTTTACCCCCTTACAAACATTTCTACGCATTAAAAACTCAATTTCTCCATCCCCTTCTTTCTTAAACTGATTAACTAGGTCATTTAAAATATTTCACCCAGTTTTTACAATCTGCAAGCCTTGAAGAGGTAATTCAGTGACTTGGCTGAGTATTTCGGGAGTTACCTGGATAGTCATCCCGTTAATGTGCACCCGATTGTTGCGGAAGGTGCGTGCGAATTCTGCCGCCAAGCCTTCGGAATAGCCATCAAATTTTCGTAGGAACGGCAAAAATCCTCCATCAACGAATATTTGCAGGGATGCAGGGTCACTTTCTAGGTAGCTAACATTTTTAGGTTCGGCTCTGATTTTCTTTCCCCCCATGGCGTAATTTCTTGCCTTCTGTTCTGTAGTCTCTGTAAATTGGTGGACAATACAAGCGTGCGTCTGGTTTAGGGTTTCAATCACCATAGCAGGAATAATAGCAGCATAGGAACTGCTTCGAAACTTGTAGCATAATGATGTGGCAACGCATGCGAAGTTACCACCCGTGACTTCGCTCATTTTTGTTATGGACGCTAGCTGTCACATGCAACCGTGAGTCGGTGACTCATATTTTTCCTTCTAAACCAATTAACTCACCTCAGGCCACGTGTCATAAACAATTTTTACACATAATTTCATTCCTACGCTTAGTGATTTATTCCTGCGCTTAATCAATCATTCCTATGCTCTGGGATATAAACAGTTTATTCTTGCGCTTGTTAAATCATTCCTATGCTCTGGGATATAAACAGTTTATTCCTACGCTTTATGGATTATTCCTACGCTTTGGAATATAACAGGTTATTCCTACGCTTCCCTATTCCAGTGCACTTCTATTTTTTTCATTCTAGAGCAGAATTGAGGTAGAGGCATTACTGACAAGGACTTTCCATGTTTGATTTCCCATTTTTACATGCTTTTATACTAATCAAGGATATATACACTATATACTAATGATTTACATTATTCAGAGAATGAAAAAGACACATACCTGTTATAACCATTTTATCTACATTTCGAGGTGCTCCTGCTGAGATTTCCAGCTAATCAATCTTTAACCTAAGGTAGGTGCAATCTGAAAATAGATGAAACAACGGTCATAAGACAAGACCGAACAATGATAGTGAAACCAACTAGGTAAACATGCCGGAAAACCGGTTTTCATGTAAACCCAACTCAGGAGTGCCTCAAAGAGGTTTTCACTTCCTGAATTTCTTATTTTTTTTTTTTTTTTTTATCAAAATCTTGTGTCAATCTGCTGAATTTGGGATAGAAGAAGTGTTTTCTTCCCAAATGTGTACATCCAAACTTTCCACTTGCTTGAGAAATTTTGCCCTGTTGTATGGTTTGTGGTACATACGAAGACGATGTCCATTCACCACCAACTTGCATTGTGAGTCATCAATAGGTGTAAGACGAACAACTCCATTGTCAAATACTTCCTCAATTTGATATGGTCCAAGCCATCTGGTCTGCAACTTTCTAGGGAAATCCTTGTATTGTGAATCAAACAACAAGGCCCAGTCACCTTGCTGAAATTTCTGCTGCTTTATGTGACTATCATGCCACATCTTCCGTTGTGCTTGGATTATCTCCGTCTGATGTAGTGCATCCATGCGCAGTTCATCCAATGCATCAAGTTGTAGAATACGATCTTCTTGTGCCTGCGATAGATCAATACCTACTTCCAGAGCAGTTCGAAGAGTTAGTAATTCAAACTCAATAGGCAAAAGCGGTTTTTTTCCATAGACCAATTCATAGGGCGTAAATCCAGTGGTAGATTTCCAAGTGGTATTATAAGCCCAAATAGCTTCTAGTAATTTGTCCACCCAATTTCTTTTATGGACTGCTACGGTTTTGGTCAGAATTCATTCTAATTCCCTATTGGTCACTTCAACTTGGCCATTGGCTTGTGGATGATAAGGTGAGGATTTTCTGTGTTTGACTTGATAGAGTTGAGTGAAGGCTTCAACAAATTTTGAAGTAAATTGGGGTCCTTGATCAGTGGTGATGGATTGTGGGGCTCCAAAACGCAGAAAAATCTATGAATACAAAAAATCAGCAACTTTTTCTTCTCTAGCATGCTTAAAGGCACGAGCTTCTACCCATTTGGTAACATAATCAGTACATACCAAGATATGCACTTTGCCTTGGGAAGAGGGATTAATGGGTCCTACGAAATCTAAACCCCATATTTCAAATGGTTCTGTTCCTATTTGAGGTTGTAATGGCATTTCATTAGTAAAGGTAGGTTTTCCCATTCTCTGGCAAGCATCACAATGTCTAATGTACTTCTTTACATCTTTATGCAAAGATGGCCAATAATATCTGGTTCCCAAGATTTTGTGAATAGTACTTTTGACTGAATAATGCCCTCCTGATGGTTCATCATGGCATGCCCGTAGGATATCATATATTTCATCCTGGCGGATACACCTACGTAAAACATGATCAGGACTGCATTTAAACAGTAAGCCCTCTATCCATTGAAAAGAAGAACTTTGCTTAATTAACTGTTTCTTTTGTTTGGGGGTAAAGTGAAGAGGAATCTTCCTTGTAGCCAAGTAATTAGCTATGTCTGCAAACCATGGAGATTGTACAGAAATAACAAACAACTTTTCATCTGGAAAGGTATCTTCCACAACTTCCCCTGTATCTGCATTTGGTATTCTTGACAAGAAATCTGCAACTACATTAGATTTCCCAGGCTTGTTTACTATGGTAACATCAAATTCCTGCAATAGAATCAACCAACGAATAATTCTTGCACTAACCAATGGTTTATTCATCAAATATTTGATTGCAGTATGATCTGTATGGATGAATACTTGGTACCCCGTGATATAGTGTCAAAATTTGTTAATAGCATAGATTACAGCCAAGAATTCTTTTTCAGTGGTAGTGTAGTTTTTCTCAGCTCCTGTCAAGTTTTTACTGATATAGTAAATAGCATAATGCTCCCCATTTTCAATCTGTCCTAACACAGCTCCAATAGCAGTATTGGAAGCATCAGTTTGAATATGAAAAGGTAACTCCCAATTAGGACCTCTTAATACAGGTGGAGTGGTTAACTTTTCCTTCAAGTCTTCAAAAGAAGTTTGACATTCAGAAGACCAAACAAATTCAGAATCCTTCATGAGTAGAGCAAACATAGGATTTGCTATAGTGCTGAAGTTAGCAATGAATCTACGATAAAAACCAATGTGCCCTAAGAAACTACGTACATCAGTTTGAGTTTGTGGAGGAGGGAGGTTTTTGATGACTTCAACCTTCTTAGGATCAACTTTGATTCCAAAAGAAGAGATATGATGTCCAAGGACAATTCCTTCCTCCATCATTAAGAAGCATTTCTCAAGATTCAGAGAGAGGTGGTATGTTTCACAGTGAATCAACACTTTTTCAAGTTGTTCTAATGCATATTCAAAACTATTTCCAAACACCGTGAAATCATCCATATAAATTTCAACACTTTCATTGGTTAAATCAAAAAAAATTGCTAAAACAGCTCTCTGAAATGTTGCTGGAGCATTACATAAACCAAAGGGTAAAACCCTGTAAGCAAAGGTTCCCCAAGGACATGTAAAGGTAGTCTTTTCTTGGTCTTCTGGGGCAACTTGTATCTGGTTATACCCACTGAAACCATCAAGAAAACAGAAAAATTTCTTTCCAGCAAGGGTATCCAATACTTGGTCTATGAATGGTAATGGGAAATGATCCTTATGTGTGGCCTTATTCAACTCCCTATAATCCACACATACTCTCATTTTACCATTTTTCTTTGGAACAATGACCAGTGGTGAAACCCATTTACTGTCTAAAATTGGATAAATGAATCCAACATCTAAGAGTTTTTCAATTTCCTCTTTCACAATTTCCTTTAGAGCAGGATTCAAACGTCTCTGAGGTTGCCTTACTGGTTTTACGTTTTCTGTGTATATCCTATGTGTACATACCTCAGGATGAATTCTAGTCATGTCTTTATAATTCCATGCAAAAGCTTGAACATGTCTTTGTAGGACTGCAAATAATTTGGTTTCCTGGTCCTCAGTTAGCCAACTATTAATGTTCAAAAATTTACCTGGCTGGATTTCAATTTGTTTGATCCCTGGATAGATAGAACTAGCTGCTTCATAGTTACTGATTAATGCATTTAATGGACAATGATGTGGCTGTAGAGTATGAAATACTCTAGAATCTATCTCAGAAATGATACCTGGTGGAATCAGAGGACATTTGAAGGTGTTAAGGAGATGATGATGCCATCCATGTGGTAGAATGAATGATCTTTCTTGATTAGGCATGGATGATAGAAGTTCTGAATTTTGTTCCTCTTCTTGCCACAACAACCGATGAACAAGAGTTTGATCATCAGTTAGTCCTTCCGATTGTAATGTTTCAATTAGGATCAGTTTCATTCTCGAATATTTCTCTCTCGGGTGTAGTGATTTCCTCAATATGTTCTTTTACTACAACTGTAGCCAAAGTGGCAATGGTTTCCTGTTCTTCATCGGATTCAGGATACCAAATTTGTCCAAAAAATTTAGTTGAAGGTTGAGCTGGTGGATACAAATAAATTTTCTTTAGGTCAACACCATTAGAAATGGTCATTTCTCCTGACCTGCAGTCTATAAAAGCAGCTCGCAGTAGCCAACCAAGGTCGTCCTAGAATGATAGGGTATCCATTGACTGATTTTCTAGGCTGCAACACTAAGAAGTCTACAGGATATTCCCAAGATGAGACTTCAATGGCTACATCTTCTAGGATACCTTCAGGTTTAGCAACGGACCTATCTGCCATTTCCAAAACTATGGTGGTAGGATTGAGATTCTTGAGCTGCAATTTTTGCATTGTGTCCTTAGTCATAACATTAATTGCAGCTCCAAGATCAATTAGCACATTAGGAATTTGCATTAATCCAATAGTAATTGTAACTATTGGACTACCGGGGTCACTATATTTAGGAGGAACTAGTTTCTCGGACAATAAATCAGCTAATTTTCCTTCTACCTGAACAGTTTTAGGAAAGGCCTTCTTTTTACCAGGTTTCTTGATACATAACTCCTGAATAGTTTTTTTGAGTGAAGGCACATCCCTTATTGCCTGCAACAAAGGGAGAGAAATTGACATATTTTTAAGTTCTATCACTAATTCTGATTCAAGGGTAGTATCAATATGATCAAACCTTTCAGGGTATGGTAATGCTACTGGAGAAGATTCCTGCATTTTTTTTGTTACTTCATCTTTTTGTTTTTGTTGCATTGTCTCCTGATTTGGAGGTTCTTGTTTCTCACTTATTTCTTCAATGGTGGGTGGAACAAGTTCAGGTAAAACCTTCCCTGAACGTAGCTGGATGTTACTACAGTCAAGTACATGAACTGCAGCAGAATCTTCAGACTCAGCCTCATAAACAGGGGTTGTTTGTCTGGTATTATTTGGGTTAGTCACAGGTTGAGCTGGGAGTGGAGGTTGTTTCACTGGTTGCATTTGTTGATGTTGTGTTCTTCCCTAAAAATTTGGATTAGGAGCTGGCAGCAAGTTTTGAGCTTGCCCTTGATACCTTTGTTGTCCTTGATATGGTGGATATTGTTGTCCCCATCTTTGTCCTTGTTGTGTCCATTGTGGATGAGTTGCATTCCAAGGTGGATTCATCCATCCAGAATGTGACCAATCTGGAGGAGCTGTCCAAGGTTGGTTCCAAGGTTGTGCAGGGACTTCTGCATGTCCCCATGGCATGTTCATATTCCAAGGAGATTGTCCCCAGTTTGGAAACCGAGGAGCATTGGGATATTGTGTATAGCCACCACCGGATCTCTGCCCAATAGCATTAAGTTCTTCTGTTTGGGTGCCTAAGATAGATTTTAGATGAGGCAACAAAGGACATCTATCTCGTTGAATGTTCCTTGGAACAAATTCCACAAATAGAAGTTTTGTTAAAAGGGCAATCCTGCAAGGCATGCTTATTCCTGCATCTTGGGCAATAAATTGCCAAAGGTGGTGTAGAATTGGATTTTGTGTTTCTCTCACCTAATGCAGAATTGAGTTGAACAAGGATATCAGTTTTTAAATTAGCCATTTCCTCCATCAACTCCTTTATGTCATTATTGCCAGAATTCCTTTTCTTTCTCCGTTGGTGAGTGCGGGAATAGTTTCTACATAACTCCACAATATCTTCAAGGTCAAGTTGATCTATGTCTCCTTTTCCCATTAAATCTAACACTTCCCTAGATTCATCCCGCAATCCTCTTAAGAAGATAGGCTTTAAGAAATCAGGTTCTACAGGACCACATCTCTTTTGGACAAAGGCAAAGCGATCAAGGTAATCCTCTAAACTTTCATCTTCTTCTTGCTTGATCCGAAACAACTCATCTTTTCTGTTTCGTACTCTACAATAATCCTGATATTTATGTAAGAATGCAGTCTCCATGTCATCCCAAGTACGGATTGAATTAGGTTCAAGATTACTCATAAACCATCGGAGAGCAGCATCCTTAAGCGTAGAAGGAAACAATTTCAATTTTTGATTATCATTTATGTAGTCATAAGTCTGACATAACACTTTGAATTCAAACAAAAATTGATCAAGATCTTCTGAAACAGTTCCCCTAAAAATTGGCAATATGGATGGAGAAATAGTTTTCATGGGAGCATCTAAAGCTGGATCCAACCGTATGGGATATTCAAAAGTCTTAGGAGGATCATCAGCATACCCACCTAGTGGTGGTAGTGGTGCTGCCATAGTTGCTTTCTTTCTTGAGTTTGATGTGGATGGTTCAGACTTAAGGGAACGTTTAGCAGAAAGTGCTGCAAAAAGTTCTTGTTCTAATCTGTCCAAAGCTTCAGTTGGTGAAGAAGGTATTTCTTGCTCTGGCAATTCTTCATCTGATCATGAAGAATGCCTTGGTGGTTCAGAACTAGTTCTGATAAACCTCCCTCTTTCGTCTCTTGGCCTATGCATTCATGCCTATTCACTAAATAAACTGAAATGCAGTATTTCAAAAATTGCAACACAATTCTTGACCTGTTTCACTTTTCCTAACAACACCGATTGTTCCCCGACAACGGTGCCAAAAATGATGAGGGTCGTTGTTCATTCATCATTTAATCATTATGTGTGTCAATCCAGGGCGGTGTCCAGAGGCTATATACGATAGGAAGTGTCACAGTTGTAGGTTCAGTTTATCCAAGAACAGGTTTTATTGGTGGATCAGTTAGCAATTGGGGGTTTTGTTGTGACCTTTAACTCCTAAGAACTGAAATTAACTCCTATTTACTTTTGCAGAAATAGAATTGCAGGAAATGAAATGACAGAATCTAAAAATTGTAGAAAATGAAATGTTGCTAAATTGAAATGACAGAAAAGTAAAGTGCAGAATTTAGAACACACACATTCTTGCATGAAAGTAAATCAACTAGATAACATCAAAATAGAATTTCATCTACTACAGGATTGAATCAACAAAAACTGCCAAATTGCAAAATGACAAGATATCTGGAAATTGTTGTGTAATGCAAAATTGAATCAATAATGACTATAAAACTGCAAGATGACAAAAATATCTGGGAATTGCTGTAAATACAAGGAAATGTTGTCCACTACTGAAATCTATATTGAAAACTACTAAAGAAATGAAAACTGGCAGAATTTTGCTAACCTGCTGTAGCAAGAATTCAGCAAGAAATTCTGTTAGAAAATTGCCTTCCTCTGGCCTGCAAGTGGCCCTTGCTTCCAGAACCAGAAGAAGGTGAGGAGTTATGCTAAGAGAATTTAGCTGTTACTCATCAACTTCAACATGCCAATTGAAAACCGAAGATTGCACCTTTTTATTGAATCTAAAAATGCATTACAGTAATGCAGGAAAAACCTCGCAAATTATTGTTCGCTACAGGAAAACTTTACTCTATGCTAATTTTTCTATCTATCTATCTCTATATCTCTATATCCTTCTATATGCTCAACCATATGGGAGCTTTATTATTTATAAGATAACACTGATATGCTTGGTTACTGTTTTGCAGGGATTTACAGCTAATTGCATAACTGTTTCCTAGACTGCAGGATTTTACTTTGTCCAAACTTTATCCATTCATTATTGTTGGGCTGCATCTATTGAGGAAATCACGTTAATATGAGTTGGGACAACCTCCTGGTCAATTTCCAATACTTTCCTCCATCGGTTTATCACTTTTTGACCATCTTCAGTTGTTCCTGCGCTATTCCCTATTCCTGCGTCGCTTATTCCTGCACTGCTCCAGAACAACAGGCAGGTGACCGTTTGTTGCTGATCTGTGGTCCAAATGCGTAGGAAGTAACGTGTTGACTTCTCCACTCTCTTGCACACCCTTCTGCATCGGTGGCATGTGCTGGAGTGACTAATTCCAAGCCCTGTTGTATATGTACAGCTGGCTGGAACTGTCACAGTTATAGCCTGTTTTCCTGCACAGTCAGCTACAGTGGACAAATTCTTGGCGCCCTTTTCCATTTGAATTAGTTTAACCAAAGGAACACAATATTACCAAGCATCAGATATTCAAACAAGTTCTGAATTGCTATAACACTATTGACTAATTAACTAAAAAATAGGTGAAATTGCAATAAAAATAGCAAAACAGAGCATATGCACTTTGTCATTCCAGAATTTGCAAACATCATTATATAATGCATTTTTCCATAATTAACATAAAAATCATAGTAAAAAGGGTAAGTCAAATAGTCAAAAATGTATCAAAGAGTGTCCATGGATGAGGCAATTCCTGGCCTCATCATTTGTAGCTGTATTTTTTTGCCCTTTATACCATGCAATTAACCCTGTAATACTTTGTATTTGAGACTCACCAAGTCTCAATATTTGAAGCTTATTTTTCTTCCTTTATTTAGTTGCTATTTGGTTTGTACTAACTTGTTTTGGTGGCTTCCCTTGGCCACCATGTGTTGCATATTTTTGTGCTTTAATAGTGTCTTTAGATACTTGATTCAAATCATATTTTGTGCCCTTCTCAAGTACACAAAACTAATCCTTTTGAGAGTAATATAATAGTGCAAATGAATATAATAGTATTTCACTTTTAATTCACTAAAAAATTCACCTTATCACTCCAATCAACTCTCAATATAATGCATTCAATCAATTTACTACAACTAATAAAGAATAATTTGAAATGAACCTTCAATAATTATTCTACAATTTTACTACAATCAATATTGTAGAACTTAGTTTTCTTTTTCTTTTTCCAAAGTAGATGATAGGTAGTTGATAGATGTAATACTGAAATCTAATCAACTCCTAATTAATGTGCAAATGAACCTTAAAAACATTTTTTCTCTTTTTTCGCTTTTTGAAGACTGTAATCCAATTTTTATTTTTCTTGCAACTTTAATCTAAATTGAGGTGCTATAACAAATATGATAAGTAATCCAATTAACAAGTTTATTTGCAATAGAATTTGCTTACCTTTTTAAAGCTTTAGTATTTTTTTTTTTGCTTCTATATAGGATGTAAATATTGGTTTCTAAGATCACCAAGTTGTTGCTGCGATGAGGATCTTGCAGCTTTTTGTAGACTGTCTTGAATATCTCCTTCACCAAAATATGGTCTCAAACTTTTTTTCATGAGCCTAAGATTTGGTGGCTTGTTCTCCTATTATGGTCTCCTCCTTCTATCATAGATTTGGAGAATTCTTTGTCTCTGAAGCGGTGTCTTCTTGCTATGAGAGGTAATATTCAAATATCCTAGATTTGGTGAGCTTCTTTTGTCTTCAAGTCTTCTTATTGAATTCTTACTTCCAGTAAGATCTTCTTCTCAATATTTTGAATGTCTTGAAGTCTTCATTGGATTTTTCTTTTAGGATTTGGAAATCATTGCCAAATTCTTCTTCTTAGATTTGGCACTCCTTTCCAAATTCTCCTTCTTAGATTTGGCACTCCTTTCCAAATTCTCCTTCTTGGATTTGGCACTCCTTGTCAAATTCTCCTTCTCTTGGGCTTGTTGTTAGATGGTGATAATTATCCCAAGTCTTTCACTATCAAGGGCTTCTCCTTGGTAGTGGATTTCTCCAGTGAGTTCTCCTTTGATGATTTCTTTAGTAAGACTCTCCTAGAATTTTATTGGATACTCATTAAGACCTTCCCAAGGTCTTTGATATTTTTGCTTTTGTTGGTCTTCCTTGAGACCTTCTCTTCAACCTTCTACTCTTGGAAGTTTTGGTGGTGATATATTCTTCTGGATATCTGATTTTACTACTTCTAAATACGAGCATGACTCTCCTAGTCCCTCTTCTTCTTCTTCCAATATTGGAAGTTCTTTAATGAGATCTTCTGATCTCTTCATTTTTTCTTCAGGTGCTGAGTTTATTTTGAAGAAGATACTCTTCCTAAATTTCTTGTAGGAAGTTTCCCAACTCACTAAATATTCTTTCCTTGCAGCATAAATATTAGTACTAAAATCTTAATATGCTTCTGAATCAAATATTCTTTTTGAATTCTTCTTCAAAATTAAGGCTTCTGGAGTCTTTTTTAGTATCTAGGCTTTTGTGGCATTTTTAGTATCAATACTTCTACGACTTTTTTAGTATCAATGCTTTTATGGACTTTTCAATATCAAGGTTTCTATGGTCTTTTCAGTATCAATAATTTTGTGTCCTTTTAAATATCAAGGCTTTTGTGGCCTTTTCAATTTCAACACTTCTATGGCCTTTTTAGTATCAAGGCTTTTGTAGCCTTTTTAGTATCAAGGATTTTGTAGCCTTTTTAGTATCAAGACTTATGTGTATTCTTCTTCAAGGCTTCTATGGTATTTTATTCAAGGCTTATATGGCATTTTTTGTATCAAGGCTTATATGGCCTATTCTTCAACTATAAATTTCTTCAATACAATAATGGAGATCTTCAGTATTCTGACTTCACCATGACTCTTCACCACAAATATTCTTCCATAGTATTCTTCTCTTGCATAAGGAACTAATATCTACATTATAAAGGCATGCTAACCTTTGAGTAAAAAAAGTTAGAGTCTCCTAGCTTTCTATTGTAATAGGAGTCCCAATCCTCTAAGAATTAATTTTTTGCAACAAAAGAAACTTTAGGCAATAGTTAGCGTATTCTAAATATCCTGGAATATCTTCACTAAATGATTTATCAATCTAGTGGATCGAATGTTGAGTCCTAGTCTTCACAAGTTTTTCTTGCAACTCTGTGGAAAATAATCTAGTCAAATATAATCTCAGTATTTTTGGAACTGAGATTTCTTCCAGTCCTCACTTGGGCTCTCCCTAAATCTACCACCTAGACTCTTTTGAGAGTTTTTAATAGTGACTGGTCTAGCAGCATGTTAGGTTGAAAAAAAACTCAAGCTCAATAATAATGGCGGTTTTCCTATTGACCTAATATGGCTAGATATACCATGGCTTTGATACCACTGTTAGCTTTTAATGTAATGAGCACTGGGAGATAGCAATCACAAGATGCAAAATAATATGAAAGAAAGTAAATCTTCTAGATGACTAAAATATGTTGCAAATAGAAATGACAAAATAATACAATGTAGCTATGGAGGAAATTAACACCCCATTAATAAATATACTAAACTACATTACACCCATAACCAATGGATGTTGATCTACATAGAACTATACTATGCTCTAAGCTACACTATCTGACTATGTTCCCATGACTTTATATATTTATTACAATGAGACCTTTCTTATATAGGAAAATAGATTCCTTGGAAAACACTCTACCTAGATGTGACAGGGACAACATGCACGTTGACACTTGTGCATTTGTTACATTGCATTAAGTAACTAGATAAATTCCCCCTAAAGTAATATAATGTCCTAAGTATGTACCTTGGAAGATACATTTACATGATTCAAATGATGTAATATACTATATTTCTAACATATATATATATATTCTATTTATCCATTTAAATTTTTCAACTTTGTGTTATATAGTCAAAGATTACTCAAACTATAGGCATGCTTTTTATTTAGTTCATTAAATAGAGAAACCGATAATAAGGTACCTACCTTTGCTACACAATTGACCATATGGTTAGCCTAGATTGTCTAGTCCACACAAGTTAAATTACCATAAAATAACTCATAGGTTAAATCTATTGAACCATCACTTGGGGGACATACATTGATGTATGTTTGAACAAGATTTTAGAAGTGTTTTTCAAAATATATCAACCATTTGGTGTTGAAGATAAATTCAAGGAATTTACTAGTATAGCTAGCATAGGGTTCCCATATTTAGAATGCTTGAGGATTTTAATATTATCCTCTCTTATATGCCTCACTTGGTGACTATGTTTAAGTCACTACTATGCCATGTTGTCGTAGAATCACCTATAGCACTATAAAAACACCAAAAAGCACTAAAATATATATTGTGTTTTACTTTTTTGATGCTACAACCCTATTAAAGTGTTACTATAAGTCATTTTTCTTTCATCAACTTAGTGTCTCCTTAATTTTGGCAAAATTTCAAATAATATCAACAATATAATATCTAACCATATTTTTTGGCCATGGATGTTACAAATGTCATCCATGGATGCTATTACCTCAAAAATTTTAGTTCCACAACCAATTTTAGAGAAAAATAAAACTTGGAAACAAGTAGTTGCAGATCATCCAAAACCTAAATAGAAGGAACTAGGTTTATATGAGGACATTTCCATTCCTGAATTGGTGATCACAACTTATGAGAAGAAGATAGAATTAGAAGAAGAACTAACACCCAAGGTTGCAAAGGTAAAAAAAAGGAACCCAAATACAACATCAACCCCCAAACTCGTAGGGAGACCATCAGTGGATGAAACTAAGAAGAGACATAGATAAGGAAATAGATAAAGGAAGGTAGTCCACCCTAGATAAAATATCCAAATAAAATTAAGGTAATCTCATGGAATGTGATGGGATTGAATGCCCTCAATAAAAGTAGACTCAGTAAGTCTTTCATTCAAAAGCATAGACTAGATATTATGCTATTGCAGGAAACCAAGCTCAATGATGTGAAAAGCTCAGACTTCATTGACTCTATGTGGGGGAAAGGATATGGTATAGCAGTGGAGGCCCAAGGAGCTTCTAGTGGCTTAATTACTGCATGGAAAAAGGAGGAGATCAAAGGAACCTTAGTCTGCAAATCTAGTAACTAGGTAACTATCAATTTCACTTCTAAAAAATATAATTTTTTCATTACCAACATCTATGCTCCCAACCACCTAGGGTGGAGGAAACATCTATGGAATTGCCTGGTGGAGATCAACTCTACCCTAGGAAGGAATAGATGGCTATTAGCCAGTGATATTAACACTCTATTAATTACAATAGAGAATAAAGGATAAATTATGGAATTTAATGATAGTATGATGGACTTAAAAGTATTAATGATTGATTGTAACGTAGTAGATATTGACCTAGAAGGAGCTACATTCATGTGGTCAAATAGAAGAATAGGAAATCAAAATATCCAAATAATGTTATATAGAATGTTGATGAGCCAAGATTGGTACAGTAGCAATGAAGAGATAAACCTTAAATCTATCTTAAGAATTAGATCTACCACAACCACATTATCCTAAACATAGAAGGAGAAGAAAGACCAAAAAACTAATCTTTTATATTTGAACTAACATGAATTCAAAACAAGAACTTTCACAACAAGATAAAGAAGTGGTGGAGTACTCTGGTCAAAGGAATAAATATTTTATGCTTAACCACCAGGCTTGATAAATTGAAAGAGAATTTAAGGGTATGGAACAGAGAAGTATTTGGCAATATCTTCAAGCAAAAAGAACAGTTGGAAATGAAAATAAATGAAGTCAACAAAATAATTGAGGAATAGGGGTATACAAAAGACTTAATAAATGAGAAACATGATCTTCTTATTAAATGTTACATAATTCTAGGTAGAGAAGAAATATTTTGGAGGTAGAATTCTAGAGCAACCTGGCTAAATGAGGGTGATATAAAATCTAAATTCTTTCATTTTAACCTTTATCAAACATAGGAGGGCATCACAAATTAATGAAATCTCCAATGGGTAAAATGGCAGAGTCATATATGAGAAAACTATTGAGAAAGAAATATTAGACTTCTTCAAGCATAAATTCAACAATAGAGGGGAAGAAAAATAAAAGGATGTGGAAGAGATCCTAACCAACATCTTGAAATTAGTCATAACTTCAATTAATAGGTTCCTTAATAAGAATCTTTTCGAAGAAGAAATCAAAAATACCCTTTTCATAATGAAGAAAGACAAAGATCCTGGACCAGATGATTTTTTAGTTGGCTTATTCCAAAGATGTTAAGATATAGTTAAAGAAGATGTTTTAGGATAAATCTAGAAGGCCCAAGAGAAAGGTAGGATATAAAATAGAATGAATAATACCTTCATAGCTTTGATAAAGAATAAAATAGGAGCTACTCAGCTTGATTATTTTACACCAATAAGCTTATGTAATGTCTCATAGAAAATCTTAACTAAGGCTCTAACAATGAGATTAAGCAATATTTTACCTTTCATTATCTTAGAACAATAATAGACCTTCATCAAAGGAAGACAAATCCTAGATGGTATAGTGATTGTTCATGAAACCATCCACTCCCTTAAAAAGAATAAACAAACAAGAATATTAATCAAAGTGGATATTAGTAAAGCCTATCACAAGGTATCCTGGAGGTTTATGGAGAGAGTCATGGAGAAATTTGGCTTTTCATACTAGTGGAGGAAACTCATTTATAGATGTATTTCCAATGTTACCTTATCCATCTTAGTCAATGGATGCCTTACTAGCTATTTCATTAGCTTAAGAGGGCTTAGACAAGGGCAACCCATCTCCTCAGATCTATTAATTATTATGGTAGAATTCCTAGACAAATCTATAAAAAATCTTAAGAACAAGGTATAATTATTGGACTACAAGTAACCAACAAAATCCCAAATATAACCCATAGATAGTTTTTTGACGATACTCGGCTCAATGGAAAAACCTTTGTAAAAGAAGGTAAATATTTCAAGCTCATCCTCAACTATTATGAAGGAGCATTTTCCCAATATGTCAATTTTGACAAAAGCAAAATATATTTCCTCAATACCCCCATCACTAGATAGAACAAAATCAAAGCAATCATGAAATGTGAAATCAAGAAACTACCTTCCTCCTATCTAGGCATGCCCCTTTTTCATTGGCCAGATCAAATCTTCTCATTGGAACATAGTCATTTATAGGCTCAATAAAAATCTTACTAGATGGAAAGGAAATCTCCTTAGCCAAGCTGGAAAGATCTATTTGATCCAATCCACCCTCCAAATCCTACCAATATATATGTTGTCAATGTTTAGAATACTTGTAAAAACTATACATGCAACTGAAGCCATCAATAAAAATTTCCTATGGAAAGGTACAAAAGAAATAAATAAATGCCATCTAGTAAAGTGGGAGAAGGTATGCCTCCCAAAAGCCTATGGAGGCTTGGGTTTGAGAAACATGAAAACTCTTAATAGATCATTAGCAGCAAAACTCGTTTGGAGATTGATAGAAGAAGATATCAACCCGTGGATCAACATATGAGGACCAAATATATCCAATATAATAAGCCAAAAATAATAATTTAAAGCAACTATATAATAGGATTTTTAGCCATATGAAACCATATTTATGAAGGAATAAGCATCATAGACAAAGGGTGCATATGGAGCATTGGTAAAGGAACAAATGTATATTTTTGGCAAGATAAGTGGTAAGACTTAAGAAATTTGGATTATTTAAACCAATATCCAAACCTAGTAGAGTTAAAAAATATCCTCAAACAAGAATGGAGCACCTATTTTAGATCTTACATAGTCATATGAGGAGATGGCACAAATATTTGGAGAATAGATATTTGGAATAGGGTTTTAAGGTGATATCTAGAGGCCCTCCACATAGAACTAGGATATTATCTCTCAGACATAGAGGAACCTAACCAGTTAGAGTGGACTAGTTTGGCACCAAGAAACTATACAGTTAAAAGTAGATACAATGAAATACTAGATCTACCTCAGCAAAAAGCACCTTGAAGGAACTTATGGGAAAACAAATGTATTCCAAATATAAAAGCATTTACATAGTTGGTTCTCAAAAATAAAATACTAACTTGGGACAACTTGACCAAAAGATATTTTTAAGGCCCCAAAATATGCCACCTTTTCAAAAGAAATGAAGAGACAATAAATAACCTATTCATGAAATATCCATTTTCTCAAGTTGTGTGGAACCAATGGATGAATACTACAGAGGTATCTTGGATCATGCCCAAGGAATTCCCTGACTAGTGGTGTCAATGGATCCCTCCCTACAAGGAGAAGAAACTAATATGGAGCCTAACAATCCCAACCTTCTTTTGGTGTATTTGGAAGGAGAGAAATAGAAAAATATTCAAAGGAAAAGCAAGGAGCTCTGAGGTTATTTTCAACTAGCTTCAAGTTAGTCTGTCTAAACTAGTTATGTCCAAATGGATAAATACAAACCAATAATGGAGATAATTTTTGAGCCAAAACCAATAATAGATTCTCTTATTGTATCCAGGCTTCTAGATTAGTTTGGGTCATCAAAGAAATAGAATTATCCCATATGAAAAATAAACAGAACTGCAAGCTCAATAAGGCTCTAGCTTTTTTGGTCTTTAGTATTTTTTGTTGCCCTAATACCCCTTTGGTTTCAAGCTCATTTTTTGTGTAAAAGGGTGGGGGAACCTTTTAAAACCCTTTTTTTTAATAAAAAAACATGATATTTTAGTCATTTTAAAAACATAATAAAATATTTATAATTTTTGAAATTAAATATAATTGGTGTAATTTAATTAAAATTTTATATAATTCTTCTAATTTGATTTAAATATTAACAGTTTCATTACTATTTATATATGAATAAAATACTTTTTATTTTAATTACAAACTAATGAATGCAAGTGTATGTATGTGTAACATATTTTACATAAAAAGTAAAGAATGTGTGTGTACGTATTTTAGTGGGTCTAATGGTTAAGGCTTTAGAACTCCAAATAGGATGTCCAAGGTTCAAATTCAAAAGAATGTAGGGTTGTATACCATACTTTGGTATGGGTAGATAAATGTTTGGATGAACAAATCATCCTATATAACATATGGCCTCATGGATATTATAAAATACTTTACTTTATAAATGAATATGCAATGTATGTATTGCATGTAAGATACCCATAGAATATGGATGATTATATATCCATAGATATAAAAATATGGATAAAATAGTCTGTTTATTTCCTTTATTCTCTCCATTTACATCATCACTAATGTCATAATCACTCTATAATTACATACCTCCTTAACAACGTAGTTACATACATCTTCTTTATCCTCTTGGTTTCACACACACACTCTCACACGGATGAATATATATCCATAGACTTAAAAATATGAAAAAAATAGTCAATTGATTATCTTTATCCTCCCTATTGAGATCATATATTGTCATAATCACTATGATTTTTAGTACATCCTTCCTTGACAATGTAGATACATGTATCTTCATGATCACCTTGATTCAATAGTGTTATATTAAGACTTGTATTTAGCCTTTCCCTAACCAATATAGTAGAAAATGCATTAAAGTAAAAGCATAAAATACATATTAATAATAATAAAATATTTAAATTTGAAAATTATAATGAAATGCATATCATTGGATTTATATCATGTCCTCTAATGATCTTGAATCCATTGTACCCATCATCTCTAATCATATGATAAAATTAAGGATTAGTGGATATTTTGTATTTTTTTTTCTATACAAAATAATATAAATTTTATTTTTTATGCAAAAACCAATATCTAAGGTTTATACAAATAAATCTATTGAAATATATATACTAACTAGTAAATTTAGTATTGCTTATAAATATACAGATGATTGTATCCGTATTATTCTCCCTAGTTTATAAGTCACTTTCTTTCCTTTGTAGACCCTATCATATTATCCCTTATTCTAGTAACCTTGTTTTCTAACTACTTTTTCTCATATGCTTCCTTTCAATGATAACATAGCTAGTTCTAATTCATAACATCATACCCATGTAGCTTCTTCTCATTTCACTGGTCACTTGAGAGCTTTAGATATGCAATCCATAATTAAATTATGATTCTTAAAGCAATATAGCAAAAACCCAATAATTAATTTAACATAAATAATGAAATATATAGTAGGTAAGACTCACTTGAGGCCATGATCAACATTGTCTTGTATTGTATGTATAAGCCCTTTGGGCCCTTGGAAACCTTGTAAAATTATTTTTTTGTAATATTTTATTATTTAACCTAAAGGTTGATTACTTAACCTTGACTTAGAAGTAACTTGTAACTGTGTAAAAATACACCATCATACCAACCATTTTATCATTAGTTGGTGTATTATATTCTACTATAGTGAGATTATTTGGTGTTCATAAACACCCTTTGATATCCTAGTATTTATTTTTAGCAATACTAGGTAATGTGTTGATTCCATTTATTTTTGGAAACTACTATGAAATTCAATATGGTATCAAATTGTGTGTGAATCTCCTTTAATCAATTGCTTGTCCTTGGCAAATAAAATTCTATGATGTCTCCAAAGGGAAAAGCATTTGGAATAGTAAAAATATCTTTTGTAAGTTGATAATTTGGAGAAAGGATTTTTATGATAAAACCCTATGTGGACTTGGATCATGAGGATATCATTGGATTTAGCAAATTTTCTCTAATGAGGATATCATTGGATTTAGAAATTTTCTCTCGTTTAATAGCAATCCTTTGATTTAATTTTGTAATTTCTAATAAGATGGATTCCCTAGTTTTAAAATTAATTTTCTTAATGTTTCTTGACAACCTCATTTATCTTTTATAGATTTTCTCAAAACAATATATTTCCTTTTTCTCTTTTAGCATTTTGTGTCTTATAAAAACATACATAGGAGAACAAACTACTTAACCACCACAAAATAAGAAAAAATGAGAACCTTTTGATAGAACATTTGTGCTATAGAAGTGGTGCACATACTTTAATGCATTGAAAGGGTCTTCAAGCAACTTGAAAAAGTAGCAAAAATGGTCTAACAAATTTTCTTCTACATATGCATGAGAATATGTTCTAATTGGATGTATTTGACAAAACAAATTATCTAAAGTAAACCATAATAGATACAAATAAATTGTAAATATTTTTAGATTCTTTGTAAAATTTCAAGGGGGTCCTAGTTTAGCATTTTTTCCATTTCACCTATAGGCACCTCTTTCTCCACATTAAATATTTTTCCAATTTCCCTCAAATATTCAAATTTTTAAATTTAAATTTTTAGAATATTTTAGGGATTGTTCTATAAAAGGGAAGGCATATGAGAGAGTTATATGTGCATCATCATTATGTGTGCTTGCATCATGCACACATAGGTAGCATGTGGAGGAGGCACTTGATAAATGGAATGGTTGTATACTTATGGCTAGTGCCTTATATTTCAATTAGAGCCTACTTCCTAATGGAATTAGGATCCGACTATAGGGATTTAGAACCTAGAGGTCCAAAGTTCTGATCTCTCTTATCCATTGTATTGGAAATGTTTGATAATTTTATCATTTTCTATGATGATGTAAGCAAAGATGATATGGAAAAACTGATTATGTGGCACCTAATGACATCATAATATTTTCATTGGATAATGTTGACATGGTACCTAATGACATGCCATGATATAAAATTGATGACATGGTAGTATGTATAGTACCTAATATTGACATGGTGGGTGGATAATGTGGAAGTTGCTAATGTAGCGGTCCATATGGTACCAAATGCTAACATGGTAGTTGATATGGTAGGTGATGTGATAGTCCATACAAATGATAATATGGTAAATGGTGATGTGGTATTCTGAATAAAATTTTATGAGGTTGTTAACATGGTAGATAATGATGCATTTTGGGATTACATATCATTATAAAATGGTAGATAGATTACCATATTGTGGGTATAAATACGATTTTGACCAATCATATGTATGCAAATCATCAAATCCAATGACCATATAGTCACATAAACAACAATAGACTTGGTGAAGTATGGATTTTAAAGTGAATCAAAATGTTGCAAGTGGTATAGTGTGGTTTGTATATTAGATAATGAATCTAAGCATGACTAGTGGTGTAGTCTTATTTACTAGTACATTTTATTGTGGCTTGCACAATCAATACCTAGTCGGTATCCTCTATTTTAGATTTTAATAGGTGGCACCACCTCATTATTTGGTATGGTGTATAGTTATAATATAGCTTGAAACCCTCATCCATTCAGATATCAACAAGTGGTAGCCTCCCATTCACTACAATTGTAATTTTTTTTAAAAAGTAAAGGCTTTGAAAGCATTTTGTTTGAGTTTTTGATCAAACTTATGGGGACTATAACTTTTATATGCAAAATCATTTTGAGACCTTTTTTAAAGTTGTATAGTTTTTTAAGATCTTTGCATTAGTGCTATTATTTTTTATCACAACTACATGTAAATTTTATATCTTGGCAACAAGGTTATGGATCAATGTGTGCCCTTACTAAAAATTCTAGACCATTCCACTTGGAAAATCAAGATTGAAGATTTTCTTTAAAGGAATGGGTTACTAAAATATTTGAATGAGGAACCTCAATAAAATAATTCTAAAGAGAAGAAGTAAATTTATAGGTAAAATTAGGATGAGTCTCTTGGTGTGATACCTCTTCATGTTGAAAAGATATATGACACTCATTTTAGTAGCACTAGGGACCCTAAGGAACTAATTTGTAAATTTAAGGTATTGTGTTATCACATTGATTCTACACAAATGAGTAGATTGGATATAGATATTGTTACTTTAACTATCGAATATTTTGATATTGTTGATAATAACATCAGTAAACTCAAGATATTACAAGATGATATTCAAGTTGTTAGATGAATTTCAAGGTGACAAGAAAATTACAAGAGGTTATGGACAAGTAAAAGAATATTTATCTACTCAAAATTATCTTCAACAATGTTTTAGAGACACATATGATAGTTACTATTGTGTTTCATATGCTTCATATCCATTTTTCTAATTTTCCTCTTCTATCAATTAATGATGTTTTAATTACATTCACCATCATTAAACTCAAAAATAGAGGTATAAGGGTAATTATTTCATAATTTATACCCATACAAAAGAATTTATCAAAGCTCAAGATAATAATATATCACATACTACACTACCTTCAAATCAAAATAGACCTCCATTGGTGGACTTGATTTTTACTTGCCATCTAGTATAATGAAATGGATGATTATAACTTTGTTGAGACTCCTTTCATTTGAGGATTGAGACATCAAGCTAATTATATGGATTCATTGGTTGATGCCACTCTACATTAATCTCTATTAGCATGTATTCTTTACCTTATCTATGCATGACCTAATCTTGTCTTCACTATCAACTATTATTATATATACAAACATATTTCTCAAGAAAGTCACTAGATAATGAACAAGAAAATCATCAAAGATAATAATGGTACTTATTATATGGGTATTCAATATATAGTTGGTTCAAATATGATTTAACAATATTTCTAAATTTAAACTAGGCTAATTCTTTTGATGTGCAGTAATCCACCAAAAGTTTTGTTTTCCATCTAGGTTCTAGTCCTATTTCATGGTTCTCTAGATGAAAATTTACTTTCTTTTAGTCTTCCATGAAAGGTAAGTATTGTGTTTCTAATGAGATAGCTAAGCACCTTCCATGAATTATGATTCTAGATTAAATGTGATAATCAAAACACCATCTAACTTGTTTGTAATTTGGTGTTTTATCAATGGACTAAGCACATTGAAATTTAAATTCATTATATGAGATGGATTTATGCTTGTAGGATGCTTATTCTAGTATTCATACCATCTACAAAGAAAGCAGTGAATATCTTGACCAAAATTATGCCCAAGGTTTCTTTTGTACACAAGCATCAACTACTTGGTGTGGGAGAGTGTCTCTTAAATGGGATGACTAGTAAGGGTCTCTCTCTATCCCCCATTCAAATTTAGCAAGAATGTTGAAATATGGTATTTAAGATTCACTTGATACCAAAACCAACTTTGTATTATATTGCATTGTATTTATAAGCCTTTTGGGCCCTTATAAACCTTGTAAAATTATTTTTGTAGTATTTTATTATTTAGACCTAAAGGTTTGTTACTTAACGTAGACCTAAAGGTAACTTGAAATTGGGTATAAATACCACATCATATTAACCATTTTATCATTGGTTGTAGTGTATTATATTATGCTATAGTGAGATTATTTGTATCCACAAGCATCCCCTTAACATCATGTGCATTGCTTTCTATCTATTTATTTTTTCAATAATCTTGGATAATGTGTTGATTCCATTCATTTTTGGAAACTATTATGAAATCCAATAGTAAAAGCTAAAACTTATAATGATTAGAAACATTTCCAAAATTAAAAGTTGATATAAAAATTTAAATATTTAAAGCAGTGTCCTCTATATAGTGAGAAATGCATGCTAAAGAATTACTTTTAAATTATATTTTTCCTAAATTCATCTTGAATCTCTTTGGATAATAATACTTTATTTTTGGATGAAATGAAGGTATATACCATGTGATAATAATTATGATGCAATAATTAGTTTTTATACCAATTTTGGATCTCTAATCATTTTTAAAAAAATAGATTATTGATAGTAATTAATATTGAAAATATTTTAGATTCATAAGTTAATATTATTTAATAAAAAACACACCAATATTTTACAATAACTACTTTCTAATTTTACTAATATGAACATCTCATATATTTCAAGATTATAATATAATGGGGTTTCGTACATTTTAATTAAGTATAATGAGATTTGTACTCAGATGAAATGGGGTTATTAGCCCTAGTATGTAAGAAAAATGGAGATATCAGGTTATGTGTCAATTTTAGGAATCTAAACAAGGCATTACTAAAGGATCCCTATCCCATGCCTGCCATCAATAAAATATTATAACAAGTGGTAGGATCATAGATGTTATCACTTCTAGGTGGTTTCTCTAGGTAGTCAAACTTGTCAAGGATGAAGATCAACATAAGATGGCTTTCACCACCAAGTGGAATAGTTTTGCCTACCAACCAATGCCTTTTGTCTAGTCAAATTCCAAAACAAACTTTCAAAGGGTGATGAACATAGTTATCTTAAGACTTAGGAAAGATAATTCTAATATATTTTGATGATTTGATAATCCTTAGAGTCAATTTTTTAAAGGTATAGATAATTTGGAATTTCTTTAAATGCTAAAAATCCTATCTTCATGGTTCAAGAAAGGAAATTGTTAGGTCATGTAGTATCCAAGGAATACCTCACCATAGATCTTAATAGAATTAAAACCATTAAATACCTATCATTACGTTCATCAGTTAAGGGAATAAATTTTTTCTTAGGGTAGATCCAATTTGTAGATAAATTCATTATCAACTTTGCACTAATGATTACACCCATAACCAAGATGCATAATAAATATACCTCTTTATATTAGATCAAAGAAGGGAAAAAATCCTTCCAATAGGTTCAAGATGCCATCACCAAATCACCTTTTCTAATCAACACTAATTTCTCCAAGGAATTTAGTATGTATGTATTAGGACAGATGAAAGCATTATAGTTATCTTGACTCAAAAAGATTAAGATAAAGAACATCATTTTTCTTTCATGAGCCAATCCATCCACAAATACAAAGGATGTATAGCCTGATTGAAAAATAGGTGTTCATCATCATGAAACTACTAAAATATTTAGGTACTATATTTTGTAGAGCAAAACTACTATCTTTGTAGTAAACCCCATTGTTCAATCCATTGTGTTATGTGGTAAACTTGGAGAGAAGAGGGATAGATGGATCAATAAAATACAAGAATTTGATATTGAGATCAAGCATACTAAAATTATTATGGTAGGGATTTATATAAAATATTGGAAAAGATAGTGTCTAAGTAATATGTTGCTCTAATCAAATAAATAGACAGTGACTAGGACATTAGGTGGACGAGAAATATGTTCATGTATATTGATATTTAGATACTATCAACCCTTCTTGTTCATTGACTACTATCAATATATCAAAAAATTTAAATCTTATTACATGTTCTAGAAAAAGAAGAGAGTTATGAGGTGGTCAAAACCAATTATTGTAACTAAACGATTCAAACATTGGAGCCTCAATTTCATAGGCAAGATCAACCTATTGTCAAGCACTAGTCATAGATGGATTATTACTACCATATATTATATCACTTAGATAGGGTGAGGTGGTGCTAGTGCAAGTTGCTAATTAGAAGATAGTGGTACAACTACTTGAAGATATCATCACTAGGTTTGAAACTCTTGCTACCATCATGACTAACAATACTACTTATTTAAAGGAATCAAAGGTAATGAAGTTTTCCCATGAACATGTGTTTGTGCTCAAAACATTGTCTAATTACTATCCTTAGGGGAATGTATTGGCTAAATCAACCAGAAAGAATATCACAAGGATTTTAAAGAGGATAGTTTTATAATCATATAGGGATAGACGTGCAAAGTGTGTAAAGCATTATATATGTATAGGGTAACACCAAAATCATCTATATGATAATCTCCTACAAGCCGATATACAATAAGGAGGTTACGTTACTGATAAACTTCAAACTCCATTATCTCCAAATGTTAGAGTAGATAAAACTAGAAGAAACCAATATTAGGACCATGTAAGCAAGACTGAATGTAGTCCCAGCCACAGAGAAAGAGAGAAAATATCTTCAAAAATATTTTCCAAATATAAAAATCCATCAAGAAATGGTTTGATAAATAAGCAACTGAAGTGGAATATAGATAAGTATTCCTTATCCTTAAATGAAATGAGAAGAATGCAAATCCAAGTGCTCATTAGAAGTTTGATTCCTTGTGGAGCAAACCCTACCAAATCATCAAATTTGTAGGTCCAAACATCTATAGACTTACCTCCATGAAAGGATTGATGGTTCCTATCTCCATGAATAGGAAACACCTCCACCTGGTGTAACAAATAAATCTTTGCCAAAATAGTTTATATGTACATAATACTAGTTATTAATGTAGCAATTTTTCTCCATTATACTATCCCTAATTATTTCCTAATACGTTTCTCTATTTTCCTATTCCCATTTCAAATTTTAAAATATCATTTCACTAGGCTAGACAAGGACATGGGATTGATGTTTTAAAAATGTGTTTATTAAAGTAATTGATTCACTTGATCTAGTGATAAATACACTCTCCATAGCAAGTGGCTTGGACTTACCAAGGATAGACCTTGTGCCAACCATAATGTAAGGAAAATAAACTCTTAACAATCCAATTGCCTTACCTAAATAGACCACACTAGGGGTAATGAACATGTTACCCAAATCCTATAAATCCCTTGAGGGCCCCAACAAGGCCTCATTTTACACTCAAACTCACACAAATAAGTGCCTTAGAAAACCACACACCTTATTTATTACATGCCAAAGACCAAGTAGGTGATATCCTCATAGGGGCTTTGTGTTGGATCTCAACAAATTGTTCAAGGAATAAATTGAAGTGCAAACCCAAACGCTAAGTCCCAAAATATGAGTAAATTGTTAGCCACTTGCAAAAAATCATTTGCATTAACAAACAATGTTTTTTCCTCCTAAACCAAGTAAATCATCCCCTTTTTCAAGAAAAAAGCTCAATTTCTTTAGCAAATTGTTCCCCTATCAAAATAGTAATTGATCACATATAGTAAGCAAATCACTTACATTTTTGAGTGAGTCATTCAAAATTATGATGTTGGATGTGTGCCAAAAATACTAGATTTATGTTTTTGAGAGTTTTTAGACATGTGTTGAGATGTTATTAGTTAGTTGTGTAATTATGGATGGGAAAACCCTAAATATGGTACCTTTGCATATGTATTTATTTTTATAGATGCAACTTTGTAATATGTAAGTGTGTGGTCTCGGGAGGGATAGTACAATGGTTTGGACTTTGGCTCTTCTTTGGGAGATCCAAGGTTCAAACCATGGCATGGGTGAGTGTGTGATGGGATGGGTGTGTGTATGGTTGTGTGTTTAGCCCCTATTGATAAGCTTAGCTCTCAGCCTTACAAGAGATCATGGTTGGGATGGGAATGTCTACATTATTTTGTTCCAACATATGATTGAACCACTCCAAATTTTAAAAGGTAATTTTTTATTTAATTTTCCCTTGTTTGTTTCCCATTTTTTCTCCATTCCTCATCATGGACACCTCATTCACATCTTCTATCTCCTCACAACCTAAAGCTCGAGTAGCATCACCACAATCCATAACTACTTGCTCTCCCATAATTATTCTATTATCATAATTTATAGAGGAATGGCCATTGGAAGGATAGGGATGCAAGACGAGGAAAAAACATAAAAGGCAAGAATCCATACCTTCCATGAGATTAGAGGAGCATTTCAAAGACCCATATTTGAAGGTGGTAGAAGGGATATACACATACTTTATAAAGGAAATAAATATAGAATCTTTGATAAGATATAACCTAATCCCTCAAATTGAATCTTAGAGCATAAGTTAGACTTGGACATTTGGCTTAGCCATGAATATTCTACCATAGGTGTGGGATTACCTTGAGCTAATAGAAATAGTGGTTAAGTATGATTCTACATAAAGAGTTTTCACTTCTTTCAATTGATAGAATATGCCTTCTCTATTAGGACAAGAATCATAAGGAACATGTTGAAGCCCATAAAAGACCTATAAATGTGGATCTCTTGAAGCCCCAAAACCCAAAAGGACTACTACTATAGGTAAACCAATTCTTATTAGAATATCTTCTTTATCCATTACCTAAAGAAGCCTAATATATTATATAATTTTAGTATCCTGCTAGAGTTAGACCAATATAAGGAAAATATTCAAATAGTGATATTAGGAATAGCCACTATCCAATGGGAAAGGTGTGATAAAAATATCTACAAAGAAAAAATGCTTTGTTACATGTAGTCTAGACTTACGTAGGGCACTCCCAAATTATTGACTATGCCAAGTATTTTTTAGATCAAATAGACAACCAGTGGTAGGATTTCAAGAAAATAGAGAAGTTTATCTATACCTCCTACCTGATATGGTTTATTTTATAGTAGAATAAAATTGATTTTCCACCCTCCAGCTAAATATGGATGACTCCTAATCATCATGGAGTGCATAGGCATACCCTACCAAGAAGTAAGAAATACCTCATACCACTTCTATGACTAGGTGTATGAGGTCATAATTGAGAATTTCATGGGAAATGCATCAAGGTTATTAGATGAGGCATACAATATGCTAAGGGAAAATAGACTCAAGGAGATTTTTACTTGGGGAATACTAAATCCTTCACCTACCTCTATAGATTTTTAGCCATGCCATTTGAGTTGCCAACTATTATAATTTATTACATCATAGTACATGTGAAGTGGCAAGTGGTATAACCACCCCCTATAAGGTTTATGTATGTAGTATAGGAAAATTTGGTTTCAATTTTTGTTAAGAGTTTGTTATACCTAAAATAGGTATTCTTTGTACTTAAATACCTGTCACTTCATGATGCAAATCATTGAATCATTAAGTTCTAACATGTGGTATCAAAGTAGTTAGAAGGAATAAAAACTCTCCTTCTAATCCTCATCTAGCTTTGACATAGAGAAGTGTCACAACCCATCATGATTCTTCTATCCTTAAAAAGTTGAGAGTTTTTTTTAACATATAAATTAACTCTAAGCAAGCCTGAGCCTAATACTTGCCCCTCAACTAGACGACAGTGAAACCAAGAAGACCCTTTGTAAAAAGGTCGACTACAACACTATCATAAACAATTATGGAATAGATCTCAAGGACCCTATCCTTATCTTTCTACAAGGATTCCCTAGTCACCAGTCCTAAGGAGATACTTGACTCAAGTTAACTTTCATTAGTAACTATTCTACTCCTTTCAATCTATCGAAAGGATTGTCCCTCTTCGGTCCATCGAGAAGGTCACTCCTTTCATTCCTTCGAAAGGGCATTCCTTTATGGTCCTTCGAAAGGTTACTCTCTTTTCAGTCCATTGAAAAGGAAAATGCCAATCCCCGCACAACCACACAAGTCCATATGTGTGGGTGCATTTAGCACCAAGTCTTTCTTTAACATCCCCAATCGCCCATCCTTCGATAAAGTTAACATGACAAACCTCCTACGCCCTAGACATGTTGACCACACTTCAGCATCTAAGAAGGTAACACTTTTCTTCCTTTAAGAAGGTCAATAGGACGTCAACCCAAAAGGTGCAAGAGTCGTAAAAGGAAACTCCCCTACTATTATGTAGAGCCTTTGCTATCACAATAGTAGAATACAACCGATTAGCTTACTCCTACATTTTCCTCGATCGACAATAATTATGGAGTTACGCATTCTGAGTTAACTCCTAGGGATGGTAAGTCCATTACATTACCCAACTCCCCAAGCCAATCTGGAGGTCCTTCCAATAATGACACTTCAATTTAACACACCGAGACTTAACTGAACTAATGTTTATCCTTGAGTGAAAATATTCCATCGAATCCCACTCACAACTGAATGAAAACCATACATTAATTCATCGTAATCTCACATGGATTAAACAATCTAGTAGACAGAGAGCTAGATATTAATAAGATGATAATAAGGCATTAACTCAAGAGAACTACCATAACTATCATAGAGATTGGAATTTATACACCTTCATAATTTACAAATCTCAATATAAAATTCAAGAGTCACTACTCTATCAGATAGGTGATCATTCACATATACAATAGTCTCACTTCTCCAACACATCTTTACAGAGAAGGGAATCATAGTTACACAATCGAATATAGAGATTCATTAATACAATAGACTGATTCACAATATGGTATCCAGTCATAATACTTGGACAAGCCCAACTTCTTCAGCATCACAGTTGTAGTGTCAAGTAGTCTTCTGAAGCTCCCAACAACTAGGTACAACATTCATCGTTCACTTCCTCCATGATCTCCATAGATAAACCAACCGAGAACAGAGATTGCCATCTAGTGGGGATCAGAGATGGCTCCAAGAAAATTCATGTGACATTCAAATGTGAACTTTCCCCTCTTTGATGCTTTCCAATTGCACACAACAACATTTCCAGGAAGCAAGATATTTTGCACACTTACAATGTAAATCTATTCACACGCAAGAGAATTCCAAAACATATTCATTTATGTTTTATCCATTCCAAAGTCATTCCATAAAATAGAGACTCAACAATACCTTAAAACTCATCTAGTTTAGGCAATCACGCTAATCACACTCGATATAAGTATTTCAATAGGTTCACACATCAATCCACAGACTTCCAACGAACTCTATGGATCTCCAAGATGAAATACAAACAACAATCAAAACCATGAAATAACATCAATTATCCATAATCGTTCCATCGATTTCTCATAGCAATTTTAGGTTTATTCCTTCATTTATCAATTCGTATATCAAAAGCTCCATATAATACGTAAATACACATTTCAACCAAACATTACAAGTAACCCATATACCATGAAATGCTACTCCAATAAAATAGAAATGAAGATCTAGCACAAACATGCTTAATCTATTCATAACTAAACTTCCCAACATTCTCTACATCTCAAAAAGGTTACCCGCAAGTATTTCCAGGATTCACACTATCCTTAACTAAGTATCCCACAAGAGGTATGTTTGAAGTGTAATTCTAGTTAGAAACTGATAGGAAATCAGCCATCATTCTCATCCAAAGAAAGGTGGTTTATTCATCCGAGGTACACCTGGTGAACCTACATTCATCTCTAACAAGACTCTTAATAAACTCTACCTCAAATCATTCTACACTCCAAGAGTTTCTATAGTATTCATCAATGAACTATGGCTTCACAGACCAGAACCACAGAGAACTACCAAATGAAATGGATTACACCATGCAACAATACTTCAACTACACATATCAGAAGATAAAAATAATAGCTTTAGATTCTGCATAGCAGATACAAGATGTACTTACCTTTACAACCATGAACAAGCTCACTACTCCATGCAAGTTCTCAAGTCTTCATTTTCTCCTTCCAATCAAGCGCTCTACCACCGTTTCCTCTGTTATCTTCCATACAAAATACACAACAACACTCTCCATTCTCTCACACGTAGAATGTTCTCATCCTCCATCAACCGTCCCAGATTTTTTGGAAAGCCTTTTTCCATGTAGTCTCCAACGATCATTACTTCATAAATTCCACATCATTCTACTATAACCATAATGGGTTTATTTATCATCCAAGTCCAATATGCAAGCCATTATCGCAAGAGCACTTCTATTCCATTAATGCCTAGCTACTAGATTATACTTACACATCATTCACTTTCAAGGTGGTATTACCAAATAAAAATAGATCTTTTATAAACTATTTATTTCTTTAGGGAAAGCAATGAAATCATGCATATAACATATATCCAAGATCTTATCCTTAACATTTCAATCATAATGCAAATATCATAAAATCATGCAAGCAATCATAAGTCTAGAATTTCTTTATCATGTGCAAACTATGAAAAGCATCATCATCAAGGGTGAAGCATTCATCCATGTTGCTTCCCCAAATATTCTGACAACATAACCCATCACATCATTTCCCCTAGGCATTCCTGTTCTCGGTGGCTTATTCTTTCTCCACCCACAAGAAACCTATTTTTTTACACAAGCACACAATCTATTAGCAGCATCATATTCTTTCATAAAAATACTTCCTTGAAGCAATGATCCATTAATTATCAAGCATTTCTTCATTAAAATATTTTATTTCCTACAAACCATCCATACTTGCAGAAATAAAGCATAGCATGTCAATTGTTCCTTGAAACAAAACATCTTAGCTAAACAAAATCCATCAAGTTCAAAGTCTTCCAAGGGTGGGTCATGACATCCTCCCCTCCTTAGGCTTAACATAATCCTCTGTGTTCATACAAGTATCTTCTTTTAAAAATAATCAAAGCAAACATTACAATGCATTTTTAAAGAGAAAAGGAAAATGCTTTTGCATATCGGCTACTTTCTCCCAAGTAGCATTTCTTTCAGAGTATTGGTCCCACTAGACCTTACACTGCTCCAAAGTTCCTTTCCTCATCGATTTAGATCGAAACTCAAGGATTCTTATTAGTCAAACCTCTATAGCCTCTGGATTCACCATATACAATTTAGAAAAATCCCATACATGCTCAGGGTTAGCAACATACTTTTTAAGCAAAGAAACATGAAAGGTGTTGTGAATCTTGGATAGATTGGGTGGTAAGGCAAGTCGGTATGCCATAGGATTGATCCTTTCTATGATTTCAAAGGGTCCTACAAAATGAGGATCAAGATTTGTGGACTTGATAGCACTCTTCTTTGGTCTCACCCTCAAGAACACTCTATCTCCAACAACAAACTCTCTGGGTGATCTCTTAAGATCAACATAACTTTTCTGATGGTCTGCAGCTTCCTTCAATCTTTCTCTGATCACCTTTAATTATTGCTCCATTTATTTAACCATGTCTGGTCCAAGCGCAATCTGATCCTCTAGATTATCCCATGACAATGGTGTCCTACACTTTCTGCCATACAAAGCTTCGAACGGAGCCATACCCAATGTTGAATGATGACCATTATTGTAGGTAAATTCTACTAGATGCAAGTAATCCTCCCAATGGGTTTTCTGATCCATACAGTACATGCGAAGCATGTCCTCTAACACTTGGTTCACCCTTTCAGTTTGTCCATCATGTTCTGGGTGATAAGCTGAACTAATGTTCATCCTAGTGCCAATGGCTCGGTGTAAGGCTTACCAAAACTTAGATGTGAATATTGAGTCCCTATCCGATATAATTACCTCTAGAAAACCATGAAGCCAAAATATTTCCTTGGAAAATCTATTAGCCATAATTACGACATCATCCTTGGTGCTCCTGGGTATAAAGTGTGCAACCTTGGTCAGTCTATCGACCACTACTAGGATTACGTCATGCTGGAACTTGGTCTTAGGTAGCCCTACTATGAAATCCATCAAAATCACTTGCCATTTTTGCATAGGCACATCATGAGGGTATAACAAACCAGTAGGATGTCTATGTTCCACTTTTACCTTTTGGCACTCGAGGCATTGAGTGATAAATTTAGTTATGTCCCTCTTCATTCCTGGCCAAAAGAATATCTTTTTCATATTCTCCCTCATTTTTGCTCCTCCTGGATGAGTAGAGTAGGGGGATCTATGAGCTTCATTCATGATCATCTTCCTCAGATCACTACTCTTAGGAATTACTACCCTATCCTTAAAGCATAGAAATTCATCCTTGATGCTAAAATATTTATTTTCATCTGGTTTCCTTTCCATATTTTCTCGGATTTGACTACAGTAAGCATCTTGACTTTGCATTTCCTTGACTTGGTCCATCAAGTCAACATGAATACGAGATAAGACTGCAATGTGTCTCCTTCTACTCAGAGCATCAACGACCTTATTCTCCTTTCCCTTAATGTATTCAATGCCAAAATCATATTCCATGAGAAATTCCATCCATCTTCTCTATCTAGCATTGAGCAAGGGTTGGGTGAACATGTATTGTAGACTCTGATGATCTATCTTTAGCTCAAAGGGTCTACCAACTAGATAGTGTCACCAACTCTTGAGAGCAAATACCATAGCTACTAACTCTAAATCATGAGTTGCATAATTAACCTCATGCTTTTTCAGCTTCCTTGATCCATAGGCTACTACCACTTCTTGTGAGAGCACTCCTCCCAGTCCTTCTAGCGATGCATCTGTACACACAAAAAAACTTCCCTATGGATCAGGTATCTTTAGTATAGGAGGTGTAGTAAGCTTCTACTTAAGTAAATCAAAGGTTATCTCACATTTTTCTATCCACTTGAATTCCCTCCCTTTCCTTTGAAGGTTGGTTATCGATGAGGTGATCTTGGCGTAGTCCTTCACATATCGCCTATAGTACCCAGTTAAGCCCATGAAACTTCGGACCTCAATCACATTTTTTGTGGTGGCCAATTCATGATGGCTTCTATTTTCTTAGGATCTACAATGATTCCTTCAGCCAAAATAATGTGTCCTAAATATTGCACCTCTGTCACATAGAATTCACACTTGGACAAGTTCCCATACAACTGATTTTTCCTTAACAATTCCAACACTATTATGAGGTGTTTATCATGTTCTATCTTATTTTGGGAATATATCAAAATGTCATCCAAAAACACTAGAACAAATCTATCCAAGTACTTCCTAAAGATACTATTCATCAAGTTCATGAATGTTGTTGGAGCATTCGTTAAACCAAAAGGTAAGATAGTAAACTCATAATGTCCATATCGAGTTTTAAAAGTTATCTTATGAGTATCCTCCTCTTGGATTCTCAATTGGTGATATCCTGACTTCAAATCGATCTTTGAAAATATTGTGGCATCCTTGAGTTGATCGAAGAGGTCTTCGATTCTAGGTAAAGGATATCTATTTTTGATAGTTGCCTTATTTAACATCCGGTAGTCAATACACAATCTTAAGGATCCATATTTCTTCTTTACAAATAAAATTAGTGCACCCCATGGTGACACACTCAATCTAATTAGTCCTTTTTCCAACAATCCTTGTAGTTGTACCTTTAGTTCCTACATTTCTATGGGATTCATTCTATAAGGAGCCCTATGGATAGGCTCTGTTCCAGGTTCAAGTTTGATAGAGAAGTCAAATTCCCTTTTAGGTGGTAATCCAGGTAAATTTTCCAAAAATACATCTCTAAACTCCTGAAGAACAGGGTGTTTCCCAAACACCTCTTCCTTTTTTCCTTCCTCTATCTCATTTATCTTAACAATATATACCATTCCTCTTTTTCTGATGGCTTTCTTGAGTTGCATAGCCAAAATAATTTGAGGTTGGAAAGCTCCTTGTAGGCTATTCACTCTATGAACAAGCCCATCAACATTTGTATATTCAACCCATCGATCCTAAAAATTAATCACTGCTTTATGCTCTTGTAGCCAATCCATTCCTATTACTATGTCAAAGGCATGCAATGGTGCAACATATAAACATCCTAAGGTCATTCCACTAGGTAAGGCAATTTTTACCATAGGATAACATTGGTTCATAGAGTAGGTTTATCCTGAACCATACTCAACCTTCCACCCGTGTGCCAAGATTCTTAGCCTTTCTATTATATCTTTAACTAAACTAGTGGAAATAAAATTATTTATAGCTCCACTATCAAATAATATTTTAACACTTTTACCAAAAATCTTACCTTTTATCACTAGTGGCGTAGCCTGACCATCCAGATTCTGGTTTCCTGTTGTTGCATAAATCTTGTGCACTGGTTCCTTAGGTGTAGTTTCCTTGTACATTGGTTCCTTTCCTTTTGAACCCATCCCTACTTTCTATAGATAGTTGGTGGCATAATGTGATCCCTTACAAATATAACATCCTTCTTTTGGTCCTGGATGTTCTTTTCATCTCAGCTCCCTTGTTGATCCTTCTTTTGGCAGGTTAGTCTATCTTTGTGGTGATCTATTGCCATTATTGCCATGATTATAGCATCTATGATTCCTTCCTCAAAATCTTCTTCTGAATTTTCCTTGTTTTTTATCTTCTTTCTCATCCTATCATGTAATACTTTTAATTGATTGTTCACATTCCCACTTCATGAAACCTAAACTGTTTCTCTTCCTTAGTGCCTCTTTGCCTTGTTCATCTAACCCCTCATAGTCAAAATAAGGTTTGAGATATGTTTCAACTTTCCTTGCTAACTCATAGGCCTTTTGCAATGTTTCAGGTTCTCGCATGTCCACTTCCTATCCTATCCTAGGATCTACTCCAAGTATGAACTTATGGACCTTCATTTTCTCAGTGTAAGTGGTACATACTTCACCAACTTAACAAATTTTTGATAATATTTCTCCACTATTCTAATTCCCTAACGAAGTTTAGTGAATTCATCAAATTTATAGGAATAAAAGTATTTTGTGAGAAATATGTCTTTGAAAGACTTTACAAACTCTTCCCATTTTAAGTCAACTGTAGTCGCTAGATTTCGCTCTTCACTAAGGGTTTCCTACCAAGCTATACCATCTCCTTGCAAATGTAATGTAGCATAAGATGTTCGAGTTCCTGAGGAGAAGTTCTTCATGTTACAATATGTCTCTATCTCCTTCAACCAAGCCTTGGCCTTATCCCCATATTCCTCTCCATTAAACTTGGAATATTTTAGATATTTCATCTCCTTGCCCAGCTCAGCCTCTAGTCGAACTCTTTCCAATTGCGCCTCTGTAAGAGGTTCATTCACTCGTTCCCCTCTCAGGTTACCAGATTGTGTTTCTTGACTTAACACAACATCCAACAACTATTTTTGGGTCTCCACCTGCTCACGAAGTAGAGCCACTATTTTAGTAAGATTTTCTCTTTCATTGGGGTTTTCTGAACCAACATCAGGTGCTCTATTCTCTGCATTGGTTCCTCGTGTCTGCCTTGTTGTTGGGGTAACACTTCCTCTTCTTCTTTTTGGTGGTATTTTCCCTGGCCACACACAAAAGAGACAGTAGGAATTCATTAGCATTTAGCCCTTCAAATTGCTCTTCCTACTAATAATTGTTTACCCATAACATCCAAATCAATTCAAGTAGATTTGCTTCTATTAGTTCCTCTATTCACTAATGTCTAGTATGTTTTCTATCACATACTGAAAACTAATTCTTGTGTAGTGAACCTATTCCACTATGAACCATGCTCTGATACCAAATGTCACAACCCATCATGATTCTTCTATCCTTAAAAAGTTGAGAGTTTTTTTAAACATATAAATTAACTCTAAACATAAGTCTGAGCCTAATACTTGCCCCTCAACTAGACAACAGTGAAACCTAGAAGACCCTATCTAAAAAAGTTGACTACACCACTATCAAAACCAATTAAGGAATAGATATCAAGGACCTATCCTTATATTTCTACAAGGATTTCCTATTCACTAGTCCTAAGGAGATACTCGACTCAAGTTAACTTTCTTTAGTAACTATTCTACTCCTTTCAGTCTATCAAAAGGATTATCCCTCTTCGGTCCATCGAGAAGGTCACTCATTTCATTCCTTCAAAAGGGCATTCCTTTATGATCCTTCGAAAGGTTACTCCCTTTTTAGTCCATCGAAAAGGAAAATGTCAATCCCTGCACAACCACACAAGTCCATCTGTGTGGGTGCGTTTAGCACCAAGTCTTTCTTTAACATCCCCAATCACCCATCCTTCGATGAAGTTAACACGACAAACCTCCTATGCCCTAGACACGCTGACCACACTTTGGCCTCTAAGAAGGTAACATTTTTCTTCCTTTAAGAAGGTCAATAGGATGTCAACCCAAAAGGTGCAAGAGTCATAAAAGGAAACTCCATTACTATTATGTAGAGCCTTTATTATCACAATAGTAGAATACAACCCGACTAGCTTACTCCTTGATTTACCTCGACAATAATTATGGAGTTATGTATCTTGAGTTAACTCCTAGGGATGGTAATACCACTACCACTACCTGGCTCCCCAAGCCAATCTAGAGGTCCTTATGGTAATGACACTTCAGTTTAACACACTGAGACTTATCTTTACTATTATCCTCGAGTGGAAATATTCCATCGAATCCCACTCACAACTGAATGAAATCTATACATTATTTTATCGTAATCCCACATGGATTAACCAACTAAAAAATAGAGAGCTAGTTATTAATAAAGATGATATTAAGGCATTTACTCAAGTGAACTTCCATAACTATCGTGAATATTGAAATTCATACACCTTCCTCATTTACAAGTCTCAAAATATAAAATTCAAGAGTCATTACTCTATCGGATAGGTGTACATTCATAATTGTAGCAGTCTCACTTCTATAACAAAATATTAGAGACAAAGAGAATCATAGTTACAACAATATTATATAAAGAGAGTTATTATTACAATAGACTAATTTGCATTATGGTATGTTGCCATAATACTTGGGCAAGATCAGCTTCCATAACATCACAGTTGTAGTGTCAAAGTAGTCTTCTGAAGCTCCCAACAACTAGGTACAACATTCATCGTTCACTTCCACCATGATCTCTGCAGATAAACCAACCGAGAATAAAGATTACCATCTAGTGGGGATCAGAGATAGCTCCCAAGAAAATTTATATGCGGCATTCAAATGTGCACTTTCCCCTCCTTGATGCTTTGCAATTGCACACAACAACATTTCCATGAAGCAAAACATTTTGCACACAATATATTTATAACAATGTAAATCTATTCACACGCAAGATGTCACACCACACAAAAGAATTCTAAAATATGTTCTTATATGCCTTACCTATTCCAAGGTCATTCCATAAAATAGTGACCCAACAATGCTTTAAGAACTCATCTAGTTTAGACAAATCACACTAATCATATTTGATATAAGAATTTCAACAAGTTTACAATTCAATCCATAGACTTCCAATGAACTCTATGGATATCCAAGGTGAAATACAAACAACAATCAAAATATGAAATAACATCAATTATCCATAAATCGTTCCATCGATTTCTCATAGCAATTTCAAGATTATTCCTTCATTAATCAATTCCTATATCAAAGGCTCCATATAATATGTGATAACACATTTCAACCAAACATTACAAGTAACCCATATACCATGAAATGCTACTCCAATAAAATAGAAATGAAGATCCAGCACAAACACGCTTAATCTATTCATAACTAAACTTCCCAACATTCTCTACATCTCAAAAAGGTTACCCGCAAGTATTTCCAAGATTCACACTATCCTTAACTAAGTATCCCACAAAAGGTATGTTTGAAGTGTAATTCTAGTTAGCAACTGATAGGAAATCACCCATCATTCTCATCCAAAGAAAGGTGGTTTATTCATCCAAGGTACACCTGGTGAACCTACGTTCATCTCTAACAAGACTCTTAAATAAACTCTACCTCAAGTCATTCTACACTCCAAGAGTTTCTACGGTATTCACAACTGAACTATGGCTTCACAGACCAAAACTGCAAAGAACTACCAAATGAAATGGATTACACCATGCAACAATACTTCAACTACACATATCAAAAGATAAAAACAATAGCTTTAGATTTTGCATAGCAGATACAAGATGTACTTACCTTTACAACCGTGAACGAGCTCACTACTCCACGTAGGTTCTCAAGTCTTCATTTTCTCCTTCTAGTCAAGCGCTCTGCCACCATTTCCTTTATTCTCTTCCAACCAAAACACACCAATCATTCCCCATTCTCTCACACGTAGAATGTTCTCATCCTCCATCAACCGTCCTAGATTTTTTGGAAGTATTTTTGCCATGTAGTCTCCAACGATCGTTACTTCATAAATTCCACATCGTTCTACTATAACCATGATGGGTTTATTTATCATCCAAGTCCAATATGCAAGCCATTATCGCAAGAGAACTTCCATTCCATTAATGCCTAGCTACTAGTTTATACTTTACACATCATTCACTTTCAAGGTGGTATTACCAAATAAAATAGATCTTTTATAAACTATTTATTTCTTTAGGGAAAGCAATGAAGTCATGCATATAACATATATCCAAGATCTTATCCTTAACATTTCAATCATAATGCAAATATCATAAAATCATGCAAGCAATCATAAGTCTAGAATTTCTTTATCATGTGCAAACTATGAAAAGCATCATCATCAAGGGTGAAGCATTCATCCATGTTGCTTCCCCAAATATTTCGACAACATAACCCATCACATCATTTCCCCTAGGCATTCTTGTTCTCGGTGGTTTATTCTTTCTCCACCCACAAGAAACCTATTTTTCTGCACAAGCACACAGTCTATTAGCAACATCATATTCTTTCATAAAAACACTTCCTTGAAGCAATGATCCATTAATTGTCAAGCATTTCTTCATTAAAATATTTTATTTCCTACAAACCATCCATACTTGCAGAAATAAAGCATAGCATGTCAATTGTTCCTTGAAACAAAACATCTTAGCTAAACAAAATCCATCAAGTTCAAAGTCTACCAAGGGTGGGTCATGACAAGAAGCCACAAAAGAGCATTTTGTTTGACAAAATCAATTTCAATCCCTCTATAAGATTGTTTAAGACAAACCTCAAAAGATAGGTAATCATCTCCATGAATAAAAATTCCATGGTGGATTCAAAGGGCTTAGGGTGAAAAACCCCTACCAAAGACTAGAGAGGTAAAGAAATCCTTCATGTAGTAAAAAGGGTTTCAACCCTATTAAAAATACCAATAAGGTCATATTATACAAACAACAAAGTCAAGTTCATTGAGAAAAGAAAACATGATCATAAAGTATCCCCTATAGAATAATTTTCCTTTTAAAAAGCACTAAGAAAACTATTGAGGATTTTTAAAATTTCTAGATTAATCACTAGCTTCAAAAGAGCAAAATAATACTGCAAACAAGAAAGGCAACATTACAAAAGCAACTAAAGAAATCAAATTGCTAGAAAAAATTATCACGAAAAACTTGTGACATTATTTCAAGATTGGAAGGGAGGTGCTAAAATAGCATAGTCAAGAAAATAAATATACAAAATTTTCAATTTAATAAAATAATCAAATTAAAGCATGCATAATGTGAGTCTCATTGTGAAATGTTGTTAATAGTCGATATTTTTATTCTAAGCAATAGTGTCCAAGAACAAGTTCAATTCTAGACATGTTACTCAACCAAAATTCTGGTTAGAGAACCCATGAATTCAAGCATAGAAGTATCATGCTCTAAGAAGACCAACCATATTTAAATTCTTATTAAGGTAATAAAATTTAGATAATGAAGTTGTAACACTCGTTACATCAAGAAGCACCTTAAAACCCTATAGAAAGAAGAATTATACATGAAGATAATTTTTAGAGGAGTCCAACCCGTGAGGGATACCGTAGTGGTAAGTCCTTGGGTTTTCATCTAGGATATCCAAGTTCAAACCTTAGTAAGAGGGGACCAGGACCCCTCATAAAAACCCATGTAAACTTAAATTTCAATCAAGTAGCATTCAATTGACTATTTTCTTCAAAATTTAAGGAGGAGACCAAGATTCAAATCTTACCAAGTGATACATCAATAATATCTAAGTTTTGTTTACTTTAGGACTCTATTTGTGTAGTAACCATTTTAATCCCATAAAACCAATTAAAAAAAAATAGATTCCAAGAAGGCACTCAAATGAATAATCATCCATTAAAAGAAATCACTTGGACAATGCTCACTTAGATGTCAAAATGTAATCATCTATATCTTAAAATCCCTCATACCACTTAGCACTAGTGGCACTTGCAAATTAATTAGAAGATTTTCCAAAAACCATTGATACATAGATGTTCTCTCTCAAAGTCAAAAATCTCATAGGAAATATTTGAGCACAAATTTCATGGATAAATAGGCAAAATAGAGGAAAGGTGTGCAACAATCTAAATTCGATTGCAAATTAAAAGTGCAAAGGTCAAGAATTCAAGAGGCCTTGAAAATTCAAAATCCCACATTTATAGTGGAAAGAAAGAAAAGGTACTTATATTACAAGTTGGCAGTGGATTTAATTAAATGAATAATAAAATATATTTAAGTTTTTAGAAAAATAAACTTCCAAATGAAAAAGAAGAAAAATATTTCATCTCTTTTTTCTTAGTAAGACAATTTTCTCGCAATTTGAAGTATCAATGAAAAAGTGACTATAGGTTGATATATACTCATCAAAAAGAATTTTTTAGGCTTATTTAGTGAAAGAAAAATATTCAAATTTTATGGAATTTTACTATGGCTAGTGGGGCACCAAATTTCTTGTTGCCCAATTTCCAACTACTAAGGGAGAACAATTATGTTGCTTCGAAAACCAAACTCATAACACGACTTGAGTTTGAAGAAGTATGGAAAATAGTAGACAAGAGCTTTATCTATCCTAAATAAGAAAATGAATACCAAATTAATTTTAACAAGAAATACAAAAAGGTAATATTAATCATCATGTTTGCAGTAGCATATGAAGTGCAAGCATACATTCAGGATTCAACCACAACCAAATATGCAAGGGAGAAGCTACAAATAGTCTTTGAAGTAAAGAATTAAAATCAAATTCTATACCTCTAGAGCTAGCTCTATTGTTTGAAGATGAAGAGTGGAGAGAAATTGGAATATTTCATGAGGAGAATTACTAAGTTATGAGCATCATTCCAATAATTAGAAAATCATGTATCTAATGTAAAATTAGTTTTAATAATTGTGACAGCTCTATCATCAAAGTATAATATTTTTGTGGCAGCATTAAATATCACTGAATAAACATCAAACTTTGAAAATATGATAAACCTACTTCAAAAATTAGAGGCTTCACATACAGGAGATAAAAAACAATTACTTATTTCAAATAAGAAATGGAAGAAAACATTCAAAAGAGGCATAAGACCTCCATAATGCTACCAATAGAGAAACAACTTTCAAACATTTCAAAATTAGATAAATGAATCTCAAAGAAATACTTTTTACATAAAAAATATGTGTGATCATTGTAGTAGAAATAGAATGAAGGAATTTTGGCATAATCCATTCAAAAATGGATCTCCTTCATGAGAGATGAATCAACAATAAGATAATTCAGCTTCAAACAAGCAAAATCAAATTAGAAAAAAGATGCAACATAATAATGTAGCCAAGAAAAAACAAAATAAAGAAGAAAAATAACAAGCAGAAGAACATATTTTTCATTGTCATCAATTTATCCAATAAATTTAAGGCCTTTGTATTTTGGGCTTATTTTAGATACAATAGGTTATTTTTTCCTTATCATGTTTCATTATATCCGATTTTAGTACCAATAAATTTTGTGTGCCTTTCAAACTCATCATTATCTTGATTTTATTATCATCTAAATATAACAAGTCATCATAAAAATATAGATAATTACTGATAAATTTTGGAAAACATAGATCACTATTTTTTTTTTTATGTTGGAGGAAGTGGTTTTTGAAAGGGTCCCAACCCTTTTACATTTTCATAAAAAAAAACATGATACTCTAATACAAAGCTCAATATGTGACATAAATTGAGTCATCAATTTGAAAATATAACCAACATAACCTATATCAGCTTATACTATAGAAAGCTAACTTAGTCAAAAACTTAACAATAGAAACACAACACTGACAAAATGCTTAATTGTTTCTTTTACATTCTCTATTATATTGCATTTATGAATCCCTTTTCCTAATACTTATATCAAATAACTGCATTTTGAAATTCATTATTTCTAATTTCTATAATTTCTTGTGGAAAATTATCTTCCAAGATTACATATCCTTCATTCTAAATTCCTTAATTGGCTACCCAATTTGCAACCCTGTTGCCTTCTCGATAGATTTGTACAATTTGCACATTTTTCAAATTCCTAATTTGTAGTCTAACCTCCTAAATCATATCATTTATGTCCTAAATTGAATCCATATTACACTTTATTAGTTTGATAATGATTAATTTGCAGCCTTGTTGCCTTCTCGATAGATATGTACAATTTGCACATTTTCCAAATTCCTAATTTGTAGTCTAACCTCCTAAATCATATCATTTATGTCCCAACTTGAATCTTGATTACCCTTGATTAGGTTGATAATATTTAATGAATCTCCTTCTATGATGATATTTTTAACTCCAATTCTATCAATCAACCTAATGCCTAGGAATAGAGCTCTAGTTTTAGCAAAATGATTAGATTGAATTTCAATATTCTTAGCATACAATAATACCACTTCTCCTCTTTTATTTTGAAAAATACCACTAGCACCTGCTATACCTAGATTCCATTTTGAAGCACCATAAACATTTAATTTTAACAAACCTTGCAGTGGAGGCTCCCATTTTGTTTGAAGTCTTTTAAGATTGTTAGAAATTAATGATTGAAAACTGCACGAATTTAACCCCCAACTATTTACAATAAATTTTTCACCATCATCTACCCATGATTCCTTGAAATTTATTATCAAAATATTCTTCTTCATAGCATTGCATATCCTAATCAGTGTAGACATCACATCTTCCTTGCATCCTTTAAAATTCTATTGTTTTATTCTTTCCAAATACCCCACATAAAGTGAGGTAAAAAAAAGTTCCATAGAGTGCTCAGTATTTTGCTCCTAAAAGGTGATTCCCAATTTGAGTACAAAACAAAAATAGGATTTGGTAAGATCCATATTGTACAAAATTTGTCAAGTATGTTGTTAAACACCTCATTTGAAAATGAACATCCAAAAAACAAATGCCATACCTCCTCCCAATCCCTTTCACATAATGGGCATTTGTTAGGGATTTGTAGACCTCTCTTAATAAAATTGTCCATTGTGAGAATTTTGTTTTGAAATACAAGCCAAGAGAAGAAGGGCACTTTTGGAGTTATATGTTTCAACCAGATTTTACTTAAAAGTAGCCATCCCGATCTTACATCTTCCAAGAGAAAGTACCCAGATTTTACAAAGTACTTCCCATATTTCCTGCATTTCCATATTGAAGAATCCTCTAGTCTATCTTGATTGAGAAAATATACCTACAACATTTTATTCAATTTATTTATTGCTTGTATTTATTTGTCATTCATACCCTCAACATATATGTTTCCATATTTTCCATTAGTATCTGCAATGATAAAATTGTGAACCCATTGTCCATACTAATAAGAAATTTATTGTTCTAGTTCTGCAAATTCAGGTTCTTCACACAAAGGGATATTTTTGATCCATCTATCACTCCAAAAGTTTACTTTTCTTCCATTTCTAGTCTACCATATTAACCCCTCTTGAATAAGAGGTTTTTTGAAGATTATTCTAGAAGAAATATCCTTTTATTACATTCTCTTCTACCAATTTTTTCATTTCTCATATACTTTGCTTTCAAGATCTGAATCCATCCTAATTTTTAATCTGTAACTATTTTCCACCCATGCTTTTCCATGAGAGATTTGTTCATTTGTTTTAATTTCCTAAAACCTAGCCCTCCCACCTCATTTATAGAACAAACCTTATCCCATGCAACAAGAGTTATTCTTTTCTTCTCCTCCATTCTAGTCCATATGAAGTTCCTTTAAATTTGTTCAATTATTTTCCAAATTTTCCTAGGTATTTTAAAAAGGGACATAAAGCATATTAGAATTATTTGGATATTATATTTGACCAATTGAGCCTTACCTACTAGGCTAAGAAGTGTACCCTTTCAACTTGTAATTTTTTTAGCAAATTTTTCAACTACTGGATTCCACATTTCCTCTTTCATTATTCCATTGATAAGAGGCATCCCCAAGTAGGTAGCAAGAAAATTCCCAATCTCACAACAAAATATCCTTGCAATACTATTTTTTCTTAAAATGGGAGTATTGATAGAGAAAACCATACTTTTGATAAAATTCACCCTTTGTCCAGCAACATTCTGATAAATACCCAATATGTTCCTTATTATATTTTCTTTGGGAATGAAGGATTTTATGACAATAATCATATCATCTATGAACTATTGATGTGAAATCGTATTTAAAGTTGAATTTGGCTTAATTCCACCCAATTTACCTTCTCTAGTAGCAACTTAAATTGCTCTTCCCAAGGCTTTAACCATAATTATAAAAAAATAAGGAGATAATCGGTCTCCTTGTCTTAACCCCCTCATACTCTTAAAATAACCAACTACAACCCCATTAATCATTACTGATGCAGGAGCATCCGGAGGTGGAAAAGCAATCTTGCATCACCTAAAAATATTTTTTCTTTAAGTACCAAAGCTGTTGCAAAATCGTGACACTTTTTGAGAAAGGGTGCCAAGGGGTCAAATTGTCACGATATCGCGACGCTTTTTGAGAAAATGGGCCAAGGCACAAAATGGTCACGAAATCGTGACAGTTTCTAAGCAAAGCAGTCTAAACGCAAAATGGTCGCGAAATCGCGACATCTCCGAAGCAAAGCAGCCTGGACGCAAAATGGTCGCGAAATCGTGACATTTTCTAAGCAAAGCATTCTGGACACAAAATGGTCGCGAAATCGTGACATTTTCAAAGCAAAGCAGCCTGGACGCAAAATGGTCACGAAATCGTGACATTTTCAATGAAAATAAGCCAAGGCGACAAATGGTCGCGAAATCACGACATTTTCAAAGAAAAGAGGCCAAGGCACAAAATGGTCGCGAAATCGTGACATTTTCGAAGCAATGGAGCCAATGCGCAAAATGGTCACGAAATCATGACACTTTCGGAGGCAAGGCTCGAAGACACAAAGTGGTCACGAAATCGCGACACTTCCGAAGGCAAGACTCGAAGGCGCAAAGTGGTCACGAAATCGTGACACTTTCGAAAGCTGGGCTCGAAGGCACAAAGTGGTCATGAAATCGTGACACTTTCGGAGGCAAGACTCGAAGGCACAAAGTGGTCGCGAAATCATGACACTTTCGAAAGCTGGGCTCGAAGACACAAAGTGGTTGCGAAATCGTGACACTTTCGGAGGCAAGACTCGAAGGCGCAAAGTGGTCACGAAATCGTGACACTTTCGGAAGCTGGGCTCGAAGGCGCAAAGTGGTCGCAAAATCGTGACACTTTCGGAAGCTGGACTCGGAGGCGCAAAGCGGTCGCGAAATTGTGACACTTTCGAAAGCAAGGTGATAGGGTGCAAAGTGGTCGTGAAATCGCGACACTTTTGGGGCAAAGGCACCAAGGGGTAAAATGGTCACGAAATCGCAACATGTCACGGTTTCGCGGCCCGAAGGAGAAAACAGAGGTCGAACGCCAAAACATCACGATATCATGACCGAAGAGGAGAGAGGGCGTAAGGAAGCAAACACGTCGCGATATCGTGACAAAACGCTCATGACTCCAGACCAGCCGGCAGTTGCAGAGGCCATTGTAGAAGGGCACGTGGCATCAAATCATAGGTGACCATAGAGCACTAGGCGATTACAGAGGCCATGGCAGGAGGGCACGTGGTAGCAGATTACAGATGGCTAGAGCATTCCTTTGAATGATGACTCGACAGGTGGATGCACAGGCGGCTACAGGGCACTCCGCCACCCCATGCCATGATGAAAGAAGATACCTGGCCACAACATGCATGCGGTGACAGAACACTCATGCGAGCGGTTACAGGGAATCCCGCATTCTATGTAATGATGTCCAAAGGGGGTTGGGTCTGTTATAAGAGAAATGCATACATTGTAAAAGGGACTTTTTTTTTTGGGCCAAACGTGAAGATCACCGCTGTATTTCCGAATTTGAAACCTCTGCTAATGAAATTGGCATGAATTTCTCTGTGTGTTATCTTAGTTCTACTTCAATTACTAATAACATTTTTGTTGTGATACACTCCTTGATTAAAACAATTCAATCAGCATGAAAACCAAATTTTTCCAAAACTTTGACTAAAAAAACCCATGACACTCTATAATATGCTTTATTTATATCCAGCTTCAGCAATATCCCTGCTTTTTTACTCCTTTTAATAGAATTAATGACTTCATGAATGGTTATAATGCCATCCAAGATCTATCTACCCTTCACAAAACTCCCTTGTTGTATATCAATTATAAATGGTAACACATACTTGAGTCTATTAGCAATTACTTTTGTAACAATATTGTATAAAGTATTACAAAGGCTTATTGGTCTATAGTCTTTGCACCTACAATTTTTGGAATTAGAACAAGAAAAGTAGAGTTGACATCCCTTGGTATATTATTGGCTTTCTAAACCTCCATAACTGCTCTTATTACATTAGGCCCAGCAATCCTCTAAAATATTTGAAAAAATAAAGTCTAAAAACCATCTAGACCTGGAGCCTTCTCCCCACACATAATCAAACACCATTGTTTTAATATCCTCTTCTTTGAATGGAATAATCAAGTAATCATTGTACTCACCTATAACAAGAGAAGGAATATTTTGGAGTAGTAAATTCATTACTTCTTCATCTATCATATCCTTTCTTCCAATCATATTTGTGAAGAATTTAACTGCCTCATCTCTAGCTTCAAGGATATTATCAATAACTTTGTCATCATATCTAATAATTTTATTAATCTTGTTACAACTTTATGCTTAAGAGTTCAAATATGAAAAAATTGTGTTTCGGTCACCTTCTTTAAGCCATAGAACTCTAGATTTTTGTTTCCAAAAAACCTCCTCACTAGCTAGTATGTTATGATAATCTGATAGCAATTGTTTTTCTTTTTCTTGAATATCAGCCAATAGATTCCCATTGTTAATAGATACATCAATGGACCATTAGTATTTATTTTCTGTGAATAATAACCACCGCATCACAATTTATATCTTTCCTTTCATAAAGATTATAATATGCATCTATGGTCCTTAAATCACTAGTGTCACAACTTGCATTGACCATATTGGCTTTCAAATTTTACCTCGTATCTATCCTTTCATTTGTGTCATAATTTTCATCTTTTACCATGAGCATATTTTTTAGTCTCTTTATTGTTTCTCTTTGTTTTTAACACTCTTTTTGTAAGTCATTAAGAGAAGATAAAATAGTGCATAATTTCCAATTTTTGTTGTCACACAAATTTGATTCTTTTTTCTTCTTTCTTGATGTGTTTATACTTTTTTGACTTGGACACCTTATTAGCCTTAAAAACCTTGTGTACAACTTTAGGTTAAAATCCTTAATGAATAATTTTTCCCTAATAATTTTGAATTCTTTGATATTACATTTGTGATTGATATTTCTATCATGGTAGCAACTAATTTATTTATTTAAGAGAAAGTGTTATCATATCTAAAGCAAATATGTCATTTTTGAATGAACCATATACTTCAAGATTTAGTTATCTTTTAATGAAACAATTTTTACTTTCATTAACACCCCTGAATTGAACTATTTTATCCTTATCCAAATATTGTGACACTAATGTCAAGTTATTGGATGATCTAGGCACATAAAGTACATTTTCTTGTGCGCATTCAAGAAGAGGTAGGTTGAGTGAAACATTGCCTACTCCCTGGACTTGAGAGATTTTATCATTTGCAAATTTCATAGGTATACATTGTTTTACTTAAAGAGAATCAAACCAATGCAAATTATCAATCATGTGATTACTTGCTCCTAAATCAATATACCAATAATTATCCTCTAACTTTCCTATGCCATGTGCCATTTTAAATTTATGTTATGAATTTCATTTTTCATATTTCTATTGAAAGAATGTAGTGGTTTGACCCAATTGAACATGTTCTTCTTTGTGATAAAATTTCTTTAGTTTTTTATTCCTTTTTCTAATAAAATTTGGTTCTTCAAACAAATGAGACCTTGTGAGAGGAATTTTTTATGAAGACATAAGTATGTTTCCTTGTAAAATATTTCTTTCAATTATTTTTTTCAATCTTTCAAATAAATATAGAATATTTTAAAATTAATGTACATTTTTTATTTATTTCAATTCTTTTGTTATTTTTTGGTTGATGACAACTTAAAAATAAAAAAATCACAAAGTAGAAAACTTTTTGACTCCCTAATTAAGTTTCTTTTAATGTTCCAATGATATTTGGAGAATGTAAATTGAGAAAAAAATATTATGTATCTTAAGGAGTGTGCTCAATAATATGTCCTTATATTTGAACTTGCCTTCAATGTCTTTGTTTGAAAATATTCCTTTGATAATGTACCTTTCAAATCCTTTGAAAAAATATATGTTGTGCAAATTTAAATGTACTTTATAAAATCAAATGGACTTCAATATTTCAAAAAAATCTTTGAATTAATTTTCCTTCTCAAATAGCAAGGTAATATTTCTTTTAAATATTTCCTTTTAACTCCCTTTAATTTTAAACACTTTCAGGAATTTTTTTCCTTTTTATCATTTGTCCTTTTTTTCTGGCCTTGACTTTTTATTATAATCCCTTCTTTAAAATCAAATCTCTTTCAATTTTATTTACTAGGGTAGCAAATTATTTTTTCTTCTTCTCTCTTTTCAATTTTTCCTATAACTTGTTTTTCAATTTACAAATCCCCTTCTTTATAGGACTTTAAAAATATTTTCTCTTTCCTTTTAAAAGAACTGTCTTTCTCTTTTTCTTTCTTTCTTTTATTAAATATACTTTCTTGAGGGAATAAATTTTATTTCATTTAAAGCCTTAAAATTATTTTTATTAATAATTTTATTGCTTTATTTTGAATAAGTTAATTTTATCTTTAAATTAACTCCTTTTCAAATATCAACCTTAATATAAACCTTAGCTCTTGCTCTTAATTTTTCTCAAATATCAATTTGCCCAACCTTAATTTTATCAATGAATCAAAGTTACCTTTCAAATATTAATTTTTCTTCAAGCATCACATATTTGCCAAAGCTAATAACCATTAAACTCTATAATATCCTACCTAGTATTTTGTGATGACATTTGAACCTTTAGTTTTATATTTTTGTTAATATTTGGTTCCCAAATATACATCCAAATTTTAAAATTTGTGCTTTCCATTATTATTGAGGTCTACATTCACCTATTATTTCGTAGGTATGTGTCCACCCGTTACTTCTCAAATATATTTCCATTTGTTATTTCTCAAGTATACATCCACATTTTCCATGTGGCTTGAGTTTGAAGTATTTGAAGTTTCATTTGCCTAAATAAATTGCATAGGCTCATAGATAAAGGTATCACACTTGATCAAAAAAATCATAGGCTCACAAAGACACGTATGCAACTTTATTTTTGGCTCGCAAATTCAATAAAAAACTAAATACATGCAAATTAATAATACAAACACCGGACTACAGAGACTCTAAACACAAAAAAAAATATGATTGTGAATGAACAAAGGCAATAACAATGTTAGGATGCAACTAGAATTTAGTAGAGGAGAGGATAACAAGGTGTTGGTTTAAAAATGTAAACATCTAGAGGACATTTGAATATATTCATCACAATTACAGTACATTAAATAAAATAATGTGTATGGCTACACTATTGATTCACCAAATAGACATTGTCTCATACAGTATTTGTGTATAAATTATGAATGGAAACAACCATTCAAATACTTTAGACTTCTTATATGCTCACAAGTAAAAAATCTAGTTTTAACTTTAATGACTAGTTACATTTCCATCTAATTTATATCCTACATCAAGCATCATAGTCTATCCAATGATTTATCTCCTTCAATTTTACTTTTTCTAGTTGGGCTTATAGTCGGATGGTGATGATTATCCCAATGCTCTTACTCATAATTAACTAGGATCTTATACCAATATTACCAAATGAACAATACTTGATAATCAAACTCTTAATATATTAGTCAATAAAGTATTCTTTAGGATTATAGAAAATATACAAGAGTGTAAATCACACATAAATTCATTCCATGTCTCAAATAACAAAAACATACATTATATTTAAGTGGATGATAAATGCATTATAGTATTGCACTGCAATTCATTACACATGGTCTCACTTGTAACCCCTACATAAAGCCTTTACATGGAGTCTTTTGAGATTTCATCTTCAACTAACTCTTCATCCCCCCAAACTCACAAAAGATATAAATCTTCATATTTTTCATAGAGAAATACTTTATTTACCTTCTAATACAGACAAAACCTAATGATTACATAAAACCATATACAAACTATTTACAAAGTTACCAAATAATGCAATATTCTCCAATATCTACTTCTTCAAATGTTATAGCTAGTGTATAATGGTTAGCATTACAAACCACTAGTGCTAAATTGGATTACAACCTCTTGATATAGAATGGTAATGTTTGTTCTTCATTTGGCCTAACATTTTGTGGAATTAAATTCGAGATTCTAAATTATATTCTATTGAAAATATGAATGTTTTCTTGAGGATCTCTTTGCATTGTATTTAATTGAAATAAAATTGAATACCCATTTTCCATACTACCAAACCTATGCATGAAAGGTTCTACTTTTGATGCCCAACTAGTTAATGAATTAGTGGGTAATCCATAATCTGATATACCATAAATCATCATTATCACAAAGAGAGTATATTAGTAAGCATGCATTACATCCTCCTCTAGGATGCAATGGATTGACTTGACAATAAACAATTCACTAAGGTGATCCAAAGTAGTCATTTTTCCATTTTCATAGAAGTTAGGTAAATCCTTTATTGTTGCTAAGGGAAAAATTGAATAGACAAATACATTTAAGGGACCTTGAAATATCCAATCAAGAAGTTGATTATGAGGCTTGGAGAGCATAGTGGGATTATTTTTCTATGGAGGTTGGCCAAACTATTGATGAGGATATATTGCATAACCTAAAGTCTATTATAGGTGGTAGGGAGGGTATAGATATGGAGGATAATAAGGTAGATATTAAGGTGATGGATTTGGGTAAACCCACTACTTATTAGCAAAGGGCAAATTTTTTTTATGGAAGGGTGTAATTCAAACCTAGATGCTAGATTTGTTGATTCTAAGGAGGTGGACCTTGCACATTTTGCTATGCTTAGCTCATCAATGATGGTGTTAACCATGGGTGTTTGTAAGGGATACTTGTGATCTCATTTTTTCAATGATAACTTGCATTTTTTGAGAAAGGTTTAGGTTTAAGTCTATCAATCCTATAGGTTCTGAGGATTTAATTTCAAATACATTAAAAGTATTAGTTAAACTAGATATAGATGGGCTCTGTACTAGTGGTGTACTTATGGGAGATATATTTCGTGTATTTTGTATTATAGAGTTGATGCATGAAAAGTGGATTGTTTGTTAGGTTATTTTTATCAACTAGTATCTAGTGTAGAGGGTTAGTATAGATTCCATAGGTGCTTCATTAGCCAAAGTATGGTTTTCTCAGGTAGTCATATAGCTTATATACCGGCCCATATAGTCTATTTGATTAGCATGAAGACTTAGCTAGGTTGGTCAGCCATAGGGACCTTTCCCTTTAATGAGATAGCACTTGATACTTAGACCTCTTCAAACTCATCCTCTTGATGCACCCATGCAATAGTTTTTTCTTTTCATTTTCCCTTTGTATTTCTTCAATGAAATGCAATTGTGTCCATTGATTGATGTTCTTTCCTACTTTTGGGGTTTTATCATGTATTCATATGCTTTTACTACACAAATAGAGTCCTAGATGCACCTTTTTGGAGCCATAACTTGTGAACCGTACACCCATTGGCCTTGAAATTTAACAGGTGGTTTTGTGTGTGTGTTATGCATCAGATGAACAAAAATACCATCCTCGATAGTACCAAGATACTAAAATAAATCAAAAACATTAAAAATGGGTGAAATATCAAATTCATCGAGCAGCTCCACTTTATAGGCATTATCATTGATCTTCTTCAAAATCTTGCATGGGCCAATTTTATTAAGTTTCCCCTTAGGAAATATTTCTTTCCTAAGATGAACCATGACCATAACACCCTCTTCAAAAACTTTCACCCTTCTGTGTGCATCAGCAGACTCTTTGTAGTGAGCATTACTACTCTGCAATTTTTCCCTCATTGACTCTTGCACTTTCTGGATATGCTCAAAAAATGCTTTTGCATCATCACTAACTTGTTCCCCAATTGGTAACTCAACCAAATCTAATACACCTCTAGGATTTTGACCATAAATAATTTGAAAAGGATATTTACCTGTCAACCTGTTAACTGAATTGTTGTATGTAAATTCAGCTTGTGACAAGGCTAAATGCCATTGTTTTTGTTTTTATCCAACTATGCATCGTAAGAGGTTTCCCAAGCTTCTGTTCACTACCTCTGTTTGCCCATCGATCTGTGGATGGTAAGCACTACTGAACTGCAGCCTGGTATTCAACTTTTTCCATAATGCCCTCCAAAAATGACTCAAGAACTTAGTATCTCAATCAGAAGTAATAGTCTTTGGAACACCATGCAACCACACAATTTCATCAAAGAATAAGACTGCAGTCCTAGTTGCATCATTAGTTTTCTGGCAAAAAATGAAATGCACCATTTTTAGAAATCTATCTACCACAAAAAAAACTGAATCCTTACCCTGCTATGTCTTGGGCAACCCCAACACAAAATCCATACTCAGATCGGTCCATGGTCCTGTAGGAACTAGTAGTGGCATATACAACCTTGTATTTTGCACATGGCCCTTAGCCATTTGATATACTCTACATCTAGAGATAAACTTGATTATGTCTCTCTTCATTTTTGGCCAATAGTACTCCTCTACAAGAGTGGTAGTTTTGGCTAATCCAAAATGACCAACCAAACCCCCACTATGTAATTCCCTCAAGATGTTCTCTCTCATAGATCCATTGGGAATGCATAATCGATTACCCTTAAAAAAGTAACCATTCTAAAAAAAATACTCTTCAAAAATAGTATGGGACTCACCCCCTACCACACTTTTGCACTGTTGCACAATATTCCCAAAATTTGCATCAAATTCATACAAATATTTAATCCCCTCAAATCCTACCACTTCATTATCCATAGTGGTCAACAACAATACTCTCCTACTCAATGCATCAACAACCTTATTCTATTTTCTTGACTTGTGTTTCAGGACAAATGTATACTGTTGCAAAAATGAAACCCATTGGCATGCCTGCTATTTAAATTTTTTTGAATATTTACATACCTCAATGTTTCATTATCGGTAAACAACACAAAATCCTTTGATAATAATTAGTGCCTCCAATGTTGCAATGCTTGCACAATTGCATAAAATTCCACAACATATATAGAATAATTCTTCCTTGCGTCATTCAGCTTCTCACTAAAAAATTCTACAGTTCGGCCTTCTTGACTTAAGACACCATCAATCCCAACAAATGAGGCATCACAATCAACCTCAAACACCTTACTAAAATCTGGTAACACTAGAATAGGGGATTTTGACACTTTCTTCTTCAAGAGTTCAAAACTCTCTGTTGATGTCGTAGTCCATACAAACTCTTTCCCCTTCGTGCACTCAGTTATAGGGGTAGCTATACTACTAAAGTTCCTGATAAACTTCCTGTAAAAGGTAGCTAGTCCATGAAAGCTCCTTACTTCTGTTATAGATCATGGAAGAGGCCATTCCAGAATTACCTTCACTTTCTCATCATCCATCCTCATGCCATCTCTCAAAATTACAAATCCCAAAAACACTAAACTATCTTGAAGAAATCTACATTTCTTCATGTTGACATACAATTTATCCTTCTTGAGCACTTCTAACACTAATTTCAGGTGTAACAAATGCTCTTCTTCACTTTTACTATAAATCAAAATATCATCAAAATACACAACCACAAACTTACCATTATATTCCCGTAGTACTTTGTTCATCAACCGCATAAATGTATTGGGTGCATTAGACAAGCCAAATGGCATCACCATCCACTCGTACAATCCATGTTTTGTCTTAAAAGTTGTCTTCCATTCATCCCCTTCTTGAATTCTGATCTGGTAGTAGCCACTTCACAGATAAATTTTACTAAATTATTTAGCTCTAGCTAATCCATCCATCATATCATCCACTCTCGACATAGGATACCGATACTTTATTATGATCTTGTTTATGGCTCTACTATCCACACACATCCACCAATCAGCAATGTTGGAGTCGCACATGGACTCATACTCTCCCTAACTAATCCCTTCTTTATCAACTCTGTCACTTGCCTACTCAACTGTGCTTTCTATGTTGGGTTCAACCAATAAGCTACCTGATTTGGGAGCATTGATCCTGGAATCAAATCCATGTGATGTTGGATATTCCTTTTTGGTGGTAGCCCATCTTGTAACTCCTCTGGTGTGACATATTTATATTCACTTAGCTACTGCTCTAGGAATAACCACTTCCTCTATTTCTAGCTTCCTAGCTATTAAGGCATAACAGAAGCTAGTATCCTTGATCTCTGCAAGAAAATCCTTCATCATCAACAAGCTCTCACTTGGTCCATCCTCCTTCAGATACACAAGAACTACCTTTCACCATTCTTACCAAATGTGTAAGTATTCTTTCTCCCATTATGGTTAGTATCCCTATCGTACTGCCAAGGTCTTCCCAATAGAATGTGACATGCATCCATCAAGATCACATCACACCACACTTCATACTTGTAAGTTCTCCCAATTGAAAATTTAATTAAGAACCTCTGATCTACTATTACCTTGTTCACCTTCTTAACCCGTGAGATGCTTTATGGATAAGAATATTTTTCACATTTTAGGTGTATTTTTTTAACCATGACATTTGACACCATATTCTCACAGCTACCACCATCAATGATAATGTTACATACCTTCCATCCTAATTTACACCTTGTTTGAAATATGTTCATTCGCAACCAAGAATCTTCACCATCTATGGTCTACCCCTTTACTTTGCTTTGCACCATCTCTTTCTTAGGAGCAATCAATGTCCTCCTTATCATAATGGCTTCCCCCATGTCAGCAACAACTTCATCCTCATCCTACTCTTCCATATCAACCATATTGACCCTTCCTTGTCCTCCTTGACTCCTTTCTTGGACATCACATTGGGGATACTCAAATACTCTTTGCCCCTCCTCACCACATCCATAATAGGTATACGACCTCCTCGGATCATTCCCATTTCATCCACCACCATAACCTCTACCTCATTGGTATCCTCTTCCTCTGAGATTATGTCCATCTTCTTCTTGTTTAGCAGGTATTGAGGATTCTCCCTTGAGAAAATTAGATCCACTTCGACCTCGACCTGAAGAGGGCGCGAATCCCTTATTACCTCTTCTATTAATCCTTTTCAATTTCTCCTCTGCCTTGAGATTCATTTGATATGCATGACCACTAAAATAGTGTGATGCATGCTCAGCTCATCTTGAATAGCAAAACTTAGGCCATTTACATACCTGGCAGCCTTTTGGTCCTTCGTCTCATTATGCTCCACTCGAATGTATAGCTTGTATAATTCATTAGTATAGTCCTCAATGCTTTGATCCTTCTATTGGAGATTCTAAAATCTATGAAATAGGGTTTAGGAGTAGTCTACAGGTATAAATTTTTCCTGTAACTTCTTCATATTTGTCCAATCCCTGATATTTTCCTTTCCATTCCTTTGTCGTGTAGTCTATAAATGATCCCACCAAATCAATGCATGTCCTTTCAGATTTGTGCATGCGAGTTTAACCTTCTTCTCTTCAGCAAGGTTACTCCATTCAAAATATTTTTCTAGGCTATTGATCCAATCGATCAGCTCCTCTGGTTTCAACCCACCAGCATACTCAGGAACCTCGATCTTGATTCCATCTTGATTAATGGGAGAAATAATACTTACACATTTTGTAAGGATGGTGTAAAGGTAGTTCTTGTGCCTCTGAAGGAGGATGGGCCAAGTGAGATCTTGTTGATGATGAAGGAGTTTCTTGCAGATATCAGCGATGCTAGCTTCTGTTATGCCTTAATAGCTAGGAAGCTAGAAATAGAGGAAGTGGTTATGCCTAGAGCAGTAGCTAAGTGAATATAAATATGTCACACCAGAGGAGTTACCAGATGGGCTACCACCAAAAAGGAATATCCAACATCACATGGATTTGATTCCAGGATCAATGCTCCCAAATCAGGCAGCTTATTGGTTGAACCCAACATAGAAAGCACAGTTGAGTAGGCAAGTGACAGAGTTGATAAAGAAGGGATTAGTTAGGGAGAGTATGAGTCCATGTGCAACTCCAGCATTGCTAACCCCAAATAAATATGGTGACTGGTGGATGTGTGTGGATAGTAGATCCATAAACAAGATCATAATAAAGTATCGATATCCTATGTCGAGAGTGGATGATATGATGGATGGATTGGTTGGAGCTAAATACTTTAGTAAAATTGATCTGCGGAGTGGCTACTACCAAATCATAATTCAAGAAGGGGATGAATGGAAGATAGCTTTTAAGACAAAATATGGATTGTACAAGTGGATGGTGATGCCATTTGGGTTGTCTAATGCACCCAGTACATTTATGAGGTTGATGAACAGAGTACTGCAGGAATATAATGGTAAGTTTGTGGTTGTGTATTTTGATGATATTTTTATTTATAGTAAAAGTGAAGAAGAGCATTTGTTACACCTAAAATTAGTGTTAGAAGTGCTCAGGAAGGAGAAATTGTATGTCAACCTGAAGAAATGTAGATTTCTTCAAGATAGTTTAGTGTTTTTGGGATTTGTAATCTCGAGAGATGGCATGAGGATGGATGATGAGAAAGTGAAGGTAATTCTAGAATGGCCTCTTCCATGATCTATAATAGAAGTAAGGAGCTTTCATGGACTAGCTACCTTTTACAGGAAGTTTATCAAGAACTTTAGTAGTATAGATGCCCCTATACCTAAGTGCATGAAGGGGAAGAGTTTGTATGGACTACGGCAGAAATAGAGAGTTTTGAACTCTTGAAGAAGGTGTCAAAAGCCCCTATTCTAGTGTTACCAAATTTTAGTAAGGTGTTTGAGGTTGATTTTGATGCCTCATTTGTTGGGATTGGTGGTGTCTTAAGTCAAGAGGGCCGACCTGTAGAATTTTTTAGTGAGAAGTTGAATGACGCAAGGAAGAATTATTCTACATATGATGTGGAATTTTATGCAATTGTGCAAGCATTGCAACATTGTAGGCACTACTTAATCTCAAAGGAGTTTGTGTTGTTTACCGATCATGAAGCATTGAGGTATGTAAATTCTCAAAAAAAGTTAAATAGCAGGCATGCCAAATGGGTTTCATTTTTGCAACAGTATACATTTGTCCTGAAACACAAGTCAGGAAAATAGAATAAGGTTGTTTATGCATTGAGTAGGAGAGTATTGTTGTTGACCACTATGGAGAATGAAGTGGTAGGATTTGAGGGGATTAAATATCTGTATGAATCTGAAGCAGATTTTGGTAATATTGTGCAACAATGCAAAAGTGCAGTAGGGGGTGAGTCCCGTACTATTTTTGAAGAGTATTTTTTTTAGAATGGTTACTTTTTTAAGGGTGATCGATTATGCATTCCCAATGGATCTATGAGAGATAACATCTTGAGGTAATTACATAGTGGGGGTTTCGCTGGTCATTTTGGAGTATCCAAAACTACCACTCTTATAGAGGAGTACTATTGGCCAAAAATGAAGAGAGACATAATCAAGTTTATCTCTAGATGCAGAGTATGTCAAATGGCTAAGGGCCATGAACAAAATACAGGGTTGTATATGCCACTACCGGTTCCTACAAGACCATGGACCGATCTAAGTATGGATTTTGTGTTGGGGTTGCCCAAGACACAAAGGGGTAAGGATTCAATTTTTGTTGTGGTAGACAAATTTTCAAAAATGGTGCATTTCATTGCTTGCTAGAAAATGAATGATGCAACTAGGACTGCAGTCTTATTCTTTGATGAAATTGTGTGGTTGCATGGTGTTCCAAATATTATTACTTCTGATCGGGATACTAAGTTCTTGAGTCACTTTTGGAGGACATTGTGGAAAAATTTGAACACCAGGCTGCAGTTCAGTAGTGCTTACCACCCACAGATCGATGGGAAAATAGAGGTAGTGAACAAAATCTTGGGAAACCTCTTACGATGCATAGTTGGAGAAAAACCAAAACAATGGAATTTAGCCTTGTCACAAGCTGAATTTGCATACAATAGTTCAGTGAACAGGTCGACAGGTAAATCTCCTTTTTAAATTATTTATGGTCAAAATACTAGAGGTGTATTATATTTGGTTGAGTTACCAATTGGGGAACAAGTTAGTGATGATGCAAAAGCATTTTCTGAGCATATCTAGAAAGTGTGAGAGTTAGTGAGGGAAAAATTGCAGAGTAGTAATGCTCACTACAAAGAGTCTGTTTATGCACACAGAAGGGTGAAAGTGTTTGAAGAGGGTGATATGGTCATGGTTCATCTTAGGAAATAAATATTTCCTAAGGGGACGTATAACAAACTGAAACTTAATAAAATTGGGCCATGTATGATTTTGAAGAAGATCAATGATAATGCCTATAAAGTGGAGCTGCTCGATGAATTTGATATTTCAGCCATTTTAAATGTTTTTGATTTGTTTTATTATCTTGGTACTACCGGCGATGGTGAATTACAGGAGAGTAAATTGGGCATGACATATGCCTAAGAAGAAAAAATACAGAGTTGCACAAGTGCTCGATAAAAAGGTGATCACCACTAGACATGGGAGCTACAACAAATTCTTGGTTTAGTGGGAAGGATTACCACAGTCAGATAACACTTGGGTTTTAGATTTAGAGCTAAAGAAAATTGATAACCAGAAGCTACATGATTTCAATTCAACTGAACTCGCATGAGCTGAGTTCTTTTTCACTAGAGGAGAATGATGCACCTTGTCGAAGCCATAACTTGTGAACCGTACGCATGTTGGCATTGAAATTTAACAGGTGGTTTTGTGTGTGTGTTTTGCATTATAAAAATCTCTAATTGGCCTGACTCTCCAAAAAAAGTTTTTTTGGGACCTAACTCTTCCATCTAGTGTCCCAAAATTAGCTTTTAGAATAGGTTCCCGAGTTTTTTGGGTTTTTTTGGCTGTTAGAAGTTTATTATATTTTGTTATACCTTAATTTGAGACCTAATATTTTAAATTAAGGTTTTTTATTTTAAGAGGGATGTGTGCACCGAATTTGGGTGCAATCCGACTCATTTCTATTTTTAGAAGTTTTTAGAAAGAAGATCTATTTTTAGCAGTTTTAGAAAAAAGATGTTTTTAGGGTTTCTTTGGTTTTCGGTTGCTATATGATGGATTGTAATATTTTTTATAAGGGGTGTGAATTCAGGGATAAGAAGAATATCAATTTGCTATTGCATCTGTGTTATGTGATTGAAGTCCATTTTGTTGGTCTCTTGTAGCTGAGTTTACACCACTCCTAAAGTAAACATTTGAAAAATTATGGTCAAAATTTGAAAAATTAAAAAGTCTCAAAAATAAGTTTTTTTTTTAGCAATTTGCTTACTAAAATGAGTGATTCACTTAAAATTTCAAGTGTCACTTCCAAAATGTAGATTTTTAGTAAACTTTAAATTTGAGTAATTCACTTGTAAATCATAGTTATTTGCTTGCAATGAAAAATTCACTTGCTATTTATATAATTTTTGTAAGTTGAAATAAACTAAGTGATTTGATTAGAATGTCAAGTGATTTGCTTGCTTTATCAAGAGAATTGATCTTTTGTCTAGAATTTGATTTTATTTTATTTTAATAAAAGTGTTTTATTGGTAGATCACTCTAAATGAATCACTTGCTGGGAGTGAATTGGAAGTACTCCATAATTTTTGAGCCAATCACTCGCTTTGTCAAGTAAATTACTTACTATATCAAAATTATGTAAAATTAACTCAAAAATCTACCTTAAGTGCTTCCATCTATGGTAGATGCATGTTCAAGGTTAGATTCAAGTTTTTTAAAATGCTTTTAATCTTTGCAAAATATTTATTTTCCTAAATTTTGATTCAAAGCTATGATCCTTAAGTACCTACAAGATCTAAGCACAAAATAAATAAAAAGTGATGAAATTTTAAGCAAAACTAGGTTTAGATTTGAATATTTTGGAAAATTGATCAAATTTTATCCGTTTTGAAAGCATATGCAAAAACTAAGTGATTCACTTGCTATGTCAAGCAATTCATTTTTTGAGTCTAGTGAATTGTTTGCTTTTTATAACAATCTTGAACTTTGCTCAAAATTGAGTGAATTGCTCATTTTTACAAGCGAATCACTTGTAGAATAAAACCTTAAAAAAAATTATCGAATTTTGATTCAATCACATAGTCCATAACAAATGCATTTCTAGATGTAAAAATTAAGAAAAAATGAACAAAATGGGGTTTGTCCTAGTTGGTGTGCTAGAAACTATGTTGATATAGAAAAATGGGTTGACTTCTATTTCAAGTGTTGCACCACAAAATCCAATTTTCAATGAGGTTGGGTGAAGCCTATGACAAACCCATCTAACCTTGTTGATACTCATATTTAGGGGTGCAACACTTGAAATAAAACTTCGTCCAATTCCATAGATCAATAATGGGCTAGAAACATTGTACCCAACTATTGTGCACTTGACAAACCATGAGGATGGTGCCTCCAATAGAATTACAAGGACTTACCAATTTCTTATAACCTCAAGAGTAAAAATTACAATATGAATTTCATAGTGTAGCTATTAATTCCCATGGACACATGATAAATACAATGAGGTTCCTATCCCACTATTTATAGTAAAAGTTTACTCATGAGTTACTTGGCATGAAAAATAATTGTCGCTAGTAAAATTAAAGATTTGGGGGTAACTTTAGCAAAACATTCAATCTCCAAATGTTACATACCTCTAATTATTCCTCTAATAGGCTTAGAAGGCTCCAAAAATGCTAATTACACTATAAAATGCCAAAATTATTGCTTTTTAGGATATTTCCTCGAAATTTATACTAATTTTTAATTTTGCACCATATCCAAGTGATATGCTTGGCTATGTCAAGAAATTTACTTACTTTTTCAAGCAATTCACGCATGTTAACAAGTAAATTATGCATCCTTGTTGAGAAAATCAATACCTTTGTTGAGTGAATCACTCCTTTGAGCCAATCAATAAATTTTGCAAGTGAATCCCAACTTCACAAAAAATGAGAAAAATTTTTGGATTTTTTGGAAAAGTTCTTCCTAACTGACCCCTATTACTATTTATACCTAAAAATATATGGAAATTTTAGCAAAGGTAGTGATAAGGTAGTATATTTATGAAAACTTCATGAAACACCCAACTTGATTGGCATAGAATCCCAAATATTACCTCTATCATTGGGTACAAAGTCTACAAAATCAAGATCTTTGTTGTCAAACTAACAAAATTTGTTTCTCCTTGGTGTTTTGTCCCCTTTTTTAGTCTTGGGTGATAACAACCCCATCATTTTTTTCACTCAATATCATCAAGTAATTATACTATTCCAAGACCTTTTGCTTCTCCTACCAAGTTTTCAAAAGGATTTTTAAATAGCTCTTCTCCCTTAGCTACTAGCTCTCTTAGCTTGGCATGAATCAAATTTAGCTTTTCATATACTTTGATGGAATTTTCTTAATTTGGCTTGATTTTTCTCTTCTTCAATCATGGTGTACACAAAATCATCATCTAGAATATAATTCTTATGATTGAATATGTCTAGCATTCTAGCAACAATTTACTCTTAAATTTCTTTGTCCATTTCTTGGACTTGGGTTCTCAAAGACACTTGGTTATCTTTATAGTTTTTTAAGATCCTCTAGACATCTAGGATATTTTTTATCTTGTTTCCCATATCTTCATGGTCTATCCCATGTTTCTAGTCCTATGGTGGGGTTAATTATGCAAGGAGTTTTAGAAGCTCTTGATGTTGACCTATTGTAGAAATTTATTCTTCCACCTATTTGATGATATTGTTAGCTATTTCTGAGCTTTCCATTATAGAGGATGTTAATATAAATTATTCAAAGGTATTAATTATCTCATCCTTGATTATATATCACATATTTTAATAAATTATTAGAATCCTACTCCAACCCTTTATAATCAAATAAACGGGTAGACACAATCATGATTTTTCTCTTGATGAATATCCTTTGCAAGACATCATACTCTTTGAAATAAGTTTCAATTAAAAATTTAGAATTATCCATTGCTCTCTCCTCATAAATATCCTTTAAATTCATTGGTGATAGAATTTAACGGAATTAAATCAATGCATCTAGGTACCAAAATGATTGAAATCCAGTGAGACAAAATATTGAACATCAATAGTTGGTTGCATAACAAGAAGAGGTAAAATTATTCAATGTGTTGAGTAAACACTCCAAATTATTTGCATGGGAGTATAGTTATATGAAATATATTCATCTAGATATTTGTACTCATCACATATATACCAATGATAAGAAACCTATTCATCAACCACACTGACAAATAAATCCTACTTTAAAAGATATTATAAAAATTGAAGTTAAAATTTATTAAAAGTATGATTTATTTATCCAATTTCTAACATCAATTTGTGATTGTTCCTAAAATTAATGGTAAATAATGTGTACGTTTCAATTATCATGAACTTAAAAAAGCCACATGTAAAGATCATTTTTCATTACCATTCATTGATCAAGTTATTGACACATTTGCAGGAAAGAAATATTTATCTTTCCTTGTAAAATTTAATGGTTATAACCAAATGTAGGTGGCACCAAAATACCAAGAAAATACCACCTTCACATGCCCTTAGGGTAAATTTTTTTATCATATCTTATACTTTAGCCTCTGTAATGCTCTTGCAATATTTTAGTAGGTAGTCCTTACTATTTTTGTTGACCTTACTAATGAATGTATAAAAGTTTACATGGATGATTTCACTATGTATGGAGAGACTTCTAAAAAAGCTCTCCATAATATTGATAAAGTCCTCACTCATTATGAGTCTCCTAGTTTATCCTTATGTCATGAGAAATATTTGATATTAATGGATAAATGAATTGTCTTGGGACATCATATCTCATATAAAAGAATAAAGTAGATCCTAAGAAATGTGAGATTATACTACAATTGTCTCCCATTTAATCCTAAGTAAAAAATATAGAAATCATAAGTAGTAGTGAGGAAGAAATTCCTCCACTTAAACAATAGTCACCATCCAATGATAGTGAAGAGAGAGAATAATAGGACCCACTACCAAGAAGTGAGAATAAGAGAAGGACACTAGAATAGAAATAGAGGATCTAGATAGTTTGAGTCAAGAAAGTGTCAGAGCACTAATAGAGACCCAGCAAGATGAACTAGAGACATCTAAAAAGATGATACAAGATAATCATAGATTTATTAGATAGTTGACCCAAGAAGGTAGCACACCACCAAAGACAAAATATACAGAGTCCAAAATTTGAAGTTCCAATTATTCTATAGGAATTTAATTCTAAAACAAATGCAGTGGAGGAGATAACATAATTAATAGCACCAAAAAAACTAGAAGAATGCTAGAATAAATAGATGAGGTGTCAAACAGATAGAAAATACCACTAGAATAAATAGAGATGGAATCAAAATGATTTGATTAGGGGATCCATATTGAGCCTCTCGAAGACCTAAGGCTAGTAATGATTATTCCTCTATTCATGGTTACATTGGATAACCATATTGTTATACTTGATATATGGATGAATCAATGTTATTACCTAAAGGAGATGATTAAAATCCTTAAGGCCTTCGAATTGAAGAACAGGGACCAATCTAAGGAAGTGGTTGATTTACAAGCAAAAATCAAGAATGCATATAAAATTATAGAATATTTACTTGAGTGCAAGAAGCTAGATCAAGTAGGTATTTTGTTCTTGCAAAAGTAGCATTTCAAGTGGCAGTTTGTGAGGCTAAGTTTAAATATTTCCTATAAGCTATCTTGTATTGAAGATTTTTTTATGCCTATCTTGAAAGCTTAACTAAATACAAAAATCTATTGTCATAGTTTTACTCGCACAAATACATGTTGCCTGAGGAAGTGCAATTTTACCCCAATATTTATGTTAGGGATGTCTAATTAAGGGTCATTGCATCTACTATCATAAATCAAGTGCATTGAAAGAATAATATGGAGGAGCATAGGATCAAGGAGATGATAATTAGGTTTCTCTTATGATTCGAGTACCTAAGACCAGGTGATATCATTACCTAATATTTTAGTTTTATGAATGATGAGCATATGAAGTAACAATATGGGATCCATATACAACATTGCATCATAGAATTTTGGATGTGTGCCAAAAATACTGAATTTGTGTTGTTGGGAACTACTAGACACATGTTGAGATGTTATTAGTTGATTTCCTAAGCATGGGAAAAAAAACCTAAACATGGATGAGAAAACCCTAGACATGGTACCTTCACATGTGTATTTATTTTCATAGATGCAACTCTGTAATAAATGTATGTGTGAAGAACCATGAGAGAATAACATCTCTCAGATGTAATGTTGAATGTATTGTGAATGAAGTTCTTCCATTTTTTCTATCTATGCTCTATGGCATGTCATGTATAAATGTTTACTAGTAAATATTTATTTTGTTTCATGTTAGTTGCTTATTAGTTGCACATTATTTTCTTCATTATATAAGTTTATTTCATCCTTTATAGGGGGTGATAAAGAAAAATATACATGTTGTAATAATGCACTTCTTTTATGAATAAAAAATTATTTGTGTTCCCTTTTGAGATGATTTACTTTTTCTTCATGTTTTGAGTTGAAACATTTTCTATTGGACGAAGGAGCATGGGCACACTCCTCAACTTAGTAGAAGGTTTAGTTTAGCATATTGTATAGGTATATGTAGTTTATCATTTTATGTATTATCACTTTATAATCTTGTGTATTATTAATTTAATAATTAAATATTATATTATTTTATTTATTTATTTTCTTAGGATAATTTTTTTTGCAGCTACTAATATAGATTTATTGTTTTATATTTTGTATTTTGAAAATGTGCTTTTATTTACATGTTATTTTTTATTTGTGCAAGTTTGTTAATTTTAATTTTTGCGTTTCTAATTGTTGTGAGGATGTTTTAAATTCCATAATTGTGCTTTCATTTATGCAAGTGTATTTCAATTCCACTTTATTTAATTGTGTAGTTTTAGGAAGCCTTAGAAGGCCCTATACCAACACTAGCTTCTTCTCTCTAACACATATAGCCATTGGATGCCACCTTGTATTCATAACCTTTTAAGTGTGAGCATCAACAACATTCAAGGGAATCACTTTTTGAGCAAATTAATACCTTTTTGGGTAAAATAACTCCTCTAATCCAATGGAAAGTTTTTGTAAGTGAATCACAACTTTTCTAAAAATGAGCAGAATTTTATTTTTTTTGGAAATTTCCTACCAATTGGCCCTCCCTACTACTATTTATGCCTAAAAAAATGTACAAAGTTCAGCAAAGGTAGTGTCAAGGTACTATGGTAATGCAAGTAAAGCATGAGTGCAAGAATGTGTATCTATTTATTTGTCCATATAAGATTCTTAATATGAATGCTAAATTATCTATGATCCATGAAGGATGATCATATGAGTTCTACGTAAATGAGTCTAAAAAATCCATGCTCAAATAAGGGAGCTCATATACAATTATCTACAAAGGAGGATCAAATAGAAAATTCCATGATCTTATTAGAATGCTAGGATAAAAAAGTGCATGATCTCATGTGTAGAGGCTATTTTCATGAGAAAGTATGTCATCATAAAATAAATGTCATAATGTAGATACGTCAAGATGAAGTATGCTAAAAGAAGAGGATAGAAATATCTTGGAAAGGGACTAAAAATAATGAAAGGTTAGTCATACGTTGTTTTCCCAATGGTTTTTTCTCCCTCTTTCCTTTGTCATTTTCTATTTATTTTTTTTTCATGTGTGTTTTTTTTTATACATGTATGATACACCTATTGCTTGTACTTTAGTGCATTTTTTGCTCTTTTTAATGGTAAATATTTATTGTTAATTTTTGAGAAGGTCTAAGGTCCCATGAAGTTGCATTTACAATCCTTAGGACTAGTTTCATAGATGATATGGGGGAGTACAATCACCTCAAAATACTTAGCCTAATTATAGTAAGATAAATTTTGTATAGTTTTTGTAGGGAAGAGATATCCCACAAAAAGAACAAGCATATGCTAAGAAAATAGTTTAAGTGTAAGTTTTTTAAACTAAATTGTGGCTTTGTCATGTAAGATGGCATGTATAACATTTGTAAACCTTATCTAGAATTTTGACATATTTTTATTGATCAATTTTTAAAAAAAAATTAAGATAATTACTCTTGTTGATCAATTAAGGAAAGACTTCACAAGTTTATCTTACATCTCAAAAATATTTTATAATAATGCTATAAAGATGAAATATTCTATAGGAAAAGTAGCTATGGAAGGGTAAAACATATATGGTTTAATGATGAGCAAATGACATTGGTCTCCATACAAACTCTACAATGTACCTATAATCGATTAGACTAAATCCTATTATGATGACAAATATAAAATAAATTGCATTGATACAAATCTAAAGCCCTTTGTAGGGCTTATACATAGAATGGAATATTAATGTTCTTAGGAGGATAATCCTTCCAGGTAGTGACATCAAGCACATATTCAATGTAATTATTTTTCATTTAGCCTTAATAATAATATAAGGTGAATACCCTTTTTTAGAAGAATTGTTTTTGTCACCATAAGTAAGAGTTATTATTATATTGACATCTATTTTTATAATACCTATTCAATATGTTGAAGATACATTTCACACCTTTAGAACATGTCTTGTTTTATGGTTGTACATGACTTATGTAGTTGAATACTTAGGAAATAGTGTATGACAATTATGACTACTCCCACATGTAGGACAAGGAGACATCCTCAACTAGAAATTAGGAAATCCCATCATGTGAGGAGAGGATTATACATAGCATATATGAAGTGATTAATACATTTAATTTTTCTAGTGAATGGTTATTCAAGAAGACAATAAATGAAAGAGCAAAAAACAATGGAAAAATCTTGGAAGTTGGAATCTAATGAACAAAATGGAGCATAAAAGTATTTGCATTTAAACTCTTTGCAAGACTTATTATGGTTATACTTAGAATATTCCACTAGAAGAAGGAACTCATGGGAGTCTAAAATTTATCTTTAATTAACTATGGTAAACTTAGGTCTTTGAATTCCTGGTTTCTCATTTTTTGCTCTCTTAGACTCATGGTAGATTTTTTTCAGTTTTTCAAAAATTTCATGTAACTACCATCATCAATGAGCTTAGAATAAGGGCAATAGTTTTCTTTGACTCTTTTAGAAGGCTCTTTGGGGATAATCTTCAAATATTTTATGTAAATTTATGAACACTATAACTTTGACCTTCATTATATTGGATGGATAGGTTATGTCCATGTTTGAATGGAGTGTTTAACCTCTTCTTAAAAAAATATATGATTATATTTTTCAAAGGGTCTCATTTCGAATGGTCTACCATTATATTTATGTATATATCAAGGCTTTGATTGGTTATATGCTATGGATATTCACTCTTATTATTTTTTTGAGCAACTAAAGTATTAGATATATTTATTTCTTCATTTCATAAAGCCTTAAAACTAGGGTTCTCACCAAAAAAATATTATATAAGAATTTCTTGAAGTAATACATTATTCAAAAGAATGTCCAAGAATAATATTTCAAAAATAAAATAAAACATTTCTGAATTGAGGTAGTTGAGGTTTCACATTAGTTAATACATGTCATTTGTCTTTGACTCTTAGAAAAAATATATTAAATTGGTCCAAAGTCATGGGTTAGACATTGTAAAAGGAAAAAAGTTCAATGGATTTTTCACCTATTTTCCTATTGATATTTATTCTTTAAGTATATAGGATGGTTTTCTTGTTGTCCATTGGCATTATTATTAAACATATTTTACAAATATAATATGTTATTGATACAATATCTAATAATTTTTTTTTTTTCCTTAGGTTTTGGAATTTAACACCCATCTTCTTATCCTAGCCTGCCTAATATCCCAACATATATCATACAATCTTGTAAGGTTGTAAAATTATACTGTATCTTGAGGCCATTTATAATTAGAGGTAAGAAAATTAATGCATTTCCATTTTATAATGAAACTTGCTACACTTTCCTTTGGTCCTTGTTTGGTTTTAACAATTGGTGAATAACATTATTGATTATAGTTCTAGCTCTAAACTTGGATGTAAGCATGTTAACTAATTATTTAAAACAATTATAGAACCTTCAGGTAATTTTTCATGCCACTCTTACATAGGTATCTTTAATGACCTCGCTAGCAATTTTGTGGTAGTATTAAGATTATAGTTTCTCTTATCTATATAGATGTTGAAGAACCCCAGTAAGAAAGGCATTATTTATTTCTATTCTACCATAAATGAGTGGTGGTGTTGGAGGGAGTACAAATCTAGTAATATTATATGCTAAAGTTTCAATGCATAATTTCTTAAATTTAGGTTTTTGCAATTGATTTATACTAGAAGCCCAAATAGTATTATCATTCATGGTGGAGGCATGATCATTGGGGTCTATCCTAGGTAAAATTATACCTCCAATAATACTTGTTGACTTGTATCTTATTGCTTTAAATATTGAATCTACTAGATTAGATCCTCCATCATCATTTGATATTTACATTTTCTATAGCTCATGCATTTGATTGAGCCATATGCAAATATTGACTTTGGGTATATTTATTATTCATGATTTGTGTTGCCATTATTTTTTGAGTCACTTTGGGTTGAGTCACCTTTTATTATGTATGGATATTTTAGTTTGTAACCAGAGAAACAATTATCCTGCATTTCATTAAGTAATTGCTTAAGTGCAGGAATAGTATTAATAATCTCTTTTATTATATGAGTTCAATTTTCCTTTGTATTATTCCTTGTAGCTCAAGTAGGACTTGTTCATGTTGGTATTTGGACACAAGAAGTCCAAATTTTAGTTTGATCAACTCTCATATATTCTTAGGATTTTCTCTTTGATTTTGTTTTGGGATTTTAGTTTGGATTTGCTACTATCTTGGATTTAGTCTTTTATGAGTTTTACTATTACTCAAAATTAGAAAATTATTATCAATATTTTTATTATTTATCTTTAAGATAATCTCTAGTGTATGTTTGTTACACATGGACAAGTTAGGTAATGTTTCTATTAACTTATTGATATCATAAGGAGGAATGTTTATGGATGTGAAAGGTTGATATTGTTATTTTATTTTGGCCAATCATAATTTGTATTCCTTGTCTACCATGAAGGGATATTTTAAATTTCTCTTAAAAGGTATTTCTATTCAATTTTCCTCCTAATTAATTATTACATGTCAATAGAAAAATTATAGTTCTTTGGGTAGATATGGTAAAGTTACCTATTCCTCATCTTGGTATTGCTACTATGGCAACTATGTTTATCTTGGTAGGTCAAAATAATATTATTATGATCTTATTCGCTACCTTAAAACTCACATGATTTTTATTGATTTTGTTTCATTTTTGGGTTTTATAGATTTTATAAATAGGATTAAAAGTCATTTGGATAATAAGGAAATTATTATCTAGATTGGTATCCATATGGAATAGTTATATGTGAATGCTAAATATGAATATCTATTCCCACTCAAAAGGACCAATATATGTCAATTTCATTATGATAATTTACCTAGATTTTAACAAGCTAAGGAAGTCATTAAATCCCATAGTTGAAGGTAACACAAGATCTAGCCTAAACCTAGGTAAACTTCTAGAATAATGATGCAATATTAAGAGATGTCATGTTAGATATTGATATGAGATATTCCTAGTAAAATGATCTAGGTAGGGAAATAGATATGGTAGAATCAAGGGTAATATAGAAGAAGAATCTGGCTATTGTAAGCAATGCAAAAGCAAAAAAAACAAAAAGAGTAAATACAAGAGACAAATAAAGTACAATATTGGGAATGGAGAGAGATAATAGTAGTTTTTAGGATCTTAACCTCTTATGTGGATATCATTTTATGAGATGCATATATGTACTTGAGTTTTTGAGTATCCTTGATGTTCTTCTTTACTTTCTCTTATTGGATGATGGAGATCTTGACCATTTATTTTGAGATAAGGACTAATTTATAGGAGAATATGTAATCTAGGGGAGAAAAAAAATAAAATTAATTTATTCTTGTATTACAAAGGCTTATTGGATAAAAATTATCAAAATATTTTGTCTTGCCTTTCTTGGGAACTAACGTAATAAAAGTGGCATTGATCTCATTTATTATAACCTTTAATTTTTGGGCCTCTTAAATCATAATTAATACATCAGAGGTAGACCCTGAGAATTTGGAGGCTTTAAACCTCCTTAAAGCTAAACTAAAGGCTTATTACTTAGGTGTTGTCATGTATAGAGAATCTATGGTCTAGAGTAGAACTAAGAATGGGGAATTCAGTGTGAAGACAACCTATGTTATTTTGGATTCTACTGTAGATAATGGTTTCCCTTGGAATAGAATTTGGGGTAAGAAAGCTATTTCTAAACTAGAGATTTTTCTTTGGAAAGCAGTCCAAAATAAGATCCTAACAGTGGATAATCTTAAGAAGAGAGGTTTTCAATTTTCTAATAGATGCAGTTTATGTGAAAAGGCAGAAGAATCAATGGAACACATCTTCTTGGAATATCCCTATGCTCTAAATATTTTCTAGCTCCTCATCAACAGGATGGGCATATCTTGGGTGATGCCTTATAATATGGTTATGTGGTTACAATGATGGGAGAACCCTTTTTTTAGTCCTCATATTAATGTAATTTGGAACCTAATTCCATTTCATTTTGTGTGGGAATTTTGGTTAGAGAGGAACAGAAGAATTTTTAAAGGGGAAAAAAGGTCTACAATGAGAATTTTTGGAAGTATCACTTACATTTTAGAGGAGAATGTTAAATCTATCAAGTACCCTATTAAGACAGAGAATATTGAAGAGACTATGATAGCTAAGACATGGAATTTGAAACCTATTAGTGGTGGAGAGGCAAATGTTTAGGTTATAACTGATGTAAAGTGGCAACCACCTCGAGAAGACTAGTTGAAGTTAAATTTTGATGGGGCATCCAAAGATAACCCAGGTAAGGTCGAAGCAAGAGCAATATTAAGGAATAATCATGGTAGATTGGTGGGGCCATCCTGTAAGTTTTTGGGAATTACTACTAGTCATAAAGTTGAAGCTAATGCTTTACATCTAGATGCAAAACTAGCCAAGGATCTAGGTGCTAAAAATGTTATCTTTGAAGGAGACTCCTTGAATATTATCAATATTTTGAAAAGGGAGGGATAAGCTAATTGGAAAATTGATTACATTATGCAAGATATTAGAGATATTGTAAAGCATTTTGAAGAAGTTGACTTTTTTCATGTCTATAGAGAAGGTAACAAACTAGAAGACTAGTTGGAAAAATTTGGTGTCATTAAAGAAGAGGATACAAGATGGATGCCCCCTAGGGTGGTCCATGAGAACTTAGAAAAGTTCACGATGGAGGACTGCAACTATTTGGGGTCCAGGATGGATACTATTTAGTTATTTGCCCTTGGCAACTGTGTAATTTATGGGCTAACTTTGTGTTGTAAAAGGGTTCGAGCCCTTTCAAAATCCTATTTTTACCCTAATAAAAAAATACACCACTCTTCAATAATCCCAAAATTGAAAAATAAATGTAGGAAATCCATCAAGGTTAGGTGCCTTGTTAGGATGGAAAGAGAAACTACTTCATGTAACTCCTTTATAGATATCTTCTTCATCAAGATTTCATTTTGTCCCTATGTGATAATTGATGGAATATTTTGTAAAAGCTTATCTTGTGCCTCCTTATCTTGCTTAGTATTTGACAAAATATTTTTGAAATAATTAATTGCTTCCTTTGTTCTTCTTTTTATTTGGGTAGAAGAAGGGGTTTTGAAAGGGTCCCCAAAACTTGAAAAAACGTTTACTAAAAGATACACATTAAATTTCCAAATTGGATCCCCAAAAAGTTAGACATCAGTGAGCTTCAAAGCCCTAAGCATTTGAAACAAAATAAACAACACCTAAAGTTGTCCCTTACTACAAACAATTATAAAACATATTATATTAGAGAAACATAATATAACATGGAGAAACATTAGCCATGAAGGAGAATCGGTTATAATCCTTGCCATTCCAATCGCTTTTCACCATCTCCATAGAGTACTTAGGGAGATAATTTTGTTCTTCAAATCCTCCAGATGGATTTTTGACTCCTTGATATTTTGGGTCAACATTTGGCTCACTTTTCTCCCTAATTTATTAAGATCCTTTAATATTATGTAAAATTGCTTGAGAGCATCCAAAACATATTTCAGTGAGGTTCTCCAATTATATAACTCTTTACTTCCCTCTTTTCCACTTTGTAATCCTCCTTGGAGCTATTCCCACACTCGAGAAAAACCTACAACATTAAATATTCATGATTGATAGCTTCATGTTGGTTGGCCTCCTCTTTTGTTTCCTATTCTAAGAGGTCCATCAACCTCACCTTCATACTTAGTCTTTTAACAAAATTTCTTATTTTGTTAGGTTTCCTGTGGACAACCATTCGGTAATATTCTTTATTTTCAACCATTTTTCGGATCCCCTTCCTAGACGTATACCCCATTTTCTTAACACTGACTTTACTAGGAGTTGGGGAGATATATCTCATCTAGGTATCCTTTGAATCATTTTTTGATGAGTTTTCACCATGTCTTGTGTGCCAGGCAAAATTTTCTCCTTCTCATCCAAAATCTTTGGCTTCTCCTCCACCTCCTATAGCTTCTCGACCTTGTGCTCCCACAAAAATTTCTTGAGAAGACTCTCCTTTGCCATAACATGCTAAAAAATGATTAAAAGAAAAACTTGGTGCAGCAAGACCAATACTTTTCCACGTTGGCCATTGTTAAAAATTTCTTCATAAATTTAAAGAGGAAGGTCGAAATATTCATCTTTCATTCTCTATGAAGATAGTTCATAAAAGCAAAGTGGAAACTCCTAACAATTGTGTTCTTCAAGTCCAAATTAATATAGTTTTTTGCTTCCTTTATTATATCTTCCTCATCCTCAATATTTCTTCCATTTGGAGTTAAAATATTTTTGATGTGACAAAAAGAAAATTTTGTTTTTGTTGTAACAAGATTTTTTTTTTTATTTCTATCTCTTTCCTCGAGCCATTTATCCTTATATTTTTAGAACCAATATGACTCTTCCTTTTTAAATGCATTATAATCATAAAAAAGTAACTATTTTTCTTTTGCATAAGATTCATGATCCATTCCATTAATTTTTACTCTCTTATAAATTTTTGAGCTTGGATTCAAATTTTTTCTTTTCTTTAAAATTATTATCAAAATATTTGGCATTCCAAACCTTCATTTGATCCTTTATATATTCCGTATTTTGAACAAGCCTATACATACATGATTCTTAAAATTTTGATTCATTTCATCATAACATAACCATCTGAAAAAAATCAGGGTCTTGGAGCCACATAAACTAGAAGCAAACTGGCTTGGATGACCATTATTGGGTAAATCATAAGTCAAAATAATGGGTTTGTGATATGATCCTGCTCATAATAAAATATTTGAAGATATTGTATACTTTGTTTGCAACCATTTATTAGATAACAATAATCTATCCAATATTTCTTCTATATGAGTTTGTCCAATGTGCCTATTATCCCATGTATATTGAAAACTTGAAGGACTAACATCCCAAAGGTCATTTGAATTGACAAATAAAACAAAATCTTGCATTGATTTAGACCATCTTGGAATACCACCATTCTTTTTTGATGGAGATAGAATAGTGTTGAAATCACCCCCAAGAATCTATAGATCATAATGAATCATCATTATATTTGACAAAAATATGTTAAGGTCCTTCCAAAATCTTTCACAAAGAGTAACTATAGTTGGAACATATACATTTATAAACCCAAATTTGAAGTTTTCATATTTTTATAAAATAGTCCAACAACCCAATTATTTTTTGCTTTTAATTATTGTCCATCCCATTTGTATTTGTCCCATATTATTTTAGTAGCATGTGAAGCTCCTCTAGAAGAAATTTCTAGACAATCATCCATCTTCCAATTTTTCTTAAAAGCATCCTTACATCCCTCACTACTTAATTTTGTTTTTTGTATTAAAATAAACTCATGACTCTAACCTATTAATTCCTTAATCACTCTTTTTTAGGGGTCTTATTCATAGCTTAATATTTCATGATATCATTTTCATCATCATCACTTTTTTTATTAGTGGGCTTAGCCCCACTTCTTGTTAACACCTACGATATTTTTATTTGGCTTCTCAAATCAATATCCTATTGAGTTTCTTTCTCTTTGTTCATGCTTTGACAAACTTCCTTTCCTTTTTTGTTTCCACCAACATTGTGATCTTCATCAATCTCTTTTATTTTTCCATATTGTTTATAGAATTCTAAAGATTCATGTTGCCCTAAAGAATCTAAAATGCAAGGAATAGCCTCATTAATGCTTTCTTCTTTATATTTCCTTGAAATCCCTAAAGTGCACACATTATCCTCCATAGTCATTGCTTTCTTATGTTGACATAGAAATTCTAAATTTCCTTGGATATCCTCCATATGATTTTCTTTATTGTGTTGCTCTTGAAACCCTAAAATGCAAGGGATACACTCTTATACTTCTTTTATGTTTATTATAAGGAGAAGATTTTATGCTACTTAAGAAAAATGAAGATGATTTACCTAGATTAAGCTTGACCTCCTTCACCTCATTCACTTTAAAATTCACCTCCCCATATTCCTTTGCTTTAAAATTTGCCTTTCCATATTCCTTCGCACCTTTAACTCCTATATTTGTGCACTACATTTCCTCACCCCTCATGTCAATTTTTCTTCTAATGGATGATTCGAGTGAACTATAATGACCTTAGTCATTTGATGATGTAAAGGGGTATTTCTTGCCACTTTCTTAGGAGTGGAAAATCCTTGATTTAACCTAGCTTCTCCTATGATATGATCTCCTTGTTTCACTTTGAAGTTACCCTTAAGCCAAAAAATTCCATCTCTTTCTCCATCATTTTCACTTTGTAGTCTCTTGCCATGTGTGTGGCTTCATAACATTTGCAACATTGGAATGAAATATTTTCATAACCCAATTGTTGATCCCATTCTCTTGATTCAGATTTAATCCTAATAGATTGCAAAAAAATGTTTTGAAATATCCATGGCAACACATATTTGAGTATATATAACATGCCTTCTCTCCTTAGTAGTTGGTTTCTCTTGGATGAACTTGCCTAGAGTATTACCAACATTTTTCAAAACCTCCTTATTAATGAGTTGATAAGTCCAAAAAACCTAATCCACATTGAAAGTCTTTTAATAGTCTTTGTCTCCATAGAAAACTTTTCACTCCATGGTCTTAAATTTAATGCATATTTACCCCTAAACCAAGGGCCTCCATCTATTATTTTATCCTTTATTTTTGAACTAGAGAAGATAAGGAGAAAAAAATCCTTTCAAAAGAAAAGTCATGTTGTGATTTGAATTCAATCTGCAGTTCCACTTGATCCAATTTTGAATCTCCGAGAAACCTAGTTAGTATCCATGGAACTTACATATTAATCCTCTTGTTTTAAAAATCATTATATCATGCTCAATCATCTCATCCTTGATAATCACTTCTAGAGTAGTATTTGCTACCTCGATAGGGTTTACCATAAATTCACTCTTCCTCTTATTGCTAACTAGGACATTCATACTTCCAACTAAAGCATCCTTACTTTCAGTAAAGACTTTTAAAAATGATTTTCTTGCCATGTTACCTAAATTTTCTTCACATGAATTCTTTAGTTTTTAAAATTTTCCTAAGATCTAAAACAAAAAGTGGCACTTGCTCCTTGATCACACTTTGCTTTCTATTTCCAACTTCCTACTTACTCCCAACTCCCAACTCACACTCCTAATATTAAATCTTTATTTTTACATAAAATCTCTAGTATAAAACCCATATTATATTAATATCTTAAAAATATATATTTTAAACATAAATTTTTTAAAATTTATTATTTATTTTTCTTATTTATTCTTAACTATTCTTAACAACTTTTCAATTTATCAAATTTGATTGCTCAATAAATAAATAAAAATTAAAATTTATCATTTGTTTTTCTAATTTATTAACTAAAATTAAACCTATTCTTAACTTTTTGTTTTCTCTAAAACTTATCAATTTACTAATTTTTATCTATTATCCACGTGAATAATTAAAAACACCATAATTTTTATCTATTATCCACTTCAATAATTAAAAAACATTATATAAATTAAATTAGTTCTAATTTATAAATCGCATACCTTTTATAATATATATTTATGTCTCACATGTAATACGAGAGAAGGAACATAAGACAATAAAAAACATTCTTGTGTGCTAAGTAATAACTCGAATCCTGCCCAACTTCCACTCCACCAAAACATTTAAAAAAAAAAACACAATACCTTAAAAGTCAAATTAGTTTTAACTTTTAAACATTAATACCCCCTCCGAACATATGAAATAATCCATGAAATGCTTAGGTTTTTATGGCTAACTCCAAGTTGATTATATTCGTGACTAAGTTCAATGGTTCCAATGCTTTCGGTAGGATTTAAGATTCCAAGATAGTCGTATCCACTAGCATGCCCTTCTTAAAGGAACCTTTGTCAATTCCGAACATATGAAATAATCCATGAAATGCTTAGGTTCCTTAGATTTTAAGGCTAAATCCAAGTTGATTATATTCGTGACTAAGTTCAATGGTTCCAATGCTTTCGGTAGGATTTAAGATTCCAGGATAATCTAAGGAACCCTTGTCAATTCGAACCAGATTATCTCTTTAAGACTTTAAAAAAAAAAAAAATACACATACATAGCACTAGCAAAAACTTTGCCAGTATCAGAACCATTAACTTTAGATAAATAAATAAATATATGCTTCCACATGCCTCTAACCTAGTCAAATGGACGTCAGTATTTAATACCATCTTGCTCAGAGCAAGTTTTAAAGTACAAGTTACGTATAAAATATACAAATATAGTCAAGTGGACCTTCGTATTTAATAACCGTCTTACACGTTAAAGTAAAAATAACTCATGAAAATGTACAAATTTCAGTCCCGAATAAGGCTCATGTATTATGCACTGAAAATCCTTATTCAAATCATGCTTGAAGTAAAAGTAAAGAGATTAAGTTTTAAGGTCATATAAAAAAATATGGCTATCCATCAAACAGATTTGAACAAGAATTTCCAAAACTTTAAAACTTTAACCATTAAACCAGAAAAAGATAACATTTTTAGTGGAAGGGAAAAGAAAAAACCGCTAGTCCACTGCATCATGGCTTGCATAATGTTTATTTCCTCCAAAAGTTTGAGCCGCTTTCCAAGAAAGCATTGGAATGCGAGGATGCGTGGTCAAATGCGCCATGCCAATCAACGTTTGTGAATCGCAGGTACGGAAATCCTTCGTTTGGATGAATTTTATAGGGAGTTATTGAAGTTTGAATTTTTTTAACTTTCTTTGTCTCCGTTCCGACAAGAAGTACCTACGGGAAGAATCCTATTTCCGAATCTCAAAGAGATGTATCCAATTCTGAAATTTGAAGAAAAATAAGGACCAGGTTCCAAGGATAGATATACTAAACTAAGCCTGCAATGGTTGATTCCGTGTAAAGTAAACTTAATTTTGGTAGGTCGTATGATTTTTTCTCCCCTCTGGGAGCCTCTGAGAGCAATTTAAGGAATTTATTTAATATATGTTGCTTTAACCTGGAATATTTGCATTTTCGAGATAGATCTCAAATCAAAGCATGGTTCACTAACGTCTAGGAAGAAGTCTAGGTTGGTGAACAAAACATGCCGACGAAATAATAGATTAATTCAAATTTACAACGTAAAGGAAAAAGTGTGGCCCTGAAAAGAGACATGTCTGATCCGCAAAGGATTCTGTCTGTACTCAAAGTTGGAGTGCAACTGCACGCCATGCGCTTTGCTTAAATAATCTTATTTGTCTGCTAAATCGGCCTACTCAATGCTGAATTAGTTCTTGTAATATGTACCACTTACTCAAACCCTAGAAGCATCTACAAACTGGTTTTAAGCTACATCGAAAAAGTTTGATCTTAAATTATTTCTACTTTCAGATTTCATTTGTTCAATTTTCAATTGGCTATGTGGGGTGGGATTGAAAGGTCCTAGAGATTATAATAATTTAATCATTATTATATATATATATAATAATATTTGAATTTTTATAAAAAAATTGATGGTGCTACTTGATATCATTTATTCAATTTTCATTGTTATTTATTTTTCCTATTTTTTTGGATTGGTAAAGGGATTTTAATTTCTGGAGAAAAATACCTGTGTAAACTGTAATAGATACGCTAGACACGCCAATTAAAAAAAAGGAGATGCCGGAGGCCTTGTCGGGTTAAGATACAGTAGTTGGTTGGCACTTTGTATTTTGTTAGACCATCTCGCTGCCATTTTGATAATAGCTGTTAAAAAATTTACTTACGTTATGTCTATTGTGAGTTTTCTAATATGTACAGTTATTAACATTTAATATGCCAAGTTATACGTAGTTCTGTAAATATCTATGGACAATGAAATAGAAAAGTGCTTCATAGTTGGATGGTATGTTTCTTTTGTTTGCATATTTTCCACACATTGATCAGGAATCTCTTTTAGCTCTATGAATTGATGTACAGACAAGACAGATCCTAGATGAATGTGAAAGAACTCATGCAGACAGAGATACTAATTGTCAATCCAACATGAAATTTAATTACTAATAATTATAGAAATGTAAGTAAAATCTATAACTTATCAAACTCCATACCAAAACTTGTTGCCACTTTCATTACCATTCTTGCATTACTCACATCGAGAAGGTTGAGTTTTGGTCAAATCAATGGATTTATTAAGGATAAGGATGATGGAATTGAAGTTGTGAATTCAGGTAACTGTGATGAGACAGATCATATGTACAAGTTTGGTCATGTTGCATCTTCCTCTGATAGAAAGGTTCTTGTTATTGTGGTAGCTGAAGTTTTGAATTTTGTTTTTCTTAAACCAGCCGAGTGCGCAGAAGTTTCTGCGACGTCGGGTTGCGCAGGGAGAAATTCCACGACACCGGGCGGAAGCAGTCGGTCAATGCCCGGCTGCGCAGGTTAATGGGTGCGCAGCCCGACTGTGCTGCGCAGTCGGGCGGCTGGCCAGGGACTTAGCAAAAATTGGCTGTTCCCGTCTGACTGCGCAGTTTGCAGCCTGCGCAGTTGGGCAGCTGGCCAGGGACTTAGCCAAAAATTGGTTGTTCCCGTCTGACCGCGCAGTTTGCAGTCTGCGCAGTCGGGCAACTGCCTTACACTTAGCCAAATAAAATAAAATAAACACCTAATGAACTTTGCTGTCCAAGGGCATGCGCTAATGGGGCGACGTTTGGCTTTGCTCTCAAATCGTTGCGTTGGCAGCAGAAGAGCTCTAAATCTGCAAACGTCGAGTAACAAGTCTTAGTGAGTTTCGAAATCGCTCCGTTAGGAGACGATTGTAGAGGTTCCAGAGAACGTCGTCAATGAGGGTAAACAGTCAACAAATTAAGACAAATGACTGCAATAAAACAGCGATTAAAAATGCATATGAGCATGTCACAATAAGATATAGACAGAGGAAAAATTGAAACCCTACAAATGCCTAAAACTATGACAAAGTTTATTTATCCAAAAAGGGTTTACAAATATCCTCAACAGAGGATATACAAACTTCTGCAGATGAAACTGCAGGATAAACAGCGAAACAAACTGGATGCCGAGGCAGCTACTCGGACATGAAACAAAATGAGCTTTACTGCTCACTGATCTGCTTTTGAAAATAACTGCTGCTTTTGCCCGTTGTGTCCTCTCTCACTGCTCTGTCGAACCTTCTCTTGCTGCTTCAGAATCCACCACACCAAATGCACCCCAAGCTAGGGTTTATATAGCAAGACAGAATGGCCAATCACCAACCGGCGCACAAAGGAATTAACCAACCACCTAACTCGCACGTAGGAAGTAAAAACTGATTGGACAACTGACATGTGTGATGTCACATCGAACTTCCTGGCGATACGCCTAGGTTCGCTGATTTTCGCGAGCGCAGTCCGGCTGTGCCCAGGTTCAGAGCGCAGTTGGGCGTAGACGAGAAATCAAGATTAATATTTCTAACACCCTCCTTTAAACCTAATTTCACGAGCGCTTTGACTCCTAGCTGCCCTCGCAATATGCTGAAGTCTTCCTCCTTCAAAGGCTTTGTGAAAATGTCCGCCAACTGCTCCTTAGATCTGCAAAACTGCAACTGAATTTCACCGAACTTCACCAACTCTCTGATGAAGTGATAACGAATATCAATATGCTTCTTCCGACCATGGAACACTGGATCCTTCGACAGTGCAATGGCGGAATTGTTGTCACAAAAGACTGTTGTTGCGCCCGCTGGAGGATGGTTCAGTTCACCCATAACTCTTCGCAGCCAAACTGCCTGGCATGCGGCTGACGTGGCGACGACATACTCTACTTCGACAGTGGACAACGCAACAATAGGTTGCTTCTTGGACGCCCATGACACTGCACCTGAACCGAGATGGAAAGCATACCCGGAGGTGCCCTTCTGATCGTCGGTGCTGCCAGCCCAGTCACTGTCTGCGTAGCCCACCAGTTCCAACTGGTCCTGTCTGGCGTAAAAGATGCCATGGTTATGCATCCCGTTGACATAGCACACGATCCTCTTGCCTGCTTGCCAGTGTGTGTCCTTTGGAGTCTCCATAAAACGACTGATTAGACTGACTCCGAACATCAGATCTGGCCGAGTTGCAGTCAAATACATCAGACTGCCAACTAGCCATTTAAACAAGGTTGGATCAACATTTCTCCCAGAGTCCAACTTGCTCAGCTTCAAACTGTGGCAACAGGTGTGATGGCAGGTTTGCTGTCCTCCATCTTGAACCGCTTCAGGACATCCTTCGCATACTTGCCCTGAGAAACGAAGATGCCATTTGCCGATTGGTCAACTTCGATGTCAAGAAAATATTTCATTAGCCCTAGGTCCGTCATCTCGAACTCCTTCTTCATGGTTGTTCAGAACTGGGCAAATAGTGCAGTGTTGTTACTAGTGTAAATCAAATTGTCCACATACAGACAAACGATAATGAGCTCTCCTGCTTCATTTGTCTTCATGTACAGGGTGTGCTCATATGGGCATTTGACGAACCCATTTTCCTTAAAACAGCTGTCAATTCGACTGTACCAAGCCCGGGGGGCCTGCTTCAATCCGTACAGGGCCTTCTTTAGCTTCAAGACTTTGTCCTCATGGCCTTCAATCTCGTAAACTGGTGGCTAGTCTATGTAGACCTCCTCCAAAACTCCGTTGAGGAAGGCTAACTTGACAAAACACTCCAGCCCTTCTGAGCTGCCAGTCCTAAGATCATCCTCATTGTGTCAAGTCGGGCTACAGGTGCATATACCTCATGATAGTCAATGTCTGTGTAATGTCCCCTTTTTCTAGGCAATTAGTGTGCATAACAGTTTAGCCTACTCACGGGTTCCCGTAGGCCAGGGCCGATTATAGGGGAGCCTAACTGGAGTTCTGGGAGTGGATAATTGAGCAAAATGGGTATTCAAATCCACTCTCAGATGTTGAATCGGATGGACAGAGCCTTAACTTACTATTTTTAGCAAGTTAGTTTTTAGGGTTTCAAGCAAAACGGACGGTGCAATGATATTCTTCACCGAAATGGGTGTCCGTATCTATCCTCAATTTGCGGATCGGATAATCAGAAGGCCAAGTTTTTAATGTGTGAAGGTTTAATTATATAAAGTAAAATTATTTAAATACTTTATATAGTTTAAAACCTTATTTCATAAAAAGGGGACGTGGGACTTAAAAAAGAGTTATGTTTCATGATTTATCCCACATTGAGCGTGCAAAAGGAGTTTGTTGTGGAGAAGTCTATTTATTCGATGGCTTGGTCTCATTTCGTTATATTCTGGATTTTAGTTATTTCCTCTAGAGTTTGAGGCCAATGGCTGAGACTTCTTCTCCAAAGGGACGGAAACCCCAACGGTGTGGCTGAGGACGAAACCCCCTAGATTTTTGGAGCTGGACGAAACCCCAGTTCTCTATTGGTGAATTCACACAGGATTCACACTTGGAGCTTCATCAGTCTTCAGAAGTATCTTTCCATGTTTGCTGATTTAGTATATTTCAAGGGTTTGCAGACATATTGTGGAAAGATTATATTTTTAAAATATTGTAATCTGAACCCTATTTTGAAAGAAATTTGAAAAAATAAAATTGCTAGTTATTTCTTGTTTCTTAGAGTTGTATTTTTTATTTTAAGAAACAGTATAGTGTCCCAAATGTTAAAAATATCAGAACAGGTGGGACATTACAATGGTATCAGAGCTAGTTTTTCCTGCTAGCTTGTTCAGGATTTGATGAAAATTTCATAAATGATTTCAGTATTGTGTAAAAAAAAAAAATTTGTAGCAGTCGTGAGTATTTTTCAAACTTGGAAGTTAGGGTTTGGTTGTTGTTTCAAATCTAGGGTTTCCAGTTTCTGGGTATTGGTGATTTGAATACCCATTTGGTTGATTTGGGCTTTAAGAGTTCTAGGTATTGTTAATTCAGAGCTCAACTTATTCTGCCAGCCTGTGGAAGCCTAAGTAAATTTCAGATTCATGGAGTCTTATAATGATTGGTCTAGGAGACAACGTGATTGGGATAGGACTCGGAGTGAGATACAAAAATCCATCAGTCAATTAACTGCAATGATACAAATTTCTCTACCTACAATTCTTCCTAAGGTAAAGGTTGAGCCTATAGTCATTGAATTATTTGATCAGTTCCAACAAGAGTGGAGGGCTTATGATGATGATTTTCATGTCCTTATGTCTAATGAAGATTATATTGATATATGTATGAGGCAACAACCCAATGAAAATGAAAAAATGAACCTTCTTGAGAAGATCAAAAATTTGAAACACAATGAAGAGCTTGTTGTCCCAGAAAAGTTGGACAAGCCAATTGATAGTGGCGTAGATTCCCAATCAGCTCATGATGATATTCACCCATCACATTTTAATGGTGACAGTTCAGAAGAAATTGGGTTGGATATTCACACTGAACCCATTATGATGCATGCACCAGATAGCTATATCTTCTTCAGATATTTGCAGAGTGAGCGGAATATGGAATCAGTTATGCATGATACACATGATGGTGTTGTTACAGGTTACATGGCAGCCCCTTCTGATGAAGACAGGCATGGTTTTTTAGATCATAACACAGTTGAGGTTGTTTCTGATTTTAAATCAGCTTATGATGATATTTCATCTCACCAGGATAGCCATGAAAATTCAATGCATGATGAGTCTAGTGTTGATTTACAAAATTTGAAGGCAACCTTAGAAACTATGAAGTCAAACTTCATGATAACTCTTGCAGACGAGAGATCACTATGCCAAGCTTGTTGAAGAGACCCCTAATGCATACAGGAGCAAAAAAGAAGTTAGTCTGCTAACTGAAGAGCTTGAGCAGACTAGAAGCTTTTTGGCGGAGGCTCGTCTTTCATTGCATGAGATAGAGTTGAAACTCAATTCTGTTTTAGAATCCACTGAACAACTGAATCAAGAGAGATCTAGGGAGATTAGGCAGATTGTTGTCGAACTAGATTGCATTCAGGAGGACTATAATTTAACACATTGTCCCATGAGATCAGATTACACAATTTTGGATTAGTGGATTGGCTGTGATAAGCACGAGAGTGATAATAATTTCTCATGGACTCGACAATCCATTTGTATGAGGTGGATCATGATACATATTTTGATAATCCTCTTTTTGAGATGAAGAGTGTTGATTCTTTTCCTGCGATAGATCATGAGGATACATTGTTTGAGACAGGGTGTCTATTTCGACATAAGTCTGAGAGTGATTTCATGAGCATTTTCCAGCCTAATCAGGATGATCGAGGATTGAGTTCTCTTACCCAAGATCGTATGCTTGCATTGATGAGCATCGAGGGTGATGGTAGGAGCATTATATGGGTGATAGTTGATCATGGGTATGAGAGATATGCCGCTGTTCGCTTTTTGGGCAGCCATATCATTTACTTGATGGAGTTTGGTCAGTAGTTTGGTTGGCATTATATGGAGTATCCTACTTATTTCAACACCATGTTCTCTCAGGGAGTTAGTTTAATCAATGAGCAGGTAGGCCTGGTTGAGTCACCTATGCATCAAATGTTTCTTGGCACACAGTTCAGTCATTATGGGCATACCAGTTTTGATTATGAGGCTGAGCTTATTATGGAGTTGCATGAGTGGAGTATGGATGGTCTTTCAGGAGTCTCATAGATAAATTTACACCCTACTTGGTTTAGTATGATGAGGGACGTCATCTTTCCAGAGGATATTTGGTTGACTACAGTAGATTGGGATACATGGGATTATTTGGGTTATTCCAAGAGTGTTAACGCTGAGTTGAGCTGGTCAAGTGATGACTATGGAGGCACTTCCAACATTGTATTTGCAGTGGTTTATGATGATGATTTCTTGGATATGACGTGGCACATGATATTTCATCTCAGTTTAGATAGGCGGACTAGTGCCAAGTTGGGGAGATATTTCATCATGCTATTGCAGTTGAGACTTCAACAGTTTAACCATGTCAGAGGGACAGTGATGATCAGAGTAGCGCAGCGTCGACGTGGCAGTTACTTTCTAAGATTGTTATGGGATCCAGGGATTTGATGGACCTTATCCAGGATGTAGACACTTGACTAGAGTATGTATGCATATTGCTTGAGGACAAGCAATATTTGGGAAGGGTGGACTGTAATGTCCCCTTTTTCTAGGCAGTCAGTGTGCATAACAGTTTAGCCTACTCACGGGTTCTCGTAGGCTAGGGCAGATTGCAGGGGAGCCTAACTGGAGTTCTAGGAGTGGATAATTGAGCAAAATGGGTATTCGAATCCACTCTCAGATGTTGAATCGGATGGATAGAGCCTTGACTTACTATTTTTAGTAAGTTAGTTTTTAGGGTTTCAAGCAAAACGGACGGTGCAATGATATTCTTCATTGAAATGGGTGTCCGTATCTATCCTTCGTTTGCGGATCGGATAATCAGAAGGCCAAGTTTTTAATGTGCGAAGGTTTAATTATATAAAGTAAAGTTATTTAAATACTTTATATAGTTTAAAACCTTATTTTATAAAAAGGGGACGTGGGACTTAAAAAAGAGTTATGTTTCATGATTTATCCCACATTGAGCGTGCAAAAGGAGTTTGTTGTGGAGAAGTCTATTTATTCGGTGGCTTGGTCTCATTTTGTTATTCTATGGATTTTAGTTATTTCCTCTAGAGTTTGAGGCCAGTGGCTGAGACTTCTTCTTCGAAGGGACGGAAACCCCAACGGTGTGGCTGAGGACGAAACCCCTTAGATTTTTGGAGCTGGACGAAACCCCAGTTCTCTGTTGGTGAATTCACACGGGATTCACACTTGGAGCTTCATCAGTCTTCAGAGGTATCTTTCCATGTTTGCTGATTTAATATATTTCAAGGGTTTGCATACATATTGTGGAAAGATTATATTTTTAAAATATTGCAATCTGAACCCTATTTTGAAAAAAATTTGAAAAAAATTTGAAAAAATAAAATTGCTAGTTATTTCTTGTTTCCTAGAGCTTTATTTTCTGATTTTAAGAAATAGTATAGTGTCCCAAATATTAAAAATATCAGAACAAGGGGGGATATTACAGCCTGGCTTCTGCTTGTAGCCCTTTGCCACCAATCTGGCCTTATGCCTGTCTACTCCTTGGGCGTTGAACTTCGTATTATACACCCACTTGACCCCAATGGTTTTCTTCCCTACTGGGAGATCTGCAAGTTGCCATGTGTCATTTTTCTCAATGTCTTCAATCTCCTCGTCCATTGCTTTCACCCACTTCTGATTCTGACTTGCGTCTTCAAACTCAACTGGATCAACCTCAGTAAAGAATGCAAAATTAGAATATTCCTCATCTTGATGAGTTTGGGTTGCCTCGTAAATGTCTTGCAAGCTCCTTGTCTTCGCAGGTGTGACCAAATTCTGGATTCTGCTTGCAAGTGGAGGCGACCGAGATGGTGAGGTTGTGCTGATGATGGCACCATTGTTGCTGCTTGAGGCTGCAGGTGGCTACACACTGCCCTCCTCCAAGTCAACAGACTCAACTACAGCTGGCTCTGACTGGCCAATATTTGACTTCCAGTTCCAGGCTTCATCTTCCAAGATCTTCACGTCTCAGCTGATGATGAGCTTTTTTATCACAGGATTGTACAACCTGTACGCCTTCGGCTGCTCGCTGTATCCTATGAAGATACACTTCTCAGCTCTATCATCCAACTTTTTTCTCTTCTCTTCAAGAAAATGTGCATATGCAATGCACCCGAACACACGCAAATGAGCCACACATGGCTTCAGACCGCTCCAGGCCTCCTAAGGGATTTTGTCCTTCACGCTTTTGGTGGGACATCTATTTAGCAGGTAGACTGCACAAGTTACAGCCTCTGCCCAAAACTCATGCGGTAATACCTTTGCCTTCATCATGTTACATGCCATCTCCATGATGGTCCGGTTCTTCCTCTCAGCTACACCATTCTGTTACAGTGTGTATCTGGCAGTGAGATGCCTCCGAATTCCATGTTGCTTGCAAAAGTTGTGAAATTCGTTGGAGATGTATTCACCTCCACCATCCGTCTTGAGGGTTTTTATCTGGTAGCCGCTCTGTTTCTCCACCAGAGCCTTGAACTCCCTAAACTTGCCAAAAGCCTCCGAATTCTGCTTGATGGCATAGACCCAGGTCTTCTGATTGAAGTCATCAATGAAGGTCAAGAAGTAGCAGTTGCCAGCAAATGTGTTGGTCTGCATCGGATCGCAAATGTCTGAGTGCACCAGATCCAATGGATGTGATGCTCTCCAAGACTGTCTGAAAGGGAACGAATCCTTATGTTGTTTGCCGACTAAGCAGCCTTCACAAATCTGAATTTGTTGCTCTATCAAGGGTAAACCCTTCACCATCTGCTTCTTATGAGCTGATTCAGGCCACTGAAACTCAGGTGACCGAACCTAAGATGCCACAACCAGGTAGCAGCTTTCACAACTGCACTTAGATACATCAACGATTCATTCTGAATCTGCAGTAAAAACATTTTGTTTTTTCGTTATCAACACGGTTGCAATCTACCCATGCGATTTGTCTCTGATGGTGCATACTCCGTCTTTAAACTGGACTATATGCCCCTTCTGCACGAGTTGTCCAATGCTCAGCAGGTTGTGCTTCAGACCAGGCACATAGTAAACATCACATATCTGCTTTCGTTCGTCGTGCCTGGTGTGGATGAGGATATTTCCTTTCCCCATCATGGGAACCTTGTTGTTGTTCCCCATCTTGACCTCGGACTGGACTGTTTCATCTAGTTGTGAGAACATCTCCTTGTTCCTCGTCATGTGGTTGCTGCACCCACTGTCCAAATACCAGATATTCTTCGCTCTCCTCAATATTGCAAGTCAGCAACACGTTTCCTCCTACCCCATTTACGGCTTCATCCATGTAATGGGCCTGCTACTGGTTCTCCTTGGCCATCCTCTTTCTGCACTGTGAGATGTAATGGCCAAATTTCTTGCAATAGTAGCACTAGACCTTTGACATGTCCTTCTTCTGACCAGATCCGGCTTGCTAGTTCTTTGCACCGCCTCTTCCTCCTTGCTGATGGAAGTTGTAGTTGGTCTCTCCCTCACTAGGGTTTGACCGTCCACTTTGCTTGTTTCCTTTCCCATGCCTGCCTCTACCTCTTCCTCCTTGATAACTAGAGGTGCCTTGGTGGGAGTCTTGTCTGCCACTGTCTCGGAATGAGACCTGAGCCTTGGATGCCTACTCCAGAGAGGTTTGAGATGAACGACTCAGCCTCTGCTCATGTGTCTACAACAAAACCATTAGCTCGTCTGTCAAGAGGGTTTTCAGATCTCTCGACTCCTCTATCACAATCACGACAGAGTCAAATTTTGCAGGCAGACTTCTGAGAATCTTCTCCACGATTCTTTGGCTCTGCACGATTTCTCCATTCAATCGCATCTGGTTGATAATGTCCGTCGTTCGGGTGAAGAAGTCGCTCATGGACTCGGACTCACTTATCTACAAGTTCTCAAACTCTCTCCTGAGCATCTACAGCTTCACCAACTTCACCTTGTTGGTGCCCTGATAAGAGCTGGCCAAAATCTCCCAGGCCTGCTTCGCTTTGGTGGCCGATGCGATCCGCAGGAAGATGGTCTTCTCGACTGCTTGCATGATGTAGAAGATGGCCTTATGGTCCTTCTTCGTATTCTCATTCAATAGGTCCTTGTATGCTTGGGAGAGGGCATCCAGTGTTGCTGCATCTGTCAGTTCTGGGTAGTCGTTCTCGACTAACTCTCACAGCTCCTGAGATCCGAACAAGATCTTCATCTGGATACTCTAGTAATCGTAATTCTTGTCGTTGAAGCACGGGATCTGCAACTGCAGCGAATGGTTGCTATCAAAAGCCATTCTGCTTCGGTCTCCACGTCAAGGGCACTTCTACTCTGATACCAATTTGAAGTTTTGAATTTAATTTTTCTTAAACCATAGGGAGAAATTATGCTACACTAGGCGGAAGCAACCGATCAACGCCCAACTGCGCAGGTTAATGGGTGCGTAGTCCAACTGCACTACGCAATCGGGCGGCTGGCCAAGGACTTAGCCAAAAATTGGTTTTTCTCGTCTGACTACGCAGTTTGCAGCCTGCACAGTCAGGTTGCGCTGTGCAGTCGGGCAGCTGGCCAGGGAATTAGCCAAAAAATTGTTGTTCCCGTCTAACTATGCAGTTTGCAGTCTGCGCAGTCGGGCAGCTGCCTTACACTTAGCCAAATAAAATAAAAAAACACCCAATGAACCTTGTTGTCCAAGGGCATGCGCTAATGGGGCGACGTTTGGCTTTGCTCTCAAATCGCTGCGTTGGTAGCAGAAGAGCTCTAATTCTGCAAACGTTGAGTAACAAGTCTTAGTGAGTTTCGAAATCGCTCCGTTAGGAGACGATTGTAGAGGTTCCAGAGAACACCGTCAATGAGGGTAACAGTCAACAAATTAAGACAAATGACTGCAATAAAACAACGATTAAAAATGCATATAAGCATGTCACAATAAGATACAGACAGAGGAAAAATTGAAACCCTACAAATGCGTAAAACTATGGCACAGTTTATTTATCCAAAAAGGGTTTACAAATATCCTCAATAGAGGATATACAAACTTCTGCAGATGAAACTGCAGGATAAACAGCGAAACAAACTAGATACCGAGGCGGCTGCTCGGACATGAAACAAAATGAGCTTTACTGCTCATTGATCTACTTCTGAAAATAACTGCTGCTTTTGCCCGCTGTGTCCTCTCTCACTGCTCTGTTGAACCTTCTCTTGCTGCTTCAAAATCCACCACACCAAATGCACCCCAAGCTAGGGTTTAGAATGGCAAATCACCAACCGGTGCACGAAGGAATTAACCAACCACATAACTCGCACGCGGGAAGTAAAAACTGTTTGGACAGCTGATATGTGTGATGTCACATCGAACTTCCTGGCGATACGCCCAGGTTCGTTGATTTTCGCGAGCGCAGTCCAGCTGTGCCCAGGTTCGGAGCGCAGTTGGGCGAAGACGAAAAATCAGGATTAATATTTCTAACAGTAGCAAATGTGGATTCTACCAGCATACTTTGATATTAGTGATTGGGGCACATACTAATTTTGGATCTTTGAGGCACATCGAATGGTTCAGGGTCTTCCATTGATTGAACCTCCTTTAGGTGTTTGTGAGGGGTTGTTTGGGATAAACACCATTGGAATTCGTTTCGTAAAGACACATTCACATCATGCTTCAAATCCTTAAGGATGTTTATTGTACAATTTAGATCATCAACAAGGATCCTACTTGTGTTGTCAAAGGCATGTCTCCTTTTGAGATATTTGCCAATGAGAACCCTTTTGTTTTACATTTTTAGATATTTGGGTCTATTTGGGTCTATTTGGGCCTATATCCCCATCTAGCTATGGATTAAGCTTCGAGCAAAGAGTAAAAAATGCATTTTATTTATTTATTTTGGTATGACATAAGGTTGAAGGGTTATCAACTTTATAATTCCAATATGCACAAGGTTATTGTCAGGCATGATGCCCATTTAGATTAGGCGTCTTTAAACATACCTTTGGGATAGATTTCAACTTTACTTGTGGATTCTCTTTTCTCTTTGTTCCTATTGATATTTACTTTCAAACAAATTTTGTTGAAGTTTCTTTTGCTCCACCTTCCAACCACTCAAATCCTTCTGATGATTTTGATGACCCTTCTTATGGATCTTCTTTGGAAGGTGATTCTTCTCCCACTCTAGATGCTTCTATTCTTCACATCTTTACTTTTGACATAAGTCATATTCTTGCTCTTGATTTGACTTCTCACAATGGGTTTCCTTTTCTTGAGCTGCCTCATTTTATAGCTCGCCCTATGCCCAAATAGGCAAGGAGCACCTTGTAGGATGCCATGTATCTCCTCAAGGAGGAAAATAAATTGTAAGCCCCTGAACTTGTGCCTTGCCGAGTGAGGTGGATGTTGATGGAAATCCAATCACTTATAATCAAGCTAAGGGATATCAAAAATGACAAGGAGCTATGCAAAGAGAGTATGGTTCTATTGTGAAGAATTAAATATGGGAGTTGTTTTCTCACCCAAGGGCAAGAACACTATTAGTTGCAAATGGGTCTATAAAAACAAGTATGGTGTTGATGGTATTAGGTTTGTACACATTTGCTTTCCTATTCTTGATAGCAAACTAAGTTGTCAAATATTCCACCGCTTCGTTGAGAAAGTGGATACCCTACTTGGAAATGATCTTCATTAAACAACTAAATCTAGTAACAATTCATTTATAGATTAACTGTGCAACTTCTTCCTCTATCTCTTGCTTCACTAGTTGAGCTTCAACCCACTTAGTCAATCTTTCTCTGGCATCCTGCATACAATCAATCTTTGTATCCTTTCTCTCCAGTTCCCACTTGATCAAGAATACATTTTCAAAAATTTCCCAAGGTCAACCATCCTTCCATAAGAAGTCTTTATAGCACTTTGAAGGAGATACCCTTCAGTGAAGAGCTTCCCCATTTAAAAATATGTCAATGTGGTATTATCAATGAAACTTACCAAAATTTACAGATTTGAATTTCATCAACTCTCTAACATCTATATCATATTCTCCTAAAAAACTTTGTAACTCCATAAACTCACACTAAAAAATGACAATGAAAACTAGGGTTTATGAAATTTATCTCTTCACCATTTTGAAGCTAAAATTTTACATAAATAAGTAGATACCAAACATTTTGTTCAAAACACAACAAATAGCAGTTGATTTGCTTACCTAGACTGGAAGATACTTCAAATTATGTTTTTAAAAAAACACAATTTGAAAAACTGTCAGTGCCCTTGTTCCAGATGGTTGACTTCACAGGGTCATATCTCCTTCAATACTATTTGGATTCCTTCGTTAAACCACTATTTTTTAAGCTTTCCAAACACTGAACAAGATGGCACAAGAATTGTCCGAGTCAGACAACTCTATGCAAAGATTGGATCTTGGAAGATGAGATGTTTTCTAGAAAAAAATTACCCAATTTTTGCAATCAAAAAAAAAAATCTCCACTTTACTAGGATTGTGGCACTGATTCCACTTGTTACAACACTTTATTTTCATGAACATAAATCATCTACAGTATACTAATATATAAAATAATTCAACCACAAAGTAATAGTCCACTATGCAATAATCCATACAATGAGACAAAGAATATACCCTTAAGGTGGGAATATACCAATAATATTCCTTATGGAAGGAATAACTCCACAAGGTCTCCGAAGATGAGAGGTTATTCCATGGGAAAAGATGATCACAAGACAATGCTTGATATGATTTCTTGCAATGACTATATTCCTTCTTTATATACCCAACATCTAATGCTACTTTGAGGAGGGATATCCCTAACCCTAGCTGACTTCTAAACCCTTATCCATCTCATTATTATAATACAATATTCCAATACATTGAACCTTGGGTTATGTGTGGCTTATGCCAACTATCCATAATACCCATATACAATATAATATCATATTCCAATATAACTATCCTTAGGTACCATGGGAAAGGTACGGATCCACATTTCAATCTTCCTTAGTAGCTCCTACTCTTGTGTACAATAATCTTTCGCCTTCTCTTTGGCTCACTGGACCAACTTCATGATCTCAATCATTAGGTTTCAATATTCCTAGCATGGACTATACTCCTTGATCATATGCTCTTTCTGATCCCATTTGATCTTGTCTTCCTATGTTTGGTACCATCACAGAGCAACACTATACAAAAATGTGGGAAGTAACTTAGTCCATTGCTCCTTCTATATCAAGCCATTACAAATGCATGCTCTCTTATATTCTTGAATGAAAGCTTTGGCATCTTTAGAGGTTTCGGCGGAAAAGAGAGAATTTTTCTCAAATTTTCTCCCATAAACTTCTTGGAATCTCAAGTACGACTAGGAGTAGGTGTATAAGTTGTTTCTTTGCAGCACTTATTCAATATTCACCAACAAGTCTTACAAACAACACAATCACCAAAGAGGAATGGTCTTGTCAACCAAACCAAAAATGTCAATCTGCAGCACAAAAATAATGTTTTCCCAAGCCCTCTTCTTGCTATGGTATTTCACTTTGATGCATAGAATTTAATGGGGATGGTCTATTATCATACAAAACTTATACACAAATAGAATATACACATTGGCATGAACAAGGATAGACGATGTTAATGATAGCACAATAGGGGTGACACAACAAGACAAAAATCTTTTTATTTTATATGCAAAATAAGGAGTAGATAGATGCTCTCCAAATTGTCTAAGGGAGTGGATTCAGTCTTCCTATTGAGCCTCCACCTCTCATGGACTCACCCAATGACCATGTTCCACATTCTCACTTAGACAATCCTTGGACACACTTTGTACAAAGAGACACTCTTCCTTTGGCTACTTGGACTTCCTAGCCCTTACTCTCTCTAGCTTGACTCTTGCTTACTTGAGCTCTAAAATGTCAACTTGCCTCCTATAGGGGGATCTCCTCTATTTATAGGCTCATAAGTGCTATATACTACATGAATGGAGAACTCAAGATAGATACATGTCAATATATTCTAGATATATTTTTTAGAATCTTATCATTATATGAAGATATTCTTGGTATGAATACCATCTTCTCTTGGACTCTTCCTAAAACATTTATAATTACATGAGATGGTTAAAATATCACATGTTTCTAGAGATTCTTCTCTTGGACTTTTCCCATGATATCTCAATAATTTTAATAATAATTCCAAAAGTACTTTGGACTATTGTATACTTTTAGACACTTTCTAAATATTTAACAAAATATCATCACACATTTATTTACATCATATCTCAAGACACTTGACATTGTGACAAAAGCAATTTACCATGACAGACACTTTTACTATTTAACTTTGCTTTTTTCCATGACCTGTCCCAGACACCACATTCTTATTGTATTGCTTCCATACAACCATATTGTTTGTACTACAGTTATTCCTTAACGGGCCATAATATTCTCGAATAGCTACTATGCCGCAATTGTCCCAAACAAGCTATTGAGCCGTAATATTTTTGAACAAGCTACCTAAGAGTATGTTGTACATACTTCTTATGCTATTAGATATGTAAATAACATGGCAACATACTATGGCAATGGTAGGTATAATGGATAACAAAAGGAAAAAAAAAAAAAAAAAACTGGTACATCACCATTGCTTAACTTGGGGAAGAAGAAATTACAAAGGATGGAATGAAAGGGGGAATTTCACATCGTCTTCCCTGAACTGTGGCTTCCTTTATATAGAAAAGGAACAAAAGTGAAATATATTAAGAAGGGACAAAACAATTATCTTATCAAACTGATTGTTGACCCAAAATATGTGTAAGAGGCCTGCAAGGTACTTCACAAATACTGCCAAAATTGTGGAGCAAGTCATCCACAAGAAATCTTGATTGTGGGAATCGAACTTGCTAATCTCCACCTCTGTTTTTGATGCTAAAAAAGTGAAAAGATATGTTACCATGAAGAATGACTTTGTTTAGTCTTTGGAAAGACAACATAGATGCCTATCTACATTGGGGTTGGAAGGCTCTCTATCTCCTCAAATGTTAAATGGTGTAGGAGAAGCTGGTGGCACAAAAAGCTGAGAGGAAGTATAATAATCATTATATTGTGAATCAGTCCTGTTTTGATAACCAATTCCTTCTTGAGATGGATAAAATGTAGGTTGAATTGATGTAATAATGCCTTGACCATATTTGCCAAGACTAGCACCATTGTAATCCATTTGACAATGCAAATTGTTTTTAGTAGGTGGTAGAAATTATATTATATGGGTTTTAACTGGTGCCCAAAACCAGAAACATAAGCATATGACGAAAAGTATGTAGAGAAGCACAAAACAAGGTGTCTACACCCTAGCCGCTCCATGAACTAGACCAGAGAAAAAACAGACCCACGCAAGGGTTGTTTAACAGAAAAACAAAGATTGAAAGAGAGAGCCCACACAGGGGCTAAGGAGAACATAAAGAAAAATCAAACCAGTGCCCACACAGGGGTCAAAATATTAATACCAAAATTCCCACGCAGGGTTCAAAATATTAGTACCAAAATTCCCACGCAGGCGAACAAAGCTCGAAAGAAAAAACAAACCAACTCTAATCATCGACAATTTTCAGCTACAGAGCTCTTTTGGCCATGTTTCTTGACCAACAGTTTCAGGGAGGCGCTGATGCTATCCATGCCACTGATGATGCTACTAAGGATTGTGTTGTGGACCAAGTTGAAGATGGCCATCGAAGAAGCAATTCTGTCACTCCCATCATCATAATTTTTGAGGCGAGCATACCTCTCAAGGCTGGTTGTGCATTTCCAAGTTGACAGCAGCAGCATTAAGGACATTTTGAGGGATAATTTGGTGCTAGATGGACAGATTCTTGTGACTAATCCTAACATTGGCGAGAAAATCAACAGACTTGTTAACTTCCCGATACACATGGCAGGTTGTAGTGTTGTGAAAATTCTGCATCAAGACCTTAGCTTCCTGAATAACAGTGCGCACGTTCCATGAAGGAATTCTATCACTGATGATAGAGTTTGTAACATTCATGGAATCACCTTCAATTTGTAAATTTCCCCTGTAATCTCTAAGAATTTCTAGCCCTCTCCACAACACACGAGCGTTAGCATAGTGGTTAGTTTGGATGCCCAAAAACTCAGCATAAGCCACTATAAGTCGTCCATTGTGATCCCTAACCAGACCTCCGGCACCCGTTGCACCCGGATTTCCTTTAGAAGCACCATCATAGTTAATATTAATCCATCCTACAGGAGGAGTCCCATGAGCGCCAATTCTGGGATGGGGATTAGGAGTAGAGCTGGTACTATGGGGAATACTGAGGGAACGGAAAAGAGTAGACTCAAGGGCAGACTCAGGTGGTTTGGTGCAAGGGAAAAGCTTAGAATTTTCAACAGCAAAGGTGATGGTTTTTTTGGCAACAGAGAGAGTCCCTGAGGGTATTTGAAAAGATTCTACTGTTTCTTTCGAGCCAGATCTGCCACAGGAGATGATGGAGACAAACTTTCCACAAAGAAGACAACCTAGAATTTCTGAAAGGCATGGGCCACTAGGAGTAAAAAAGAGCCAGGGAGTTGGGCTAGGCCTTGGTTATATGAAATGTGGACATGAGATGATCCATGGCAGAGTGGAAGAAAGAAAATTCCGTAAATATGTGGTTGATAGATTCTCAGGCCGTCAATGTAATGTCCCTCCCTGTTATGATATTTTTAATATTTGGGACACTATACTATTTCTTAAAATCAGAAAATACAACTCCAGGAAATAGGAAATAACTAACAATTTTATTTTTCAAATTTCTTTCAAAATAGGGTTCAGATTACAATATTTTAAAAATATAATCTTTCCACAATATGTCTGCAAACCCTTGAAATATACTAAATCAGCAAACATGGAAAGATACCTCTGAAGATTGATGAAGCTCCAAGTGTGAATCCTGTATGAATTCACCAAAAGAGAACCGGGGTTTCGTCCAGCTCCAAAAATCTGAGGGGTTTTGTCCTCAGCCACACCGTTGGGGTTTCTGTCCCTTCGAAGAAGAAGTCTCAGCAACTGGCCTCAAACTCTAGAGGAAATAACTAAAATCCAGAATATAATGAAATGAGACCAAGCCACCGAATAAATAGACTCCTCCACAACAAACTCCTTTTGCACGCTCAATGTGGGATAAATCATGAAACATAACTCTTTTTTAAGTCCCACGTCCCCTTTTTATAAAATAAGGTTTTAAACTATATAAAGTATTTAAATAATTTTACTTTATATAATTAAACCTTCGCACATTAAAAACTTGGCCTTCGATTATCCGATCCACAAACTGAGGATAGATACGGACACCCATTTCAGTGAAGAATATCACTGCACCGTCCGTTTTGCCCGAAACCCTAAAAAGTAACTTACTAAAAATAGTAAGTCAAGGCTTTGTCTATCCGATTCAACATCTAAGAGTGGATTCGAATACCCATTTCGCTCAATTATCCGCTCCCAGAACTCCAGTTAGGCTCCCTTGCAATCTGCCCTAGCCTACGGGAACCCGTGAGTAGGCTAAACTGTTATGCACACTGACTGCCTAGAAAAAGGGGACATTACAGTCCGCCCTTCCCAAAGATTGCTTGTCCTCAAGCAATATGCATACATACTCCAGTCAAGTGTCTGCATCCTGGATAAGGTCCATCAAATCCGTGGATCCCATAACAATCTTAGAAAGTAACTGCCACGTCGACACTGCGCTACTCTGATCATCACTGCCCCTCTGACATGGTTAAGTTGTTGAAGTCTCAACCGCAATAGCATGATGAAATCTCTCCCCAACCTGGCACTAGTCCGCCTATCTAAACTGAGATGAAATATCATGTGCCACGTCATATCCAAGAAATCATCATCATCAACCACTGCAAATACAATGCTGGAAGTGCCTCCATAGTCATCACCTGACCAGCTCAACTCAGCGTTCACACTCTTGGAATAACCGAGATAATCCCATGTAGCCCAATCTACTGCAGTCAAAAAAATATCCTCTGGAAAGATGACGTCCCTCATCATACTCAACCAAGTAGGGTGTAATTTTATCTGTGAGACTCCTAAAAGACCATCCATACTCCAATCCTGCAACTCCATAAGAAGCTCAGCCTCATAATCAAAATTGGCATGCCCATAATGACTGAAATCTGTGCCAAGAAACATCCGATGCATAGGTGGCTCAACCAGGCCTACTTGCTCACTGATTAAGCTGACCCCCTGAGAGAACATGGTGATCAAATAAGAAGTAGGATACTCTATATAATGCCAACCAAACTGCTGACCAACCTCCATCAAGTAAATGATATGGCTGCCCAAAAAGCGAACAGCGGCATATCTCTCATACCCATGATCAACTATCACCCATATAAATCTCCTACCATCGCCCTCAATGCTCATCAATGCAAGCATACAATCCTGGGTAAGATAACTCAATCCCAGATCATCATGATTAAGCTGGAAAATGCTCATGAAATCACTCTCAGACTCATGTTGAAATAGACACCCTGTCTCAAACAATGTATCCTCATGATCTATCACAGGAAAAGAATCAACACTTCATCTCAAAAATAGGATTATCAAAAGACGTATCATGATCCATCTCATATAGCGGATTGTCAGTCCATGAGAAATTATTATCACTCTCATGCTTATCACAGCCAATCCACTGATCCGAAATTGTGTAATCCGATCTCATGGGACAATGTGTTAAGTTATAGTCCTCTTGAATGCAATCTAGTTTGACAACAATCCGCCCAATCTCCCTGGCTCTCTCCTGATTTAGTTGTTCAGTGGATTCTAAAACAGAATTGAGTTTCAACTCTGTCTCATGCAATGAAAGACGAGCCTCCGACAAAGAGCTTCTAGTCTGCTCAAGCTCTTCAGTTAGTTGACTAACTTCTTCTTTGCTCCTGTATGCACTAGGGGTCTCTTCAACAAGCTTGGCATAGTGATCTCTGTCTACGAGAGTGCTCATGAAGTCTGACTTCATAGTTTCTAAGGCTGCCTTCAAATTTTGTAAATCAGCACTAGACTCATTATGCATTGAATTTTCATGGCTGTCTTGGTAAGATGAAATATTATCGTAAGTTGATTTAAAATCAGCAACAACCTCAACTGTGTTATGATCTAAAAAATCATGCCTGTCTTCATCAAAAGGGGCTGCCACGTAACCTGTAACAACACCATCATGTGTATCATGCATAACTGATTCCATATTCAGCTCACTCTGCAAATCTCCGAAGAAGATATAGCTATCCGGTGCATGCATCATAATGGGTTCAGTGTGAATATCCAACCCAAGTTCTTCTGAACTGTCACCATTAAAATGTGATGGGTGAATATCATCATGAGCTGATTGGGAATCTACGTCACTATCAACTGGCTTCTCCAACTTTTCTGGGGCAGTAGGCTCTTCATTGTGTTTCGAATTTTTGATCTTCTCAAGAAGGTTCATTTTTTTATTTCCATTGGGTTGTTGCCTCATACGCATATCAATATAATCTTCATTAGACATAAGGGCACGAAAATCATCATCATGAGCCCTCCACTCTTGCTGGAATTGATCAAATAATTCAATGACTGTAGGCTCAACCTTTACCTTAGGACGAATTGTAGATAGAGAAATTTGCATCATTGCAGTTAATTGACTGATTGATTTTTATATCTCACTCTGAGTCCTATTCCAATCACGCAATCTCCTAGACCAATCATTATAAGACTCCATGAATATGAAATTTACTTAGGCTTCTACAGGCTGGAAGAATAAGCTGAGCTCTGAATTAACAATACCCAGAACTCTTAAAGCCCAAATAAACCAAATGGGTATTCAAATCACCAATACCCAGAAACTGGAAACCCTAGATTTGAAACGGCAACCAAACCCTAACTTCCAAGTCTGAAAAATACTCACGGCTGTTGCAATTTTTATTTTTTTATTTTTTTTCACACAATACTGAAATCATTTCTGAAATTTACATCAAACCTTGAACAGTCTAGCAGGAAAAACCAGCTCTGATACCACTGTAATGTCCCCCCTCTGTTATGATATTTTTAATATTTGGGACACTATACTATTTTTTAAAATCAGAAAATACATCTCTAGGAAATAGGAAATAACTAACAATTTTATTTTTCAAATTTCTTTCAAAATAGGGTTCAGATTACAATATTTTAAAAATATAATCTTTCCACAATATGTCTGCAAACCCTTGAAACATACTAAATCAACAAACATGGAAAGATACGTCTGAAGATTGATGAAGCTCCAAGTTTGAATCCTATGTGAATTCACCAACAGAGAACCGGGGTTTCGTACAGCTCCAAAAATCTAAGGGGTTTCGTCCTCAGCCACACCGTTGGGGTTTTCGTCCCTTCGAAGAAGAAGTCTCAGCCACTGGCCTCAAACTCTAGAGGAAATAACTAAAATCCAAAATATAATGAAATGAGACCAAGCCACCAAATAAATAGACTCCTCCACAACAAACTCCTTTTGCACGCTCAATGTGGGATAAATCATGAAACATAACTCTTTTTTAAGTCTCACGTCCCCTTTTTATAAAATAAGGTTTTAAACTATATAAAGTATTTAAATAATTTTACTTTATATAATTAAACCTTCGCACATTAAAAACTTGGCCTTCTGATTATCCGATCTACAAACTGAGGATAGATACGGACACCCATTTCAGTGAAGAATATCACTGCACCGTCCGTTTTGCTCGAAACCCTAAAAAGTAACTTACTAAAAATAGTAAGTCAAGGCTTTGTCTATCCGATTCAACATCTGAGAGTGGATTTGAATACCCATTTTGCTCAATCATCCGCTCCCAGAACTCCGGTTAGGCTCCCCTGCAATCTGCCCTAGCCTACGGGAACCCGTGAGTAGGCTAAACTGTTTTGCACACTGATTGCCTAGAAAAAGGGGACATTACAGTCAAGCAAAGATGGCATCTATTAGGAACAACCATCCCTCTCTTCATGATATTATCATTAGTGAGGATCTTGTTTTGGATGGCCAACCAAGAAAAAAAAACTTTAGGTATGAGGCTTTTAAGCCAAACCAGATTGAAAGGAATGAGAGAAGGTTGGGGAGCGAAAGTCAACAGATAAGCAGATTTGACAGAAAAAAGACCAGAGTCAGTTTCTTTCCAGAAAGGGGTATCATGAGACATACCAAATGGAATTATAGTTGCCCTCAGAAATGTTGATAATTCTGTGACAACATTTGAAATTTGGGCGTCAACATTTGCAATGTGGAGCTCTTTCCATATTTTGGGTTGGACTGAAGAGTCTATGAAAGGCTGCACCACTGAGACTCTGTTGTTCTCACTAAGCATTTGATTGGAGATCCACCTGTCTGACCAAAAATTTATCCTGTTTCCTATTCCAAGCTGCCATCTGGTTCCCCTTTGAATAAGAGGTCTGGTCTAGAGGATTGATTTCCAGAAGATGAACCCAACTTTAGGAATATTTTCATCCATAAAATTCCAGATGTGGGTGTATTTTTAATTGATGAAGGAAACCCATTCAATATTGCAATTGGTAAACACCTTCCAAGCCTGCTTGGCCAATAATGCCATGTTCATATTACTAATTCTTCTAAGACCCAGCCCTCCCTGACTTTTGGGTAAGCAAACCCTTTCCCAGCTGACCAGATGAAACTTTTTTTATCCTCTGAACCTGCCCAAAGGAATCTCTTCTGAATCTGTTCAATTTTGTTATAGACAGAAACTAGGGCTTTGAATACTGACATAAAATAAACAGGAATACTTTGAAGACAAGCCATAGTGAAAGTGGCTTTGGTTGCTTGGTATAGGAAGGCCCCTTTTCAACCTGCAAGATTTTTATTGATTCTTTCAATAACATTGCTCCACATAGACTCTTTGGGGCAACTGGTGAACAGGGGAAGCCCTAAATAGACAGTGGGAAGCTCAGATATGACACACTGAAGAATACGATCAATATTGACCTGTCTAGACATGGGGTATTAAGAAATAAAACTTTACTCTTGGCATAGTTTATCTTTTGCCCTACAACCTCTTCGTAGAGATCTAAAATACCTTTAATTGACTTTGCTTCCCAAACTGAAGCATGGGTGGCTAAGATAGTGTCATCTACGAATTGTTGATGAGAAAGGGGTCTCATGTTGGAAGCAGCTTGAATACTAGAGATCGTGCCATCCGAGCAAGCAGCTTTGAGAGCTCTTCCAAGGGATTCAACAAGAATAATGAAGAGAATAGGTGACAGGGGATCCCCTTGCCTAAGCCCTCTGTTGCTTGGGAAGTAACCTGTTGCAGAACCATTGACTAACACTGAGAACCAGGGGCTAGAAATGCAGCCTTGAATAAGTTTGACCCACTCTCTATGGAAACCAAACTTGAGAAGGACAGCAAGAAGGAAATATCGATTGACCCTATCAAAAGCTTTATTCATATCAATTTTAAGGACCAGGACAACTTTTTTGTTGTTGGAGATAGAATGGAGGACTTCATGCAAAGTTATGATACCATCAGTTATAGATCTTCCTTTTATCGAAATGCCTTGGTAGGGATCTATGATTTGGGGAAGAAATTCTTTCACTCTGGATGCCATAGCTTTGGTTAGGATTTTATAAATCACATTACACAAACTGATGGGTCTAAAATCCGCCATAGATTTGCACACAGGCCCTTTAGGATCAAGACCTATGAAGGTAGAATTAATACCTCTGGGGATGGATTTTGCATGTTGGAGTATTGCCTTGCACATATCTTGCACATATCTTAACTTGGAATATTTGCATTTTCGAGATAGATCTTAAATCAAGCATGGTTCACTAACGTCTAGGAAGAAGTCTGGGTTGGTGAACAAAACAAGCCGACGAAATAATAGATTAATTCAAATTTACAACATAAAGGAAAAAGTGTGGCCCTGAAAAGAGACATGTTTGATCCGCAAAGGATTCTGTCTGTACTCAAAGTAGGAGTGCAACTGCACGCCATTCGTTTTGCTTAAATAATCTTATTTGTCTGCTAAATCGGCCTACTCAATGCTGAATTAGTTCTTGTAATATGTACCACTTACTCAAACCCTAGAAGCATCTACAAACTGGTTTTAAGCTACATAGAAAAATTTTGATCTTAAATTATTTCTACTTTCAGATTTCATTTGTTCAATTTTCAATTGGCTATGTGGGGTGGGATTGAAAGGTCCTATACATTGAATATTATAATAATTTAATAATTATATATATATATATATATATAAAATAATATTTGAATTTTTATAAAAAATTTGATGGTGCTACTTGATATCATTTATTCAATTGGTAAAGGGATTTTAATTTCTGGAGAAATATACCTGTGTAAATTGTAATAGATACGCTAGACACGCCAATTTAAAAAAAAGAGATGCTGGAGACCCTATAGAGATTTGAAAATTCATATTCCCGCCTTCCCCTTGCTACCCTAAAGCCGTTTGATCACCTGATACCGCTCGTTCACTTGCCATCATCTCCGCTATTGCTCAACCCAAATGAAACCCTCGCATAGTCGCTTGCCAAAAATATCGTTCACACATAGGGATGCGCTAGCATCCGTGTTGCTCCAAATGATCTAAAAATTGGTGGAGACATTCTAGGGTTTGTCAGGCATCTACCCTCAAAATTTCCACAATGCAAATTCAATCCAATGCTTGTGTTTTTCTCAAGAAATCAATGTCAGCATTGGTCTTTGAGAGAGAAGAGGCCTGAGATAGAGTATTAGAAACAAATGAAGCTAAATCATCTACATCTGCTTCAAACATTGGATTTTCAAACACAAATTGTAAAGGGAGTATGGAGATAAAAATACATTTGATTAAAAAATTGAGAAGCACCTAAATTTGCTAATGATATTAGGTGAGAAATTGCAGTTGCAAAGAGAGCATGTCCTCTACTTGCTTGAGAGGAAGAGGGTGGATCCAACTTGATGTTGTGCTTCTTCAGTGTTTCTTCTAATGCTTCCATCTTCTTAAGCCAACAAGATTCCTAATGACCTAGAATATTGAAATAAGAAAAAGTGAACTTCTCTTTGATTAAACCAAAATTTTATTTTTCTCTCATGTGGTGAATAGGATTATCATTGATGTTGTTGCTTGGAATGTTGTGTGGGATAGTGCTTCCTTCCTTTCTCTACATGGCTATTAGGGCTTTTTTTCTTGAATTTAGATTTTTAATAGAACTAATGTACATGAGCATATCTTGTTCATGAGTTAGTCACTCAACAAAACTATCAAAACATGACATCTTATAAGCATCACTACATGCATCACGAGTAGAATAGAAAGTGGAAACAAAGACAAAATAAGGTCCTTTCAATTTAGAAAAGAAAATATATATTAGCTACTCATATGTTCTTTTGATTTCATAATAGCTGAGTTGGAGAGGAAATTGCTTGATTTCAACTAGGAGATCTTCGATGTGAGGAAAACCTTCTGCATCAAGATTCATTAGTTGGTTCTCTAGTTGATGCCCTTGGATGACATTCTGCTTGCCAAATAGTTCATCAAACTTCTTTCAAGCTGCTTGTGGAGTATTAGTAACTTAAAGGTGAAACTTAACGTCATCAAAGACTTAACATTTCTATCAAACCTCAAGCTACATCTGCTTGGTTGTGTAGCATGGCGAGAGTATTCCACTCTTGGAGGAACAATTTGAATGACACATTTAATGATCAACCAAGATTGCAATTAATAATGTCTTCCAATTGTATGACACTGGTTGCTACAACGACTTATATGGCAAGTGTTTAACACTCCACTTGTATGACAAATTGGCAATTGACTTGTATGGCAGTTACTTGTATGACAATCGCTTGTGCGACAATGATTTATATGGAAAACACTTGAATGGTATCACAAGTTGGCGACTCTTTGTACTACACTCTTCTAAGTTATACTTGTCGTACAACAATTCTGGATTGCAACTCATATCCAACCTGCACATAAAACTTGCAAAGACAACCTACAATTCTACTTGCTACAACAATGGCATCACACAGAATGTATACACAAACACCGATGAAGGATGAATAATATTGCATTTACTCTTGCTTGTACAGCACTTGCATTACATGCACAGTATAATGCATGCATGGAATATCTCCTTCCTTGCCAACGACACCAACCACACACTTCGGCCTTCAACACAATTACTCCAATGAATGAGGGAAGGGTCTTATTTATACAACTAAAAAGTAGTTGCAACCTCCAACTACTTGACACCTCATCATTTTCTTAAATTACATTTGACATTCATTTGACTTACATTTACATTTCATTTTATGACTCACTTTATGGCTTGTCCATACATAACTAATACTTTACTAAAAATTACACATTATCACATATAATATTACATCACAACTTTATAACTGTATACGTATGAACATTTTTCAAACACTTTGCGTATGAACTACAAATAAATTATGCATCCATATCAATTTGCTTGCCTGCATCTATCCCTTCCTCTAAAATTTTTGGCATCCTCGATGACACATGAGCTGAACACTGGGGATAAAAACTGAACACATGCTGGAATCTCTTATCGCACTCCTGCTTTCTCCTATTCCAGATATCTTTTGCAATTGGCATCACTTCAAATTGCTGCACACAACACACTGTCCTCTGATTGCTCACTCCACGTTTTCCAATAAGTCATATCAACATGTCAAACATGATCAACATGACTAACATGACAGACAACACTCATCCCCACCTTTGTCAGGGGTCAAGGGGGTGGGAGCCCCTTTGTAGGGTCAAGTGGCAATGCCCCTTGCAGGGTCAAGGGGCAGCACTGCAAAACCTCAATAGCAAAACCATTGAAACCTTCACCATCTGAACTAAAATTTTCTCGTCTACATTTTGGTAGCCTTTGCTCAACCCACTTAAATAGTTTCCCCTTGACTTCAAATTACTTCTCTCTTGTTGCTGATAAATGATTCTGGGATTTTGATGACTCTTAGCCTCTAATAGACATCCCTTGGTCTCATATGGATAACTTCTTGGCTTGAACGACCCCCCTCCATACTACTAACACCAACTAGACTACTTGCCTTGAGTCTTGACGGTCTGGACTCTCCACTATACGGCAATGTCTACGACATCCAATAATGATGACACTTTGCTTGTACGGGACTCTGCTTGTATGACACTCTGGTTGTACGACAAGCACTTGTATGTCAAGCATTTGTTCGACAATTGCTTGTATGGAAGCATATGTTGTCAACACTTATACGGCAACATATGTCGGCAACACTTGTATGGCAACATGTGTCGTCACACCCCAGCTTGTGCAATAGTGTGCCATCACACCACTTGTACAACATTGTGTTGTCACACCACAACTTGTACAACAGCATTCTGTCATACCACACCTTGTACGAAAATGTGCCATCATACCACAAATTGTACGATACTAGCAACTCATCGCATATGGCCTTGGCAACTCGTCGTACAACCTTGTAACTTTTGAATGGCCCTACTCCAGATGGTCAAACAGCGAACACTCTCTCTCTCTTCATTGTTTGTAGCATTCACTCTATCATTTGTATCACTTACTTCCCCATCTGCATCAACCACTTTTACAACTTCTCCCTACGCAACTTCAACTATTTGTTGGATTTGAGCCTCTTCAATTGAATCAAATTCACCTCCTCAATTGCAATCAGGTTCATCAAGTTCACCTCCTCTATTGCAATCAAGTTCATCAAGTTCACCTCCTCAATTGCAATCAGGTTCATCAAGTTCACCTCCTCTATTGCAATCAAGTTCATCAAATTCACCTCCTCTGCTTTCAGGTTGGGGCTATGACTCTTCTCTGGTGCTTCCATATCTGTACACATCATTGGTTCATCTCAACTCGTAGCACCTTGAAATTTACGTGCGAAATGCCTCCACAAATGACATTGTCGACATTGGACAATGGGTCTGCCATCAATATATACTTAATTCTGCATTTTCTAGTTCTCTAGAAGTTGTCACAGACTGCAACACCAGTAGCATCCCCCCTTAGTACAATCTCCCTTTTTGCTACATATTCTTGTAGTGATGATCTTGTGCTCTCCAAGTCACACTCATCCTCGAAGTCATTGTTCTTCTCTTCAAAGTCGCATTCTTCACTGACATCTCAACCCCAACACTTGAACGATGAACTACTCTCATTTTCAAAATCATCTCTCACTGAAAGTCATTCTCAATATTAGATCACTTTCATTTCCAGGGTCATTCTTGTCCGCATTAAGATGACCCCAACATTTTAGTGATGTCTTTGCATCACTTTCCAAGTGCAAGGCCTGCTCCAAGGCCTCTTGATATGACGTCAGAGGAACCACCTCGATCTTCTTCCGGTACACATCCAATGGATCTTCTTCAACACATCCGATGGATTTTCCTCCATCCGATATATCTTCCTCCAGATGGATAAACAACCCACTCAACCTCCAGCTGTATGAAACTATGAATGAACAAACTTGTTCTCACCCTGTTCCATTCTATATATTTCAGCAATGACTACATCATCATTGTGGAACAATCGGAATTCCTTCATGAATGCATCGCGCAACTCTTCCCAAGTTTGGTACTTGCCTTTTGGAAATCTCATGTACCAGTCCATTGCAATTCCACAAAATGTCGCAAGGAATAACCTCCTCCAATCTGTGACATTATTCTGCCCATTTGTTTTCCACATCATGAGGCAGATTTTCCAATGCATGACTGGGTCTTCTTTTTCCCCTCCATGAAACATTGGACAATTACATGATATACCAAATTTGGTCTTTGTTTTGATAGGTTGACTTGATATTGGCAATGGTTGTTTACGTGGCTCTCCTTTACACATATCATCACACAGTATCTTTCCTTCTTCATGCATATCATCAAGCGCACCACACCATAATTACTCTTGTGCCAGACTCCTGTCCTACGCACCATGAGACGTGCCAACCTGCAGTTGCTTCGATGTCAGACTCCCATCCTACTTACCATTGAGTACACCAACCTGCAGTTGATGATGTGTCGTACTCCCATCTTGTGCATTGTTGTCCCATCTTGTGCATTGTTGGGCATGCCATATTGTATTTGCATTGATGTCAGACTCACATCCTGCTCACCATCAGGTACATCAACTTGCAATTGCTACAACCCGAAACATTATTTGTACTTATGCAATTCCTCACCAACGCCTTCTAGCAACTTTTGCTATACCTTGCTTGTACAACCCTTCAGCTTATTTGTACAACATTCTGTCGTTCTACTGTACACACCCTCTGCTTGTATGATGATGTGTTGTACACACCGTTGTCTTGTATGGTGTCTGTCGTACACACATTGCTTGTACGACATTGTCTTGCCATACATGCACTTCCATCTGTACAATAACCTCTCGTATGCTCCTTCTGCACACCTGTTGTACAATTCAATGTAATTTGTTCATCACAAATCCATGTCATGAGGATTGACCCTATTTCATACAGGTAATGACGCAAGGATGTAGAAATGGAATACAACATACTTTCCTACATCCTTGCAGTAATTATTTGTCATCCACCTCTCCATGTTTCACACAATGCTGGTTCAAACTTAAATGACAACAACGCCAAATGTAGCACAGCAAGAGGATTCCACTCTTGGAAGAACAATTTGAATGACAATTTAATGATCAACCAAAATTGCAATCAATAATGTCTTCCAATTGTACAACACTTTTTGGTACAACAAGTGTTTAACACTCCACTTGTACAACAACTTGGCAAGTGACTTGTACAACAGTTATTTGTATGAGAGTCACTTGTACGACAAACACTAGAATGGTATCACATGTTTGTAAATCTTCGTATGACACTCTTCTGATTGATACTTCTCGTACAACAATTCTAGACTACAACTCAGATCCAACCTACACATAAAAATTTTAAAGACAACCTCCAATTCTACTTGCTACAACAATGACATCACACAGAATGTATACACAGACACACAGATGAAGGATGAATAGTATTGCATTTACTCCTTACCTGTATGGCACTTGCATTACATGCATGGTACAATGCCTGTATGGAATATCTTCTTCCTTGCCAACAACACCAACCGCACACTTTGGCCTTCGACACCATTACTCCAATGAATGAGGGAAGGGTCTTCTTTATAAAACTAAAAAGTAGTTTCAACTTCTAACTACCTAACACCTCATCATTTTCTTAAATTACACTTGACATGCATTTGACTTACATTTAGATTTCATTTGATGACTTACTTTTTGACTTGTCCATACATAACTAATAGTTCATTAAACATTACACATTATCATATATAATATTACATCACAACTTTATCTCATACGCACATTTTGTCAAACACTTTGCGTATGAATTACAAATAACACAAAATTATACAACTTGTTCACTAATCATGCAGACATGTCAATTCACCTGCCTACAGGTTGAGCCCTTTCTCTATCCTTATCTTCTTCAGGTTCTCTGTTCTCACAGTAATTTGACACAGTCCTTAGCTCCGTAATAGGTTCTCCATGTGCTCCCAGGAGTAAAATTTGAGTTGTTCAATCTTACATCTTTAGGAATGATGATAGGAGATACCATATTTCTTTTGGGGATGTTTGACAATGACAAAGATACCTATGGGTTTCAAACTATGAAATCCTTCAAATGGATTCGAACAAATTGAAGACTAGATTTTAAGTTTTTCTTAGACATTATACTCAACCTGTGAAGGGTATATATATCTCGTTATAAAAAACGAATTTATGAAAACATATTAGGTCACTAGATGTCTTCGAACACTGTTTTAGACCCTACAGGTGAGTCCATGAGGGGGAATAAACGCCTAAAATTAGTGGTTATACTTAAAACATTGACAACAAATGACTAAATTACAGCTGTTTGGAGGCTGGAGCTGCAGACAGGATCAAAAACAATGTTCGAGATTGCGAATATGGAAACACAAACACTGCTTGAGATTCAACAATTAAAAACACTAAATACAGTCGGCAAACAAAAGTCATGCAATATATTACCAGAGAAATTTGAGTCTAATTTTTAAATATGCTGGAATCATTAAGAAATGTTTTGAAATGTGAGAGGTAAAACTTAAAAAGTATGCATAGGGAGGGGCAGACCTTTTTTTATACCAGAAAATGTTTTTACATCCACATGACAAGACTTCATACAACCACCAAAAGGCTTTGAAAAGTTATGAATGAAAATGACAACAGTAGGATAAGTAAGGACCAGGTTCTGCAACGGAATCCAATCTTCTATTCGATCAGGCCTCAATTACTACTAACCGGCCTTCCTTGCGATGGAAGATCAAGTCTATAACCAATATTGAAATATGACAGTCACTAAGCATGGATCAGGTTGTTTTGAGGGAGATTGACATTTTTGTTGGATAAAGCTAAGCCTTGGAAGAATGCTGCATGCTGATAGCAAGTTCTTTTCCTTAGTGCTTTTCTTCTCAACCTATTGAAAGTGATGGCAGTTAGGAAGGCTCTGTATCTTTCAGCTTTCTAGTGTATCTGCTTTTTACAATATACTTCATAGCCTGGGTGGTTTACTAAGGAGTTTGTTGGTTGTTCATGACCTTCAAAATACTGTGTTGCTGAGAATGGCATGTAAGGTAATCCTCCCTTGAGCAGTTTGAAGCCTCTACAAAAAACCTTTGTAGACATTATTTGCCTAACAAATCTATTGTTGGCTCAGTGAAACCCAGCCTGACATTTAGTTGAGTGGCAAGAAGAGGATCACTAGTTGATCTCCAGATCCTATACCAATCTTTACATAGATGTCTATTCATGCCTTTGTCATGTTCGTTAGATCTTGGTGAACAAGATGACCATTAGTATTAGAAAACAAAAATATTATGATCACCATGTCTTCCTGTTGACTCGTTTGGGTGCATAAATTAGAGACTGAGCTGCTCACAATAGATTTTCCTAGAGCATGTTCGATCATCTGCTAGATATGGATGCCAAATGTGGATCATGCACTTTATTTTGAAATGTGTCATTCAAGATTATTCTTCGGATAGAGACAAAAAATTGGGTTGCTTGCATGCTAGTGAATGAGGCCAGCAGTTAAAGACTGTCTGTGATATGCTCCAATGACAACCTACTGAGTGGATAGGTCACTGTTAGTGGAATCCATTGTATTTCCCTGCACATGTGGAGAGTTATTTGGGTGGAGGGAGTGAGTTGTTCGCAAGGAATAAAGTGCATTCTCCATTATTATTTCCAGGCACCAACATTTATGTACTTCTCTCTTCAATTAAAAATAATCACAAACTCTCCTTGCGAGGTGTTGATGCAGCAAAAAATCCTTGCATGATGAATAATTAACAGGGTGTTGACTAATGCTTAGCAGTCAACATAGGGAAACATGATGCTTCCGTGGTTGACATCTTATGAAAGGCTACCTATGGGAAGAGCTGGAAATTTTATATGGAGATGAAACATTGTTGTGCTGCAATATCTTGCCAGAGGGAACACATCACGGTCTACGTGAATTTTGGAGAAGCATATGCCTGATATTTATTATTTATTTTCATCTGAATTTTTCTCAAACTTTTCTATTCTTGCCAATGAACTGGCATATTCTTATTCTGGTACTCTGTCTACGGAAGAGATCAACATCAGCATGGATCTAAAATCAATTGCAAGTATGGATAGCAATTGTAAGCCTTGAGAAGGACCTATGTATGAGTGCTGCTATGGGATGTTGGATGCTGCTTCACATGAGCACCAAATGTGGAAGGCAATGATCACAAAGCTTATGTGTTTATGAAGAAATGAGCTGGAATTTGTAGATGATGCAAGCTTAAAGGGCTACATTTGCATAGTTGGGTAAATGAGTTGAAATATTCCTTTTACCTCAGTTCATGTGTTCATTCATTTGAAAATACCAAACATTAACAATCAATGAAACCAATTCTCATGTTGTTTCCTCAAATAAGTTGTTGATTTGGTCTATCATTTGCTAATAATAGGAAGGGCATATATGCAACACATTTGGCATGGTAGTTTCCTTCCAGTTACAAAAAAGTTGAGCCAAATAGCTTGCAACTTAATTGGTGACTTGTTGTTTGGCCTACAAGGACAATACACAGGCTACATTTATGGCTTGAATCCAATTGTGAAGTCCACAACCAAAATAAATTATCCCTTTTTTAAATACAATCACACCGCCCAAATTTTCTACGGAATGAAGAAATCAATGGGTGTAGTACAATGAGGGGAATCCCAATTGAAGGAAAAAGAAATTGTTAACAACAATAACCATTCAACATACATGAAGAAAAATGAGAGACAAGATATCAATTGAAACTGCACATTGTCATTGATATATTCAAAATATGAACAACAATATCACCATGAACACAACAATGATATTCAACAATGTTTGCATCCAACATACATACGTGCTACATTTGCAAAACTATCACATTTGCAACATACATGTATCTGCTGAAATGTAAGGGGCCTATAAATAAGGTATTCGACAGGGGAGGTTGTTGTCGAACAACGCAACTTCCTCATACCTCTCTACCAACTAACAACTAACGACCCATTACATGACAAATGATTACTACTTGACAACAACTCTACATGCGCGCATAATGACAACCACTTGCCATGCAAGATAACATGACTTTCTACAAACACTTTGTGCGCAAACTATATTATTTACAATATGACAAGAAAAACTATTCAAACAAAATGTATTTGCATATTCATGTCCATATGCATCTTCCTAGGTACAAGGTGGCACTTGAGATGGCGCCACATTAAAAATAGCTGCTACATCTGCCCTCCCCTCTAGATTAGTCAACATTGTCATCAACTGCTTTTACTGCTCCAAGGAAGTATGCTACTGCAGAAAAGGCTGAATTCTGACAAGTTCTACTTCCAACCCTCAAACCTCTATCTTCAATGCCATGGTCTTGGTTTTCAGCTTGGTGGCATAAGCTTATTAATGTTGTGATTTACCCTCCAATTTAGCTGCCTTTTCCCTTAAGGCTGCTTTCTACTTATCCTGAGTTGCAATCTATTCACCTGAGTTGTAATTTGCTGGTCTTTAGCTGATTTGTCTTGCTCAAATTGCTGAAACTGCTCCTCATTCTTCTTTTTCAGCTCCACTTCCTATCTGTTCCTTGCCAATTCTTCTTAGGTTTCCTTCTTCAACTGTCGAAGCGCATCCTCCAAATCTTTCATATGGTCTGCTTGCTGCCCCACTTTCAACTGCAAGTTGTTAGCTATCTCATGGAATATTTGCAGTCCTATTGTCAACCATTGTATTAGATAATCCAAGGAGTTTAGCATGGCATAAGTGGACTCCATTTTTTGGTGCTAGATTGAATTTCTTCACCGTCACTAGGTAGGATAAGTGTCAAACTTATCTTCTGAAATATAGATACATGGTGGATGGCGATACAAAACCCTTGTACCCTCTAGAAGCTTTATCACCTCTTTCAAATTTTGAATGCTACTACCATCACCTAGCTCCCATCACTGAGTTTGTGCCATCTAGGCTAGCTTCTTCATTCTTGCCTCAGTTTGTGCCCAAATCATCTATTTGGCCACTTCGATCTCCACCCTCAGTGTCCAAATCTGCCACTGTCCAAAGGGCATTAGCACCAAATTCATTACTCGCTCTTTCCATCACCCCAATCGTCTTATCAAAGAAATTATGAATATGTTCATCGATGATGTTACCACTCAATGGTGGTTGTCTCAACTTAGGCAATTCAATCCTCATATGCTCACTTGAATCACTCTCCCAGTCGACTTCATCATCCTCACTACTGCTTGAGGCTGCACCATCCACCTTAGGACTTCCTTTGACTACTTTTCTCTTTGAATTATCTCGGATCAATGGTTGTTCTTCCACTTCTGGCATGTCCTTGTCTATTGTTGCTTGGCTTGACTGGCCAACATCCAAACTCCTTGGTGTTGTTGTTGAAACAACACCCTCTTGTGCAATTTCCAAACCCATCTACATTTGCATCATCCTTAAAGGACGGGAAGACGTGCACCTTGCTACCTCCTCTCCAAATTCCTGCAAAGGTGTAGCCAGACCCTCTTGATTGAATGGAGGCGATATTGCTGCCATCTCATTTGCAAATAGAAACACCACATCTCCTTGTGGTCTAGGTGTTTTCATGTCAAAGCCAAATGGTCCCATATCCTCTACAAGTGTTGCATCCAATGCTTCTAAAATAGCATGGGCCTTCTCTATATCCTTTGTCACCTCATCCATTGATATCACCTCTTGGTGCACTACCCCTATCTCTTGTGCAATTGCATCCTATGTCGGTCCTTACTCTGGCTGCTAATCCCCTTCAGCCCTCTATTCCTCCACCTGCTTCATATCTTGTGCGATACCTAATTGTGCATCCCATTGTCTACTCGTCCAAGTGTTACTCCCTATACTTGGTTATTTATGTGCCACAGCCTACTTAATAACCATTGTTGGTATTGCAATGAAGGTTTGATCCTACAATGGAATGATCTATAGGTGTATATGTTGCTATTCTTGAGCAAGCACATGTCTCATATGGCCTTCCTGCTGTTGTTTCTATTTTTGTTGTTGTTGTTGTTGTACACTGCCTGCCTACACAACCTCTTGTATTGGTGGGGTCAAATTCTCACTACTTCTAATAATGGTAGAACGTAACTCTAAGTGAGACGACTCCTAGGTAGGTATAATCGTTACCACCAACTTTGGTGGTTGAGGTTGAGGTTGTGATTGTGGTTATGGTCGTGGCCTCTTCTCTTGCTCTAATTGCTCAAGCATTGTTACCTCCTCACTTCCCTCAATCTTTGACTCCTCTAGCAATATGTCAGTATCATCCCCATCATCCTCCTCCAACGACTCTATTGATTGCACAACTGGTGCTACCACCTTCTTCCTTGTTGCCTTCCCCTGCCCAAGGATTTGTATTCTTGCAATGGGTGCAACATTTTCCCTTCAAAAGATAGATGACATATCCTTGATGATCTATTGAGTACCTATTTCGGGTATAGAAATGTAACGATCCCAATGGATGCGTCGGCTCATTGATTGGTCACATCCATTCATTGATTAAATCATTTATTTATAGGTAGAATCATTCATTTAATTTTATCATCGAATATCATTTTATCATTTGCATATTGCAAGAGACTCTGCCCTCTCCAAGTGGCTACAGGATTCTGCCCTCCTTAAGTGGTGTGTTATTCTACTCCAACTCGCTTGTTTAATACTTTATATCCACATTTCGATTGGTATGTTTTGAGAAATTCTTTGTCGAAATTTGGTACCTACATTATGAAATGTATTTATAACCCCTTACATTTGAGCAACAAGTACGTTGGATGTATGTTGGATATAGAAGATATTTGCATATATGGTGATTGTTACTTGTTGAATGTCATTATTGTAATCTTGTTTCATGGTGATATTGTTGTTTTGTACTTAAATATATCAATGACAATGTCCAGTTTCTATTGATACTCATCTCTAAACCTTTCATTTGTGCATGTGTGAATTGTTATTGCTGTTAACAATTGTTTTGTCATTACTTTTCTTGTTCCTTCAAAATGGAATACACTTGTACTATAGTTACTCTCACTTTTTAAGATATAGAACAAACACTAACAAGAGACCATGAAGAGAGAGTATGAGCTCCTCGTTGAATGATTGATCCTTCTATTCAAAAATTCACCATCTATGTCTACATGAATCAAGCAAAAAAGAGTAAGGAAGGTCTACATAGAGAATGTAGAAAGGTGAAGAAGGAACCCATAGCATAGAAGAGAAGGAAGTCACGCAAGGAGTAGAGAGGGACCAAAAATGGTGGTAGTGTGGACCCAAAAACATTGGGAGTAGAAGAATATCTCAGGGCAAGAGCAAATCCATAGGTTTAAGTAAGGCTATATGATGGGTGTGAAGACATGTCCCCAATATGATGACTTTGCTCCTTTATTTGTAAATGGACTTTAAGTATGCATTTATTTCTTTCATCACATTTGCTTGATCTTGACACAATGCCATAGTGCGGATTTCATCTTTATATCTTCATCTACGAGCTTGTTGCAATAGTTAAATATCACTTCCCTTTTCTTTCTGTTTTGTTGCAATGATCCCATGTTCTCCTATTGTTCACCATTTCTGATTAAGAACTTTAGGACAAGGAAAAATAAAAGCTAGGGTAAGTAAGAATGTTTTAGTTTAGGGCCAGAAAGAGTTAGGTTACAAATTTGAGGAAAAACAAAAGGTTGCTAAGAAATAACTCTAAACTCCATTGAAATTGTGAAAACAAGAGCTTGATATGTGAAACAACCAGTTACTTGATTCCTATAATGAATATGAAAAATTGATCTACATCATTGCTTATTAATGAAAATGCAGGGGGGGGAGGGGGGGGAAGCACTCTGATCACTATGCTTTAGGTATAAAAAAATTATCAAAATGGAGAATAATGGGATAAAATCAAGTTTTTTGTGCTTGGGACCTCTTCTTTGCTCTCCCAACATAGCAATGTCATTGAGTAGAAAAAAAATAACTTTTTTATGTGCTATAAGGGCTAGAAGTTACATTTCAATGTTGACAGTCTTGGAGTTCTAGCAAGACTAGCAAGGCTTGGCAAGTGGAGTCCATTGGACTGTTTGTAGCCTACTCAGGGCATAAAATTAGGTATCATGCCATCAAATCAAGTAGTCACTTTACTTTTTACAAGCATGATGTCATTTTGCTTCTCATTTGAGTTGGATGTTGCCTTTGGTTCGCATCTTCTATATTCCATCACCTTGAATATGTAATAGACAAATTCTTGACTGAGTGAAGGCCCACTTCAGGCAGTAACAACACCCTTCGTAGAATACTTCTTCGTGAGTTTGTCTTCTAAGCGAAGACCAAACTTATTCCTTTATTTTTCTTATTTATTTATTTGTATTTCCTAGTTTTGTTGATCTTTCTTCAAAAATTCTTCTTGAGGAGTTCTCTTTCTCTCACTTCACATATGATGGGAGAGTGTTGTTGTGTCTTGATAAATATTTCATGGGGAATCTTACATGGAAGACTCCACATATGATAACAAGTGATGGCATTTCTAGTTCATGTGCTAATTTGTTAATTTTCTATAGTGTTGTAAAGGGTTCAGCATATCTAGAGATTAGAAAGTTATTTGACTTTCAGGTATACTTTGTCTTCTATTTTGAATAATCTGGATATCTTATGGTGGTTTTTTCCCTTATTCCTTCTAACTTCTCTTGGTTGCTCTAGGATTTTTTGATCTCTAATGGGAGAACTTAGTTTTCCTTTGAAATTGTATAGGTCTAGAGTTATTAGTGTATGGTTTTCACATTTGTATTGCTTTGAAAAAGTTCATTCTTGTAGCTGAATGAATGCTAGTGTTGTATACAAATTCTATGAGGGGCACCTTTTCTCCCTATAATGGTTGCATGGTTTTTCAATGGGAGTTAAACATAAATTCCATCATTGGGTTTACTCTCCTTGTCTGTTCAAGTGTGGACAATTGCAATTGTTACAGTTTAGTTGTAATTGGTTACTATATTTTCATAACTTTCTTGTGACTTTGGGGTCATTATTACTCACTATGCCTTTTATTAATTCATGTTTTGAGAATAATTACATTAGTGGAGTGATTGTGTTGCCATTATTACCCCATCCCTCTATACTATATGTACCTGAGATGGGATTTAGTTGGTAGAACTCACATAGGATTCTTCTTGTGTTTATTGTTTTATTTGATCAGAGAATTGATATTTAAGAGCTACTCATGCCTTGTTCTCTTATGTGATGTTGTACATCAATGTTCTATTTTGTTATTTTTTATCACTCATATTTGTTGATTTAGTATTTCTGTTGGGAATACTTATCTGCATGCTACACATTGTTGAAATGTGTGTAATCAGATATTGAGAGGCCAAGGCCAAAAGTGTGAAGAAGTGCTTATGAGCACTATTTATGTAGCCTATGGGCATGTGTATATGTAAACCTACAATAAGGGGATCGGCTGGCTAGCTCTCTGTTGCAGTTTCAAATATTTGGGAGTTGCTCTTTTTTGGTGTAAAACTTTGAAAGGGCATCTCCCAACGACGATGCGTAAGCCAACCTATGCTGCCTCCCTGACCCTCAATACGAAGTTACTTGCATCGAAGAGACAAAGCATGCTATGGCACAATGGTTGGTGTAACGCTTTGGTGACCAGACATCGTTGGTTTTGATAAGGATTAGCCTAGGGATATTATTATTATTAGCCTAGGCATGATTAGGAAGCTTCTTTTTTATATTAAAATTCATGCTAACAATTGTAATATCTATGCCTAGGCTGATAATAATATTATCCCTAGACTAATCCTTATCAGATTTGAAACCCGGAAAGACCCTCTTGTTTGAAGCTATTTCAGGAGGTAATCATCGTTTTTTTTTTAGGTTCTTTTACGCTCCAGTCAAGCTCATGGCGCACTGGTTGGTTGACTTACTTGTGGTGAGGAAGGTGCTGGTTCAAATCTCTTGAAGGCTTTTTTTTTTTTAGAATGTAATGAGATGATCAAACGCTAAATCACAAGTTGTAAGGTCCTGGCTGTTCACAACATGACAATTGACTGTTAAAAGGATTTTCCCACACTCTAAATTCATGCCAAGTGGCATGATGCAGTGGTTGGAGTGCTCATTTGGAGCCAAAAGGTGAGGGGTTCAAATCTCAGCAGTTTTTTCACTCAAAACAAGGCTTGTTTTTTGATAAAGCAAAAGAAACAAAGTCATATTTCAATACATGCATGTAGTGTGTTGGTAAGCTTGCTCATCTGGCTGGGAAAGCTCTCTTGTTCAAGCCTTGTCAACTACAAACCCTTAAAATGCAATTCTTTGTATATAAATGTGAAGAGTACTCCTTACCAATCATATCAGTTAACTTGTCAATCTACGATTTGCCAATCAGGTGGAAGCCAATTTGATTGCGCCAAGTGGCCGGATTTGATTTGGCAGAATTTTACTGAGGTTTGTTTGGAGCCCCTTTTTCCTATATTGCATGGTTTTTTTAGCTCTACTCAATGGTGACATCAGTTTATGAACCTGTTACAATTTTGCGTGGGATTTTTGTGCGAAATGGATTTCTTAGGATATGTTACTCACCTCAATGGGCAAAATTATAGCACTTGGTCAGTTCAAATGGTAGTATTACTTAGAAGCAAGAATCTCTAGTTCTTTTTCAATGATGAACCAGGTCTCAATGTTCATGAACTTGGTAGGGAGGAAGCTATTCAACTTTTTTTTATGTTAGTTGAACCAGATGTACTTTTCCACATCAAGAGAAAACTAATCCAATTTAGGTATGGACCACTTTGAAAGATATCTGTGGAAAAGTAAGTGCTAATGAAGTTAACAGAATAGAGAGAGAGCTTTCCAATCTCAAAATTTCAGATTTTAGTAGTGTTGAAGACTACATATCCCACTTCAAAGACCGAAAAGTTGACTTAGCTATAGTGGGAGGCAAGGTAAAGGGTGATGAAGAGTATGTCAAATTTATTATTTCCAACCTTTCTCCTTTTCATACAGTTGGATTGGTTCTTTATGTGAATGCTATGACTATTAAGGATCCACAACCTATCTCTCTTGAAGGAATTTTCAAGCTTCTTATTCATTATGAAGTTGCAATGAAAAATTGTGGAGCTCTTTCTCATACACAAGCTCATCCAAAGGACTTCAAATCAATGGAATCTAAGGCTCAATTGCCTAAGGGCAAGTCTAAGGTTTCAAAGGAGTCAAATACTTGCGAGTATTATAAAAGGACACTCCAAAAATTACATTACAAGATTGAAAAATATTGAGACAAAATTCTTGAAAGTTGGACACAAAATTTTTGAAGATGAAGATGATAAAGCAAAGGCCCAATAGAACATCCATTATGGGGAGAAGAGGAGGTGTTACCTCTAATGCCTCCTCTCCTTGGCCCCTCAGTTCAGATTATGGGGGGTGTTGAAATGTTTGTAATCTATCTTGTTAGGCCAAGGCCAAAAGTGTGTAGGAGCGCTTATGAGCACTATTAATGGAGACTACGGGCATGTGTGTATGTAATCCTATGAGAATTCTTCATGTAAAGCCTTTGGGCATCATAATGTATGCCTATAGGCATGCTCATGTAAGCCTAAAAGGCATCCTGCACATTTCACCCTTAGTGATATTGGTTAATCCACCTTTATGGATAACTTTGATTAAAGGGTGTGATTTATTATTATTTTATTGTAATTTAACCTCAAAGTCAATTTAATGTCATCTTGAGGTTAACTTTAATTGGGGTTTTGGTATCACTATAAATATCCCCCAATGACTGATCCATTGTATTAGTACATGTATTATATGTGAGATATTGTGGGGTGCCTACAGGCACCCATCCCTCATTAAATTCATGTCATTTGTCTCTTCCTTTCTTTCTACTTCATTTATCATTGCTATCTTTAATCACTCTTGCATATTTTCTATATCAATTGTGGTGAATGTATGTTTAGAAACGTTTATGGAAAGTGCTATGAATTTGAACACGTATTGTATTTGCTTTGATTTTAGAGAGGTAAACAAGATTATGATTAAACATAAATTCCTTATACCATTTATTGATGGAACCTTGAATTAATTAGATAATGTGAAATGCTTCTTAAAGTTTTAACTTCTAATTTGGACATTGTCAGTTTCATGTCCTAGAGAACTTTCCAAAATGGTATTTCAAATTCATGTGTTTAGAGTTATTTTGTTTGGCTTGACCAATGCACTTGCAACATCTAAAGCTACTAAAATGATGAATGCTTTCTATCAGTATGTGAGGAAGTTTTGGTTGGTGTTCTTTGATGACATCTTCATTTATTTGAAAGGATCATCTTCTTATGTCAAAAAAATTTTACCCATATTGGGATGGAATAAATGCTATGCAAAGTTATCCAAATCATAGTTGAGAAAATTGGAATCGGCAAAGAATTTACATTTTAAAAATCGAAAAAAAAAATCAGGGAAAGAATCGGCCCAAAAACAAAACCGAAGAAACCAAAATTTTTCATTGAAAAAAAGTTTTTTTTCATGCATATTACAATGACTTAACATTATGCAAATCAAATATTGAAATAAAAGCAACAATTCATGTCAAGACATCATACAAGGCTCAAGCTTTAAGTACACATGAAAGTGACAAAACACATCTTGTATTGCTTATAATATGAAAAGGTACAAATTACAAAATGTGTCAAAATGCCTTAATAGGCCCATTATCTAATGTCTTCCTTTGCCCCTTGTCCTAGCATAAGCCCTAGTCTCTCTTTGTTGATGTGTGCTTGTAGTTGCCTGCATCGCCTCTTGTGCTAACACCTCTTGTTGGTCCCTTACTGCCATCTCCTCTGCTAGGTTCTCATAGTTTTGTAAATATTCCATGGTGAATAGAGGCTCCTGCTATTCCTGCTACGTGTTGCATCTGTGATCCATTCAGATGATGGATCAATGTCACTTAAGTCAATGGGCTCAGTATTTGTTTTTCACAAGTTGTTTGGTGGAGACAAAGGTTGTAATGCACAAACACAAGGTCATTTAACTTTTCTTGCGTAAGTCTGTTGCCCTTCTTGGAGTGTATGTGCTCAAACATACACCAATTGCGCTCACAACCTGAAGAGCTACATGTACTACAAATTGGGTGTAAAATGACCAAACTCCTCCCACCATAAATCTAGAAACAACAACAAAAAAAATTAATATTTCACAAGTAATAGCTTAAAAGTTTAAAACAAAATCAAAATACAATAAATAATAATTCCATGAGGGTTACCTGGCCTCAATATCTCAATAGCATTTATGCTTTGCTCAGATGGGAATTGGCAGCCATGGCATGCCTTATAATCTTGTATCTCTGCACACGTTTTATCACGCAATTGTTTACTCGCTGTGAACATACGGTCAATGCAATATTGAAGGCCAAGCTTCACCTCATAATTAGCACGAAATGTAGCAGAATAAAAGATTTTGGGGTTCAAATAGTAACCCGTTGCATGAAGAGGGCTATGGAGTTGTGATATCCTTTGGTTATCAATGATAGTTCAAATGGCATCATATTTGGTGCAGACTGGTGAGCAAAAAATGGTGTTTTTGAAAACAGTTATTTTTCTTCCATTTAATTTATCAATCTAGGAGTTCGTAAACTTTTTGAGTACCTATGCACAGTATATGCCTGTAGTAATTGGGAGATGAGTCCTATATATCATTTGGTTTTGTGGGGGTGTGTATGTTGTTCGTGTAGTTCATTTTATCCAAACCAATAAAACTAAATGCAGGAAAATAAAACACACTGCTGAAAGAAAGTGCAGGAAATAAATTGTTGAAATTAAATTACCGAAATCAAACACATGACTAAAAGGAAAATTGCTGAAATTAAACACAAACTGAAATGAAATTGCAGAAAAAAAAACACACTTGCAGAATTTAATAAAACAGGAAATAACACACTTGCAGGAAAAAGAAAATCGGAAATAAAATAACAAGGGAGGATTACTGCTTGAAGTGGGCCTAAGCTCCCGCAGATGTCTGCCCAGTTGGTTATGCAACACTCACTCTTCCGAATACACGCAAATGGAGAACACTTGAAACTTTATTTATAATCATGCAGTACAAAATAACAATGCTTTGCGGATTAAAAATTTGGGATCCTTGCTTCAGGGGTGGCCTGCGTTTTCTACAGAACGCGACCATCCCCTGTTACAAAAATAGGCAGTTCTAATATAATAATGCGATGCGATTCGCTACAATTGGTTCGTGCATAGTTGTAATCGGCGTCTAAGAAAAGAGCGGCCATTTCTAATTTTAATCTTAAAAGATAAACGTAGCCCTTCCTAAGTTTATAACAATTTATTTCTATTATTCGTGCGGTCTCGTAGTCAACTAGTCAACGCGCAAAATGAAGGTGCTTTATTCCCACTGAAGATAAATGCCTTCTGGCCTGTCGTCGAGAGATAGGCACCTTCCAACCTATCTGTGAGAGATAGGCGCCTTCTGGTTGCTAAAATATAGGTGCCGGAAGATAGGCACCTTCCAGCCATCGGGATATAGGTGTCGGAGGATAGTCATATTTCTGTCATCGGGAGATAGTCGTGTTCCTGCTGATGGAAGATAGGCGTCATCCGGCCTGTCGAGAGGAGATAGGCACCGTCCGTCTTGCTGTTAGAAGATAGGCGTCGTCCGACCTATCGTCGAGAGATAGGCGCCGTCCCTTAGCAGTATTTAGGTGCCCATTTTAGGCACCACGAACTCCTTCCAGTCGTTCATCATTCCTTCAACACATTACAATTTTTGCACAATGCTAGGTCCATGTGGGACTTTGACTAAAAGATGTGAAAAAACAACAAAAATCTGTGTCTACACAATTTTCACTAAAAACATCGGTCAAGAAATATACGTCAATTTCCATTAAATATATGCAATAATTATACAAATACATTCCTACTGTTAAACATGCCATACATAACCCCTTTTAAAAATGCATAATAATGAACATTTTTGGTGCTCATCATCCCCCTCTGCCTATGTGTTGACATGTCCTCATGCCACTCTGTGTTGATAATTACCTGTTTCAGCAACTACCTTCCAGTAATCCCTCTTTCTCTGTCTTCGTGCTTGAACCGTGGCCTTGTCCTTTTATTTGTCTCGTTTGTGTTTGCCACGTTTCTTGGGTTTGTTTGAGTCTTGCCTTTGTTTTTGGTTTCTTCTCATGCTAACCTCACTTGTTAGGTCGGCCGGGACCTGTGTCCTCCTTAGCCAGCCCAACAATTGTAACCGCATCACACTCAAGAGCTGGTGCAGCTTGCTTCTTTGGGTAGCTGCTCTACCGTCTCAATTGTTGGCATATCCTAAGGCTAAAAATCTGATATGTCAACTACTTGGGCTTTCAACAGACGTGCCACCACTGGATCAAGCGTTTCCCTGTCTGTATCGTTCTCTTCATAATAAGACCACAAAGGTTGAGGTGCTTTGACCGGTGATGGCATCATGGGCTCCTTGCCAAATAACCCCATCTACTGAAAATATTTCATCATTCGTGATGGACGTCTGCCAATCGTAGCATACAAGGCCCAAAATAGTGTCGGGTGTGCAGGTCTGACACTGATGCTCGGCCCCCTGGTCATCCTTTTGTGGGCTCACCATTCTTTCTTGCTCTTCTTTAGGTCTTCCGTGAGCTTTGTCACCTACTTCTGGTAGCTTGCAAAGACGTTAAGCGACGCAACCCACTCTTCATCAGAGTTGGGATCACGCTGCGCTTTTCTCCTTTGTGGTGGCCACTTTTCCATAGCCTTCTGCCATCATTTCTTTGTGGGTTTTGAGGCCTCTGCATCTATTGGCGATGCCATGAGAGTAAGGACAACTTATCTCTTAGGAGATGATATTTCTTGAACATCTGGTGGCTCTGTCTCCGACATGCATTGGTCCATAAGTACACCGTCAAGGGGTTTAGCTTCTGATTGATCACCACACTGGCCAACCATGGTTTGGTCAACCTCTGGCTGACCAGCTGACTGGGTGGCTAGTGAAGGCTCTGCAGAATCCTTTGCTGACTGTGCCATATTGCCCTGTTCGGTCGACCCCCCAGCTGATTAGGCAGCATTGTCATGCACAAGTGACTTCCCAACTGACTAGGTAACATCCACGTGTGTCGTTGACTCCCCAGCCAACTGGGCATTCTTCGAGTGGTCAATTTCGGGTTGACCAGTTGATGGGGCAGCCTCAGAGTTTTCAGTTGACTCACCAACCAACCGGGCAGTCTCATTCTCTTCACTATCCGATATGTCAACAAAAAGGGTCTGACTTTGCAAAACAAGGCTCCCCTATTCTTGGAAAGTGTCTACCATAGGGGCTGCTAATTGGTCCCCTGCATTTGACATATAGTCATATGATGCCCTCCTGGCATCGGAATGGTATGCCCCTATGGACGCTACCTCCTCCTCCAAGTCGACAAAGGAAATTGTTGTGTCCATGGCCCAATCCATCTGTACAGTAGCATCAACTCGAATTGCTTTTGTGGCGAGCAATTGCTGCACCGTGTTCTCCAGATGTTGTATTGTGTCTTTCAACTGCTGCATAGTGTTGTTAAATTTGTGTTGTTCTGTTGCGAAAACCAGTTGAAACTCCTAGAATTCAACTTGTACTACATTGAATTTTTCCTCCCAATTGGAGGCTTGCTCTTTCATGTCCCTCAATTGGCCTTGGAGGTCATCCTCCGAAGAGTCGCTGCAGGGCACTACAACTAAGGCCAAACCCTGCAACACCTGGGCGACCTGTTTGTCTTCCATCATATGATACTTGTTGTCCTCTAACAAACTGTAGTCGACCAGAGTATGCACCTCTGCTTCGGCTGTTTGTGGGTGGTGCCAGTGCTCGAAATGGGCTCAAGTCGGGCTGCCTTGCCTCCCCATTTGAATGACTGTGTTGGGAGGCAAGTGCCCCCTGTTTCCTCATACTTTTTCTTTGCACCCTTCTCACCGATCAATTTAAACGCAACTTCCTCTGCTGCAACGGCTGACAGTGGCGACGCAGCCCTTTGTGCCTCAACATGCCAAATTAAAGCTGAAATCAGCCCACGATGTGCTAGCACCGTTGTTTTGCCCACCTGATATCTGTTGGCTTCGTCCCTTAGGGCACACATCTAATAATATGGGACATTTATATGGTCCCCATGTAGCAGATGATTCAAAAATCATAGGTGATTGGCATTCAGCAAAGAGTATTTACCTGTGCAGGTGAAGAATCTCGCCAACTGCTCCAACACTTGCCACCATACCTCTGGGACATACTGTTTTGGCAACCTCGATCGCGTCAAATGCGTCGTGGGTTGCCAAAAAAATCGTCAAGCGCATTGCTCGATGCTATCCCCCTTGTATGTGCGATCCCCTGTGCATGGGAGGCCAGTGACTTCTACGATATACTCCTTCGTTACTGGTATCACCAATCCTATCATCCACACAACTCCATCGGCCATCGAAGCTGCAAATTCTTTCACTGCTGTAAGGTCTTGGCCCTAACTGACAAGGCGGCAATAATCCATCCATTCAACAACTTTGAATTGGCCATGGGCAAAACCTGTAATGCCCGAGAGAACTGTGGGCTCATATTTTCTCTATGCATATTTGCGCGAAGGTCCTCCCATGGTGTTTGCTCTATTTTCTTTGGCCTTTTTGGTTATGAAATGGGATCCTATCTTCGTATGTACATTTCGAAGCATGCGACTATATACGAGCATATAGTGGGCACCTATCTCACCGTAGTTAGCAATAATTACGAAATCCGTGTAATTTACTTTGAAGCATGTGCTTGGATACGGTTGGAGATAGTTGTAACTTCCCCCCATGCCTGATTGGTGCCACATGGCTGATTGCTGACATGGGGTTGCATGATTGGACAATAAAATCGTGGGGCATGTACTAGCACGTAACACAAAAATGCTTTTCGTGATAACTATGCACATAGATAACAAAAAATCAATACATACCTGGGTGAATTTTTGCAAAGCTTGATGTGTAAACACCTGGTGGTGCGACTAGATTGATTGAGCAATGATTACAATGTACCGAGGCGAATCCGCAACTTGTATTTTTTCATGTGGAGCAATTATTTCAAAGTAATTATATTGGATACTGCATTTTTATTAATTTTGAGGTCTCGTTCTGAAAATACAAACTATAATTATTTACCATGGGATGACACACTTTCACAATGGAGTTCAGAAGGAGTGTGCCCCATTGTCAACATCTCAGGAGTAAGCATACTCCGGCGTAGGTGATTGAAAAGTAGGCATATCCGTCATCGAAAAGTTGACTTTGTTATTTGCATGTGGATATAAGCACTGCTTGCTCTGGATCTAAAGATAGGCGCCTTTACATATCTGGTTCTGAATATAGGTGTCGAAGATAGGCGCCTTCATTGCTCTAGTTTGGAAGATAGGTGCCTTCATTGCTTTTTTTCGGAAGATAGGCGCCTCCGATGCTCTGGTTCGGAAGATAGGCGCCTCCATCACTTTGTGTGGAGAACAGGTGCTTACGTTTGGATATAGGTGCCCTTGCTTCTGAAGATAAGCGCCCCCTCTTGGTGGGAAGTGGCATCTGTCTCGTCCGAATATAGGCACTTCTCCCCTTGATGGGGGATAGGCGCTTTTATGGTGGTTCGAAGATAGACGCTTCCTTTTTGGTGGAAATTTGGCACCACTACATTAACCCGAATACATGTATTTTATTCCTGGTGAAAAGTAAACACCTGTAAATGATTTTTAATAGAGGCGCTGAAATATAGGCATCGGCCTACATCCAGGATATAGGTGCCGACCTACGCCCGGGATATAAGCGCCTTTTTCTGCATCGCTACCATCCTAGAAAGCAAGAAAAGTGCAGGGCAGCGTGGCTTCATGCCTGATAGGCCTATTTTGACCCAATTGCCTACAAATTACATCTAAATCCACGTGGCCTTGCAAAATAAACACAAAATAATAGAAAAACAAAGATCATGGCTTCATGCTTGATAGGCCTAGTTTGACCCGACTCCCTACAGATTGCATCTGAGTCCACGTAACCCTGCAAAATGAACACACTAAAAAAAAAAAAAATTATTCTACAAAAATTACGTTAGGAAAAATAGTAATATATATAATGTTTTTTTCGCGAACGCATAGGCGTTCATCAAACTACTGAATTGCTTGAATCAAATGGGGTCCCCCCCATGCTTGCATCTGAATTAATCTCATGGATTGGAGATGCATGGTATGGACGTAAGCGGTGATCGTTGACCATAAAAACTATGTCGTTGCTGTTAATGGTTCTGACACAGACAGTGCCATCTTAATTACTTCAATCACCTCATATAGACCCATCCACCTCTGCATGAGCTTGCCTTTGCGTTCCTGGAACCTGGAATCATATAACAATGCCCAATCTCCTTCTTTAAATATTTTTGGTCGTATGTGGCGGTCATGCCACATTGCCCTCTACTTTTGCATCATTTCTATGTGCTGCAACGAATCTTGTCTGTATTCATCCAGCTGATTTAGCTAGCGAATACGCTCTTTTTGTGCAACTCTTAGATCCAAATTAAGCTCCACGGCAGTATGCAGAGTCTTAATCTCAAATTCGATCGGTATCATTGCATTCTTCCTGTACACCAACTGAAATGGTGTAAATCCGGTTGTTGATTTTCACGTGGTTCGATATGCCCAAACTACTTTTGGGAGGCATTTTGCCCAATTCTTGTGTTGTTGCACTGTCTTCATTAGAATGTTATCCAACTCCCTGTTTGTAACCTCCACCTACCCATTTGCTTGTGGATGGTATGGGGTGGTTTTGTTGTGCCTAATTTGGTACTGTTGCATTAGTTCCTAAATCATTTTTGAGGTGAATTGCATCCCCTGATCAGTGGTAATTTCCCTGGGAACACCGAACCTAGTGATAGTGTCTTCTTTTGCGTTTCGTAGTGCCTGCACTTCAACCCACTTAGTAACATAGTCAGTACATACTAAAATATATTTTTTTTCATTAGATTGTGGATTAATTGGCCCAACAAAATCCATCTCCCATTTATCAAATGGTTCAATATGCACATGTGGCTGAAGGGGCATTTCATCTCGTGGAGTTGGTCTTCCCATTCTTTGACATTGATCACAATGGTTGACATAGTTTATTGCATATTTAAATACAAAGGGCCAAAAATACCCTATTTGCAAAACTTTAAATGCAGTTCTTTTACCTGCAAAATGTCCACCACATGGTTCATCATGACAAGATTTTAATATTTCTACGGTTTTATTTTCTGCAACACGTCTCATGATTTGATCAGGGCCAATTTTAAATAGGCATCCATCAATCCATGAAAAGGCTGCACTCTTTTCAATTAATGTTCGAGCTTCTCTAGGAGTGAGTGCAGGGGATATTTTTCTAGTGGCTAAGTAATTGGCCATATCGACATACCATGGTATGTGGCTATCAAGAGCAAAGAGATGCTCATCCGAGAACTTATCCTCAGTGGTAGTGTTATCGTGAGAGATTAACCTAGAGAGAAAATCTACCACAACGTTATCCTTACCGGGTTTGTCTACAATGGTCACATCGAATTCCTATAGAAGTAATAGCCATCTAATAATTCTACCACTTACCGTTGGCTTGTTCATCAGATATCTAATGGCTGTATGATCAGTGTGTACAAATATTTTGTAGCCTATGATATAATGGCAAAATTTATTAATGGCATGTACAACTTCCAGGAATTCTTTCTCCGTGATAGTGTAGTTGAACTCAGCACCCGTAAGATTCTTACTGACATAGTAAATGGCATAAAACTCATTTTCGTCTTTCTGCCCTAGTGCTACCCCTATGGCATTATTGGATGCATCTGCATAAATGTGAAAGGGGAGGTTCCAATTTGGACCTCTCAGCATGGGAGCAGTTGTCAGTTTTTCTTTCAAGGTTTGGAATGTTTGTTCACATTCACTAGTCCAGACAAATTCGGCATCTTTGGTTAACAGTGTGTGCAGTGGTTTGGTGGTTTTGCTAAAATCTTGAATAAACCGTTGGTAGTATCCAATAGAGCCTAAGAAACTGCGGACATCTCTCTGTGTTTGGGGGGTAGGTAGTTCTTTGATAACCTCAATATTTTTCTTATCTACCTTAATCCCCTCAACAGAGATATGGTGTCCTAAAACTATCCCTTCCTGCATTAACATGAAGCATTTTTCATTACTGAGGGATAGGTTTGTTTCTTGACAGCACTGGAGTACTTTCTCCAGATTAGTTGTAGCTTCTTCAAAGGTTTCACCGTATACGGTGAAATCATCCATATAGACTTCTACAGTCTCTCCTACCATATCTGAAAAAATACTAAGAACTGCCCTCTGGAAAGTGGTAGGTGCATTACATAACCCAAATGGTAAGACTCGGTAGGCAAAGGTACCCCAAGGACAGGTAAAGGTGGTTTTTTCTTGATCCTCATCCCCTATTTGGATTTGATTATATCCACTATACCCATCAAGGAACAAAAAATATTTTCATCTTGCCAAGGTATCGAGGACTTGGTCTATAAATGGTAGGGGAAAATGGTCTTTCCAGGTGGCCTTGTTTAACATTTGATCTACAAATCCTCCACTTGCCATTTTTCTTTGGTACCACCACCAAAGGTGAAACCCATTGACTATCCGAAATGGGATAGATGAATCCAGCTGATAAAAGTTTTTGTAGTTCAGATTTTACTATTTCCTTCATTGTTGGATTCATCCTCCTTTGAGGTTGTCTTACCGGTCTTGCGTTATCTTCCAAATAAATTTTGTGCGTGCAGACTTCGGGTGCAATACCCCTCATGTCTTTATAGTCCCATGCGAAAGCAATTTTATGGTTGGCTAGTATTTCTTTCAACTTGCCCTCTTGAACAGTTGACAATGAATTATCAATGTTCAGTGTTCTGCTAGGTTCTATTTCTATCTGCTTAACATGATTTTCCTTGTTGCCTACAAGTGGGGATTCTATAGGAGGATGTGAAGATTCTCCCTGAAAGAAGTTTGTTATGACTACATCTTCATCGGTTTCATCTTCTACCTCATCTAGGACCATTACTTGTTGCATCATAGGCAAGGCATCATCATGTTCAAAGTTAGAATTAGGCTCTCCCAATTCAACGGTAGATTGTGCAGGAGGGTAAATGACTAAATTTTTGACATTCTATCCATTGGATATTGTCATTTGCCCCATCCTACAACTTATGTAGGCATCAATCCATTGCCAGCCAAGGATGTCCTAATATGAGTGGGTAACCACCCAGTCCTAATTTTGACTCCAAAACTAGGAAGTCTGCTGGATATTCCCATGCATCCACAATTACAATCACGTCTTCCAACATTCCCTCTGGGAGTACTGTAGACCGATCTACCAATTGTAAAACTGTTTTAGTTGGCCTCATGTCTGTTAATTGTAGTTTTTGCATGGTTTCCTTAGGCATGACATTTATGGCTGCACCTAAATCTACTAAAGTATTGGGTAGCCTCAAGCCTTCAATTTGGACTATTAAAACCGGGCTTCCTAGATCAGAATACTTTGGGTGGTAGGTGTTTCCTAACATTAAGTCAGCTAACTAACCTACCACATGTACTGCTTTTGATGATTGTTTTCATCCTGGTTTCTTAAGACATAATTCTCTAATGGACTTTGTGTAAATTGACACATCTCTTATGGCCTGATAGAGGGGAATTGTGATAGTCAGGTTTTTCAACCCTTCCATTATGTCAAATTTTGGTTGCAACTTTTTTCTGGGTTCTTGTAATCTTTTGGGGAAGGGTGGAACCCCTTCATTATTGGTTTGTTTAGTAGTTACATTTTCTTCCACCCCCTCTACCGGAGGTGTTTGTTCTTCTACTTCTACTTCTATTTCCTCTTCCTCCACTATTGGAGGTGTTGGATCTACTCCTACTTCTCTACCTGATCTAAGTCTAATTGGACTACAATCTACACTAATATGATACATAGGGTACATCCTCGCATCTACCTGATATGTGGGTTGATTTTTCTTATTATTTGGATTTGGGGTTGGTTGTGCTGGTAGTTGTTGTGGCTTGGAAGTAGGTGGTGCCGACAAACTAGGTTACAATGGTGTTTGTGTTGTGGTTTGTGGAGGTGAAGTCCACGTATTATAATTTTACCACTGCATTCCAGCTTGTTGGTATGGCATCCATGGATAAGGTGTGTAGGGAGTAGACCCTTGGGTGGCATTCATCCAAGGTGGCTGACCCCACCATCCCATATTGGGTGGTTGAGCTTGTCCTTGGTTCATAAAATTGGATCCCCCATAGGGTGGTACTCCTCCTGGCATTTCGCCTCCCATAGGAAACTGTTGCCAATTTCTCCTATTACCCATGAAGTAAGTTTCAGCTACTTTTGGTTCCTCTTTCATATTTGCTAATTGTGGGCACAACTTCATTTTGTGATCCATTTGACAAATGGCACACACTCGGACCTTGTTTTCTGGACATTCATTCTTGGGGTGTTTCTTCCTACATCTTGGGCAGAAAAAGGCTAGTGTTGCCTCAGTTTCCTGCTTCTTTTTTGAAGCTGGAATGTGTCTAATTGAAGTGCAAGAGATGATAGAATATCACTCTTCATGTCTTCCAACAAATTACCTATTTTTGCCTTGGTTACAGAGGTTGTGGTTTTTGTTCCTCGGTTGATGGGTTTACCCTTTCTTCTAGAATAATTTTGACATAACTATCGAATATCCGACATTTGGTTTTGGTAAATGTCACCTCCCGCTAACAAGTTTAAGGCTTCTAAGGATTCATTTGTGAGACCCCTTAAGAATATGCTTCTCAAGGATTTCTCACCCAGTTTTGCATGGGGTGAACGTTGAAGATTAAAATGAAATCTACCCCAGTAATCTTCCAATGATTCTTCCTCCCTTTGCGACATATCTAGGACCTCTTCCCTAGCATCTCGTGCCCTACCAAAATCTTGGTATTGTTCTAGGAATATTTTCTTCATGTCCTCCCAGGTGGTAATGTGTTTGTTCCCTAGACCGATAAACCAACGTAATGTTGAATCATCTAACGTAGAGGGAAACAATTTTAGTTTTTGGGCATCAGTTTTATAGTCCACTGATCTACAAAGCACATCAAATTTGAAAAGAAATAGATCAGGGTCCTCAGTTGGTAGTCCTCTAAAAGTAGGAAGGTGTGTAGGAGAGATATGTTTCATTTTGGTATCTCCTCTTGATTCTTCAATTGGAAAGTCAAAATTGGTAGAAGCCTCATCATTTTCAGCCATCGTTTTAGGTGATGTAGGTTCTACTCCGATTGCTTTTAAGGTAGCTAACAAGGCATCACACTCATTTTTCTTGTCTTCTAACAGTATTCCTAAATCCAAATTTGAAATAGTTTCGTCTTCAACTGCCTTCCACCGTTGGGTATTCAATAAATCCTCCTCGGCTCTTGTGTTTTCGAACAAAAGTCCTAAATCAAAACTTGAAGCAAATCCCTCTTCGAGAGATTTCCACCTGGGATCCTTTTTAAAGGAAGTTTGTCCAAGTATTGGATTAATATGCCAAGGTCTTTCTGGTAGGGATAATGGTACAACTTCGGGAAGTGTTTCAGATGCTTAAGAAGAAATATCAGAAGGTATTTCAAGTGGTTCTGAGGTGACCTCTACCCTTCTAACAAAACGTTTGTCCATTTGGTCCTCTTAGTCTTGGTGGACTCATACATTATCAGGTAAGGGATCTATGGGTAAGATAGTTTGAATAGTTATTTTCAGGTTGACTAACCTACAGATCCTAAAATACTACAGTTGGCACTCCTTGACAATGGTGCCAAAATGGTGAGTAGAAAATGGTGTTCTTGAAAACAATTATTTTTATTCCATTTAATTTATCAATCCGGGAGTTTGTAAACTTGCTAAGTACCTATGCACAGTATAGTAATTGGGAGATGAGTCCTATATATCATTTGGTTTGGTGGGGGTGTGTTTGTTGTTCGTGTAGTTCATTTTATCCAAACCAATAAAACTAAATGCAAGAAAATAAAAGACACTGCTGAAAGAAAGTGCAGGAAATAAATTGCTAAAATTAAATTACTGAAATCAAACACATGACTAAAAGGAAAATTGCTGAAATTAAACACACAAACTGAAATGAAATTGCAGAAAAGAAACACACTTACAAAATTAAATAAAGCAAGAAATAATACACTTACAAGAATAAAGAAAATAGGAAATAAAATAACAGGGGAGGATTACTGCCTGGAGTGGGCCTAAGCTCTCGCAGATGTCCGCCCAGCTAGTTACGCAACACTCACTCTTTTGAATACACGGAAATGGAGAACACTCGAAACTTTATTTATATTATGCAGTACAAAATAATAATGATTTGTGGATTTAAAATTCAGGATCCTTACTTCAGGGGTGGCCTGCATTTTATACAGAACGCGGCCATCCCCTGTTACAAAAATAGGCGGTTCTAATTTAATCATGCAACGTGATTCGCTATGGTCATTTCATGCACAGTTGTAATCGATGTCTAATAAAAGAGCGGCCATGTCTAATTTTAATCTTGAAAGATAAACATAGCACTTTCTAAGTTTATAACAATTTATTTCTATTATTCGCGCGATTTTTCGGTCAATCATTCAACGTGCAAAATGAAGGTGCTTTATTCCTGCCGAAGATAGGCGCCTTCCGACCTGTCACCAGGAGATAGGCGCCTTTCGACTACCGGAATATAGGCACCTTCCGGCCGTCGGGATATAGGCGTCAGAAGATAGTCGTATTTTTGTCGTCGGGAGATAATCGCGTTCCTGCTGCCAGAAGATAGGTGTCGTCCGACCTGTCGCTGGGAGATAGGTATCGTCCGTCCTGCTGGCAGAAGATAGGTGTCGTATGGCCTGTCGTCGGGAGATAGTCGTCGTCCCTTAGCAGAATTTAGGCACCGTACCTTGATGGCCTCATGCATGGCCATCCAAAAGTCCTCAAACAAATAAGTATAGACATTATGCCCCTCAAGTGATGTTCGGTATCTTGTAGTTGCTTCAAGATTCCAATCATCACTCATAAACATTTGCTTCTGTGACCCTCTTGCATCATAAATGCTCTGCAATGTCACAAAGTTTGTGGCGAAGCATGTAATTCCAGGCCACACTAGCTCTCTCCCATTAGTAAATCGCCTCATGAGGCTAAGGACACATGAATGATTGTAAATGAATTTCGTGATGGCCTTAGCCTTCCTTATAACCTCTGCCACCCAAGGTAATTTCCCAATGTCCTTGAGGAGCAAATCGAGACAATGGGCTACACATGAGGTCCAAAAATGTGGTGAATCTCTCCAAAATTCTCCTGGCTGCCTTATATGTTGTTGCGTTGTCCATGATGATTTGGACAAATTCTCCTCCCTAACCTCTAACACAACCTCCTCCAACAACCCTGCAAGCATTTCAGCATTCTTAACATGTGTCGATGCATCTACTAACCTGAGGAATGCAGTTCCTTCAGTAGATGCAACCAAGAAATTAATCAGGGTTCTTCATCTCTCATCTATCCAACCATCAGACATTATAGTGCAACCCTTGCTTCTCCACACACTATGTTGGTTGTCAAGAACAACATGAAGTATAAAAAAAATTTAGTCATGCACATTGCATATTGATATTATTATATTAATATATATAAAAAAAACTAGTCATGCCATATATATATATATATAAATTTAGCCAAGCACAATGAAGAGTGAGGAGCAGGGATTGGAGGCGTATTAATGCAAGATGTTCACCAGATTCTATTTAAAAGTTGACAACTCAAGGGAAAAGAAATGTTTCAATCACTTTATAATAATTTAATGTTGCCAACTACTTATACTTTATTATGTTGCAAGAAACTTCTAGGGTGCCTTATTCCCCTATTTTGGAAACTCCCAAAAACTTGTCATCTTGACTTTCCACATTTTCCTGTATGTTTCTAAGAGGCATTTCCAATGTTTCTAAGGACATTTCTAACATATCCTAACATCTTGAACAAGAAAGATAGAAGAGTCAAGGTTTTAGGGTTTTAAGGGGTTGTGTGATATTGCATGAAACCCACATGGGACATACATTACCCAGTTTAAATAAAAACAAGTCTACTTTAAAAAAGTTTGAAAATGAGGAAAAGGGAACAAAATAAATGATAACTTGAATGATGATAAGCTTGGACCAATGAAGCCAAATTTTTTTAGAAAAAATGACAAGTTGTTTGGCAACAAAGAAATTGAATTACATATGGGTCCACTCCCTTGGTGAAGTGAAATAGGTTTGGATGCATTATAAATGCAAAAAACAAGAGTATACAAGAAAGCAAATAAAAAATGGGGATGTGTACCTTGAAAACGATGAGTTGGGTATTCCCATCACTTGATCTTGAGGATGGCAAAAATCCTTCACATACACCTTGAGTTGAAGCCACAAGAGGTAGGTTGCCTACCTATTTTAGAGCTGATTTTAATGACGTCAAAGATTATGAGCTAAGTTTATATTGTATCCCATGTAATACAGTTCTGCTTAACAATTGTAGCCTTGCCTATAAAGGTTGAAATTTAACAGTAAACATTGTGCTCTCTATGGGATTTTATAAATAAATGATTTTCATCTAGTTGTGACTTTTTAATTCAATCTATCCATAAATTTTGCAAGTGTCTAGTTTTTATTTTTATTTTTAAAATTGGGTATTTCCTTTGTCATTTCTGTGTTTTTAAAGTGTATGAGGGCTTGCATTTCCTAAGATATTTTTGTTTTAGAAAGCATACCCGTTTCCAAGTTTCATGCAACTTAGCTTTAGAAAAATGGAGACGACAATTGTTGGGAAGTTTGCTTTTGGTGAAAATTAGCCATGGCAGCCTTAAATACTTACTCTGACAAAAGCAAGTGTGCATAAAGCAGCAGAAATGGGTTAAAAGATCCTAGTTGTTGATGTTCAAATTTTTATAAAGGGATAAAGTTAGTGTTATCTTTGTTTTATCTCATAGATGAAGAATATGTCGATTATTCTGTCTCAAGTGTTATGTTAGAGTAGATAAAGGATACTTAGTCTGACTATGTCAAGGATGATAATTGTAAGAAGATTATTAGATGGATTGCAAGTATTCAAAATTAACTTGGAAAAATGATATGCTGTTGTCAAATGATCATATTTATCTGCCTTCTACATCAAAGAACCAAGTACAAATTGTAAAGAAAGGTCATCATTTCAACAATAGGTTATGTGTGATTCTTCAAGACTTGTTATAATATAAGGAAATATTTTTACTGCAAGAGAATGAGGAAGGATGTAAAGAGGTATGGTGTGTGTGAAAGGCGTAAAATTTAGAATGTTTCGTATCTAGGATTGTTACAACCATTGCATGTTCTGAATCAAAATCTAGAAGAAGTTCCCATGAATTTGTAGATGGTCTTCATATGTTTGAGTTTCATGATCAAATATTTGTTGTGGTTGATCATTTTACTAGTATAGAATGGATGGGAATGAAGAAGACTAGTCAAGTTCTAGAACTGGTAAAAGTACATGTCAATTGTGTTTACAAATTATGTGGATTTTCAAAGTAATTGTGATAGCATTTTCACAAGTAACTTCTGAAAGGAATGGTGTAAACGAGTTAACATTTTTACAGATAGGAATTCCTGATATCTTTCATCGACTAATGTTTAGACTGAGATAGTGAATCAGTGTCAGGAAGGTTATCTGCATTGTTTTGCTTCTGATAAATAGCACTAGTGGCATAAGTGGTTAATTGAACTGAATGGTGGTACTACAATACTTATTACATGTACACTAAGATGATAACATTCACTACTTTTATGCAGACAAATCCCAAAAACTAAAATATTACATTGATATTAATATCAAAGTTCCATTAGTTTTATTGCTCAGCATTAGGTAGGTCTTCCTTGTTTTAGCTTTTATTTAAAAACAAAAAATGTTTGTGGAAATGCTAATGGTAATAGTAATAAAATGACAACTGCATTTACACAAATATCTTCCATAAAAATCCATTCCATTTACAAGCATATCAATGCATGCAATTAGGTCACTTTGACACACTCTTATCACACAATGGCACTTTAAATGTCCTCTTGTTAAATGGAAACATTACTATAGTAGCTCACTTCTACCATCATGCTCCAAACAGATGTCGTTGCACAATTTGAGGTAGAAGACAGATCAGGGAAGAAATTAACAAGAATTGACTAAGTCTTTGTAAGAGGGAGCCCCGCTCCTGGAGTGCCTTGCTTGTTTATTGCCCCGCTCATGGGAATGACTTGCTGCCAAAGAGACCCGCTTGTTGGAGCGCCCCACTACCAAAACAGACTGCTGTTGGAGCTCCTCGCTCCATGTCTATTTTTAGCGACAAGATAAGGATGTTGTAATCACATTGTAATTAACACCGAGGTACATTGTATGTAGTCCGCTAAATGGCTATAGGTTGAAGTATAAATAAGAGTTGAATTATCATTGTAAGAGTCTTTTGGCCTTTGAAGCAATACTAGAGCTACTCTTCGGAGTAAGAATTGTAAAACATTCATATTGCAGAATAAATAAAGGCTTGTACTTGGCATTTATATTTGACCGTCTCTAACCTTTTGCTTGATGAATGTGTGGAATTAGTGGCTCTGCTCTTATTTTCCCTGTTAGTTTCTCTTTGATTGTTGTAGGTATTCGAAGATATTACGTGATGAATTTATTTGGTTTTTGCTGAAAATGCCAACTGCACCCAATCCCAAACTCACGACGGCTTTGGCTGTACTTTTGCACTTTCTCTTTCACCTTTTTTTTTTTTTAAGATAAAAAGTAGGGTTTTGAAAGGGTTGTCCTTTCTCTTTTACATCGATTTAGTCACATTGAGCTATTTGGTGCCGTCAAGATTTGAACCTTGGTGTGGGCTACATCAACTATTTGTCCCAATCGTTGAACCAAGGACCCATTGGCAATTTCTCTTTCACCTTTAATCCTCAAATGAAGTAGATTAGATTTTTTTCTGCATTCCCTAGATTAGTTGCTTATTCCTTTTTTTGCATGTTTTAGATTAGTTACTTCTTTATTTCTAGCATTAGATAGAAGAAAAATGGGAACAAGATCTGGAGGTTGGGGAGAGTAGAACCTCCCCATCCTTTTGTTGAACTGGGATCATGGGTTCAACAGTTCCAGCATGCCTAGTGGAACACACAAGTGCGATTTTGGTATGAAATTACCCCACTTGCATATAATTTTGTATATGTGCACAAGTGTACTTTATATCCTTCCATATCTGTGAAAAGGGTTCTGTGTTACACTAACATGCATGAAACCCACAAATATTTTTGCAGTAAAACTTACAAGTTTTTTTCCATTTCAGACTTTATACTTTGTAATTTTTCATATAAATGGCGGTTCCGTTTTTAAACCAAAATCTTGCCTAACTTGTAATTTGTGAATCTCACTTTTTCAAAAAAGGACTAAAGCGGCAACGAGCAAAGGTAGAAGTGAGTGGGAAAGAGACTGCATGAGAAAAAGGCTATGTTTGTTCCAGAGCAACTAGCTCGTAGAGCGGCCTGCTCATCAAGGTGACCCCCTCCTTGAGCGCCCTACTTGCTGAAGTGACCTGCTCCTAGAGCACCTTGTTTTTCTATTTGTTTCTCACTTTGACTAGTGCCCCTCATTTTTGTTTTTGTTCTTCGGTGTGATTTTAGAGATATCCTCCCTTTAATTCATGAATATCACAACACCCAAATAATGTTAAGGATGTCCTGGTTGCCAAATAATCAAATCCTTCAACAACCCGCTTATGTCCCAATAGGACCATCTATGTACCAATTATCACATGAATGGGGATAATATGGCCAATCTATACAATACGGGCATGCACCTTAACCATATTCATTTGCTCACCAAAAAAACCTTGCAACATTTACTTAGCAAGGGTACCCTACCCATACAACCCAAATGCCCACCTCATAGATCCAACACCCTTCCCCACAACAGTTGCCCCAATATCCACTATTTCCCCAAAATCCCCAGTGTCAACCAACCCCTCAAGAACAACAAGAATTGCAAATGCAGCTAAACAAACTCAAGCATATGGTTTTAGCACTTTAGTCACTCTATAGACAAGAATATGAACTCGATGAAGGGAACATGTTATTTCCTCAATAGGGAGATTTTTAGATGACCGATCAAAGGAACTAGTTGGCACCCCAACAAGAAATATTTTAGACGATTGATCAGGCACAAAACTATATGGTGAATTAGCCCACCGTATTCAATCAACCAATGACTTATCAACCCATGATGAACCAACCAACAATAAGTCAAGTGTTTGTACCTCAGGCTAACCCAATGCAAGCCCCTGTGATACCCAAAACATCCTTAGTAAGTGGAAATTGCACATTTTACCAAAGTGTGTCACGTACATTAACCACATTGATGGGTTGATAATTCCTGTAGGATAATCCTTGTCTGAGCATCGAGAGTCATGCCTCCCTTCACCAGTGATAGAAGCTGAGATAGTAAAAGAAGAATTTGAAGATGAAGGGCCAAAACTGATAGAGGAGTGTGAAGTATTTGTCCTGTTGGATAGAAGAGGAGAATTTGTAGAAGTGATGGAGGCGAATCCACAACCAGAACATGAGACCATTATATTGGGCACTATTGAAATGATACAAAAGAAAGGAAAACCAGAGAGACTAGAAGAGTCATTGGATGAGCCTCCATTTGTGGAAGTTTTTCCCTTACTCAAAGGAGAAATCTTAGAAGAAGGCTACCAAATCAGTGAAACATATTATGAATCGAAGAGAGAACCTAAGGTGGATAACGAGGATTTAGGGAATGAGGATTCAAGGGTCGAAGTTGAGTACATGGCATGCGAGTTTTCTTTAGAAGAGGAAGAGCCTATAGAAGAAATGGAAATAAATTTTTCTCTAGAGTATGAAATTTGCAAGTTCCAAGAGTGCCAAGGAGAGTTCATGTGAGGGAACCATGCTAAGCAATAGGGAGATCATAATTCTAAGAATGATGTGGTTTCCCATGATTTTGGGGAGTAAGGCTGAGGTAGGGCCCACATTCCAATAGTTCAATGCTATGGAGAACAATAGAAGGTTTGTTGAAGAACGACATCAACAAGGATTGCTACTACTAAATAACAATCTTTTATTTGATCACATGGGAACACAAAAGCCCAAACTAGCTTCAAACACCGAAGCCCACCACAATATGTGACAGGGAGTAAGGAAATGATTGTAAGATTTCATGCATCCACCCTTGCTGCCAACCAATTCCAAACATAAAAGGAATAATCTTCTCTAGAAATCTAGTATTGAGCTTCAGACCGAGGAGATATTAAATAAGAAAATGCAGCCCTAGCATCCAAGACTTTGATTTTTCTTTTTTTTGATTTATGCAATCCTCTGATGGGATATATTGTTCTCTAGAGAGTGTCTATGAAGTTCTAAGTAGGAGAAAACTTCTTGGTAGTACGCTATTAATTCCATCTGATATACTCTATTTCCATAGGTGTTGGAAGATTCTGAGTTGGAACAACGATGTCAAGAGGAAAGGTCATTGCTTTTCAGAGTCGATCAATGGAAACAACCCGCTTAATGAGAACAGTTGCCAACGAATCCAAGATAAGTGATTCATCCATTTCAATAAAAAATATTTAAATCTTGGAGCATCCCCACTCACTCAAGGAACACCCAACTTAAGGATGAGAAAAGAAAATTTGGAGCATAGGGCTCCATCCAAAAAAAAAGTAATACAGAAAAAAATCTCCTGGAGCACTAGGCCTATTTCCAAAAAATTAATTTAAAAAAAGAAACCGTTCAAGTGAAAATCCTAGATTGGGACGCTCAATGTCCCCTCTTTCATCAATCCATTTTTGGTCCTTCCTTTTTCTGAATATTCTAAAAAAAAAAATAGAAAAGCAAAAAGTGACACTAACTATAGCAAGAGGTAAAGTGAATTTCAAAATTCACTTTTTTACCTTTCATCTTGCAAGGGAGGAAAATCCACTTAACAAATTCAGATTCTAGAAAAGACCCATTTGAGCACAAGGGAGGAAAATACTACACACTGTTTCAGGTTTCAAGAATAGCATCCATGCTGCAGTTTTCCACAGCCCGTGGGTTTCAAGAAATTCTTTTGCTCCCATCAATTTGCTCAACGTATTCAAATTATGCAAAAGATCCATTTGAGCACGAGGAAAATACTGTGCATTGTTTCATATTTCAAGAACAACATTCGTGGTGTAGTTTTTAGTAGCACGAGGGTTTGGGGATGTTCTTGCGCTGCCAACAATCTGTAGAAAGGGATTTTACATATTTCCAACAGTTCCCTTTCCACGTAATAAATTTCAGATCTACCAACATTGTAGTATAGCAATAATAATGCACAGAAATTCTGCAACAACATTAATAACAACAGTAATAACAGCAATGGCAGATAACAGAAATTACAGCAGTTTTATATTAATAATGACATGGATGATACAGCATTACAGTTTCATCAATACAATCTACAGACAGCATATCCATGGCTGTACACAGGACTGGACTGCACTTTTCCATCAATCTGCATGAATGCCTTGCAATATCTCCTCTAGGTATCCATCATTCAACCCTAGGCTAAACATCCTTCATGGCTGCATATCATGCTAGACTGCATTCTAACCATAGACTTCAATCCTCACACGTACCAATATGGAGCAACTCTAATGAATGAGGGGAGGGTTTATTTATACACCCACGAAGTAGTTACTTTCTCCAACTACCTTGCAACTACCCTCAAATTACATTTTATGTGCATTTGCTTTGCATTTACATTTCATTTGCACTACAGGACGAAATAGCTTATTTATCCGACTTACATGATTTAATATGACTTTACATGACTTTATTCTTTACGTACAATATTAAATTGCACTTACAACATTAAAATATATGCACGGGCGTTTCGTCAAATACTTTGCGTGCATTTACAATAAAACACATAATATCAAAACTGAATCTGCAATTAAGGATATCTCAATATGCCTGTCTACATCTATCCCCTCCTCTAAATTGGTCGTTGTCCTCAACGACACGAGCTAAACACTAGGAATAGAAGTACTGAGCAATGGAATAGGATCTCTTGTCACGCTTCTTCCTCTTGTTCCTGTTCCATACATCTTTGGCAATAAACTTTACTTGGGGCTGCTCACAACATCTGATTCTCTGATTGTGCACTTTTGTTGCTACAAGTATGTGTAGCATCAGCATGATCAACATTCTCTGAATAGGCACTTCACTTTTTGCAATAAGCCATATCATCAGCATGAGCAATGCCATCAACATCATGAACATAATCGGTAATGCCCTCCGCCATCTGTGTCGGGGGCCAAGGGGGCGGAAGTCCCCTTGCAAGGTCAAGGGTCAGCGTCCCTTGCGGGTTCGAGGGGCAACGCCCTTCGCGTACTCCCCTTCAGCTCTACTTCAAACTGCTTTCTTTTAGCTCTACTTCACTGCTTTCTTGATCCAACTGACTGCTTATCATCCTCTGACAGACATCTCCCTTGTCGGATTGTGCTTCTGACGACAACTCCTCTGACTGCTCTACCTCAGACGTCAACATTTCTGACAACAATCCCTGACAGCTTAGTCTCTGACGGATTAGACCAGACGGATTGAGAAGTCTGACGGTTAAAATGTCTAGACGTCTAGGACAATGGGTTAGACGGCTCAGACGGATAGATGTCTCGGACGGGTTGCACACAGGTAGACGTCTCAGACGGGTAAGGGTAGACGTTGCAAATAGATAGGCTAGATGTCTGGACAGGTTGCTAGACTTCTGGGACAAGTGGCTAGACGGATGACCAACCAGACAGCCAGACGTCTGGGTCAGACGGTTGGATGTCTGGACTAACGGATTGCCAGACGTCTGGGTCAGACGACTGGACATTTGGGCTAACTTACTGCCAAATGTCTACTGCCATATGAGTGGTTTACCAAACGTCTGACTCCTTCAAACGGGTAGATTTCATACGTGTAGCCTCCAGACGAGTTCTCTTCAGACGGCTCCTCCTCCGACAGATGCAATTCATACTTCACCTCGATCGTCTCCACCTCAGACGGATCTTGTTCATACGTCTGCACCTCAGGCATCTCCTTCATCGCCATCTGACTGCATTCTCTAGTTGTCTGAGTCTCCTTCATCGGTGAGGTTTTTGCATCTCTTTCCCAAGTCAAGGAATAATCCAAAGCCTCTTGGTATGATCTTGTAGGAAATACCTTCATCTTCCTTTCATACATGGGGAGAAGTCCATCTATGAACCACATAGTCTTTAATTCCTCTGAGTGGCCTTTCTCCACATAGTCAAACAATCTACTCACCCTTCGATTGTAATAACAAACCGGCTCCTTCTCTCCTTGAGTGTTATAATTTTCGTCAGTCTCATATGATCGAAATTCTTCCACAAATGCATCACGTAACTCTCCCCATGTCTGGAACTTGACTTGCGGTAAGTATATGTACCAGTCTATTGTAGATTCTCGAAACGTTGCAGGAAACCATCTCCAATCTTCTTCATTGTTCTACCCAATTGCTTTCCACTCCATACGACAAATTCTCCAATGCCTAATCGAGTCTTCCTTCCAAGTGGCAAATTCTCCAATGCTTGGGTGTCTATGTTATCCATTGGTGGGGTTTCTGCTCTGCTGCTCCTCGTCAGGTATTTTTCGTCTTAGGTATCTTACTTTCACCAAACAGTCATCTTTCAACTTCCTTACTTCGCGACTTCCTTCGCAAGGATATCGATTGTGGCCTTGGTCTTCCTTCCTGAGCCCTCACGTGTTGTTGCTCTAGTGCTCGACTCCCGTCCTCTGCACTCCTCTGCAACCTTCCTGCCGCTTGTTCAGGTGTTACGATCCACTCAACATATCTCTGCATCAATCAACATTTTCCTTGACTCTTGGTTGTCCTTGTACCTGTTCTTTCGTTCCTATCAGCAATGTGTTGGTTACCTCCTTCTTGCTCTGCTCTTGGACTCTACTCTTCAACAACTGACCGATCTACGTCAGACAGACTGGACTAGACATCAGGCAAACTGGGCTAGCCATCAGGTGCGCCAGCCGTCAAGTCTTGCTAACCGTCAAGTACTTCTATCCGTTAGGTAGTGCTACCCATCAGGTATGTGCTATCCGTCAAGTACTTCTATCCGTCAGGTAGTGCTACCCGTCAAGTACTTCTATCCATCAAGTACTTCTATCCGTCAGGTAGTGCTACCCGTCAAGTACTTCTATCCGTCAAGTACTTCTATCCGTCAGGTAGTGCTACCCGTCAAGTACTTCTATCCGTCAAGTACTTCTATCCGTCAGGTAGTGCTACCCGTCAAGTACTGCTATCCGTCAAGTACTTCTATCCGTCAGGTAGTGCTACCTATCAAGTACTTCTACCCGTCAAGTACTTCTATCCGTCAGGTAGTGCTAACCCGTCAAGTACTTCTATCCGTCAAGTACTTCTAGCCGACTGCTTCGGCATCTAACTGTTGTGCCTATTCGCTGCGTTGTTTCCGTTTGCCCGTCTTTCCAAGGGTTTCACTTCTTCAAACCCTATGTCACCAATATTGGACCCAACTTCGTAAAGCAACGACGCCAGAATGTAGAAAGGGATTTTACATATTTCCAACAGTTCCCTTTCCACGTAATAAATTACAGATCTGCCAACATTGTAGTATAGCAATAATAATGCACAGAAATTCTGCAACAACATTAATAATAGCAGTAATAACAGCAATGGTAGATAACAAAAATTACAGCAGTTTTATATTAATAATGGCATGGATGATATAGCATTACAGTTTCATCAATACAATCTACAGTCAGCATATCCATGGCTGTACACAGGACTGGACTGCACTTTTCCATCAATCTGCATGAATGCCCTGCAATATCTCCTCTAGGTATCCATCATTCAACCCTAGGCTAAACATCCTTCATGGCTGCATATCATGCTAGACTGCATTTTTCCCATAGACTTCAATCCTCACACGTACCAATCTGGAGCAACTCTAATGAATGAGGGGGGGGTTTATTTATACACCCACCAAGTAGTTACTTTCTCCAACTACCTTGCAACTACCCTCAAATTACATTTTATGTGCATTTGATTTGCATTTACATTTCATTTGCACTACAGGACGAAATAGCTTATTTAGCCGACTTAGATAATATGACTTTACATGACTTTATTCTTTACGTACAATATTAAATTGCACTTACAACATTAAAATATATGCATGGGCGTTTCGTCAAATACGTTGCGTGCATTTACAATAAAACACATAATATCAAAACTGGTTCTACAATTAAGGATATCTCAATATGCCTGTCTACACAATCCACCCAATGGACTCCAATTCTGTGAGGGACCCATTTGAGTACATGCAAAAAACAGCTCAACCCATGGTTTTGTTTTTCGACGAGGACTCTCAAAAGTTTGTTTCAGTAGCACAAGGGTTTAAGTCATGTAGAGCAACCATCTTTAGGGTAGAATTTTTTTTAGGAACAACAAAGCAAAGTGCCCTTCTCGTAAGAAGTGCCCAACTTACCCACCCCCCCCCCCAAAAAAAAAAAAAAAGAGTTTAGTAGCGTTAAAAAGAAAAACAAATTGTCCCATTCAAGTAAAAATCTCAAATCAAGACCTTCAATACCTCTTCTTCGTCAACCCTTTTCTGATTTTTCCACACATAAAAACAAACGAGTAAAGTGGAACCTTTGTTTTCCTATTTAAGGTTGTTCCCTTTCCATATAAGAAAAAGCCTTAGATACTTATTATAAAAAATAAAAAAATTCTCACGAAAAATCTCACAAGATACACTTAGGTCCCGCTTCTCATCCCTTTCTTCCACCATCTACCTCATGATCACTTCACCTCCACCTCCTTTGTTTCTTCTACTATCACTATTCTCTCTTCCCCTCTTATTCCTTCTATTCCTACTTCTCAAATCCCCTTCACTTTTTCTGCTGCACCCATCTCACCTCTAATAAGCACAACCTTACTCAAGTCACTAACATAACACTAGTATTTTGGCCCTCATTAGTCCACATGTCGTTGCAAGCATTAACGCTCTTCCCTCCAAAAGCATTATTTCTACTGTGTGACTACCTCAATTTTGACTCTACACCTAAGAATAAGGCACAATCTAGGATCTTCCATCAATTAGGATTTACATCCCCCCAAGTCGCCAGAATTGTAGTAGCTCACTACTACCGTTATGCTCTGAATGGAGGTTCGTTGCACAAGCTAAGGCCGAAGACAGAGTAGGGCAGAAATTAACAAGAACTGGCTAAGTGTTTGGAAGTGGGAGCCCCACTCCCAGAGTGCCTCGCTCGTTGAGTGCCCCACTATTGAAGCAACCCGCTCGTGGAGTGCCCACTTGCCGGACTACCCTGCTCATCAGAGCAACTTGGTCGTTGAACGCCTACTCACTAGAGCCACCCGTTCTCTGAGCACCTTGCTCCCAAAGCAACCCTGCTAAGTGTCTATTTTTAGTGATAGGATAAGGATGTTGTAATCACCTCTTAATTATCACCAAGGTATATTGTATGTAGTCCATTTTGTGGCTATAGGTTCATGTATAGATAAGAGCTAAATGCTCATTGTAAGGGTATTTTGGCCTTTTAAGAAATACCAGAGCTACTTTTTGGAGTAAGAATTGTAAAACATTCATACTGTAGAATCAATAAAGAGTTGTGTTTGGCCTTTATATTCAACTATCTCTGACCTTTCGCTTGATGAATGTTTGGAATATGTGGCTCTACCCTCCTTTCCCCTATTAGTCCTCCTTGATTGTTGTTGCAGGTATTCAAAGATCTTACGTGATGAAGTTACTCGTTTTTTGCTAAAAACGTGAATTACACCCAATCCAAACCTCGTTACGGCTTTGGTCGTATTTTTGCACTTTCTTTCTCTTTCACCCTTAATCCTCAAATGAACAAGATTAGATTTGTTTTTCTACATTCTCTAGATTAGTTTCTTATTCGTTTTTCTGCATGTTTCAGATTAGTTATTTTCTTTATTTTTAGCATTAGATAGAAGGAAAAAGAGAACTGGCCTGAGATCTGGAGGTTGGGGAGAGCAGGAACTCCTCATCCCTTTTTTGAACTGCGGTCACAGGTGCAAATTGCACTTGCTCATTTCCGTGTTCAACAATTGCATGTGAATGTTTTATTCATTTCTTAGCTATATATTGGCATTCCCCTTTTTCAAACAGGAAATGTTTGAATGCTTGAGATAATCACCATTTATTGTAGTTTTGTCTGTGGATGCATTTCTCTTGAGAATATTTCTTGTTTTCTTATCAAACACTATTCTTGGATCTTTTCAACTTTGTGATTGCTTTGACAGCCTCAACTAATACTCATTTTGAACATTTTTGTTAGGTCCACTAATTCAGCAAAAAATGGTCTCTATGACAATCCAAAATATCATACTAATCCTTAAAAAATGAAAGTTTTCCATAAGTAGTAATAAGCAAACTCAGTTATCTATTGAGCAATATTGTCTTTAATTGAAAATATTGAAACAAAATCCTTAGTTAAAAAACAATAATTGATAAGAATATATGGTATAGCATTAAAATTTTTCTTAATTAAGAATAAGAAAAATTGCCCTGAGCTCAGGACTAGGACTTGTAACTATCCACTCATAAGTTGAATCAATAATACCCTAGAGATATAAGTGAAACTGAAGGTTAGAAATATTAACAGCTAAATGCAACCTGAATGCCTAAGGGTGCAAGTATAAGGAACAAAGGCTAAGTTTTATTTATTCTTCTATATTTATCTTAAATAGTCTTGTAGTGTAAGTAATATGTGTTGGATCATCTATAACAAGTCTTTCTATGGACTTATGAATCATGTGGTCTTTTTTCTTTATTAAGTATTGTATTATACTACAAATATGCTCCAAATGAGCAGTGGATACTTTAAAACTCATCCAAAAAACTGGTCAAGCATGAAGACATAAAAGCAATAAGCTGGAAGTAATACAAAGTCCTAGTTATGAACACCATCTCCCTGCCAATGACTCAAACAGATGAGAACCTCTATCAAAGTTGATGATTTGGTAAGACTTATCTATGTCTTCTTCATCCTTGAAGTCAAAGACTGAAGCATGCAAGGCCCAAAGAGCTCCACTGCTATGAGGTTCCTCATTTAATTCGTTACATGGAATTCTAGTAGCCTCCATAAGTTTAGCAAGCTTCTTTCTTTGATCCTTGTACAACTCATCCATTCAAATGACAGGAGATCCTGCCCTATAATGGAATCTAGAGGTTGAGGACTGTTGCATCCACTTAGCCATGGCTACCTTCAAGTGCTTTGAAGGACCACTGGGATCCTTCTCTTATCTGTGGCATACTTTGGTCATCTATGGACATTAATAGAATCAACTTATCTTCTCTCTTAAAAAGCCCATCTAATTTATTAATTTGCTTTCTAAAATGCTTTTGTGTTTTCAATCAGCTAGGGACTTCATCAGAAGACCCTTCTCTATCAACACCAACAGACATTAGAGGCACTAAGAGGTAAAGTTCCTTGCCCAGAGTAACCACCCTTATATTAAGCATAAGATTAACTAATTTGAAGAAAGAAACTAGAAGCTCTGGCAGGAATCTGTGTCTCTTTAACAGAATGTATTAAGAACTATCTATCACTTTAGTGCCACCAGAGAATACCCAAGGGAAAGCCTGGCCACCACTTGAAGCAGAGGAGGAACCATGGCAACCTAGCTTACCACTTGGTGTTTCATTCTGCAACCCTCCATCTCACACTTGCCTATTAGGAGGCATACCTCTAGTGGATTCCCTCTATTGGCTAGCAACCATTTGATTGACAAATAGACTCTCTTGATGTAAATATTGCTCGAATCTATCCAAAAACAATGATCATTATCGAAGTCAAAGACTCAAACAGACATTAATCATCTACAGGCCATCAGTAGAGAAGAAAGAACCATTCACAAAGAGGGAAGGGAGTCTCCTTGCACTCTGCTAAAAAACTATCTGTATATCTAAATGCTAAAGGGGGAATAGCTCTTCCCCTTTACTGCAATATCTCCTAAAACTCCACTAAAACTTTACTGCTGAGAACAACCTAAAGGAATGCCAGAATCAGAAAGAAAATCTGAGACCCTAAATTTACTGTTACCAACCTACAATTTCATTGAAAGAATGCTCCTGCAACAGAGCCATATGTCCATTATTTGTACATAGACCACATACTTCAGAAGCATGAGATCTCATCTGCTAGACGAGATCACCTAAGTGTCTTAAACTCAATATTTTTCCCAAGATTGTCTGCCATTCAGGCACTGCAAACAGTTTCCAAGATCTACTTTGGAAAGGTTCTGCTAGGGATTTCCATTCCTAGCAACCTAAACTTGATTCATCCTAGAATTTTTATCATGGGTTTTTATAATGGAATTAGCATCAACGAGAATTGGAGTATGCGTTTTTCAAAAGAATCTACCACTTCCACTTACCAATTTTCTGAAATGAGCTCTTCTATGAGCCAAGAAGTATTTCAAATCATCCTTACCTCTGTGCATCTATAAGAAGGCCTAAGAGACAAATCATTGAAACAGTGACTACCTTAGAAAAGCCTGTATGACTACTTGAAGCAAGGTTAAACACACGATCATTATTCCATTTCCAAATTAACCAAAGAGCTTCGATTGACATAGAAATCTGCAAAAAAGAAACGAAAAGAATCTATGCAATTTAGCATGTGAGGTATCTTAAGTCCATATAGATCCCCACCTGTTATTCAACAAAGAGGGACTATGGAGGCAACAATATTGACCACACAAGTGGAACAAAGGGATAGTCAAAGAAAAGATTTTTCACAGTTTGAACACGTCCTATGTTATGAACCTCTTTTCTCATTAACAATAAATCATCCATTAATATGCAGAAATGTCAAACATGCATCCACAAATAAATTTCACAATAATAATCCACACGATAATACCCTTGAGGTAGGGCAACACCAAGAATACTCCTTAAGGAAGGAATCTCTCCACAAGATTTGCAGCTCCACAAGCCAAGACACTTAAACAGATTATTTAATATGACTTCCTTTTACAATTGGAGGTACATCTCTTTTTATACAAGAATGTGATGGTTCACCTTCCATGAGTTACAAAGTGCATAATATTATAATATGACACTATGTTATATATTATTATAATTTTATATGTGACCCATGCCATAATACAATATTATATTATATTATATCTCCACATTCATATCCTTAGGTACCTAACATTCCATCCTCCTTACAAGAATGATCTTCTAAGCAAAGATGAGAAATGGTACTGATCTTGATCATCCATCCATCCTAATGAAACTCTGATTTGTGGTGTTCTTTGCTGATGCCAATATGCCCTTATGCCACTTGAATATCCATAATTAACCCTTGGGTTCCATGTATGTCCATTGTAGTTTCTTTGTTGCTCTATGCCTTGTCTCCATTGTTGCCTCTCATGGTGGTGTGGATGGCAATATGCTACAACCTTGGCCTGTTGTTCTACTTTCTTTGATTCTTCTCTCTTGCTCCCTTCTTTTGGTTCATATTTTGCTTTTGCTTCGCTTATTATTAATGCTTCCTCCTTAGACTCTATTTTAGGTGTTTTTTCTTGTTCTTCACTTTGTTACCCTACAATAGCTATATGTAAGCCTATTGTTTTTCTTTCTTTGATTCTTCTCTCTTGCTCCCTTCTTTTAGTTCATCTTTTGCGTTTGCTTTTGCTTCTTCTTTGATTTCTATTAATGCCTCCTCCTTAAACTATATTTTAGGTTATTTTGCTTGTTCTTCACATTGTTCCCTTACAATAGCTATATGTTTTTCCTTACATTGAGAAATATCCTATAATGTTATATTCTTATTCCTGTACCTTAACTTCATAAATTTCTTTTGAACGTTTATGTTAACAATGCCCAAAGAATGCAACCAAGGATAACTAAGAACAATGTATATATCACCCATCTCAATAGCATATAAATATAAATGTAAAACATATTTATCCATGGTGTTTTGAAATCTTCAAAAATCTGAACATCTTCACCCTCAAGCTTTATGTTTTTGTAAAGTCCCCTCTCTAATCAGTTAGCAATTGTTGCTTGGGTTAGCCTACTCTCGGGTTCCTGTAGGCTAATGGTTGTGTGTGGGAGCCTTTTGGGGATGATTTCGATGCTTGGACATGTTGCTTGTTGTTGGTTGCCAGTTTCTGGAGTGGTTTGTGGTGTTTTGGGCCTCACTTACTATTTTTAGTAAGTCAGTTCATGGTGGGTGCTGTGAAACGGAGAGATGGGTTTGATGCGTTTTCCAATTGGGTATCCCTTTCCACCCTCGATTGGTGGTTTCGAGCGGCATGGACCAAAATATTAAATATTTTGTTGTTGAAATAACTTAAAGTTAAATTAAAGATTTAACTTTATATTTCCTAATGTATTTTGTGAATGGGGCCAAAAAGGGGACATAAGGATTAAATTTAAAAAGTGTCTAATGTTATAACTTAAAATTGGGGCCCCATTTGGGAGACATAAGGGGATGAAATGAAATTAAATTAAAATTAAGTTTATTTGCCCAAGAGTTATAAAAAGTGAAATTTCTTCATTTCATGCTCATTCTTGTTTGCTCATTTCATGAAACTGGAGACTTTGGCCTGTGCAAGGGTTTTAAACTTTGTGAGGACAAAATACCTCTAAGAGAACATCATCTTCGAGTGTGAGAGATCACTCCTGGGTGATTCAGAGGCAGCTTCATACAAGGGTTGCAATTGTGCATTAATGGAGAGTCGTTTGGAGATTATTGCAGATCATTGGCAACATTTTTGGAGATTATTCAAGGAGAAATCAATGGAGATTATTTGCAGATAATTTTGCTTTCATTTGCAGTAGATTTATGTAGTATTGGCCGTACCACACTAGGGTTTCTAGCCCTACCTTTTTTCTCACAGCTCTCAACAAAGACATCAAATCATTCTGGGTATATTGGCAATGAAGATGGCATGCCTGGGCAACCCTTTGTGGTGATTTCGAGCATTTTTGGAGATGTACACATTTTTCTATGCTAGCCGTACCATTCCAAGGGGGTCATACAATTTGGGGTTGCATTTTCAGCAGTGGTGCTAGGGTTTGAATTTTTTGGGTTTGGCTTCGGAGGGGATTTCAGCATCTGGGTTGGCATTATTATTTGCATCTCCGGTCTATATGACCATTCCATGTACCTCTGAATCCCTCTTGTTAATAATATATGATATTTCATTTCAGTTCAATCTTAGTTTATGTTCGTTTCATTTCATTTTCTGCATTCTCATTTCTTGCAAGCAAAAACACAAAAAAGCAAAACATCCCGAACACAAAAAAAATTCATAAAGCAGAAAAACTAAACAACAAACAGGGATGGGTTATTACAGTTTTTAATTTTTGTTGTTGGAACTTACAAACTATTTGCCAAGTTTTTAATTTTTGTTGTTGGAACTTACAAACTATTTGCCAAGTTACTACTGATGAAGTTATGCTTGCTGCTAGGGTTTATGGAGATAGTAACAACTATCTTTCGGATACAACCATGAACTTACAAAATAAATTTTTTATATTCAAACAAATCTCTTTGAACATTGTTGTGTGCTTCTCTTATTATATTTTTTCTTCAATCCCCTTTTGCTTAAACATGCAACTTCAAATTCTTCCCATGTGTATAAATAATGACAAGGACAGGCAAATTTGAAATACCAAGATAAAGCTTCCCCTTGGAAGGAATTCCAAATCTTACATCTCTGTAAAAGTTTAGAAGAATTTAAAGACTTAAATGTTTCCACCATTCCCTAGCATCAATATCATCTTCTTTAGAAAATTTTGGCAACTCCATAACCTCAAACCAATTTTTTTTCCCCCCAAAGCAGCTAGGGTTTTAAAAAACCACAATTTCTCAAAAGTATATTTTTTCGAAGCTCATCTATTCCTTCCAAGAAACAATTAAATCTGCAAATTTTCTTCAAAACAAAACAAACAACAACCGATTTGCTTGCCTGGATTGAGATAAATGAATTTTTTCCCTTTGCACGAATTTTCCGTGAAGCCCATAAACAACATCAAAAACCCAACTTCCAACAACTGTAACTCCCTCAATACTTATCAAAATTTAGCAACTAAGCAATTTTTTTTGTAGTACTCAAAATAATCTACACGTTGGTGCAAAAATATTTTGAAAATGATTGCTAAAATTATTGATATGATTTTTTTTCTTTAAAAAAAAAAATTGCGTAGACAGAAAACAACACAAATACCTTAGCTTCAAACAACTATATTTTCTCAATAGTTATCAGAATTTAAAAAATGGGCTGTCATTTTTGTAGTACTCGAAATGATCTACATGTTGGAACAAAAAAATATTGAAAATGACTATTGAAAAAAAAAGATATGGCCCCTACAAGATGTGACGTTTTTTTGAAAAATGTGCCTTAGTTTTACAAAAACAACCCCACTTTGCCAAAATCGTTGCTTTGATACCAAATGTGATGAACCTCTTTTCTCGTTAACAATAAATCATCCACTAATATGTAGAAATATCAAATATGCATCCACAAATAAATTTCATAATAAAATAGAGATAGATAATACCCTTGAGGTAGGGCAACATCAAGAATACTCCTTAAGGAAGGAATCACTCCATAAGATATGCAGCTCCACAAGCCAAGAATCTTACAAATAATACATTATATGACTTTCTTTAAAAATTGGGGGTACATCTCCCTTTATAGAAGAATGTGATGGTTCACCTTCTATGAGTAACAAGGTCACCCATGTGGTGGTTCACCTTCCATGAGTTACAAAGTGCTTAATATTATAATATAAAACTATGTTATATATTATTATAATTTTATTTTTGACATATGTCATAAATACAATATTATATTATATCCCCACATTCATATCCTTAGGTACCTAACATCCTAGTGTGACAAAAAGGCAAAAAATGCTGACATATGCCATCAAAGCAAGGCTCTCTCTCTCTCTCTCTGATACTGGATCTAGATGATGTTAAACCTCCTTATACAAGTTCTATCAATCTCATTAGTATACCAAAGATCATTGAGATTGTAGGAAATTTTATGCATGAACATCATATTTGCATGAGAGCATAAACAGACTGCCATGTCACCATGTTAGTACATAGAAATGGAGTTTGTCATATGTGTGTACATGGACATAAACATATTAATTGTTCAAAATAAATATTATGTAATGTTAGGGGGTATTTTATTGTTTGGTGTATATGACTAGTTTAGTGGTAGTTGGATAGTTACCAATCAGCTATTGGTCCCAAAATATTTATATGTATGCATCTATGTGGATAAATATGGATTTGTTCGTTAGAGTATGGAGTTGATCAATGTTGGTTAAGGCAAATCGATATGTTTTATGCTTGACTGGATCATGATGTAGTACAAAAAACTAGTTGTGAAGGATATATCTTGTGTGTAGTGTATCCACATGTAATTGTAAGTCATTCTTATTGTGTACATTTGTTTATTTATATATCATGGAATTATATTATAGTGGGTTGCATTTTGTTTCTACATGTTGGCATGGTTGCTTGTGCAAAGTAGGGTGACATAAAGTTGTAAAGAGCATCTCACTTGAGAAGGTATGCAAAGACGACAATGGAATAGCTATAGCATGATCAACAAGCGGTGTAGTCCAAGTGTGCCCCGACTCTCTAAGGAGGAGAGAATACTAGAGTCTAGAATTGAAACTGATGTAGCTTTTTTCGTTGACACTGACAAAGGGCAAAGCGATGAAGTTGTTCATGATATAAGGCATGATAAAGGTGTGCATGATGATGCAAGTTATGAAGGTATGAATGATGATACAAGGCACAACAAAAGTGTGTGAAGATGCAAATTGTGATGAAGGGCCAAGTGATGAGTCTGACAGTAGAGATGACCTAATTCAACAAGAAAGGTTATAGTAATTGTAGATCGATGAATAAGTGCATTGGAAGTGAAGTACATGCACATTAAGAGTTTTGATATATTTGATGTTATAAAGTCGTGATGTAAATTTGTATGTGACAATTTGTAACGTTAAGTGAAGTATTAATTACGTACGGATAAGTCATTAGTCATAAATGTAAGTCATATGCATGTCAAATGTAATTTAAGAAAATGATGAGGTGTCGAATAGTTAGTAAGTTGGAGGATGCAACTATCTCCTTTGTTGTATAAATAAGACCCCTCCTTCATTCATTTGTGTTGTTGGTATGGTACATGGGTATCAAGGGTTGGTGTTGTACATTGGCTTTACACATAGTAGCAGTTGGTTGTAACCTTAGTTATCAAGTTCGAGTTCGTATTCGAGTTCATTACTTTTTAAGTTCGAAAGAAATTTGACATGTTTAAAAATTCATAATAAAATTCGATATATATAATAAATGTATATATATTTTCATATAAATTTATTTTTTATTTTTATATAAAATTTAAAAATCAAATATACAAAATTATAATATTTGTTTTTAATAATATTTTTTAATTAATAATATATTATTAAAAATATATACTTTAAAACATAAACATTTTTACAAATTTATATAAATATAATAATTTTTTAACACATAAGAAGATTCTTAAAAGTTAAATCAATAATTTTTTTGAAATATAAATTATAACTTTTCTACCAATTATAATAAAAAATAAAAAATTGTTCGGATCATGCATAAAAGAAAACACTTAAAATATCTTATATTTAAAAAGTAGAAAATTTTAATTTTAGGTTTCCTTAAATGCTAGGGTTAAATAGCAATGTTTTTTTTCTTTTATTTTAGGGTTAAAAAGCAATGTTTTTTTTTTTTTTTTTTTTTTTAGGGTTAAAGAGCAATGTTTTTTTATTTTTATTTTAGGGTTAAAGAGCAATGTTTTTTTTTCTTTTATTTTGAAGAACTCACAAATTATTTGAGACAAGGAGCATTTCAAATAGCAGGTGTAGAAATAATGAAGCCTTCAAATGAGAGATTTGTTTGTCAACTGCAACTTTCAGAGCTATCCATTCTCTCATATGATGATAAAGAAATAAAGAAAACAACATCCCCATGAGGTTGAGAATAGATTGAAAATAGCTGCTTCCAAATTGCATGTTGCAAGAGGGAGATTGCAGGAGGGTTTGTTCACAGTTGTCATGTGTTTATAGTGCTTCCTCTATATTTTTTTCCAACAACTTAAAATTGATTTTAGGGTTTGTGAAGCTTGTTTTTCACCCTTTTTTTTTGGCCAAATTTTGGATTTATTCATCAAATTTATTCAATAGGGTTTTAAATTCAACGAATTTGATAACTAAGGTTGTAACCAAGCATATATTCGTGACATACTTGTGCCAGGTCATCTAAGTATTGTTCCAAGCAATTTGAGTGTTGTTCCAGGTAGTTTGAATAGCTATGCCGAGCAATCTGAATTGTTGTGTTGGGTTGTCTGATATATGTTGTGTGTGTAGTGTATGCATTGTAATTGTAAGTTATTCACATTGTATATTTTGTTCATTTAAGTGGTAATGGAATTGTGTTGCAATATGTTGTACTTCACTTCTACATTTTGGCGCCATTGCCTATTCAAAATTGGATCATCCATTTCTACATTCTGGTATCGTTGTTTGTTCAAAGTTGGGTCATCCATTTCTAGATTTTGGCGTCATTGCATGTTCAAAGTTAGGTCATCCATTTCTACATTTTGGTGTCTTTGCCTATTCTAAGTTGGGTCAAGCTTGGTGACATGGAGTAATGTCGAGCAAATCACTCAAAAAGGTGCACAATGACAACAATGGAATGATTACAATGCAACCAATGAAACAAATGAAGACTTAGAATTGTTTCATGACACTGATGAAGGCTCGACACATGAAGACATAGACTTGTTTCATGACGCTGACGAAGGGCCAACACATGAAGTAGATGTGCAAGTGGACACACAACCAGGCGTACAAGTGGATACGCACGGAGGAGACATGCAAGGTTTTGTGCGTGAAGAGTTGCATAATAGCAATGGTGAGTTGCATGCCAATGGCGAAGAGTTGCATGTTGGTAGCGGGGAGTTGCATCACGAGGGTGGAGAGTTGCATGATGGCAGTGGAGAGTTGCATGTAGACAGTGGTGAATTAAGAAATGAAGACAAAAATTTACTTGACAATGGGGGAGAATCACATGAAGACAAGTTATGCAGTAGTGAGGAATTGCATGACAATAAAACATGTGTAGCGCTAGAGCAATTGCAAGTTGATGTGTCCAATAGTGAGCAGGACAAGAATCTGACATCAATGCAAATGCAATATGACATGTCTAACAATGCACAAGACAGGAGTCCGGCATTAGAGAAATTGCAAGTTGGTGTGTTTGATGGTGAGCGGGATGGGAGTCTAACATCATAGTAGTTGCAGGTTGGCACATTTCATGGTGTGTAGGATGGGAGTCTAGCACGAGATCAATTGTGATGGGGTGTGCCTAATGTATGCATGAAAAAGAGACGCAACAACCACTGCCAATGTCAAGTCAACATATCACCACAAAGACCAATTTCGGCATATCATGTTAGTGTCCAATATTTCATGGTAGGGAAACAGAAGACCCAATCAGGCATTGGAAAATCTGTCTTATGATGTGGAAAGCGAATGAGTAGAATAATTGCGTAGATTAGAGGAGGTTATTCCTTGCGATATTTCATGGAATCATAATGGAAAGGTACATGAGATTGCCAGAGGGCAAGTACCAGACTTGGGATGAGTTGCATGAAGCATTTGTGAAGGAATTTCAGTTTTTCCACAATGATGATGAAGTCATTGTTAAAATTTATAGAATGGAACAGGGTGAGAAAGAGCTTATTCATTTGTACAATTGGAGGTTGAGTGGGTTGTTTACCCATCTAGAGGAAGACCCATCAGATGGATTGAAGAAGAGGTGGTTCATGGAGGGACTTCTTCCTACATACAGGAAGAAGATTAGGGTGGTTCCTTCGAGTATCATATCAAGAGGCCTTGGAGTGAGCCTTGAACTTGGAAAGTGATGCAAAGACATCATTAAAGTGTTGGGGTTATGTTAATGCGGACAAGAGTGACCCTAAAGATGAAAGTGATTATGATGTTGAGAGTGATTCTGACAGTGAGAGTGATGATTTGAGAATGAGAATAGTTCATTGTCCAAACAGTGAAGGAATTGACTTTGAAGAGAACAATGGTTCTAAGGATGAGTGCAAATTAAAGAGTGCAAGATCATTTCTATAGGAATATGCAACACAAAGGGATATTGACCAAGGGGGGATGCCATCAACAATGCGATCTAGACAAACGCTAGAAAACTAGAAGATGTCGAATTGAGGATGATACTGAGAGAAGACACATTGTGCAATGTTGGCGATGCCATTTGTGGGGCACTACATACGTGAGTGTAAAAGTGTTGCGAGTCGAGATTAACTAGTTATGTATAGAGTTCAAAGCATTGAAGAAGAGTCACAACCCTAGTAAGGAAGCAGAGGAGGTGAACTTGATGAAATTGCAATTGAGGTGAACTTGATTATAATCGAAGAGGCAGAAATCAAGCAGATAGTTGAAGCTGTGTAGGAAGAAGAAGTTGCACAAGTGGTTGATGTAGATGATGTAGCACGTTGGGAGTATTCCATCCTTGGAAGAACAATTTAATATGACAAATTTAATGATTAGCTATGGCTTCCTTCATATCAATATTCAACACTTTAGTCTGTGAATAGGAAAGTCTAACCTTTTCCATATTGCTAACAATCTCTCTACATTGTACAACAATCTCAGTTGGCAATGATGATATGACAATGATTGTACAACAATGACAATATAGTAATGATGATACGACAATTACTGTACAACAATCAACAATGTATGGTACTTGGGCATTGCACTATACAACATTGGTTATACAAAAACTCTAACATGGCGACTTCAAAGTATGACAACTTTGCAATATGGCGACTTCAACCCCGCATACACTAATAGACTCTATCCACTACAACAATCATCAATGATAACATGTGCAATGTACATACAAATACAATAGATGAATGATGAATATGAGTAGATATTGCATTAACTTTTGCATATATGATTAATTGCATATGAAATTATCTTACATCCACATTGCAATGCCTATGTGGAATATCTGCAATGCATTCTACACTATATTTCCTTGCATGCCAATGACACGAATGCCAAACACACCCACACAACAACCCCAACAACACACTTTGACCAATCATCCACTTTGGCCAACCATATGAATGAATGAGGGAAGGATCTTATTTATGCAACTAAGGAGGTAGTTGCATCTTTCGACTTACTAACTACCCAATACCTCATCATTTCCTTAAATTACATTTGACATGCAACTTACATTTACATTTCATTTCATGACTAAGGACTTAACCATACGTAACTAATCATTACACATTGTCAAATACAATATTACATCATGATTTTATAACTTTACTAACTTTACGTATGCACATTTAGTCAAACACTTTCCGTATGAACTTTAAAATAATAAAACTTATTTACTAATTATGCAGACATGTCAATTCGCCTACCTACGAATGACAAAGTGAGTGATGTAGACAAAGTGAATAATACAGATGATGAAGAGAGAGATTGTTCATCGTCTAGTCGTCTGCCCATTTGGACTTGGACCTTTTGGACCCAAGCCTTGATTTCAGAGCTTAGGTTGTATGAGCCTAGGTCGTTTGAGTTGGGACTTTGGTCTTTTAGTAGGGACAACAAGTCCCTCGACAATCCTTGGGTCATCTCTCCTAAGGGGAGGGTTGTCTAGACACTCCCTAGGCCATTTGAGCCTTATACTACCTCAAAGTTGTCAGATGAACACCTCAGGCTGTTCGAAGATAGATTACGATTGTCCGATAGTCATGCAGGGTCATATACATCCCAAGTTTGGGAGGAAGATGATGTCGATCTTTTTGGAAATCATGCAAAGTTGTTAAAGGAAGAGGATGAAGCAACACAAAGTTCGAGGCAGGGAGTTTGTCTGATTGGAAAAGCATGTGGTATGGACCGTTTGGAGGATTGTCTAACAAGAGAAGAAGATTGTAGAAAAGTCTGTATGGGTTGTCTGAGCAAAAGAGTAGATTGTATAGAGCTATGTCATATGAGGTAGGACCGTTCATAAGTAGGTCATCTGGAGTCGAACAATCTAATGCAGTGTAGCATGATGGTGAGTATTCCAATGATGGAGGAACAAAAAGAAATATTTAGAGGCCAAACAAGACTGTAGTCAATGTTATCTCGCATTGGTTCAACATCCCACTTGTATGGCAATCAAGTGATCATCCACTTGTACGACAGTAAAGTGACAATTCATTTGTACGACAATCAAGTGATTCACTTGTACAACAAGTTGAAGTATTCACTTGTACAACAACTAACTCACTTGTATGGCTCTTGGCAAGTGACTTGTACGGCAAGTCACTCACTTGAATGGCACTATGTAATCCACTTGAATGACACTCTTGACTGTTCCACTTGTACGACACTCCTAGACTACAATTTCTCAAACAATGATTTGACTGCAACTCTGCTTCACACCTACACACAAAACTTGATACAACCACAATTTACCAACCTAACAACAATAGCATTATACAGTTCATATGCAACACACATATGAAGTATGAATCATCATCGTATTACTCTTGCCTATATAACACTAACATAATAGAACGTCTACACTAGCAATATACAATGTTACAATGGATTTATAAACATAGACTATACAAATGCTCTCTCATACTCCCTCTATGATGGTGTCTACAATAGTAGTCTCATGGTGCCACACAAAGGAATGGGGGGGTCCTATTTAACTTTAGGGGTTGGCAATTCCCAACAACTGTTGCTTGGATACCTCACTTGTAACTACTTCCCCGTTCGCATATGCATTACATACATTAGTTGTACATTACATTTGCAATTTATCAAATAATGATGACATTATCATCCTTGACATCTAATTTGTACATTACATGCCCGTCGATGATATCTTTTGTTCCTGGGGGCTTGGATTTTGTTGAGGCATAGGAATAGGAACACATCCTAGCTTCTGGATTTGTAGCTTCAAGGCTTTTGTCTCTTCCTTCAATCTCTTGGCATAGGCCTGATATCGAGCCCACAACACACCACAATGATTTGATCTCTGCTTGACTTCTACCAATTTTTGCCAACAATTTAGCTTCTTTTTGCAACTTTAGCCTCCCTCGTGGTTGCTTCAGCCTCTCTCCTTGTTGCAATCACCAACTGCTCATCCCTCTTGGCTATCAGTTGATCATGGTGAGTGACCTAATTATTCACCTCTAGCAACTGTTCCCTCACCATGCATTCTGATTTCAGTTGTCCGATCAATCAATTTTGTTCCTCTTGTTCCTTGATCTTTTGCTCAACCTTCTTTAGCCTTGTCAATTCTGCTTCAATATTCTCCACCTACTAAAGTTGTGCCTCCATATCCAACAACTGGTTAGCCTGCTTCACATTCTTCTACTGAAACTTCTTTAGTCTCGTGGCTAACCATTGAGTCATGTATGCCAAGAAATTCATTCCTGCATACGACTTCACCATTTCAGGTGCAAGCTTAATTTACTTGACACCTACTTCCTCTAAATAAATTGCCAAATTTCTTTCATAAATGTACACACATGGTGGATGTTTGTAGATTACTTGATTTCACTCAGGCTGGTTCTTCAATTCCAACATTGATTTAGCAATGCCTTCTATCTCCCATGGTTGTGTTTGGTGAATCTTGATAAACTTCTTCATATTCTCATCATCATGAGCCTAGTGCACTAGTTTTCCCAATTCATTCTCCAATATCAGCTGCCATAGTCGCCACTCTCCCGTACATCCTACTTTGAACTCATTGCAAACTCTGTCAAACAATCCGATCACCTCAAAAACATGTACTTGCTCTTTAATGTACTCTCTTAGAATTGGTCTCCTCAGATTCAGCACTTCGATGATGAAATGCTCACTAGTGTCATTCGACAGCTCCATGGCAGTGTCATCTTTGATGATCGTTTCCTCCACGTCCTCCCCCCCAAGACCTATTAGGTTGATCGATCACTTGGTTGCCTTGCCCTCCTAAATTGTCTGTGCTACATCAGTAGTAGTAACTTCTGCCATCGTTTCTTGTTCTCTTTTTGGCATTCTCTAGTGGTTGGCTTCCTTCACCTTTTTTCCACAAACTAGATTTTGATGTAGTTTGCTTCCTTTTCTCTCTTCTCCCTTCTAGCACAACTGGAGTTGGTGTCGTCTCTTGTGTTGTAGATGTGATTTCAACATGCACATCCTCATCCAATGGGGGTGATCCACACATGGATCCACTTAATATGCAAACAACATTGGTGTACTCTCAAAACTGTTGGGTGAGTTGACATTCTCTAACTGCATACTTCTTACACCTTCCTCTACCGGTGCTACATCCATTGTAGTTTGTATTTCTTCATCCTCATCTACAGCCGATACCTGCGCATGTTGTGCAATCATATCCTCCAACTGTTGTGTTCTCTTCTCCGTCTCCTATATTACCTGTGCAATTGTGTCCTTTGGTTGTTGTTCACCCATTGCAGCCTTCTCCATAGTCATTTGTGTACTTGAAATGCCTTCTTAGATAACCTGACTCCCGTGTTGTGTAGGAACTTCTCACATTGTTGCCTGTGGCATCCCATGCTTCTTTCTTTGACCCTTTGTCATCCGTCATTCTTTGCCACTCACTTTTGTCGTGGTCTACTATGAGGGTTTTGCCTGTGATTGTTGCCTCTCCACCTGTTGAAGATGAGGTTGATCTCCCATCCATTGTTGCTCCAACCTTTTGCACCGTTTCTCCTTCCACATTAGCTCCTCCGTTTGTGGTTTCTCTTTAGCTCCCTATGAATCTTCACTTGGCTATCTTTCGAAGTCTCCCCATCCTTTCTCTTCTTCATGCCACCCTTCTTCTTCATTGGGGTACTTCGCTTCATCAATGGCATCACATGGACCCACCTAAATATTGTCATGCATGCTCCAAAATCACCCTAGGTGGATTTAATCCTGGAAACCACAACTTCTTCTGCATCACAACATTCATCATGATCGCAATGGCATGGAAATCCATTGAAAAATTTGTGTACCGCATCAAAAAATTCTTGATGCAGTATGACAAGTACATTGCCAACCATTATCCCTTCTACGTAGAAGTGCAAAGAGATGTCTGAAGAGAAGAAGCAAATAGGAAGAGAGCATTTTCGAGGAGATGATGATTTGCTGGAAAGGAGACCTTGCGAAAGCTAGTTTTGTAGAAACAGATTGTGTAAGATTGCACGGATGAGAGGTAAGTTGAATTGTAGGTCGGAAGTAATGGTATCAGCACTATAGCGTACCACAATATTCGAATCCAAAGGTTGAGGGAGAAAGCATATTCAAATTTAACGTCAGAGTGAAGAGGGCCGATAACTAGGAAATAACACGTAATTCGCAACAAAATTTGGAATGTTGCAACGGGATAATTAAGGTAAATTATATACTTTATTGAGTTATTTGGTGAAGAATATATTTGACAGGAAAGTATTGATTTTGAATAAATGGAGATTAATTAAGGAGAAGGAATAATTAATTTGGTTGAAGAAGAAAAGAAATTAATTAAAGGAAATAAATTTATTATTAATGGAAATTATAATAAGAAATTAACGGAAGGAAAATATTGAATTTGAAGAAAAATTGCAAATTGAAATTGAAGAAGAGAAGAATTATTTGAAGGAAAAATTGAAGAAAGAAGAACTAATTTGAAGATTGAAAATAATTTTTTGGAGAAAATGATTATAACTTTTGGAGTTAAAAGGATTTCAACAACAAACGGAATTAATGGATCATTTTGCTATTTTATTTCAATAAGAAAATGAGAAACTAAATTCAAAACAAAAATTTGAAAAAGGATATGATATAAAAACAAAGGCAATTATTGGTACATTGATTTAGGGGCAAGTAGACATATGACTGGAAACAAACAATGGTTTATCACTTTCCAAGAAAAATATGAGAAACCAATTGCTATTGTAGATGATAAAATATGAGGTCAAAGGAGTACGAAATGTAGTAGTCAACTTATCTGATGGAAATTGCATTATTTAAAATGTATTATATGTATCAGGTTTAGCAATTAACCTACTATCAATATCTCAAATGTTAGAACAAAATATAGTGGTTGAAGTAAAAAATTTTAAAAACGAAAAGGAACGTGCCATCACCAAACAAGCATAACTTTTAGCTACGATATCCTTCATAAATGGTCTATTTGCACTTGATAGTTCATCAAAAGTTGCTCTATAAGTAAGAACATAAAAAACAAGAGATCTTTGGCATAAGAGGTTAGGGCATATAAGTGCATCATCCTTAAATGAATTGAACAGATATCAAATGGTAATAAGTTTACCCAATCTAACATGGCAACCTACAATCTGTCCATAATTCTTAGCAAGAAAACAACATAGAGTACCATTTGAATTAACCCTACACAGAGCCAAGGAACCTCTAGAAATAGTATATACAGACTTGTGGACCAATGGTAGCTAGTCTTGAAGGACACATATTTTCAACTATTTTTTGATGACTATTCTCGAAAAATGTGGGTTTACTTCTTGAAATTTAAATCTGAAATCTTGTATATATTTTAAACAGTTCAAGCAACCTGTAGAAACAAAAATTGGACGATCTATCAAGAATATTTGCTCAGATAGAGGTGGTGAATTTTTATCTAAAGAATTTGAATCATTCTTAATAGAAACTGGTATAAGAAGGCAACTTACTACAATATATACACCACAAAAAAAAGGCATAGCAGAATGAAGAGATCGTTCTATTATGGAAATGGTACATTGCATGCTTAAAGAGGCAAATCTTAATCATCAATATTGGACAAAGGTTGTCAGTATTGCAATACATATTAAAAATAGATCTCCTATAAGAATTCTTCGAAATATTACTTCTAAAGAAGCTTGGTCAGGACGGAAGCCTTTATTAGCTCACTTAAGAATTTTTGGATGTAAAGCATACATGCACATCCTAAAACAAAAAAGAACAAAATTAGACACAAAAACATTGTGTGGCATTTTTCTTGGATATGATGATACCTCAAAAGGCTACAGAATAATTGATTCAATTACGAAAAAAAATTTGTGAGTAGAGATGTGATATTTGGTGAAGAATTCAAAGCAAACATTGAATATCCAAAGGTTAATACAAATCCTATCTTAGATATTACACCAGATAAATATGAATCATCAAAAGAACCATAAACACTTAATGAACCAGTTGAGGATACAATAATTATAGCCTTATCACAAAGAAAACAAGTAAAATGGTATACAAGCACCCTTAAAGACTCAAAACTAGAATGACTACCAAATATCACCACTATAAGACCTCAAACTTGTAGTATGACAAAAACAAATATTGGACTAATGAGCTCAGTTTTAGAACCAAAAACAATACAAGATGCAATAAGACAACTAGAATGGAAAGCAACAATGGAATCAAAATATACAACACTAATAAAGAACAAAACATGGGATTTAGTAGATCTACCCAAAGGAAAAAGAGCAATAGGATGAAAATGGATTTACAAGACAATACAAAGCAGATGGTTCTATTGGTAAAAATAAGGCATGACTAGTTGCAAAAGGTTATACCCAAAAAGAAAGGATTGACTATGCAAAAACATTTGTACCTATAGCAAAAATGACTACGATTCGTACAATTTATGCAATACATCAAATGGATGTTAAGAGTGCATTTATTTATGGTGACCTTGAAGAGGAAATATATATGATCCAACCATAAGTATTTGTTACTAAAGGATAGGAATATAAGTTTTGCAATTTTAAAAAATCACTATATGGTTTGAAACAAGCTCCTAGAGAAAGGTATATTAAAATCAAATATCATTTACTACGACACAATTTTAAAAGAGGTGCATCATATTCAAATATTTACATAAAAAAATTGGATTTGAAATTATAATTCTTGTCATATATGTTGATGATCTAGTAATTACAAGAAGTTCAAAAACACTAATAGATAGTGTGAAAAGTGATTTGACAAAAGAATTTGAAATGACAGATTTGGGACTCTTACACTATTATCTTGGTCTAGAAATTTGTCAAAAAGAAAATAGTATCACATTGACTTAGACTAAGTATACAAGAACATTACTTGAAAAGTACAAATGACAAAATGCAAGCCTAAATATACTCCTATGGAACAAGTGCTACAATTATCAAGATATGATGAATCTCCACAAATATCTGCTACTATGTATCGTCAACTAATAGAAAGTCTTCTATACTTAACAAATATTAGACCAGACATTGTTTTTGTTGTAAACTATCTCTCTAGATTCATGCAAAATCCTAAGGAAAGCCACTAGAAAGTGACAAAAAGGTTACTACAATATGTCAACAAAACAACAGAATATGGTCTAGAGTACAAGAAAAATAACAATTTTTATTTACAGGGATATTCAGACTTAGACTATGTAGATTTAATAGATGATAGAAGATCAACATCAGGCTATGTATTTCATCTTGGATTGAAACATATCTCATGGCATAGTAAGAAACAACTTGGAGTAGCTCTCTCATCAACAGAAGCATAATATTGTGTTGCAAGAGATGTTATATGTGAAGCACTATGGTTGCAGTATATTCTATCGGATATGGGAGTCAAAGAAATTCCTACAATATTAAATTGTGATAATCAAGGAGTTCAAAAAATTGTTAAAAATCCTATGTTTTATGAAAGAACAAAACATACTGAAGCTCAATGTCACTTTATCAGAGGTCGTGTTCTAGATCATCTTATTCAAATAAAATGTATTCCTATCGAAGATCAACTAGTAGATATTTTTACCAAAGCACTTGGACAAAACAAGTTTAAGTTATTTCAAAGCCATATTTGCATAGCAAGAAAATCAGAATAAAGTCAAAGGGCCTTCATACCAAGTAATGTAATACGGGGGTGTTGGAGGTATTATATTATTTGGTATCTTGTAATATTAATGCAAGGACCATGTAAATAGTTTAGTCTAGAGTGTGAATTTAATATTTGAGGATATAGTATGTGTCATGTAAATAAGTGTGAGTTATGTAAGTGAGGTGTCATGTTAATAAGTGTGGAGTTATGAGTTGTGAAGAGTTTGTCATGTAGTAGGTGCAATCATGAGAGTCTTTGTATTTATGTAAATATGTGAGATTTATTATGTGAAGAGTTATATCTCCTGTGAGTATGAGGAGATAAAGAATTTATGTAAGTGTAAAGGTCAAGAGTTTTGAGAATATGAAGTCTCATGTATGTATATATTTTTTTTTTGTAGGTGGTAGAAATTATATTATATGGGTTTTAACTAGTGCCCAAAACCAGAAACATAAGCATATGACGAAAAGTACGTAAAGAAGCACAAAACAAGGTGTCTACACCCTAGCCGCTCCATGAACCAAACCAGAGAAAAAACAAACCTACGCAGGGGTTGTTTAACATAAAAACAAAGATCAAAAGAGAGAGCCCACATAGGGGCTAAGGAGAACATAAAGTAAAATCAAACTAGTGCCCACGCAGGGGTCAAAATATTAGTACCAAATTCCCACGCAGGGGAACAGAACTTGAAAGACAAAACAAACCAAATCTAATCATCGACAATTTTCAGCTACAGAGCTCTTTTGGCCATGTTTCTTGACCAGCAGTTTCAGGGAGGTGTTGATGCTATGCATGCCACTGATGATGCTACTAAGGATGGTGTTGTGGACCAAGTTGAAGATGGCCACCGGAGAAGCAGTTCTGTCACTCCCATAATCAGACTTTTTGAGGCGAGCATACCTCTCAGGGTCGGTTGTGCTTCTCCAAGTCAACAGCAGCAGCATTAAGAACATTTTGAGGGAAATTTTGGTGCTAGATGGACAGATTCCTGTGACTAACCCCAACATTGGCGAGCAAATCAGTAGACTTGTTAGCTTCCCGATACACATGGCAGGTTGTAGTGTTGTGAAAATTCTGCATCAAGACCTTAGCTTCCTGAATAACAGTGCGCACGTTCCATGAAGGAAATATTGAAGACAAAGCATTTTAATAAATAATCAAACAAGCATTGCATTTATGCATTGCTTAAAGCAGATATTATCAATAAAATATTCAGTGAGTGATTGTTCATTAATTGATTGAATATATTGTAAGAATTTGTGAGAATATTTGATATTGAGATCTTGTGGAAATATTAGTCCCTCTCTTCTGCAGCATCTTTTCATTTGCACTTGGAGGATCATTGGAATTTGTTTGTTCTTGAATCAAAACCACTATGGATCTTAATGCATGACAACATCCTATTTTTCACTATGTAAATTGCTTGGTTCTAACCTTCTTCTGGACTTCACCTCACCTAAGACTTTAGAAGAGTCTGCAGGCTTCTCAGGCCAATCTTGAAGGTGGATTTGAGATTACAACAGACTTGTCTCTCTTATTAGCAGTAGGCATTGCCTCTACACCTGGGCTTACGTTACCATCTCTTTTGGAACATTTTTGCCTACAACACTTCTTACAAGTTGGCTACTAACCTCTGTACAACCAAACCAATACCTCCTAAAACAGAAGAACCTTATGTAACTTCATCAAAGGGGGATGGAGGTGGAAAAGAAAGGATTTTCATCAACCACACCCCTTCACCAATAGTAGAAGAACTTTGCTGGTCTGACAGTGCATTTCCTGTTTCATACCCCATTTTGGGGTTCCAAGGTGACCAGATGTGTTATCAAAGAATTTTCTATGTTGATCTTTAGATGTCCTATACCCAACTCAGGGTAATTTATTTTAGTGACCATTAAGCTTGCAAATAAATCAAGAATTGAGACCATCAATCTCTTCAATACAAGCATACTCTATCCAATGCCAATAAAAAAAATTGGGCTTTAGGGAATGCTTCCAATGGCTTCAGTGAGACAAGAACTGTCATATTCATGCAAGGTAACAGGGATCAAAATTCATCAATTTTAAGCCCTTGCTCCAACAATTTCCAGCAGGACCTCTAAAAAGGGCCAAATTTGTGAAGGTAGATCCTACACTTCCAACACCCTCAGATTCTTATAGTATTGAACAGTGTGTAGGTCTAAATCAGGGTTTCATTTGAAAACATTAAGAGGGTTTTACCATGGTACCAAAGACATCTCTGCAGCACTCAGTGGCATTTTCAGGTTTTGAAGAACAAGAACAAATACTCCAGGTTTAAGCATCTTAAACACTGAACCTAAAATTCCTTTTAAATCAAACAGATCTGACCCAGCTGTTAAAAGACTTTTTAGTGGGGTTCATATCATAGGCATCCATAAACGCAGATGTATTCTTAAAATTCAGCTCTTTTTCTGAGATTTATTAATATAAACATCAATAAGGCACAATATAAAGGACGACTTTGTGAGACCCATTGGCTTCTTGTTGCCTGCCCATCCATTGTCCATGAGTTGAATGTCAGGTTTCTGCTGTGCCTCTTGACAATTACCTTTGACATAGTGTGCAAATGATTTCTTGTGAAAGAGCTCTATTTTCTGGACTGAATTTGACAAGCCCTTAGATTTTGAATAATAGTTTTTTGTCCAATACAATCTCCAATTAAAATATATATGTACGATCATCATCCCCCTGGACTCTTGAATACATATCAAGGACTTAGCTAACCTTTTCTGAACTCAGATTTCCAACTTCAAGAAAGGCTTTCAAAATCGCTGTCACATCACTACAGACAGTTCAAATTGTACCATGCACACAACCACATTCATCAAGGAACTCAATACACAATCAATACTTGCCTGCCAAGGTCACAATTATTTTATAAAAGTTTGACAAAATATATCATTCTAATCCTAAAAATCTATTTTACCATGGCACACAAACGATACAAGGGAATCTCAAGGTTTCAAAATTTCAACAATGGTGAATGGACCCTTTGTCTACCCTAAGCAGGTCTCCTGCTCATGCTTCCCTCTCCTATTTTATCATGGCAAGTAACATGCAGAGTACAAAGGGAGCTCAAGGCCTCAACAATGGCCGATGGGTTAATTCTCTTGATTTTAAGCTTGTAAACATGCCATTTCATTGGAGATTACCTCAGAAGTTAGGCCAGCCAATAAGCTTGCATAGTGCATTTTACAATTGTAGATGAAGAGTGATCAATGAAGATAAATTAGGTGTAATCAGACAAATTTCTCATAGATCTATGACTACAGTTTGACCAATACTCTGCGACAAGCTTTGCAAACAAGGATGATTTGTTTTCCATAAGCCTTGCTGGTTTGTCATATTCTGCAAGTTTTCCTGCAACAACAACCCATCAAGAAGCATTTGTCATAACAATATTGCAAAAGGCCTTTAGAAGTTGAAACAAGACGGCAAAAGATCATTCAGAAAATTTATACCATCAGATAGAGTCAAAACCATATTACTGTCAATAACAGTGGGCACCCTGTGGGCTACTGTTACCACTGTACAGTTGTGAAATGCTTCTCTAATGACTTTTTGAAGGAGTGCATCTGTTGCAGAATCAATAGATGCAGTTGCTTCATCCAAAACTAAAATCCGGTTACGCTTGAGGAGAACGCGGCCTAAGCAGAAGAGTTGCCTTTGTCCAGCACTCCAATTCTCTCCTTCATCACTCACTGACATGCAAACAGATAAACTTGTAAGCATGGAAATTTCTAAATTGATGTTTGTTGGAGAGTATTCTCTTTTCAAATATACTGCAGAAATGCTTTCTGTTTATCATTTTGGAATTCTTGGTTAAGTGAAATGGATTTATGTAATATTTTATTTTCATTGTTTTGAGAAATTGAAGAGATTTGAACGTCAAGGAACAAATCCAACAACTTATAGGATTATTATTTGATGACAGACATCCTGGGAGCTTACACACCCAATTCCATAAAGGAAAGGTTGCAAAGATGACATCTTAACTCAGCTTTTCTGCTCCAAGGGATAAGGCATCTATCCCAAAAAGAACTGAAAACTTGAGAATCTATCTACATATGTCCCCATAAAAAAAAAAAAAAAAATCATAGATATGTTTATGTAAAGACTTTGCTATTTTGTTTCCTTGTATTCTTGGTATAGAGAGAACTCAAACAGGTTGACAAAGGGATTATACCAACCCGAAGAGTCAAGTTGTTTTGGTAGATCTCGAATGGCCTTTTCTATCTGACATTTCTGTAGTGCCTGCTTTTTCAGATACAGTATCAAGTTAACATTGCAGTTAAATCGAAACAGAGTTTTAGGTGTATATGAAGAATCGGATATGATCAAAATATTCGACGTATATTAGACCATTTATTACCTGCCAAATTTCCCTATCAGAGTACAAACCAAGAGGATCCAGATTACTTCGTACAGTCCCCTTGAAAAGTGTTGGCTCCTGAGGAATGATGCTAAGCTTTGATCTCAAGTCATGAAGACCAATTGTGCAAATGTCTAGATTATCAATTAAAATTCTTCCCCCAGATGGTTCGACGAGACGAAATAAGGCACTAATGAGAGTAGTTTTGCCACTGCCTGTCCGTCCCACTACTCCCACCCTTTGCCCAGCCTCAAACGTACAGTTAATGCCTTTCAACACAAGGGGAGCATTTGGACGGTATCTTATCTGCAAAAAGCCCAAATTCTATTATAAAATTTAAATATTACCGACACAGGTGAAATCATCCTATGGGCATTGTTCTTACTAGATTCAATTATCTATTAGACATTACCTTATACCTCTCAAAGTAAAGGGTTGTTTAGGGCAATTAATCTCACCATCCCTATCCAAGGGACTTTAATTCAATAAGTCATCCATATAAACCTCCTATGGATATAAACAGAGATATAAATGCAAATTGCAAATGCATACACAACAATGGTGAGTTTCAAATTTACAGGACTGTATATTAGTGCAATTATATAATCTTAGTCCCAACATTATTTGTACCGTTGGTTAGTGGGTGTGTGCTAAATTCTTGTTTAATGTTGATCTTACCTTCAAGTTTTCCAACTGTATTCTGCCTTCGCTTGGCCATGAGACAGGAGGCCTGCTGGTTTCGATGATTGCCGGTGGTTCTGATGGCAAGTTCATATATTGCTTTATACGCTCCACAGAAACAATGTAGTTGGAAAGATTGCATTGCCATTGCACAAAAAAGACTTGACAAGATGTAAGGGACAATGCATAAGAAAGAGCAAGTCCTGCAAATCCTGCAAAAACGATATATAGCAAACACTACTTTACATTATAAGCATGGAAAAATTATGATATTCTTAGAGATGTATTAAGTTCAAATGCAGGAAAACAAATTCTATATGAAGTTGTACCAGGAGATATGCTGCGTGCAGGCAGTGAAACCAGGAGGAAAGCTGAAGTAAAGAGGACAATGTTTCCAAGTGTTTCCAACCTTAAGATTAACCATTCCATAGCAGCAATGGTGTGAAAGAAGAGACTTGCATCTCTATCAATAAGATTTAGGTTTTTCTCTTTGAATATTTCTGTCATCTTAAATGCTCTGATAGTCACTACACCTAGTGCTGTTTCTGCAGTATTATTCATTACTGGTGCTTTTGTAGTCCCATTGATCCTCAGTAGCTCTCTTGCAGAGGGAAGGTAATACATCTGCATATATTGCAATTAGTATTGATGAGTATTAAACCTTTCCAATATTATTATATGGAGGTAAAAGACTGAAAACAGATGAAGAAGAACCTTACTTGGATCCATCTGGTGATAAAGAAAACTGGAACAGCAACAACCAAAACTTGCCATGTGACAAACGAAATAATAAATACCATCCCTAGCAAATCTGCTCCCGAAGATAAAACATAGCTGAAAGCCCAAGCTAGATCTAAATCTATCAAACTGAGATCTGAAGATGCCTGCATAGCTAACAAATTGTTGTTAAAGTGTTTTACATCAATGTATAAAATTTCTAGAATAAGGTTTAGAAGATATTCTTTTTACCCGGATAAGAATTCGTCCCACAGGTGTTGTATCAAAGAAGGCCATTGGTGCCTTGAATATTGAACCAAACATTCCAGAAAAAAATGCCTTTGAAGCTCGCAAACCCAACACAACAACAAGTCGAGCTCTTAAATAGACAAAAGCTCCACTCAATAGTGAAATGCCTGCATATATACCCACTAATAGACCACTGTCAATACTTGGATCCAAAAGAGCTGATGCAAGCCAGTAGTTAGCTGCTACTTGGCCAACAACAAAAGCTCCTTGTGAAAACGCAATGAATACAGAGAGTAATGCTCCTCCTGCAGTGCGAATGTAATCCAAATATAGTCCTAATCCTGAATCTCCCATTTCCTTTTCTTCTTCTACAGTCAATTGCATTGTGTTGAATGGTATATCTCCAATTTCTTCAACACTAAGCCCACTTGAGCTCTGCATCCTTGGAAGTTCCAAGGAATTGATATCAGCTACCTGAGCTTCAATTGGACTAACATTATTCACTGGGTCCACAGAAATCATGGCTTCCTTATGGGCATTAACGAGTTGCTTGAATGTTTCCCCTGCTGCCAATATTTGATCATAACTCCCTGCCTGCTTGATTTCTCCATCTTTCATCACCTGCAAAGACATTATAATTTGATTGGTCTGTAAGTATCTGGTACACTTTTAAAATTAATGACACGAGAAAGAAAATAGCCTATATCCAAAATAACCAATGATTAGGAGACTTATAAAAACTTGCCATAAATGGGCTCCAAAAGATTGATGGACAAGAAAGGTAAGGTATGTGTTTACCAAGATTGTATCAACAGCAGGAAGAAACTCTACTTGATGGGTGACTAAAACTACTGTTTTTTTGGCCAAAGCTCCCATCACACAGTCCTGCAAAAAAAATTAATTTGCTATAAACTAGAACCATTTTCTCCAGTTATGTTAAAATGTCCATGCTAATATCCTTTTAGTGTCACTTTTTGAACAGAGTGCTATTCACCCCACCAATTGAATAAATTCAATTTGTATGCTAATCAAGCAATACCAATTTGTTGGAATGAAATACTTACTTGGTTGTAGAATGCAGCTCAATTACATGTTCAAATGGTTAAAATGTTCCATCATTGGTGCAGAATGCAATATTCACATTTCAAGGTTATAGATAGATACATAGATAGATAAACTGATTTCAATAAATGTAAGGGTTATTAATGTTTATCAACTGCAAACATCCAGCATAGAAATTTATAACAGGAAACCAACAAATACATTATGTAGGACCATCTTTCATTTCATGGTTCTGAATATCTTATGATATGGAAACATCTTATGTGAAGTGCATCTCGGTTTACTTTAGTTAAACTCTGTTATCTATTATATCACTTCTATGCTTTACTGTAGGAAAAAAAATGGACTAAGAGAACACACTTAGAAGGGTCAAAATATTTTCTTACATTAAATAGACTTGCAGCAGTATGGGCATCAACTGCACTGAAGGGATCATCTAGCAGATAGATATCAGCATCATTATACACGGCTCTAGCAAGTTGAATCCTTTGCTTCTGCCCTCCACTCATATTTAATCCTCTCTCTCCAATCTCGGTCATGTCTCCATGGACAAAATTCTCTATATCCTTGTCTAACGCACATACTCTAATTGCTTTTTCATACTGCACTTTGTCCATTGGTTTCCCATAAAGGATGTTATCTCTGACAGTCCCACTTTGTACCCAAGCTGTTTGAGCTACATAGGCAATGCTGCCATATACCTGAACCTGCTTGCAAATGCAGCAAAAATGTTTAACTATAACCAAATTCCTACATGACTATCTATGATGAAACAAAAACTATGCAAAGCAGTCAGACTTTCTTTGCAATGTTTTATTTTTGAACTTACCACTCCTGAAACTTTTGGGATTTCTCCAAGAATGGTACATAGCAAAGCTGATTTCCCAGATCCTACTGATCCACAAACAGCTACCTTTTCTCCTTTTTTAATCTCCAGATTGATTCCCTTCAATGTTGTGTTTGAAGATTCTGGATCCCAGCTGAAAATACCAAGATGGATTTTGATTGTATATGCAGATCCGTCTAATGATTTCCTTGTAATGGCATCTGGTTTCAATTCATCATCTTGCAAAAATTTGTTCAGACGGTCTGATGAGACCTTAACCTGAATCAGGATAGCCAAAACGTCAGGTAGCATTCTCACTGGCTCTTGCATGATGCGAAATGTTGCAAGAACTGTAAACACAGTTGTTGCAGTTAATGGTGGGTTGCCTATGATAGCACAGGCTGCAAAAACTATTGATGCAACAATAATTGGTGACATCCAGTAGAGTATGGTGCCATATGTTCTATTGATCTGAGCTGATGATAACCATTTAAACTCAGAGCCTCGGAGATTTTCAATCTTCTCCTTGAATTTATCTTCCCATGCTTGTAATTTGATGATTTTCATGCTATTGAGGATCTCAGAAGTTGCTCTCAACCTTTCGTCTTGAGCAGCCATAAACTCAGATTGACACTTTTGGAGGGATTTTGCCAGAGGGTTGTTAAGGATTACTGTGAGAATGATGATCAGCAAGCCTGGAACAGTTGCCCACCCAACTGTTGCAAAAAGTATGTTAATGGCCACTAACATTTGAAAAGGAACAGTCCAACCCCAATGTAGCCACCATGGAAACTCTCCAAAGCGGTATGCATCTACAGCTATATAGTTTACAATTTCACCAGTGGCATGTCTTTGTCTTCCCAAGCTTGATAGGCGGAGTTGTTTCTGATACAGAGCTGCCATCAACGCAGAACGCATTTTCATCCCAACACGCTTGGAATTGAAGTACCAATGCCTCTGAGATAAGGATTCGATGATCTTCACCACACATAATCCACCCACGAGAATGAATCCTTCATATTTGAAAGACCGTTTTCCACCAGCATATTGTACAAAAGACCGGAGAAACAGAGGTCCAGAAATCATAGCGACTGATCTCAGAAACGCAAAGATTCCTGTGACGACCATATCCTTCCAATAGCATTTTGATAGTGTTCTGAATATTGTTGGCCTGCTCAATGGATCATGTTTTTTCTGAAGTTCCCATGCTTCAGCAAATGCTTGTTCAGCTGTGCGTGCTTCATCTTCAGGAACTAAATGTGGAATATCCTTGAGCTCTAGTGTTTTTGAATAGCCCAAACGTAGTAAAGAATCTATCCATCTGAAAGTCATGCGGCTGAGAATGCCTGCTTTATTTAAAGGGGTGACTTTGGTTTCATCTAGTGTCATTCCCTTGAGCAGAGGCTTGGTCAAATCAATGGTTTTAAAGGAAGTCCAGTGTCTAATAGCTCTTATACTACAGTACACAAGAAGAAAACAGGTTGCCCATGTTGTCATATCTAGGATTATGTCCATTGAGAAGGTTCGGGTTTCAAAGATCTTTGCTATAGATATGGAGACCAAGAACGTTCCTAAAACAAATTCAATGATCCACCAGGTAATTGCAACTATAGTTGGTGGCTTCTTAAGATTAATCTTTAGAGAAATGGCTAGTACAGCGCATGTCAATGCTTGGATGCAGTAAAGAACTGCTTCGTGTTTCTTATTTGTTGAACTTGCCAGGATTGTCCACAAACCTACCCCTAAATTTGTTATGCCAATAAAGAGCGTTAGCAATGCTGTGATTGTATGTAGAACAGATTTATTATAAATCACATAAGGAGAATGATTTCTGTGAGAAATAAGAAGGGCGACCAAGAAAATTAGCATGAACAAGAGATTGGATGTAGTAGTAAATAAATGCTGTGAGAAAGTTCTAGACCATCTGATGGTGGCTCTTTGTAAATCCCACTCATTAGAGCAGTGATCTCCACAAGGAAAAGTATAACCATGGAACCATGAGACAGTTCCTGCATTAATCAAGAAAATGAAAAGTCAAACCAAAGCTAAATAGACACCAAAGTTATGATAGCAGGGAAAAGTATCTCACGGTATTCGAAGAAAGGAGAGGAGCCAAATTAATTTTGAAAGAAGAGACACTGAGTTATATAGCAGAGTAAATCTAAATTTGGATTTCTAAAAGTTAAATACAGATTAAGTAATAGCGGAGATATTATTCCTCAAGAGATGATATTATAAGGATATCTATGTCTACTGAACTGCAATGATATCATCCTGTTATAACCAAATGACTAAAATTTGCACAACTTATCAAAACTGTTTAATCTGCGACAGCAAATAGTCCTTGTAATGCAACCTTTCAAATAGGATCAGTAATAAAGAATATCCAGCTTTGAACAGAGATCAAGTACTTAAAAAATTAAATTGCAAATTCAGTCCGCGAATTATTAGAAGTTGTCCAATAAGTTGATTCAGGATGAGAGACAAAGCTCAGTCACTGTAATAGCTGAAAGGCTTGAACATAAATAGACATACGTTTAAAACAAAGAGAAAAACTGAAAAGGATGTCAAAAGATATTTATTTCCAGCTGCTTATATATGTTTAAAGTTCACGTGATCATCTTAGATCGTTCCGTATGATACAAATAAGCTTTCTTTTTAGTTTTTCCTATCACCTAAAACCCTCTTTAAACCACCATATACTGTTAAAATGTTCTTTGTACCATATATCTCCGTAAATATTATATCAGAGTTTTGATATCGGCGAAGAGAGTTTGATATCGACGAAGAGAGGATGAATACATATTTCCCGCACATAATTGTGAGAGGGAACGAAGTTAAGTATTGAATAATTAAACACAGAAAGTACGACACGGACAGACAAGGAGGGTTTACAGAAAAAAGATAACTACAACGTTAGAGGAAAAGGCAAATCACGCCGATAACAATAATACTAGAAAAGCCTTATGTTCCAGTCTAATATCCAGTCATTTAATCAGGCTGTTAGCATCGGAGGGAAAACAAATTCAAACAAGCTAGACTGCCATCTTGAGTTTTTCTTTGAAGCTGAAAACTATACAAGTTGTCATTAACGATGGGTGCTCGCATAAAGAAAAAGGTACAGGATCCAGATCTTTGAATCGATAAATCTAATAAATAGAACGATTCACAATTAGTGCACTGGTTTTACATGGACACTCTAATTCTTTGAACTTTCCTTTGAATAATGATTTCCGCAATGTTGAAGGAATAAACATTTCCATAGATGGATCTTAAAGTTGGGGTATAACTTGTTTCTCAGTGAAACCAGAAATTCCTGATGTAGTAAAAGATTTTTTAAAAAATTACTCAAACATGATCGGAAAAATAGTGGATCATACCTTTTAACACGTCCCAAGCCATTTCGGATGATCGACCAGGCTTCACAACCTGAACAGACATTCAAAACTATTTTAGAAAGAATCATACCGTTCACAGGTAGGTATCAGTGTACTGGCTACTGGAGTTGATAGGTCGATATTCTCCAGGGAGTAATGAAACACCACATTTATGCCATAAAATCATTCAAATTTCACACTACAAAAGACATTCTCACTGTACAAGCTAAGATGAAATACTGTTAATTTAAAACCGTATATCCATAAAAGAAAAACAACTTTGTAGATACACAATTGATAAATTCTACAGAAACCTGAATCTAACTGCATGGATTCGAATTTTACCGACTATCCAATCCTTAGCTTGATGCAGAACGAAAGCGATTACGATTTTTCGGTTTAATGATCCGATCAATAGAACTAAAGATTATATAGAGAAGCCGAATGGTAGCTGAGTGTGTGTACTCTTCTAAATATTACCCAGTCCAGACATGTAGGGTGGCTAACTGCACATGAATTAATCAAGGCGAGGCTTTAGTTACGGGTGGCCACATATCCAACGGCGGGCAGCTCTGCCCACCCGGTCGGAGAGTGTGACCACCGTTGTGGCCCGCCCCATGATTTCTCCCGGTAGGATACGGGGGGAATCTTTTTCCTCCACCACAAATTTTGTGGCAGTACAGCGATAGATGTTCTGAGTTTTAAATTATTTCTACCGTCGTCTTTTCGCTTTTGGACAAAACCCTCTCTGACGCGTCCGTCTGATGCAGACATCAACGCAGTTTAATAGGCATGCGTTGCGGTTTCAGGATTTCGAATCTAAGTGTAGCGGTGTACGATGTGCAAGGACAAAATATTTTTTTTATTTGGTTGTATTTTGCATTCGGAACAGATTCGGAACAGACCAAGTATTAAAGTGGAACGAAATTGGATCGTGGGAATATACCGTTAGTTTGTATAAGAAGAACCGTGAATTGAGGATCCTAGTTAGCTTTTGGCGACATTTTCTTCCGGACGTCAGCGCTTCCGTCAACCATTTTGGCGCAGGCGTGTGGACAAAGACCTGATTAGAGTGTTCGGTGGTCGTCCATTGCACCAATCAAGTTACACGCTAATAAAATGATTGTAGCCAGGACGCTGACTCTTCAACCACGCCGGACGCCACAGCTCCTCACGCACCGTCGATTTCTCTCGCAATTAGAAACTCCTTAAACATTTTTGCCATATCAGTCTTTTTCTCAGAAAGAAACAGATTGAGAGAAGTTATCTAAAACTAGAAAGCATTGAGTTTTTTCACCTGGAATGAAAATGCATGACAGTAATCGGGTTTTGGACTCTTCCACCTAAGAGCATCTTGGTGCGATGAAGACGTAGATTTTCGCAAGTTGGAGGTGCTTATCATCAGAGAAAGAGTTCTAGTTCTGTGAGCTGCCAAAGGCAAAGGAACGCACTTGCATTTCACAAATTGGCTTTGTTTTAAGGCGAGTATTCAATGCACAAGATGTCCTGACAAAGAAAGAAAAATCAATTTGATAATTCACCCACTTGCATTTCACAAATTGGCTTTGTTTTAAGGCGAGTATTCAATGCACAAGATGTCCTGACAAAGAAAGAAAAATCAATTTGATAATTCACCCACTTGCATTTCACAAATTGGCTTTGTTTTAAGGCGAGTATTCAATGCACAAGACGGACATCTGTTGTGTTCACTGTTGGCCTTCTTGTTTTATTTGCGTGTTGTTTTCATACAAATGGTTTGGCTTGTTGTTTTCATACAAATTATTTATTTCTAATAAAATACTTCTAGTTCCACTCTGTGTGATCTAGCATTCAATGCACGAGAGGGATATCTGTTATATTCGCCGTTTGTGTAGGCGAGCATTCAATGCACGAGAGGGATATTTTTGGGCGCGTTTGTCTTTCTTTTTTTGTTTGAACCCGTCATGTGCTTACTCTTGACCTTAAACGGAAACATCTTTTTGTTCTTTATATAGGGGCGTTGTGTCAACTCCCATCAAAGATTAATAATAGGATGTTTCAACGTTGTGAGTACTTTTTTTGTGGTCACATTTTTCCTTGTGGGCGTCGTGTTTCTACGTTGTGAGTACTTTTTTTGTGGTCACATTTTTCCTTGTGGGCGTCGTGTCAACTCCCATCAAAGATTAATAATAGGATGTTTCTACGTTGTGAGTACTTTTTTTGTGGTCACATTTTTCCTTGTGGGCGTCGTGTCAACTCCCATCAAAGATTTATAATAGGATGTGTCAACGTTGTGAGTACTCATTTTGTGGTCACATTTTTCGTCGTCTCCACAAAACTACGATTTTAATTATTTGAATTCAATTAATGTATATATTTACCTTACCAAATAAATAACACTAAAGTTAACGTCTTAAAATCATCGATCCATTTGATTTATCGCTAACGTCAAAATTAATGTCAACTCGTCTCCACAAAACTACGATTTTAATTATTGAATTCAATTAATGTATATATTTACCTTACCAAATTAATAACACTAAAGTTAACGTCTTCGAATCATCAATCCATTTGATTTATGGCTAACATCAAAATTAATGTCAACTCAGTTATAGAAACGTGTGGCAATTATAAGGTTGAAAATTATTACTCCAACAACCACTAAAAGAATATGCATTTATAATATTTGTTTCTTTTTATTTTATTTTATTTTTTTTTATAATATTTGTTTATTTTTATTTTTATAATTATTTGAATAGATTTGTATCTTAATTTATTGAAAAATATATTGTTTGTTTTCTTTTATTTTTATAATTATTTGATTAGATTTATTTTTTTATTTATTTTAATAATAGTTGAGTGTATGATTTTAAGTATTATATTATTACGAATTGATTGATCATATATTAATGATGTGTTTGAGAATTTTTATGCTGAGTTGATAATGGACTATGTTAATGATATGACAATATGGAGGTTAAAGAATTATAAGGTTGAAAATTATTACTCCCAACAAACAATGAAAGGAATATGCATTTATAATGTTTGTTTTCTTTTATTTTCATAATTATTTGATTAGACTTATATTTTAATTTATTGGAAGATGCATTTATAATGTTTGTTTCCTTCTATTTTCATAATTATTTGATTAGATTTATATTTTAGTTTATTGGAAGATGCATTTATAATGTTTGTTTCCTTTTGTTTTTATAATTATTTGATTAGACTTATATCTTAATTTATTTTATTTTAATAGTAGTTGAGTGTATTAATTTAAGTATTATATTATTATGAATTGATTGATCATATATTAATGATGTGCTTGTTCTTAAAAATGATCTTAATTCAATGATTTCTATAGTAGATTTTGGATATAATATGATGTATAGTTAAATTTAGTGAGATTTTTTAGGATGGGTTGATAATGGACTATGTTAATGGTATGAAAAAAAAAATTGGTTGGTTTTTATTAATGGTAGGAGCCCTTAAATAGGCATACAAATATAAACCAAAACAAGATGCAATGGTTTAAGTTGTAATAAACCATCTAAAAACAAAAGTAGGCCTAACAACCAGTTACAACAAACATAATATGCAACTAATAGAAGCATGCATTATTCCGCATCATCCTTCTCAACAATAGAAGCATTAGACTTAAATGCTAGCAAAAAAGAATGAAAAAGTTGAGACATCTGATGTTGAGAAATCCATTAGGTTTAATGAGGAAGTTGACCTTGTTTGGCTATAAGGTAAGAGGTAATGGAGCCACATCAAGTGTGATGAGTGCATGTGTTAAAAACTTGATCTACATTAAGTGGAAGCTAAAAAACATACATCTACAAGATGGTTTATGGGAAGCTCAAACTCTAATGTCTACTCGTGAAATGGTTTGAGGAGATCAACATTCATAACATCGTGAATCCCCAAGTGAGTTGGAAGCTCAAGTCAAAAAGCTTTCTTGGACACTTGTTAAAGGATAGTCTAAGGACCATAGTGAAGAGACTTGACCTTATAATATGCCTTGTGTTGGAAGTGATGTTTGTCTAAGTACAACCAAACTTATCCCCAACCTGAAAATGATGTTGGATGTGATGATGATCTATGAGTTGTTTATGCTTTTCTTAAGCTTTTGAAGAATTTGAGTAGCATTGGCTTGAAAAGACTACAAATGTTGGACAAATAACATTGCCTAATTTTGTGCTTTTTGAAGATGTGTTGTGGAAGGACAAAACAAAGATAAAGATAACTCATATGAATCCATAATATGGAAACTAAGACAAACTTCAAAAGGTGAATGACCTATGGAAGAGTGGATTACTCAGTTGTAAGCATGCTCAATGTGTGTTAGGCTCAAATCCCATTTTATTGGATAAGTTTGAGATATATTTGGAGAATCTACACAAGGGTGTGATTCACCACCTTTATCTCACCATCTAACTATAAATGAAAAGTTATGGAAAATTTTAGAGAAAATCACAAATGCTTCCTCAAGGAGTGCCACAAGTGGCCCACAAAATGTGAATCATGGTTGGATACAATGCTAGTAAGGATACCAAATAGTCATTAAATTAAATCCAGGAACTACTAGACTAAGTCACTTGCAAAATTGGTCTTGCTACAAGGAATGAACTTAGCCATATTTTTGAAGAGATCAAAAACCACAAAAACACAATCATAAAATTGACTTGTTATTATAAAACCACTTACCAAGTCCATGTAGATGTTTTTCCAAGAATAAGTGAGCATAGGCAAAGGATAACTCCCACCTAACTTTCTATTGGTGTATTTGAATGACAACACACTACATAATGACATAGAATGTGTAGGACATCACATTGCATATGAGGCCAATAAAAGAAATATTACAAGTGATGGATTGTTTTTTGCTTTCCAAAATGACCACCATAAGGAATATAGTAGGCATCCTTGAGAAGAGAAGTGTAATGATCACAAGGCACACACAACCCATGAAGTTTGTATAGAAGCCCTTCCTTGATATGAAAATCTTGGAAAGGTGTCAAGTTAGAAGATGTTGAATGTCAAAGACACTTATAAACCTACCTAAAATCTAGATCATCTAGATAGAGAGAAGCCCAAGTTTGAAATAAAAATACAAAGTGGTGACCATTGTTAAGGCATGGTCTAAAGGAGGTCAACTCAAATAATCTACAATGGTGTTTATGTTTCCCTTATTAGAATTAATGATTAGATGAAACTATTGTAAATATGCTTCCCACTTTATATGTCATGCCTCTTTAATTTTGGTTTGAGATTGAAGAAATTGCAAAGGCATATGATCAATATGCACAATTGTTTCCTTACCTAAAAGGTAATGTCTCAAGTACTTGATGGATTGAACTAATCCATGTAGTTTTTTTACCATATGTGGAGTAGTTTTGTTTTGCTACTAATGTATTTGAATGATAAGCCATTGAATGATCAATTTTCTTCAAAATTGCTCCCAATATAATCTAAGAGGCATTTACCTCAATCTTAGAAGGTTATGAGAGAATGGGCAATACAAGTATTGGTGTTGAACATAGTTTATACTTCAAGGTATTGAACATACAAGATTGAGCCTTTGTACATTAGAAAGCAACATTGGATTTAGTCAACTAGTGCAAAGGTGCAACAATATCTAAATAACCAAGAATGAATTTCCAATAGAAGTTTGCAAGACTAAGGAAACTCCTTAATTTAGTGATAGTGGAAGGAATTGACTATTTGCGCAAAAATTCCACTTTGGTAGGATACACATAAATGCATTGTGTATCATTGAGGAATACAAAATATGACATTGACATTTGTGCAAATGAACACTTGGATAGGTTGGCATACAATTTGTTTTGTTGAAGAATATGAAGAACTTGTTCCAAATGTTGAAGATGTGCCTTCCATATTTTTGAGAAAATAATAGCATCCAAACAGATAATAAATTGGTTAAGAAACTCCCTAAAAATAACATTCCTTAGTATCATGAACATTTTAGTAACATTGGTGAGCCCAAAAGGCATTGCAAGTCATTCACAACGATCCATTATAGTTTTGAAAGTTGTCTTTCATGTGTGTTTTGCCTAAACTCTGACTTAGTGATATCCACTTTTGAGACCAAGTTTGAAAAATAATTGTGCACCTTGAAGTTGGTTTATCAAGTCATCAATATGAGGAAGTATATACCAAATTTTTATTGTGATTTTTTTAGTTCTTTAAAATCTATGCAAAGGTGTTAAGTCTCATTTTCTTCAACACAAGCAAAATTAAAGAAGAACAAGGGGATGTACTTGGCTTGATAAAGCATTTATTTAACAAGTCTTGAACTTGTTGTTTAATTTCTTCACTTTGTACCATTGATGTTTGGTATAATGAGGCATTAGGAAGAGAAACCACAAATAGTAGGTCAATTGTGTGACTTATTGCTCAATTTTGTGGAAGTGCTTTGGGATCTTGAAACACATTAGAATATGATTCCAAAAGTTGTTCAAAATTTTTATTTCATGTGGAGAATGTGATGCTTGCTTGCTTTAGATTATCTTATGGCCTGACAAAAATTAATACTAGTGATGTAGCTTGATTGGTTGCTTTGCATGCTTTATTACAAGTGAGTACCAAATTGCTTTTGTCTTTTGTAGTGCTCTTAATTAGGTACTTTTTATCATATTTTTGTGGTGTATAAGTGTTGTTATATGCATCATAATGGGTTTTCCTATCAATTGATATGGTTTTCCAAGTAACAATCCAAATAAGTCATATCACAACATACCTTATGCACATACTTAGGACCAAAAGAAAAGGAAATAGTTCATGTGTGTGATCGGTGTGGATGCACTAAGGCCATTCTATAAAAAATTATATGGATGAGGATAAGGGTCCATTGATAAATACCATTTATTCGTTGTGGACATTGCAATTAAATTCTTTTATGACAATTCATTGAGAAGTGTGAGGTGGGCACGAGTGACAAAAAAACTATATCATCCCCCTTGATTAAAATGGTGATGCATCAAGGTGACCTTGTTGAGTCGACCTTTAAGTTCCTCACATGGTTTTCTTTACTATTAGTCTTGATGGGAATGTTACTTGTTTCCTCATCATGAGACAGTACAATCAAGGTCTTCTTATTTATGTTGAAACACTCTAGCCTACATGTTATGGCTTGTTACAATTATTACAAAACTTACTAGATTTCTAGGCATCAAAAGAATAAGTATGAGAAGTAGTAGTAGAAGAAGAAGATCAATTTCCTAGACAAGAGAAAGATTGTCTTCTTGGTGAAGAGAAATAAGACCTTGTTAAAGAAGAAGTTTACCTTGTCAGAGAAGAAAATGACTATCTACATGTTGTTGAAGATTGTGTTGGTCTTGAAAATTATGATTTGAATGTGCCAAACAAAAAAGAAGGATGTGGGACTTTATGCTTGGTAAAAAATATATTTTTCCAATTGTGCTTGGTTGAATGTCATATCAAGTGTGTTGATGATCACATATTTTACCTCCCAATACAAGTGTTCTTGCAAGCCACTCTTGAACTTCAATATGAGAGTTATTACATCATCTACCACATTCAACATGATTCACAAATGATTGAACTGGTATATATAGTCTTTCATAGACAATTTGGATCCTTGTTGCAAGCAGAGCCATTTGATGCCTAAATCCTCTTAGTAATGAGATGGAAGGAATTGACATTAAAGGTTGTAACAATCTCATCCCATGTGTTAATGGGATTCTAAGGTTGTTGATGATCTGAAAATTCCACTAAGCTTCAATTTGGTGAATGAAACCTCTTGTACAACATTTGTTGTAATCAAACCACATCTCCATGTTTGGTAAGGATTTCAAGATCACAAGAGCCATTATACACTTATGACTTCACATTTTTTTGGTAGATACACATTGTGATGTCATTAACCTTTTTAGTTAAGATAGTCATCACATTGGTCATCTTGACCATATTTTTGGCAAGTGTAGTGGTAAACATTATGTGTTGTTACTAGTTAGGATGACATTTCCTCTCAACAATAAAATGTAGGTTTCCTACACCAATTTTGAATCTGTAAATGTATTTAGACTATGGGATAAATCCTTAAAACAATTGGTTATATGATAAATTTGGACACTATATGACAAGTTACAATCATTGTCACTAAAAACTAGGGTGAAAATCATTGTCACTAATTATAATTCTAAATCACTAACTATTTTTCAATAGTTAATTTTTTGTACTTGTTATTAAAGAAACAAATCATGCAGTATATTAATGGAAAGCACTCTAAGTCTACTTTCTAATGATACTAAAATTATGCAACAATACTTTAGCATGTAGGAGATAAAGTACTAAATGCATATAAAGGTAGGAATAAACCTTGTTTTAGGTAGAAATCATTTCTCCTTCATATGACCATAGGAACATTGAGTGTGAAAAATGCTTCAAACCAAAGAATCTAGACATGTCTCCAACCAAAAAAACCTATAGGAATTTCTGCTACAAATTTGCATAAACAAATCATGGTGTCGGAAATCCTTCTACGATTTGTTTTTCTTTATGCTTAATCTACATGAAAGGTCCACCCTTTGTGGCACTAAACTAGCTAGGATATATTAGGACATTGTCATAATCTATTTGGTAGGTTCCACAACCCTAAGTAATTGAATATTTGATGTCAATACCACCTCAAATTTGTCATATTTATAAATTTTTTGGTGAAAGTGTAGGAACTCCATAACCAGCCTTGGTCGCCACTTTCCCTTTACAAAGTTCAATTGTGATTATTTCTAGATGCACTCCTCTAATAAAGGATCTCCTATCTACTACCTTTTTTGCCACAAAAATGGTGGAGAAGGAGAGTAGTTGCAAGAGGAATGAGATTATTTTTTTGATGAGGAGTTGATGAGGAATAAATTACATGAACTTATGTGCCAAAATACCATATCACAAAAAATTTAACATTTAGAAAGTCTAAGAGGGTAAAATTTAGGCTTCCCTCTCTACCTGTAATTGAGTAAACATGTGCCCTTATCCATCATGCAACTCTTTTAGCTCACTTGGTAAATGGCCAAAGTGCATCAACAACAAGTGAATTGATATAATATTTTTTAGTAGTCCTTAAACATACATCCCTTTTGGTCAAGTCCAATGCTCAAAATATATTTCTTAATGCTATGGTAATACTAACATATTCTCTAGAAGATTTTACTTAGTACCATACATTCATAGGGTGGAGTTCTATTAGGCACCATCTGCACTGGTGGATCTATTAATGAAATGCATATGAATTTACATAGACTAACATAAATAATAAGAGGGTTAAGATAAAATATTATATTATAGGTTATTTGGTGAGTGGTGTGCCTATGGAATTTGAGAAAAAAATCAAATGTCACTTGTGAATACGCTATATTGCTGGTAGGTGCTTGCTTGTATTGTTGATGTTGGTTATGTGTGGGACAAGTGTCAATGCCACTAGAGGCCTACTTGCCATTGAATCATTAATCAAGGATTCTTGTTAACTAACAACCCTCTTATCCCTTTATGATGGTGTTTACTATTAATCCTCAAGATGGTAGCACACGGATTTCCTTCACCATATCCAATGACTCCTTAATTCAATGATTATGACATATGGACGATGTAGCCCATATTAAGGTTCAAATCTCAGCGAGACCAAATAGGCTATATAGCTCAATGTGACTAAGTTGATGTAAAAGGGAAAGAAAAACCCTTTAAAAATCCTACTTTTTACCAAAAAAAAGTTTTCCTTCACCATATATAAACCCATTGATAGCCCCAACATTGACAAAGTAGTTTCTCACGTCAAGGTTATCATTCTTAAAAGCATTAATGAATCCTAGGTGGCAGTTTTTACTACTTGGAAATTAGGTGCAAAAAAAATCATTAGCAATTTCAAAAAAAAAGAAAGGTGGGGATGGTGTGGACTGGCCCTTTATGACATCAACTCTGATTCCAATGATATGGCAATATTTATGGTTGATTTTTATTGAAAATATGAGACGTTAAATAGAATTACAAATGCAAAGCAGAACAACATCTTGTGGTTTGAAGAGTTACAACAAACCAACTAGAAAAATGTAAACATAACTGCTAGTTACAACAAATAGATTATAAAGCTAGCAAAGCACACATTATTCTTCATAAGCTAAATTTCAAAAGGAAATGAACTTTTCATGTGTTGTGATTGCAACTATTTGTATAAGACCACCCTTGGGGGAGATTCTTGGTTTTTTTGAGATTAGTAAATTGCTTCCTATTATTCCTTTTAATAATTCGTGTTAACTTTAATATGTTTGTATTAAGTTCCTATAGTTTCCTAAGCCTAATCCAGTATGTTGATTAATTTTAAAGTCTTAAGTTATCCCGAGTTTTGTTTCTCACACACACACACATACATACAAAGAAAGGCTATGCATGATTTTGATTGCAAGAATTGAGATTGGGTGAGGAAGATGCATGGAAGGAAGGAAAATAGTTTACACCAAGAGAAGGAAAAAAATGGAATTGGTGAGTCATCTCATGAATTGATGAAGTCCATGATATGATTCAATGTGGCTAATAAGGGATCCGTTAATCAAAATAAAATATATTAGATTTTTATTACAACATTTAATCCATTCACATCAACCTTTACCAAAACCAAAATTTGAGAATATCATGTAGAAAACATTAGCAAACCCTAAAATATACTTTGTTGATATATAGTTTTATAATTATACATGATTTTTCATAGAATAAAGAGAATGCATGGTCTCTTATGCAAGGATTTTACATTTAAAATTTTTGTTTATAAAAAATATTTGAGATAAAACAAGATAGAGTATTTTTTGATCTACTTTTCATGATTTCTAAAATAATATTGCCAATCATATTACAAAGGCTTATTGGACAAAAATTATCAAAATATTTTTCTTTCGTCTCTATTGAGAACCAATGAAATAAAGGTGGCATTGCTATAACTTATTGTAGATTAATTTTTATTTGTCTATTCAGCATCCAACATACCACTCTTCAAAAAATTCCAAAGGATCTAAAAAATTATAGAAAATATGTTAGTCTTAGGTGCCTTATTAAGGTGGAAAGAAAAAACAGATTCTAGTAGCTCATTGATAGGTATATTTTTTATTACGTTTTTTTTCCCCATGCAATAATTCATGTAATATTTTATAAAAAAAATTTCTAATCATCTTTATATCACCCAACTTATAACAAAATATCTTTGAAATAATAAACAACTTCCTTTCTAATATCTTCTTCTTGATACTTTAGAGCTACAATACTTTTGGTTTGATGATTATGTAAATCTATATTGTATGTAGGATAGTGTTTTTTGGAAACTCTATCTCCTTGATGTTGAGGTATACATCAGTATTTAGTACATGCTAATGTATTAAATGGTACCTTCATGGTACAATTGTAAATATGTAATAGATTAGTGTTGAGCCTATATTATAGAAGTGTGATTTATATTTGCCCTTTTATGCAAGGTATAATGTGTAGGAAATGCACAAGTGTCATGTAAATTAGAGTGCAAGTGTAGATTGAGAGAATCTGCACAAGTTTCATGTATGTAAGAGTGGAAATATGTAATGTGAGGATGTGCACAAGTGTCTTAGATTATGAGTGCATGTAGAAGTATAAGAGTCTTATAGAAGTATGCAAGTGTCATAGACTCAAGTGTGCATGTAAGAAAGTTAAGTGTCTAGTATGCAAGTCGCAAGATGATAAGCCAAGGGTCATGGGACTTGTCATCTAGAGAGCAATAGTCAAGTACTTGAAGAGTCATATTACTATGGATATATTATGGAGATAATACTCCATGAGAAAGAAATCCAAGAAGGAGAATTAAAAGTGTAATTTGTTTAAGAGATCCAGTTTGGAATAAATCTTGTATATAGATTTTCAGCAATTAAAATTGTAAGTTTTCTTCATGCATAGTTCATGAATGACTTAGATGTCATGACCCACCCTTGGCAAACTTTTCATTTTGAAAGTTTCATGTTTTGTTATGTTGCTTATGGATGAAATGATTGACTATTTCAAGATTTGTTATGCAAAACACTTATTTCTTATGGAAAATATGATATGTGAATTTCATTGGGATGTAGGATAATTCCATGCATGATTTCATGAGATATATATTATGTGAGAATAAGATGCTGCTAATGGAAATGCACTTTTTTGTAGGAACATGTTTTTTTATGGTGGCAGAAAGAACTAACCACCGAAGAAAGGATACCTTGGGGAAATGATGTGATGGGTTATTTGTAAAATTATTGAGGAGGCAACATGAATGAATGCCCCTTTCATGGAGATGCATATCATAATTTACATGTGAAAATATATATTAAGTTTTAGTGAATTTCTTCCTACATCATAGTTTATGGTATTATTGCAATGAAATGAAATGCTAATTTCTTTGAATATCTTTCTTTTTGAAATAGAAAATAAGAAATTTATTCTTGTTGATAAATTGAAAGAAATGACAAAGGAAATAGATTTTTATTTATTAAAAGAAAATAATCTGATGCACCAAAGAGTGAGTTGCACGATACAACAATAGCATAGAATTTAAAGCTAAAAGAGAACTATAATTTTAATGGTAATTATGCTTGGGAGTGGATTGGTGTTGTGATTGTTGGCCGGATATTGTCATTAATAATAACCAAGTGGAGAATAAAGGAGGTGGTTAACAAAAGTATGGAGGTCATAGAACTCATGGGGGAGAATGGAAAAAGGTAAAGGAAACATAAGCTAAGCGTTGTGTGGGGAGAGGAGAGCCGAGTAGCATTGGAGGAAAGAGACGAATCTGAGCAATGTTGGAGGAAGAAGCTTGAAACCAGGTTATTTTAGAAACTTCTTGTTTGATTTCATTGTTTTCTTGAAAATGTGGTTTGATAGATGGGTTTGTTTCAAATGATCGCATACTAGAATGATTGTGTATTTTCCTGTAACTGCTACTTAGTCTAGGGAATGAACATTCTAATCAAGAACAAAGTAGTTGAATTGATGATATATTGGGATAAAGTGAAGCATTATAATACAAACCATAAACTGGAGCTGAATGATTGCCATCATGTGTTGACGTAATGGTAAAATGTAGATAACTTGGATGCACATTGTTTTATGTTGCACTCATGGGGAATGTTGTTGGTGAAATATTTCTCTAAGTTGTAGGAAATAAAATGAATGGAAAGATTGCTAGTAGTGCATTATAATGTTTGTACATTATGTGTTAGAGAGATACGTTCAATATGAGTGGGTATACAGTTATAAGAAATAATAGTGGGACCATGTGAATCAAGGAAAATTAGGAAAATGATAGTAGAAAGTGGTTAATGCTATCCATTTTTTGAATGCATATCGGTGGTGCTTATATGTATGAAATAGCAATTTTTTTTTAGTTGGATTGTTTCTCTAATGTAGACAAAACCCAAAATGTGAATCCACTAAATTGCTGATATATGATTGTTTCTCTAATGTAGATGAAACCCGAATTTTGAATTCACTGAATTGTTGTTATATATTTATTTATGTTGACTATGATTGAAAGATAAAGGATACCACATTTTGATTTGATGGAAGGAGATTTGTATGAATTTTTTGTATTTCAAGCATTTTTGGATTTATCTAAAATTGAAGTAGTTCTTTGTTGCCATGATTGACTATGAAGTATAGATAGAATAAATTTTTTTCTAGAGGAAACAATTTCAATAGCTTGTTGTTTGTTGAATGAAATGATGAAATGGAAAAATGCATTCATATAGTAAGAATTTATCAAGAAATAAATATTTCTTATGAGGTAGTTGAGATTATATTACCAGCAATTTGATTTCTTAAAATAGTGAAGTGGATCCATATCTGATCCCCATGAAAGGTAAACCTTCCTCGGTGGTTAGTGATGCTTCGTTGGAAAGGAGACGATGTCTACTGGATAGCATGGCTAATGGAGAGTTTACCAGAAGAAGCTCTATGCGTGTAGTCATTATAAATCAGGATATTTCCTTATGAATCTAAGTTGAAGACTTGTAGAGCACAACCTTGTTTCAGATGTGAGATATTCATCTATTGAGAAGAAAATAAAAATTATGTCCATGTTGAAAATGGCCAATATGTAAGCTTGTAATGAGTGTCTCTTGTAGTGACATATAGACCAATTAGATAAGTCATGTTGTAAGGTATACTATTTTATGAATCAATATGATATGTAGATAAACTGGAACAATCACTGTTTTACCCAGAGTGTATTTAAATTAAAAGAAATTTAATCACGAGTTTAATGCCTTAAATCATGTGATGTGGAAGATTAATGAATGGATATTTCAATGGAGTTATCTAGTTTTCTTATGGAACTCTTACTTTGCTTGTTTGTAGAGGATTATTTTAGTTTTTGATCGTGGTAAACTTCTGGTTTACGTATGCTTGGTGGGGCTAGCAATAAGAATTTTGGAATTTATTTATTTTTTTTGGTAATTATTTTAATAGATTAACAGTGGGTTTTTATAGAGGATCCCAAAACCTTATGTACAAAATTAGCCATACTTCTAATGATGTATCATGCCTCCTGGCTGGAAATATAAGCCGAATTGCAAGAAAAGCAGACCCTAGACTAATTGCCATGAGGCTACAAAAAGGGCATTTAAGCCTGATTAACCATATAACAAAACTAAAAAAAACCGAGAAAACAACAAGAAAAATCCGAAGAAACTGGAACATGGAGATCGGAAGCACAACAACCAAACACCAAAAACAGCTAATCCTGGTCCTCCTGATCCTTCGAATTCTGACGCTTCTGGTCCTGCTTCAGAATTTTAATCATGGAATTGACACCTCATGAAGGGATATCTGCTCTGGAAATTCTTTCCACCTCTGATGGGAAGCGAGACCGCTACACGATCAAACACGTAGTCGCGAGCCCCTTTGTTGGCCATGTGGTCAGCCACGCGATTGCCTTCTCTAAAGATATGACTTGCTTTCCACTTGCCACGTTGGGAAAGTAACGACCTTGCCTCAAGAACGATGTTGAAGACCCTCCAGGATGGGTCTTTGGTTCCTAGGAGGTAATTCACAATGTTGAGCGAATCTCCTTCAATAATTAGAGGTCGAGGATCCTTAGAGAGGATCTGGATTCCTTTCAGAGCACCTCAGGCTTCGACATAGTGATTCATCTGAGAGCCCAAATCTTCACAGTAGGCCACCACAAGATTCCCATCATGATCTCTAACAACACCCCCTAAACCAGCGGGCCTAGGATTACCCTTTGCCGCTCCGTTAAAATTTAATTTAATCCATCCCATGGGGGGTTTGGTCCATCTAACACTTCTTCGGCAAGGACCTGTAACAACTTCCAAAAATTGGCAGAGATTCATCCTTTTGAAAATCGATTCTTCGTTCGAAATATGGGGGCGGGGACTGGGAACAACATTAGAGTTCTCAATGGCATAGGATAAGGCCCTTTGAGCGACACAAGGAGGCACTTTTAGGGCTCTACCAAAGACTCTGGCATTCTTATCTAACCAAATTTACCAAATGGAATGGTGGAAGGAGGCCTTAAGGAGGAAGTGGAGTTTATGATTCTTCAAAGGATTAGGCCATTGATGGAAAGAATCTCTGAGGGATCAGGGAGAGCACCAGAGGATTTGGAAGGAGGATAGGACAATGCTGAGGACCGAGTGGGAAAAGGGGTAGTGCAGGAATAAATGGTCCCTCATCTCGCACTCTGCTAAACACATGTAACACCTGTTGGGGAAGGCAAAACCCCTCTTATGAAGGTTGTCAATGGTTAAGGTTTTGTTGTGAAAAGCAATCCACACAAAGAAGTTCACTTTAGGGATGATCCATTTCCTCCAAATAACTTTCCACCGATAATCTAGGGCAGTATCGTTGGTAAGAAACTCATAGGATGATATAACAAAGAAAAGACCATCCTCTGTACCACTCCAGATGATTATGTCAGTCCTCCTAATAGATGGAATTAAAATCGATTAGAGGATATTTTCCAGAAATGCAACCTCATTATTAAACCCTTCCACAACTAGAAGTTTCCACCGAGGGAGACGGGAGCTTCGGTCTGTGAAATCCACCACCCTGAGTTGGGAGTTTGGGTCGATTTTTTCTCTCAGCCCAACAAGGTTTGCCCTCAAGCCAAGGGCTTCTTCAGTAACCCACCTATCCTTCCAAAAGAGGATGAGGTTGCCATCACCCAAAATACAGCGGGCTCCCAAGCTAATAAAATGATGGGTTTGGAGCATAGATTTCCAAAAAGTTGATGCTTCAAGAGGGATCTCAGCATCAAAAAAAGAGTTGGAGCCAAGATACTTCCTTTTGACTAGCTTAACCCACTCCATAGGGTCACTAGTTAGGATCCTCCAAGCATGCTTCGCGATCAAAGCTGAGTTCATAAGTCTTGATATCCTCATCCCCAAGCCGCCTTGGTATTTTCGTGAACAAACCTTGTCCCAGGCAACAAGAGGAATTCTAGATTTTTTTTCATTTCCAGACCACAAAAAGGTCGTCTGGACCTTCTTGATCTTGGACAAAAATTGGAAGCATGAACATCGACATAAAGTAGGTTGGGATCCCTTGAAGACAAGCTTTGGTAAGGGTGGCTTTCTCGGCTTACGATAGGAGTTTGCCCTTCCAAGTGCCAAGTTTCTTGTGAAGGCGTTCCAGGATCATGTTCCACATACCTCCACTGACATCGTCATTGCAAGACAGGGGCAACCCAAAATAAGATGTAGGTAGGGAGTTAATGGTGCATTCTAAAATTCTTGCAATCCGAAGTTGCCTACGCAGGGGAGTGTTAATAAAATAAAATTTGCTCTTGATGTAATTAACCTTTTTCTCGACAGCTTTCTCGTAACGAGAAAGGATCCGATTGAGGGATTTGTCCTGAGAAACAAACACCCCAGTGGAGATGAGGGTGTCATCAAAAAATTGTTGGTGAGTGACAAGTTCAACTCTAGAAGTCGACAGAATTCTAGAAATCTTGTTCTGACAAAGAGCCTCTTTCAAAGACCAGCTCAGAACCTCCACCAAAAGGATGAAGAGGATGGGAGACAAAGGGTCACCTTGTCTGAGGCCTCTGGTGCTTTGGAAATACCTGGCTGGGATATACAGTTGCAGACAAGGTCAATCCAGTGGGGATGAAAGCTGAACTTGAGGAGGACAGCACACAAGAACCTTCTATCAACCCGGTCGAAGGCTTTGTTCATGTCTAGCTTAAGAAAAATAGCAACATTCTTGGAGCAGTAAACAAAGTGAAGAGTTTTCATGGATAGTGATGATACCATCAAGAATGTTTTTGCCTTTAGCAGTGCTTCCATGACAAACATCAACCAGGAGAGGGAGAACGGGTTTTAGTCTATTGGCTATAGACTTGGTGAGGATATTGTAAAAAACATTGCACAGGCTGATGGGCCGGTAGTCAGAGAAACTCTTGTAGGCTGGAGACTTAGGAATGAGAGCAAGAAAGGTGGAATTGAGTTTCGGGTGAATGGATCTGGAAGCTAGTATGTCCTGAATAGCTTCGCACACATCCAAACCCAAAACATCCCACATGACTTGAAAAAAATGAGGGGGAAAACCATCGGGGCCAGGGGCATTTTCTGGTTGCATGGAGAACAAAGATTCATTAATCTCAAACGAGGAAAAAGGTTCCAGAATCTTGATGCTTACCTCATGGGGGACTTTAGTCAGAAAGTTGGCAAGCAACGATTTCTAGACTTGAATGTTGTTGTCGGGAGGAGTGCCAAGCAGGTCCTAAAGAAAATCAACCAATTTGCTCTTGATTTCCTCTATTTCCCTGGTTACACACCCATCATTGCAAGACACTTCTCTGATCTTGTTGGCCCCTCTGTGCCTCATGGTAGATGCATGGAAAAACCTCATGTTGGAGTCTCCATTCTTCAACCAAAGGTCTCTAGATTTCTGGCGCCAGAAGGTTTCCTCCCTTGCAAGAATAGAATGGTAATCCACCAAAAGACTCCATTGTTCCTCCCTGAGACCCTCGATGTAATCTTCGAGCTCCATCCTCTCCTCCAAAAATTTTAAGTTGTCTAAGATGGACTTTTTGGCCTAAAAAATGTTGCCAAAAACCTCTTTATTCCATATTTTCAGCCTCTCTTTGACCATTTTGAGTTTTAAAGCTACTCTCTTAGGGGCGTTTCCTCCCACCTCCTGTTGCCACCACGTTGAAACCAATCCTTTGAAGTCTTTGTGAGAAATCCACATGGATTCAAATCTGAAGGGGGTCTTAAAGATGGGCCCGTCGTTCACCTCCAAAAAAATAGGGTTGTGGTCAGACCCAATCCTTGGTAGGGTCGAGAGAGTTGCACCACCAAGGATGGGAATAAATTCTTGGGAAATAAAAAAATTGTCGATCTTGACTTGAATCAGGCTGCTCCTAATCCTTCTGTTGCTCCACGTGAAGGATGCTCCTTTGAGTTCGGTGTCAAGCAGGATGTTAGTAGAGACAAAATCTCTAAAGTCCTCCAAGCTACGACTTGGATGGTCAGACCCTCCTTTTTTTCTCTGATGAGTGAAGGGGACAGTTGAAGTCTCCCCCTAAGACCCAAGGAAAATTACTAAAATTCGCCCTCATCTGGGAAATAGCCTTCCACATTTTTGCTCTCTCTATGGTAGAATTCGAAGCATAAACATTGGACAGAATCCAAGAAAAATTGGTAGTTTTGGAATGGAAAAACACATTGATAATCCTATTGGAAATTGATAGCAAGTTTCCCTCAACACTCACTGGGTCCCATATAACCATGAGCCCTCCTGTTGTTCCCACTACAGGGCTATACAAAAATTTTGCCTTGGCCCAAATGGCCTTAGCAACTCTATCAGAGGAGATAGCATCGGTCTTGGTATCTTGCAAAATTAGGATGGAAGGGTTAGTCCTCTTTCGGAGATCAGAAACTAACCTTCATTTGGATGTTCCGTTCAGTCCTCTCACATTCCATGAGAGAAATTTCATCTGGACAGTTTGAGGTTCTTCTTGCCTCCCCTCCCTTGTTGGGGGGGAGGTTTTGGTACATGCACTTCGTCCGTCTAAGTATCGGAATCATCCAAAACCAGTAGACATTGGGTTCCATTAGCAACATTTGTCTATGTCTCTTTGTATCGCCTGTCTTTGTTAGGAGGACGACCCTGCTTCCTCTCACTACCAAAATCTACACTTTGTTTTCAGCTCCTTGTATTTTGAGGGCTAATGTGACCAAATTGTTCACACCTCCTACCTAGGAGGTAGTCTTCTAGCAATGTTTGTGAATTGAAATCGGGGTGGCCCTGGTCTTGGAGCTTGGGTGAATCATATTGAGTGATATTTTGGGAGGGAGTCCAATCCTTCTCCTCCTACGAATGGCTTTCTAGATGGGAGTCTACTCCTAGCTGGGTTTTTGCTCCAAACTGCACAGGGTCCATTTGGTGGGTGAAATTCTCAATAGGCTGGGAGAAATCACCACGGTCCCTAGAGGGGCCTAGAGATTCATGTCCCATCACATTTGGAAGATTTAATTTTTTTGCTTGTCCTTCGCCATGTTCCAGGGGGTTACAGGTTTCACGCTTCTGCTTACCTAGTTTTTAAAGAGGATAATTGGACTGGAGGTGCCCTTGAGAATGGCACTGGGGGCAGAAAGCTGACCTATTCTCATAGAAAATAGCTTATTTGTGAAGAACGATGCCTCTAGACCGGAGAGTGATGGATGATGGGAGCTCTGCCTCCAAATCCATCAACATGTAAAAACGGGCTTGGACGAACCTTGTTCGAGCTCGGGTGGGAGGGTCAATGGTGACCAACTCCCCTATGGAGTGAGCAATACCTATTATTACATTTTCATGCCATCTAAATAGGAGAAGATTCGGGAGCCTAACCCATATTGGGGCAATGTTGATGTTCTGGGTATTAGGATTAAAGTCCATGCCCCACTTCCTAAGGAATAGACTTCTACGACCCAGAAACCATGGCCCACCAGCCAGGATTTTATAGTAGTCCTCCTTGTTGTTCAGTCTAATAGAAAAAAAACCCTGAGATAGGGCCGCCAACTCCATATGTCCAGAGGTCCTCCATTTGCTTACCGCCCACTTGCGAATGGTCTCCATGTCGCGATGACCACCAATGAACTTACCTATGAGGGTATACTTCTCATACTCCATGAAGCTTGAGAGTACTTCCACCGGGATGTCCAGCTCATCTCCAGTCGAGAACAACTCTTTGGTAAAAAAACCACTTAGTGTTTCTAAAGCCGCTACCTAGGCATACAACTTTTGTGGCCCACCCCCATTTTTTTGGTGGGTCCTTACCCCTACTGACACCGTCGTCAATCCGTTCTTCTTCATTTGGCAAGGACGCCTCCGCATCTCTAGACCCGGGGTGCCCTCCGCCCGCTCTACTATGCCCATGGTTAGAAATGCTGCCGCTCCCGTGCTCTCCCGTAGAGGACTTCCCGCCCATTGTCATCCTCATCCCCATATCTTACCTATCAATTTAGATTTTGAATATTGGAATTTATTTAAGTTAGCTATGCGTGGTGCTTTACTTATAGTTAAACATTGAGAATGCTTAATTTTGAGAATGCCTATGTTTTAGCTGAATGATTATCTACCTTAGTAAGTGGTCATCATGTCGTTGCCTCATTCTTTCTTAAATATTTTATGAAAATAATAGATCCTATGAATAGGAATAAATAAGGAAATATGGATTCATTAGAAGAATAAATAGAAGTTATTCATAAAATAGAATTTCACTATGAGTTAAAAATGAGCTCATAAATGAGTTAAAAATGAGCTCAAAGAAATAAAAGAAAATTAACACTCTAATAGATGAGAGAGTTAAATAAAACATCCTTTGCTCTAAGTACACTCACACAGGAGGACTTGCATGAGGGGTAGAGATTAGAACACTTCTTTCGGTTGATCGAAAGAGAATTAAGTTAACTTATGTGGCCGATGAGATCATTAGCTTAATTATATGAGAAACCTAGTACTCTCACATAAAAAGAATTATGTAAGTAGTAGAGATTGGTGTTATTAATATCGAATTCCAAGGTTATCATCCTTTAGTGTAAAAAAAAAATTACAAGGGTTTTGGAATAGAAATTTTTTGGGGTCTGACATTAGGCCATTTGCATTCATATTTGACTATATAAATGAATGCTTATTTCAGTATTATATAGGCATTGATATACATATTAATTTACTCATATATTATTCTACTCTTATATTATTATTTTGACCTTTAATATTGTGTCTATTTTGGAACCTATGATATTTTTGTGGTAGTAAGGCTTAAAAAACCAATAGTTGAATCAAAGCTACCGCCTAACTCTATCCATTTTTATAGAGTTATTTTAATCACCTTCTTCAATAATTAAGTTTGTCCACTTTTGATAAAGTTAATTTAGAGTCTATCCACTTTGAAGGTAACGAAGACTTGGACTCTATTTTTAAAGGTCTTATTGAGTAGAATATTGAGGGGACAAGGATTTACTCACCCTGATTTGGATGTTAGGATATTTCCACTTGGTTGAAGGAAAACCAATGAAGATTAGGACTCAAATATATGGATAGGTGAAGAACACAAGCTTATATTGAGAGCGGGGGTGAATAGTATAAGACCAAATTTTACTTTTCTTTCCCAAACAATATTATCCAATGTTATCAATTGCAATATCTTTCCAAAAATAGTATCAACCAATATCATCAATAGAAGTAGTAAAGCAATGCACAAATCATCACACACATGAGAGACACAGATTTAACGTGGTTCACCCAATGTGGGCTACGTCCATGGAGAAAATATTTCTTCTAAATTTTCTCAACAAATATCTTGGGAACCAATTCCCTATTACAATGTTTATGGACCTCTGTCCAAAGGAGATCTCAATCCCCTATGCTCAAGTTCATGGATCTCTATCCACAGGAGAACTCTATCCCCTTAACTTTGGTTTGTGGAACTCTATCCACAGGAGAACTCTATCCCCTTAACTCTAGTTTGTGGAACTCTATCCACAGGAGACACCTATCCCCACTACTTTGGCTAGTGGAACTCTATCCATAGGAGACCTCTATCCCACTACTCTAGCTAGTGGACCTCTATCCATAGGAGACCTCTATCCCCACTACTCTAGCTAGTGGACCTCTATCCATAGGATACCTCTATCCCCACTACTCTGGCTAGTGGACCTCTATCCACAAGAGACTCCTCTCTTCTCTGCTCTAGTCAGCTCCAAAGATCTCTCACTCTACTTAAATCTACACATGTTACATGCACAAATCTACCTCAAGCCTTCACACAAGGCTTCCTCAAATCAACAACAAAAATTACTCTCAACTCTGCTCAAATCTGCACATGTTACATGCACAAATATATCTCAACTCTATCCCAAATCTGCACACATTACATGCACAAATCTATCTCAACTTTGCTCACAAACTCTACACAAATTTGCACCAAGCCTCATCACAAGACTAGCACAAATCTATCTCAAACCTACTCATCAAATCTGCTCTCAAACCTATTTCAAGTCTTTTCACAAGACTTGCTCAAATCTACCTCAAACCTATTTCAAGTCTTCTCACAAGACTTGCTCAAATCTACCTCAAACCTATTTCAAGTCTTCTCACAAGACTTGCTCAAATCTGCCTACAAGCCTTCTCAAAAGACTTGCTCATAACACATGCTCAAAAACTGCTCAAAACACATACTCAAATCTGCTCATCAAAACCTCTTCTCAACTCTCCAAATCTTGCATACAAAACAATGTTCATCTATTTCTAGATCTTGCATAATAGTGTCACCAAGTGCTTTATCTAATCTTCAATGTGATTTCTTTAACTTGAAGCAGTTTAGACATATTCTACCTAGAATTCTTTTAACCTCTTGAACATATAGAGAATGATATGCACTTGACAAATGCTCAATATGTTCTACACATTCATTAAGTCTGTTGCTTTCACATGTCTCACATTTATTGCATTCTAAAGGTAGCTCTAGTCTAGCACATGATAACTGACCTTCTTATGTATTTTCCACAATCAAAACTGATGCACACACTTGCTTCACAAATATGATTTCTAACACTTGCACATTCACTTTCAAGAACACTCAACTCAATGCACAACTTGTTCTCAAAGATCAAATACAATAATGCACAAGTTTGCTCTCAACCCTAGCACAAGTGTTTCCAATTTCTTTCAAGGATAAAGCACAACTTGTTCACAAACTCTAACACAAATATTTTCAATTTATTTCAACAAGGATGCACATTTTGTTTCACAAACCCTAGCTCAAATATTTCCAACAATCCACACTAATCAAACCTTTTATCTCCACCTTATGATTCAGAAATATTTGCTCAATCAAACACCTTTAAGAAGGAATAATGTCACCATACCTCTTAACTTGCTTTGATGAAGAAGTGCCCTCAAAACCTGTCTCAAAATATTTTGTCTTTCTTATGCCACTTTCAAGGGTTAGTTAGCATAGCACTTTTCAATCATCCACATGAAAACCTTTCCTCAAAAATTATGCACAAAAATATTGCTCTATACTCCTTTTAATTTCTCAAAACAAGGCTTTTTAATCAAAGAACAAAAACCTTTAAACTTTCTTTCACCATGCAAAAATACACACAATAATTAAACCACAAAACACCTTATAACTCCTACTTTTAAAACACACACAATCAACTCATACAATGAAAGAATCCTTATCACACCTTATTTCTCCTTCTAAACAGATTTTAAATTTCAATACCAAAAGACCCTTTTCACACCTTATTTCTCCTATATCAAATGAGCAAAAATAAATGACAACTCAACCTTATAACTCCCACAAAAATCAAATTGCAATTGAGAAAATAAATACCTCTTTTATTCTGCCCTCAATGTGACTCGAACCTCTCACCTCGTGAGAGCAAGGCACCCAACCAAAGGGCCATGACCAGTTGCGCTAACGCAGCCTGTGAGAACACAAAGGCGCCAATCACCTTTTACTTCCTCCTACCATAAACTCTGCCCAGCCAAACAAAAATGGTCTACGATGGGTTTCAAACCCAAAACCTCCTTCTCACAACACCTTTGCATAGGTTCAACCACCAGCTGGTCTAGCTGGTTGGATGGTATTTGATGTGCACCAATCCGAACATAAACCTTCACTGTTCATTGTAGAAGATTGTGCTCTCCTTTCCTTTCCTTCTCTACCATGTGCAACAAATTGGATATCGAGATTATTGCTTGCACCATTTCGAACAACTCAAAAATGACTTTAGGCATGGGGTATTAATATGATTTAATTTCCTCTTTGTCCAAAGTCGGCCCACCTTGTCTTTTTTTACACCATATGACGTCGGCCACCTCAATTTGAAATTAATTCGAATTACCTTCAATTACTTGGTGCTCAAATGATATTATAACTTGAAATATTTATATTATAATAAAGATATTATAATATTAATCCTTTTGAACCTTGCCTTCACAATTAATATTATTGCCTTCAATAATATTAATATCTTGCCTTCATTTTTAAACCATTGTTCCAAAGAACTCTTAAGCCTTTTGTCCTTCATTATAATATTCAAAAATAAATATTATAATGCTTTTCTCAACAAATTTCCTTTCTCTTGAGATAAACATGTGCCTTCATTATTGACCTTACTTAGAATAATAATTGTGCCTTGAGAATTTTCCTTGACATCAATGACATCTCTCTTTTGACATCAATGACAACAATTTGCACAAATATTTCCAACAATCTCCCCCTTTGTCATTGATGGCAACCCTTCTAAAATACTTCCTTTTGCTACCACTGGATTCCAAACTACTCCCCCTGAGAAGTTGCTCCCCCTTACTGAATTCTCTCCCCCTTACTAAAACTCTCCCCTTTTGACATCAATGGCAAAGGGACTCCTTTGGGGCTAAAAATAAGACTCTTAGCTCAGCCCCCTCACCACCTCCTCTCCTTGAGGTGATCAATTTTGGGGTGGGAGTAAATCTACTCCCAACTTACAATGCTCTTCTCCTTTCTCAACTTTCTTTTTCCATACCTTTGTAGTCATACCTTTTTGAACCTTTTGATCATCTCTGTCCTTGCTTGTCTTTGGAAGTTCTGGAAACTCTGTTCTACACCACCTTTCTTTATGCCCAACCTTATTGCAATTGTAACACCTGATGTTGTAGTTCTTGAATGGTGCAAATGTCCTAAAATTTCTTTTGGTGAAGCCATAATCATTTCTATCATGAACCCTGCAATGTATAGCTTTGTGACCAAAATGATTACATGAGTAGCAATGACCTTGAAAGAAATATCCATCTTCAAATGAGTTGAAGTTCCTCTTAGTGAAGCCATAATCCTTCTTTCTATGAACCCTACAATGCACTACTTTATGACCAAACTGATTACATGAGTAACAATAACCCTGGAAAAAATATTCATCTTGCCTTGATCTCATTATTCTTTCTTTGCTTTTCCTGTGATGATATTTGTCCCTTGATGGTGCATTGTTTTCTTCCTCTTTGATACTATCACCTTTCAACACATCAACGTAAGTCTTAGGTTCTTCTTCAATCACTTCTTTTGATTCTTCTTTTTCTTTTGAGCTTGACTTTCATTTTTGTACCTCTTGACATTCTTCATAGCCTAGTCCTATTTTGATAAATGAAGATCTTTGTGCTTTGATAATGTTATCCAAATCTTTTGAACTTTTCCCAAACCTGTGTAGCTTATCATTAGAATCTTTCACTTCCATCCTTAGAGAAACTACTTCATGTTCTAATCTTTCACATTCTAACTCTTTTGCCTTTAACTTTTTAGCCATACCTTCTTCAATTTTCCTTGCCTCTTCAACCTTAACCTTTAAGTTAGTGAGATCTTATAGAAGCTTTGCCTTAATTTTCTCATCCTCTTGTACTTGAGCCTTCAATATTGAGTTCTCCTTCAATATTTTAAAAACAAGTCTCTTTTCTAGCCTATCTCTTTATTTTATAAATATTTCTCTTCTTCTAGGTCTTCAATACGATCATCTTCTTTCTTTTCTACTTGGTCTTTGACAATAGGTGCATCTTCTTTATATTTTACTTGAGGTGCATCTTCTTTCTCTTTTACTTGGTCTTCAATAGGTGCATCTTATTTTTCTTTTATTACTGAAATTAAAATTTTCTCTTTTTCACTATCCAAGAGGTCTTCATCACTGTCATTTCTATAGAAGATGTTCCTCGCATACTTGATTTGACTATCCCTATTTTCCTTTTCATATTCACTACTACTAAACCCATTACAATGAGTTGCATTGTGGCCAAGGTTACCATAAACAAAACATTCTTCTTCACTACTACTATACCCAGCTTTTGAACAATGATCTTCAAGGTGACCAAAGTTACCACAAATAAAACATTTGAGTATTCTTAGTTCCTTCTTATTCCCTTTTACAAAGTTAGATTCTTTTCCACTTTCTTGGATTTCAATTATTAGAGCATATTCCTTTTCTTTCATAGCTATGTGTGTTCCTTCCTTCTTAGGTCTCATGGTTCTTATTTTTCCTTTCCTTGCCATGTGTGTTCTTGTAAGATCTTCCTTCAAGATGTTAGACTTTCCTGAAGGAACCCACTATGATACCAATTGAAGAACACAAGCTTATATTGAGAGGGGGGTGAATAGTATAAGATCAAATTTTACTTTTCTTTCCCAAATAATATTATCCAATGTTATCAATTGCAATATCTTTCCAAAAAAGTATCAACCAATATCATCAATAGCAGTAGTAAAATAATGCACAAATCATCACACACATGAGAGACATAGATTTAACGTGGTTCACCCAATGTGGGCTACATCCATGAAGAAAATATTTCTTCTAAATTTTCTCAACAAATCTCTTGGGAACCAATTCCCTATTACAATGTTTATGGACCTCTATCCAAAGGAGATCTCAATCCCCTATGCTCAAGTTCATGGATCTCTATCCATAGGAGAACTCTATCCCCTTAACTCTAGTTCATGGAACTCTATCCACAGGAGAACTCTATCCCCTTAACTCTAGTTTGTGGAACTCTATCCATAGGAGAACTCTATCCCCTTAACTCTAGTTTATGGAACTCTATCCATAGGAGACACCTATCCCCACTACTCTGGCTAGTGGACCTCTATCCATAGGAGACCTCTGTCCCCACTACTCTGGCTAGTGGATCTCTATCCACAGGAGACCTCTATCCCCACTGCTCTAGCTAGTGGACCTCTATCCATAGGAGACATCTATCCCCACTACTATGGCTAGTGGACCTCTATCCATAGGAGATCTCCTCTCCTATATACTCTAGTCAGCTCCAAATCCTGCTCACTTCTCTACTCGAATCTTCACACATTACATGCACAAATATACCTCAAGCCTTCACACAAGGCTTCCTCAAATCAGCAATAAAAATTGCTCTTAGCTCTGCTCAAATATGCACATGTTACATGCACAAATCTATCTCAAATATCTATCTTAAATTTGCACCAAGCCTCATCACAAGACTAGCACAAATTTATCTCAAACCTACTCATCAAATCTGCTCTCAAACCTATTTCAAGTCTTTTCACAAGACTTGCTCAAATCTACCTCAAACCTGTTTCAAGTCTTCTCACAAGACTTGCTCAAATATACCTCAAACCTGTTTCAAGTCTTCTCACAAACTTGCTCAAATCTGCCTTAAACCTATTTCAAGTCTTCTCACAAGACTTGCTCAAATCTACCTACAAGCCTTCTCAAAAGACTTGCTCATAACACATGCTCAAAAACTGCTCAAAACACATACTCAAATCTGCTCATCAAAACCTCTTCTCAACTCTCCAAATCTTGCATACAAAACAATGTTCATCTATTTCTAGATCTTGCATAATAGTGTCACCAAGTGCTTTATCTAATCTTCAATGTGATTTCTTTAACTTGAAGCAGTTTAGACATATTCTACCCAAAATTTGTTTAACCTCTTGAACATATAGAGAATGATATGCACTTGACAAATGCTCAATATGTTCTACACATTCATTAAGTTTGTCACTTTCACATGTCTCACATTTATTGCATTCTAAAGGTAGCTCTAGTCTAGCACATGATAACTGACCTTCTTATGTATTTCCCACAATCAAAATTGATGCACACACTTGCTTCACAAATCTGATTTCTAACACTTGCACATTCACTTTCAAGAACACTCAACTCAATGCACAACTTGTTCTCAAAGATCAAACACAATAATGCACAAGTTTTCTCTCAACCCTAGCACAAGTGTTTCCAATTTCTTTCAAGGATAAAGCACAACTTGTTCACAAAATCTAACACAAATATTTTTAATTTATTTCAACAAGGATGCACATTTTGTTTCACAAACCCTAGATCAAATATTTCCAACAATCCACACTAATCAAACCTTTTATCTCCACCTTATGATTCAGAAATATTTTCTCAATCAAACACCTTTAAGAAGGAATAATGTCACCATACCTCTTAACTTGCTTTGATGAAGAAGTGCCCTCAAAACCTATCTCAAAATATTTTGTCTTTCTTATGCCACTTTCAAGGGTTAGTTAGCATAGCACTTTTCAATCATCCACATGAAAACCTTTCCTCAAAAATGTGCACAAAAATATTGCTCTATACTCCTTTTAATTTCTCAAAACAAGGCTTTTTAATCAAAGAACAAAAACCTTTAAACTTTCTTTCACCATGCAGAAATACACACAATAATTAAACCACAAAAAACCTTATAACTCCTACTTTTAAAACACACACAATCAACTCATACAATGAAAGAATCCTTATCACACCTTATTTCTCCTTCTAAACAGATTTTAAATTTCAATACCAAAAGACCCTTTTCACACCTTATTTCTCCTATATCAAATGAGCAAAAATAAATGACAACTCAACCTTATAACTCCCACAAAAATAAAATCACAATTGAGAAAATAAATACCTCTTTTATTCTTCCCTCAATGTGACTCGAACCTCTCACCTCGTGAGAGCAAGGTGCCCAACCAAAGGGCCACGACCAGCTGTGCTAATGCAGCCCATGAGAACACAAAGGCACCAATCGCCTTTTACTTCCTCCTACTACGAACTCTACCCAACAAAAAAAATGGTCCACGATGGATTTCGAACCCGAAACCTCCTTCTCACAACACCTTCACGTAGGCTCAACCACCAGTTGGTCTAGCTAGCTGGATGGTATTTGATGTGCACCAATCCGAACATAAACCTTCACTATTCGTTGTAGAAGACTGCACTCTCCTTTCCTTTCCTTCTCTACCACGTGCAATGAATCGAATATCGAGATTATTGCTTGCACCATATTGAACAACTCAAAAATGACTTTAGGCATGGGGTATTAATATGATTTAATTTCCTCTTTGTCCAAAGTCGGCCCACCTTGTCTTTTTTTACACCATATGACGTCGGCCACCTCAATTCGAAATTAATTTGAATTACCTTCAATTACTTGGCGCTCAAATGATATTATAATTTGAAATATTTATATTATAATAAAGATATTATAATATTAATCCTTTTGAACCTTGCCTTCACAATTAATATTATTGCCTTCAATAATATTAATATCTTGCCTTCATTTTTAAACCATTGTTCCAAAGAACTCTTAAGCCTTTTGTCCTTCATTATAATATTCAAAAATAAATATTATAATGCTTTTCTCAACAAATTTCCTTTCTCTTGAGATAAACCTGTGCCTTCATTATTGACCTTACTTAGAATAATAATTGTGCCTTGAGAATTTTCCTTGACATCAATGACAACAATTTGCACAAATATTTCCAACAATAGGAAGAGCAAAATTATAAGAGAATTTAGATATTGATAGGGATAACCAACTCAGAAGAAAGTTGGAATTTCAAGGACATACAAAGTAGACCTAATACAAATTTTGGATTATCTAGAGAAGAAGAGGGGAATCACTATTTAAGATTGCAAGGAAGATAACTAAGGATAAATTTGGTCATTGAGGGACATTCAAAGTTACCCTAACATTGATATTGGATTCTCTAAAAAGGAGGAGAATCATACTGGGTTCTTAGGTGTGACCTAAGATATTGAAGATTCTAGATAGATAGAGGAGCAACATTGCTCTAGAAATTGAGAAAGAGATATAGAAGCATTCAAATATTCCTACAAGGATTGAGAAACATTCAAAGCTTCTTATAGAAATTAAGAACATTCAAGCTTCCTATATGAAATAGAGAAGCAAAGAAGAAACCAAAAAATAAGAAAGAAAGAAGAAAGCAAGAACAGGGAAAGAAGAAGAAGCAAGCACAAAGAAAATAAGAAGAAACATAATATAAATAAAAGAAGCAATCACAGAGAGAAAGTGAAAGAATAAAGCATTATAATCTTTCAAGATAAAAGTAAATTTCAAGTTAAGATTGAATTGACCTTGACATAGTTGAAGAATAGTACTAGAATGTAGTCTACAACAAGCAAGATAAAGCCTAAGTGGCCTTGTAAAAAGATAAAGCCTAAGTAAGCTTGTAAAAAAAATAAAGTCAGTGTGTCCTTGTAAGGAGAAAAGGTTAGTGGCTAACATAAGAAGCCAAGGTAAGCAGCCAACATAAGAAGTAAAGGTAAGCAACCAACATAAGAAGAAGAGGTAAGCAACCAACATAAGAGATAGAGGTAAGCAACCAACATAAGAAGAAAAGGTAATTTGCAAACATAAGAAGAAAATATGAGTGACCAACATAAGATAGAAGTAAGTGACCAACATAAGAGGAAGAGATATAAGCTTAGCTATAAGAAACAAAGAAAAGAACAATAAGCTAAGCACAGTCATAGAGCACCGCTAAGTTCTACTAGCCAAGATAGGCAATCACAACATCGTCATAAAAGGATACTGAGTTCAACTAGCCAAGGTATAAGTACAACCATCTAAGAACTATTTAGCATCATTATTGTAGTAGATAAATCATATGGACTGAGAAAGTACAAAGCATTATTGCCAAAGAAATAGTCAACCAAAGTGAAGCTTCCAAGGATGAAGCATTACAGTCTTAGGAACCGAAAACCTGAGTGAAGCTACCTAGGTAGTAGGAATCAAAATGTTGCAGTATCAAGCACCAAAAATCTTAGTGAAGCAACCTAGGCTGAAGGAATCAAAACATTGCTATTTCAAGAATAAAAACTAGAGCAAATCTATCTAGAATCAAAGCATTGTTATCTGATATGACTAAGAGAATGTAGAGCAGGAAGAACACTGGATAAACAATGAAGGAGAATGTTGGACAATGAAAGAGAATATTGAACAAAGAAGGAAAAATTGATGAGAAAGGATTTGAAATTCTTGACCTAACGCATCAAGGCTTGCATGAAAACTTCCAGCGAGCATCGACGATAACCATGCTTACAATGATTAGGTAATTTCTTGAGTGTTACTTTCTTTTAAGCGCTATTTAATTTTGGAGGAAAAAGAAAGTTGATTAAATTTGTTGGCATATTAAGGATTTATATGGTTGCATTATATTTTTTAATATGATATATAAATATAATGTATTGGGAAATAAGGTGTATTACTAGGTTTTAGAAGTTTAAAATTTAATTTAAAGCATTGGAGTGTTTTCTAATTTTTGAATAAAGTGAAGATTTGAAAGTAGGGAGTTAAAAGGTTTTTTTTTTTTTTTAAGTTTTTGGAATTTGAATATTTTTAGATTTATTTCAAATTTTAAAAATTTATGAAATTTAAATTTGAAAATTTTCAAATTAATATTAGGGAGTTAAAAGGTTTTCTACATCAAAGGTTAGGAAATTTTAAAAATTTGTAAAATTCATATTTGAGTTATTTATTAACTTGGGAGTTGTAAGGGTTTCTACTTTGAAGGAAATAAATCATTGAATTAATTCATATCATGGAAGAAATAATTATAAATGCATTCAATGAAGATAGTAAAGAAATGATGAACAAGTTAAAGTTTTATTCTCAAAACTTAATAGATGATTTTGATGGAAAGAAGCAAATGACAAATGTTTTAAAAGAAAAATTATCTTTATTTCTCAAAGAAGCAAAAGATAAAAAAATCATGAACATGGTGGAATCCATAAAACACCATTATACTTTCATCAGAAGAACGCTTAATGATGTATTTGTCTTTACTTACCTTTGAAATATTTCAAGAACAAAGTCAAGAAAGAAAGATGGCACCTACAATCATTGAAATCAAGAATATATTATTGCGATGATTTACTAACTCAATGTTTAGAGGGAACATCATTAGGGACATCACAATTAAATATGAAGAAGAGAGGAAGAAAAAATAAGAATAAAGGAAATCATACAAGGAAGGCTAAAAAAAAACTTAGATCTAAAGCCAAAGAAGAATCATAAACTGAAGATTCACATAAAGACTTAGAGAGGTAGACTGAAGACGAATCTCAAGCAGAGGTTCATGAACAATGCAAGGTCACATGAACATTTAAGATAAACATGAAGACCAATATTTAAGACTATAGTATTCAATAACAAAATAATGTAATACAGGGGGTGTTGAGGTAAATTACACTATATGGTACATGCTAATGTACCCCCATGGAGCCTTCATGGTATAATTGTAAATATGTAATAGATTAGGGTTGAGTCTAATGTGATTTATATTTTCCCTTCTATATGAGTGTCAATGTGTAGGAAATGCACAAGTGTCATGTATGTAAAAGTGCAAATATATAATGTGACACAAGTGTCTTAGATTATGAGTTCATGTAGAATTGTAAGTATCTTATAGAAGTGTGCAAGTGTCATAGACTCACGTTTGCATGTAAGAAAATGAAGAGTCTAGTATGCAAGTGAAAATATGATAAGCTAAATGTCATGGGACTTGTCAGTTGGAGAGCAATAGTCAAGTACATGAAGAGTCATATTACTATGGCTATATTATGGAGATAATAATCTATGAGAAAGCAATCCAAGAAGGAGAAACAAAAGTGTAATCTATTTAAGAGATTCAGTTTGGAATAAAGCTTGTATACAGATTTTGAGCAATTAATATTGTAAGTTTTCTTCATGCATAGTTCATGAATGAATTAGGATATTTACATTAATATTTGATTATATAAATGAATTTTTATTTCATTATTATATAGGCCTTGATATACATATTAATTTTCTCATATATTATTCTAATCTTATATTATTATTATTATTATTTGATTAAGGTAATGGGTTTTTGAAAGGGACCCCAAATATTTTACAATTGAGATAGGGAGAAAATACCATAGGGAGATGATCTCCACCAGAAACAAATGCATAGGAGATAATCCTAGAAGGAATATCTCTAAATCATTCAAATTGAAAAAATAGGATCGTCTCGTGCTACAAATTTTAAGATATGAATAACCCAGCTTGTGAGATCCCATGATAAAATGAACATCAAAGAAGTCTTGTCCAGATTGAGAATGAGAGAACCAAAAAAGTAAAAACTAAAGCTAAAAAGAAAACCCGAATTGTGGGAGCCTAGGACAATAATAAAGGGTCAACCCCATCTAGAAAGGATATGAGAGCTTACAAAGACAACAAAAGATTGAAAAAAAAATCCCACCCAAAATTTTGAACTAGGGCATCTCACCCAAAAGTAGTCCACAAATTTGAAACGTTGTTTCTCTCTCAAGAGAAATAGGAAATCAAAAACTGGCTACAGTTGAAAATTCCTGGAAACAAGAAATCGAGTAAGAATCCTACCCTACAAGAATATTAGAATCCACAAAACTATGAAAAACTCATCTAATGGTAGCCCCAAAAAATGTAGCAAAGAATAGAGAAAACCCACTGGAGATTAAACCACTAGAAAAATCTGAAAGTAGCTGCAACAAAGGAAAAACCCATCTAGGAAGACTTGGGAAATCCACACACTAGCCCAATAAAGATAATCCCATCCAAGAAGGCACAAGAAAACCAAAAACTGACCCAACAAAGATAACCCTATCCAGGAAGGCATGAGGACATCATAATCTAGCCCAAAAAAGAGAAAATCATCCTATAAGGTAAGGGAAGATCTTAGGTTGGAACCAAAAGGAGAAACATAGCCTAAAAATTGGATCAATAGGTACCAAAGATCTCGATAGGAAATGGGATATCCCTACGAAGGATATTGAATATTCCAACTATAATGAGGAAGTCTAGAGAAACGAGCCACAAAAAATACCCATTATTGGAGCAAACCCATACATAGGAGCTATCAACAGTAGGTCGACAATTGTAGTAAACGATGAAGCACGAGGTCCCTTTCGCTAGACTAGAAAAACCTGTAGAGCCAAACCACTTGAAAACCACATAACTAAACATAGTCCCACCAAAGTCTACAGAGGAAAGAAACCAAGGAAGACAATGCCACAACTACACAAAGAAGCATAGGACCCCCTCACAATATCAAAATATAGACTGAAGCGAGAGGTTCCCCTAGAAAACCCTAAAGTAGATAAACATTGGCATCAAAGAAACTCAAATAGAATCTAGAAGGGGTGCTCAACTATGGATGATAAGAACAAGGCCATATAAAAGCCTAGAAAAATGCAGACAAGAATCTCAAGCTACTAGAATAGGTACACAAGTGCCAAACCCTCTTTCGTTTGCAACAACCCCCTAATTGGGCAACTAGAAATCCAATCAAACCAAGGTCACCTGGGACAAAATCTCTGGGATGGTTCACATAGCTGTAAAAATTTAGTCAAGCATGATAAATCTAGCATGGAAAGATTTAGGTGGATCCCGTAAGACTAGAATAGACACAAGCCTGGGGTAGGGAGAGCAAGAAAATGGAATAGGGACATCTTGCCAGAGTGGGAGCCTCTTGCTCATCCTCTCTCCATTCCTCTTATATTATTATTTTGACCTTTAATATTATGTCTATTTTATATTAGGACTTGTACTATTTTTGCGATATTAAGGGTTAAAAATCAAAGAATGGTATTATAGCTACCACCTAACTCTATCCATTTTGATAGAGTTATTTTAGCCACCTTCTTCAATAATTATCTTTGTCCAATTTTATTAAAGTTAATTTAGAGTCTATCCACTTTGAAGGTAGTGCAAAATTGGACTCTATTTTTAAAGGTATTATTGAGTAGAAGATTAAGGGGAGAAGGATTTAATCACCTTGATTTGTATGCTACGGTTTTTCCACTTGGTTGAAGGAAAACCAATGAATACTAGGACTCAACTATATTGATAGGAAGGGCCAACTTAGAAGAGAATTTGGACATTGACAGAGATAACCAACTCAATAGAAACTTGGAATTTTGAGGACATACAAAGTCACCCTTTTATATATTTTGGATTCTCTAGAGAAGAATAGTGGAATCACTATTAAAGATTTCAAGGAAGCCAACTAAGGATAAATTTTGTCATTTAGAAATATTCAAAGTCACCCTAACATTGATATTAGGTTCTCTAGTAAGGAGGAGAATCATACGGGGTTCTTAGGTGTGACCCAAGACATTGAAGATTTTAGATAGAAAAATGAGCATCATTGCTATAGAGTTTGAGAAAGCTATAGAGAAGCATTCCAAGCTTCCTATAAGGATTGAGAAGCATTCAAAAATTCTTACATAAATTAAGAACATTCAATATTTCTATATAAAATAGAGAAGCACAAAAGAAACTAGAAAGCACAAAACAAGAAGAAAAAACAATCACATAGCAAGAAGAAGAAGCAAGCATAGAAGAAAGGAAACGAAGCAGTCATAGAGAGAAATTTGAATTAAAAAACATTGTAAACTTTCAATATAAAAGGAATTTTTAGGTCAAGAATAAATTGACCTTGACATATTTGAAGAATAGCACCAAAGTGTAGTCTATAGCAAGGAATATAAAGCCTAAATGGCCTTGTAAAAAGATAAAGCCTAAGTGGATTTGTAAAAAAGATAAATCCAAATTGGATTTGTAAGGAGAAAAGGTTAGTAGCCAATATAAGAGGCCAAAGTAAGTGGCTAGCATAAGAAGTAAAGGTAAGCAACCAACATAAGAAGAAGAGGTAAGCAACCAACATACGAGATAGAGGTAAGCGATCGGTATAAGAAGAAAAGGTAATCTTCCAATATAAGGAGAAAATATGAGTAGCTAGAATAAGATAGAGGTAAGAAATCAACATAAGAGGAAGAGATATAAGCTTAGCTATAAGGAATAAAAATAGAACAATAAGCTAATCATAGTCATAGAGCACCACTAAATTCTACCAACCAAGGTAGGCAACCAGAGTACAATCATAGAAGGATATTTAGTTCTACTAGCCAGGGTAGATGTACAACCATCTAAGTGCTATTTAACATCAACATTGTAGTAGATAAAGAATATGGACCAAGTGAATACAGAGCATTGTTGTCGAAGAAACAATGAAATAGAGTGAATCTTCCAAGGACGAAGTGTTTTAGTCTCAAGAACCAAAATTTTGAGCGAATCTACCTAGGTCGTAGGAATCAAAACGTTGCAGTCTTAGTAACCAGAAACCTAAGTGAAGATACCTAGGCTGACATTACTATTTTAGGAACCAAAAATTAGATCAAAGCTATCTAGAATCGAAATGTTATTATATGAGATGACTAAATGAATGTGGTGCAGGAAGAATATTAGATAGATGATGAAGGAGAATATTGAACAATGAAGAAGAACATTAATGAGAAAGCATTCTAAATGCTTGACCTAACGTGTCAAGGCTTGCATGCAAACTTCCATTGAGCATTGATGATAATCATGCTTACAATGGTCAAGTAACTTCTTAAGAATTACTTTTGGAGGGAAAATAAAGTTGATTAAATTTGAATGCATATTAAGGATTTATAAGGTTGCATTATATTTTTTAATATGATATTTAAATATAAGGTATGGAGAGATAAGGTGTACTACTAGGGTTTAGAATTTTAAAAGTTAATTTAAAGCATTGAAGTGTTTTTTTATTTTTGAAGAAAGTGAAAATTTGAAAGTAGGGAGTTAAAAGGTTTTTTTAAAAGTTTTTGGAATTTGAAGATTTTTAGATTTATTTCATTAAAAGATTTTTTTAAAAGTTTTTGGAATTTGAAGATTTTTACGTTTATTTCAAATTTGAAAAATTTATGAAATTTGAATTTTTGCAAATTAATATTAGGGAGTTAAAAGGTTTTCTACATCAAAAGTTAGGAAATTTAAAATTGTAGAATTCATATTTGAGTTATTTCATAACTTGGGAGTTATAAGGTTAACTACTTCGAAGGAAATAAATCATTGAGTTAATTCATAAGGTGCATTCAATGAAGATAGTTAATATATGATGAAAAAGTTAAAGTTTTATTCTCAAAACTTAATAGATAATTTTTATGGAAAGAAGCAACATATGTTTTAAAAGTAAAAATATCCTTATTTCTCAAAAATGCAAAAGATGAAAAATTCACAAGACTTATAAGTTATCCTCTTGAATTTTTTTTTAGAACATGGTGGAATCCATAAAAAACCATTATAATTTCATTAGAATAATGCTTAATGATGTATTTGTCATTACTTATCTTTGATATCTTTCAAGAAAAAAGTCAAGAAAAGAAAGATGGCACATACAACTTGAATGAAGCTTATGTTAGCTTCAATGAGGAATCATTAAAATCAAGAATATATTATTGTGATGATTTACTAACTCAACATTTAGAAGGAAAATCATTAGGTACATCACAATTGAAGATGAAGAAGAGAATAAATTTTTGTAGAGAAAATCATACAAGGCTAACATAAAATTTGGATCCAAAGCCAAAGAAGAATTATATACTAAATATTTAGATAAAGTACTGAAGGAGGTAGAATTAAGATGAATCTCAAGCATAGATTCATGAACAATGCAAGGTCACATGAATATTGAAGATAAATATTAAGTCCAATATTGAAGACTAAAGTCTTCAATAACCAAATAATATAATACAGGGGGGACATTGAGGTATATTACACTATTTGGTACATGCTAATGTACCGCCATGGTACCTTCATGGTAAAATTATAAATATATAATATATTAGGTTTGAGTTTTTAGTTTAGAAGTGTGATTTATGCTTTCTCTTTTATGTAAGTGTTAATGTGTAGGAAATGCATAAGTGTCAGGTAAGAGTGCAACGTGCAACAAATGCACAAGTGTCATGTAAGTTAGAGTGCAAGTGTAGATTGAGAGATTGTGTACAAGTATCATGTATGTAAGAGTGCAAATATGTAATATGAGGATGTGAACAAGTGTCTTATATTAGAATTTCATGTAGAAGTGCAAGAGTCTTATAGAAGTGTGCAAGTGTCATAGACTCAAGTGTGCATGTAAGAAAGTAAAGATTTTAGTATGCAAGTGGTAAGATGATAAGACAAAGTTCATTGGACTTGTCATCTAGAGAGCAGTGGTCAAGTAATTGAAGAGTCACATTACTATGGCTATATTATGGAGATAATACTCCATGAGAAAGCAATCCAAGAAGGAGAAACAAAAGTGTAATCTATTTAAGAGATCCAATTTGGAATAAAGCTTGTATACAGATTTTGAGCAATTAATATTGTAAGTTTTCTTCATGCATAGTTCATGAATGAATTAGGCCATTTAAATTTATATTTTTTTATATAAGTGAATTTTTATTTTAGTATTATATAGGCCTTGATATACATATTAATTTGCTCATATATTATTCTACTCTTATATTATTATTTTGACCTTTAATATTTTGGCTATTTTATATTGGGACCTATGATATTTTTGTTGTAGGAAGACTTATGAAGACAACACTTGATTAATATCTCCCTATGTTTTTGGGACCAATATGACTTTTCGTTATTCTAAATATATTATAATAATGAAAAAGAAGTATTTTTCATGCACTTAAGTATCTTGATCTAACTAATTAATTTCTATTATATTTTGTAAATTGTTGATTTTTTATTCAATTTCATTTTTATTTTATTTTAAATATGTTACCAAATGATGTAATATCCTTAATCTTAATTTTTCTTTTTAGATACCTTATGTTTTGAACAAACCTCTACATACATGATCCTTCAAAACTTACTTCCTACCACATAATACAACAATTTGGAAGAAATTAGGTGTTAAAACTATATATACTAAAAAGAAAATGAATTTAGGTGATCATTATTAAGTATATCATATCAAAATAGAATTGTTTTATAATTTGATCCTAATTTAATAAAAGGTATGAAGGAATTTTATATTTTCCAACATTGCATTTGATAATAAAAAACTATCTAGACTTTTCACTTGGTGACTTTTCCCAATACATCTACTATCCTCTATATGTTAAAATATTGAATGTATAGGATTCCAAAGGCCATATGAATTGAAAAAATATGTAAAATATTCCATTAATTTGGACCATATAGGAGTACCATCATTTTTTGAAGGAGATAAAATTGTGTTAAAGTCCTCCTCCCAAAAAAGAGTTTTTATATCACAACTGTAAATTATCATCAAATTTGGCATGTATAAACTATGGTCCTTACAACATCTATCATGAAGAGTACCTATAGTTGGACATATATATTTATAAGTCAAAATTTTATATATTATCTTTCATATAGAAACAACTAGAAACCTATTTACTTTTTGCTTTTAAAAATTGTCCAAATTTGCATGTCTCATATTGTTGTAATACCTCATGAAGCTCTTATACTAGAAAATACTAGAAAATCCCCCATCATAAAAGTATTTTTGAATAAATTTTTGCATCTCTTATATATTATTTTTGTTCCTTGCATTAACATAACTCATGACTATAACAACTTATTGAATTCCTAATAAATTGTTTTTATAATATCTTATTCATACCACGAATATTCCATGACACCATATTTATCTTAATTTTTTATTTTTATTTGTGGGCTTAGCTCTACTTCTTATTAACACTCAGTTCCCCAAATCAACAACCTTTTGATTCTCTGTTTATATTTATTCTTGCTTTGAGTTTCTTCCTCTCTATTTCCATCCTCAAACACTTCCATCCTTATCAACCTCTTCAATTTTTGTAGAGTTTTTAAAATGAGACTTATTATCTATAGGTTTATGCTTCTTAGAGAAACTGAAATGAACATGAATAACCTTGAAAATAATTTCTTCTTTTTACTATATTTGAAACCTTAGAGTACAAGAATTAACCTCCATAGTACTTACTTTCTTAAGATTCTCCAACCCTACATTTCCATGGATATCCTTCATATTCATTTATTTTTTATATTTCTTTTGAAACCTTAAAGTAAAAATAATAAATTCTATATAGCTTTCATCTTTATTATAAGAAAAGTATTTTATAGGAGAGGAAAATTAAGACAATTTATTTGATTTAAACATGATATATTTTGCTTTATTTAATTCTAAATTTACCTCTACATCTTCTTTTGCACCTATAATTCCTTTTTAATTTTAGCTTACACATCATAATTCCTTATCGCCTGTATCCTCCCTTTTTCTTCTAATAGTTTATGTGAGTGAACCATAATGACCTTTGACATCTGATGAGGTAAAGAGTATTTCTTTGCCATTTTTTTTATGGAGAGGAAAATACTTGACCAATTCTAGATTATAGTGTAACATAATATCCTTACATCATCTTGAAGTTCATCTAAAATGATCATAATTTTTCATCCTTCTCTTCATTATCTTTAATTTGTAATATCTTGTCACTATTAAAATATTATAATGTGTATTTTTCCCCTTTTTTGCACTTGACATGTGTATTCTTCTCACATGACACATGTCATTTGTATGATGACATGTGTCACGAACATTTATCTATAAGGGAATGTAATCCATTATTTTTCTTGAGGTTTATAGTTTATTCATTCAGGCTATTGCCTGTTCTTACCTCCATGTCTCCAAGTTGATGTTTTGTATCATATTAGAATAGGATCCATAACCAAAATTTGGTATTAGAGGTTAGTGAATATAATCTCCACTTTCTAAGTGGATCAAAAACTAGAAAGCTCTTAATCCTTGTGAGAGAATTTTTTTTTAGAGAGAGTCTATGTTGCTATGAAAAATTAGAAATTTTGTTGTTAATAGGTTCTACCTTTTTTGGGTGTTGATTTCAGGCACGTAGATTGGCCACTGAAGATAACAATATTTTGTATAAATAACACTATGGCTTGCAAATGACAAACCACTATGAAATATTGGTCCTTCTCATGATTTGAATATTTTCTTGTGGTGTGCCCCCTAGAGAGGATATGCTAAGGGCATGACTGTGGTGCTAACATTTGGGTCCTTTTTTTTAATCCAAAAATTGTTGTAGTTGCAGCTACAGTTATTTCTACAACTATAGCTCCCAAATTTACACCACTTACAACATTAATTACACCTAATTGTTTTGCATAGGCAAATATCCCTTTTTCTTCTAATAGTTTATGTGAGTGAACCATAATGACCTTTGACATTTGACGAGGTAAAGAGTATTTCTTTGCCATTTTTTGTATGAAGAGGAAAATCCTTGACCTATTATAGATTCTAGTGTAACATAATATCCTTACATCATCTTGAAGTTCATCTAAAATGATCATAATTGTTCATCATTCTCATTATTTTTAATTTGTAATATCTTGTCACTTTTAAAATATTATAATGTGTATGTTTTCCCCTTTTTTGCACTTGACATGTGTATTCTTTTCACATGACACATGTAATTTGTATGATGACATGTGTCACCAAACTTTATCTATAAAGGTATTGTAATCCATTATTTTTCTTGAGGTTTATAGTTTATCCATTCAGGCTATTTCCTGTTCTTACCTCCATGTCTCCAAGTTGATGTTTTGCATCATATTAGAATAGGATCCATAACCAAAACTTGGTATCAGAGGTTAGTGAATATGATATCCACTTTATAAGTGGATCAAAAACTAGAAAGCTCTTAATCCTTGTGAGAGCAATTTTTTTAGAGAGAGTCTATGTCGCTAAGAAAAATTAGAAAGTTTTTTGTTCTTAGGTTCTACCTTTTTTGGGTGTTGATTTCAGGCACGTAGATTGGCCACTGAAGATAACAACATTTTGTATAATGAACACTATGGCTTGCAGATGACAAACCACTATGAAACCTTGGCCCTTCTCATGATTTGAATATTTTCTTGTGGTGCCCCCTAGAGAGGATAGGTTAAGGGCATGACTATGGTGCTAACATTTGGCTCCTTTTTTTTAATCCAAAAATTGTTGTAGTTGCGGCTACAGTTATTGCTACAACTATAGATCCCAAATTTACACCACTTAGAACATTCATTACACCTAAAATTTTTGCATAGGCAAATATCCCTTTAGAATGCTTTGATGCTATAGAAGAGATATCTATAGTGTTTTAGAAGTATCAATGCATATTTTCAAATCCTGATGAGTACTTAGATTTATTTCTTACTTATGTTGATGGCTTAAGGAGATGGATTATAAAAATAGGATAGGATGAATGAGAATATTGACTAAAGCATTGAAAGACATTAGTTGAGTAGGCATATGCACATAGAAGATGCCATGTTGTACGTCACTAGCATCACAACAAAGAAGTGGTGGAGTTTCCAAGGAGCCAAGAGTAGAGATTTGGATCAGCCAAATATAAATGTGTTTCCAATTGAAGACTTTGCACCATATTTGCCCAACATCACCCTGCCTTCTTGTTGTTTCCATTGCACAACGTACCCCAATTTGGGGACCCACTTGAATTTTTGATGTTAATGTGACTTTGAGCTTGCATTTGTTTGTTTTAGTTTATGATGTCATAAAAGGTTAATAAAATCCAAGGGCTTACCATTGTCATATTTTTACCGCTTGATAGTTTGGTGATTGATTTCACTGATCTCGTGTTTTTATCTCATATTTTTTTTATTTCATGTTTTATCAAGTAAAAGCACTCAATTTCAAGTTCCATATTAAGCCCAATCCATCATTTATTTTCATATCACAATAAAGCATTTAAGACAAAATAATAAATAAATAAAAATAATATTATATATATAAATAAATAAATCAAAATAAAATATTATGCAAAATTGCATAAATTAATTTGTGTTTTCTTTGTTGCAGGTTCTTAAAAAAAAATTGGCATGATTTTCGAGGTGAACCCCCAACCTGGCCAACCAGCAGAAAAATACCATTTTGACCTGCGGATGCAGTGCATGAGCATGATTAACATAGGGGTACAATTTTCGAGAATCAACATGATGGCATGATTTTTGATGTGAACCCTTGACATGACCAACCAATGGACACAACATCTAAGCACGATCAATGCGAAGGCACGAATCCCAAGATACCCCAAAGGGCTTAGATGAGTCAATAGGACTAATGCCTGTTTGTGTTTATAAATATCACATTGGGCCACCCACGAATACATGTGGGATTAAAACATGATATGGTAAATATTCTTATAAGGGTGATGGAAGGCTCCACACAACATAATTCAATGCTGCTAGTATGTAATGTTAATCTAGCAAGGGCTATGAAATTATCATGGAAAATAATGGCATGGACACCCATTGGAGCTTCACTTGAGAGGATGTTTTGGTCACTGGATTTGTTTTGCAAAATATAACGACTTGATCATAATGATATGTATATGCATCTGCTTTGAAATACATGACTTTTACACACCTACCACTGTTCATTTTCCTATTGTGCAATTCTTGCCATATTCATCAGAGGATCATTATCATTTTTGCCAAAGAAGTTTTGCTTTGATCGTGCCATGTTTTCATTGTCGTATAATCGATGCCAAAGGAATATGTTTTTTTAAGGCAACTAATCTAAAGGAGCATGGTCTATGGTGCCCAAAATGTGTTTTAAAGATTTATCATTTTGGTTTACCATGGCTTGATTGCAATGTGCTACTTAGAGCTCCCACACATTATTCTACTCAAAGGACTGACTAGTGAGCAGAAGGCTACAAAATATTATGGATGGACGTTGATGAGGACCTAGTGGCATTAACCATACTCAAACAATGCAACAAAGATATTTGATATTAAGGGTGAATGTAGTATTACGTGTGAATGAATCCAAACCAAGTACCCTTCAACTGAATGAATTGAATAAGTATAATAAAAAATCATTGCTTAGTCTTGGAAATAATGAAGAATCCCTTATACTTCAGTAGATTCAATATTTCAAGGGATTAGCAGGCAAGATGGTAGTAGCGAGTGCTGAATATATTGTTGTTGTCATAGAAAATGGGAATAACACAAGGAGGAAATGCTATCAAATATTTCTTCTAAAAATATCACAATAGAAGGTAGTACACCTATCACGGTGAATAGGTACATTTAATGAAATTATTTTAAAATGGACAATATTTTCACATATTCATTTTCACGATCGTGTTTCTCAAATTTGTTATGCCAAGCATCCTCATCAATTCATGGAAAAATCAAGCCTATAAATATTCTTGTGGGAACTTCATTTGAGTATTGTGTTATAGATTACTGTTTTATCTCCAAAGAGAAGGGTGTGGTTCAGACTCATACCTTGGGAATTTCTGGTCAATTACCATTTTTAGTTGTGTAGAATCAACTCAATACATTGTGATTACCATCCAAGATCATGTGCCATGGAGAAATTTTCTAGGAGTTCATGCCACCTACAAGGATAAAGAGTATATGTTATATTGCATGTCATTTTTCAGCAAGTTGAAATAAAAGCAACGTTATCAACAGACCAAAGATAGACATTAAGCACTCGCTGGGATTATTTTGAGAAAGTTCAAATTTCATTAGCCTCTTCAACGCATGAAATATTATGTGGACCGAAAGGAAGGCCAGCTCACCAGGTTGTGCACATGGGAAATTTATAAGAATATGGCATATTAATTAATATGTGTGCGAATTGCATGAGCAAATAAAAAAAGGGGTAATGTTGGATGTATTTAGAGGTGCATAAAGGATAAGTTGAGCATCCGATCGTATATTGTTTTTGGAAGTATGAAATAAATAAATAAAAGCTTTATATTTGTAGAGGTTTTCATATAAATAAAATGTCACAATTAATGTACCAATTGACACTATACTGCAAACAAATCATAAAAGATAAATGGGTCCTTCATGAGCACGTGAATGTTGATGGATTTGGGTGCAATTATAAAAGCGTTATCGAAAGAATTTTTAAGTAAATAGAAGTCATTGTGGTTACAAGTTGAGCAAAGGAAGAAGACAAAGTGGAATGGTTTTTCGTTGAAGAAAATATGAAGTAGAAGCAACTAAATATTTCCTATTAATATCCATTAAAACTCACGAGAAAAAAAGGTCAGAGACTTTGTGGAGCAAGCCAATGTTGGCAATTTTATTTTTTGAAAGATCATCTCCTCGGTTGCTGGACTGCAGTAATTTCATCCATTGTAATTCATTGAAGCAAGGTATTTTGAAGGAGCATTCATTAAATATATTTCATTTTGGAAATATATTAGAATTTTTTTAATAAGTTATATGCATGCGGATGGTATACTTATTTTTTTTAATATATTGTGATTTTCGTAGAATATTGCATCACATTAATTTTGGACTGTGTGAAGACTGGTTAGATTAATGTTGGTTTAGTGTAGGATATTTGTTTATATGAATTTAGGATGAAATTTTAAAAGTTACAGTGATTTGTTCTTTTTATTTTATTTTCTCAAACCCTAGCTTTTACATTTTTTTAATTTCATCAAATAAAAAAAAATCAAAACCCTAAAAAAACAAAATACGTATTCAAGAATTAAGATTCCAACTTTCATGTTTACATAAATTGACATTTTTTTATGAAAATTTGAAATTTTAAACTCTGCATAGTTTTTCCAAATAATCATTTAGTTTCATTTTATGTAAAATTGAAATTTCAATAAATTTCAATTCTTCATTAAAGTGAATAATTAATAGGATATTTTTTAGTTTTTATATTGCAAATTTTAGATTCAATCATTTATTTTTTTTGGTAGATAAGATACTATAGCATTAATATCGCGTTTTACAGGTTGACCCAAAACCTTTTACAAAAATCAGCCCAGGGGAAAATCTTAACAATTTGAGATAAAATTTGATTAATAATTTGAGATAAAACTTGATTAACAATCTGAGATAAAATTTGATTAACAATATGAGATAAAATTTGCTTAACAATTTGAGATAAAATTTGATTAACAATCTGAGATAAAATTTGATTAACAATTTGAGATAAAATTTGATTAAAAATTTGAGATAAAATTTGATTAACATTATGAGATTAAATCAATTAAGATCATATTTTCAAAGGTTAAAATCAAATATTTTTTTAATTTTGAAGGTTGTTAGTTGATCAATAATTTCACCTTTTCATAAATTTCATGGACAACAAAATCTCTGCAAATCAAACCAACCAAATCAGGCCCCTTGTTAACAGGCATATGCAGTATCCAACTAAATTTTGGCATTTCACATTTTCACTAAGCATTGCAAGTAGATAAACACATTAAGTAGAACCTTGGGGAAATAACAAATATTTCCTTGCAAGAGAGGATATTTGGGTAGAATCCTGATTGTGAGTATATTCTTGTGATTGGATAAAAATATCACTCAACAAAATTAGGGCTAGGAGGGCCTACTTAAAGGTAATTGATGTGATTTATGAAGTTTCTGGTTTTAAGTTCACATTTGTTGTTGGAAATTCTCTAATTTATGATGTATTGATTCTAATATTTTACAAATTGAGAATATTCCTTATTTTTATGGTTTAATTGATGCACTTATTGAACATGATAACTTATCAGTTAAACGCTTGAAAATTGGAAGTATTTTCATTTCAAAATCATTAAAACACTTATGTTCATTATCAGAACTGGAACCAAAAATCATAATTACAAAATCTAAGGCTTCTGAAGATACTATTTTTCATATTCTTCTACAAAGAGTATTAGAAGGTCCAAGAGTCAGTCGATTGTTATTCCACCCAACAGCAGTTCATCACTATCCATCATCCCATTTGTTCCCCTACCATTAATTCCCATGGTAGGAATTGTAGCTTGGTTAGGTGCTCATAGCAATCCTTTAAATATTGCTGGAGCAGCCCATGATATTCCCAAAAACACAAAAAGGTATGTACCTAAGTATAAACATGATGAAATTAGAATTGTTAAAGAACATATTCAAGCTTACAAGGATACCTTGATTAGATTGCAATTTGAACATGAAGATGTTGCTTGCAAAATATTTCCTCTCACCTTAGATGAAATGGCATATGATTGGTACATTAGTTTGCCTACCAATTCCATTACATCTTGGGCCAAGTTGGAAATAACTTTCGTTAATTAATTTAGGCTACTCATATATCCTGTTGTAATATAGCATTAGTTTGCGTCAGCCAAGAGAGAGCCTAATGAACCTTTGAGATTGTTCAATACTCATTTCCATAAGTTGTATAACATGTTAGTTTCTCCTTATACTATTCAATAAGCAGCTGCCATATAAATGTACTTTAGAGTATTGGACCCTTTAACATCTATGTTTGTAAGGAGAGCTCCTCAAATAACTACACTTCCCATGGCATACAATGAGGCTTTGACTATAGAACAATAATTGATGCCACAAGGTTTTGGGATAGGATAGTTGCCTTCCATAGAAAATCCAAGTGCTTATAATCAAAATCCTTTGATCAATTAGGATTTATCACAACAAATACCAATATTGAATGCCATACCATTTAATAACTTCAATTTGCCATACAATCCATCTATCACACCCACTTATCCTACCACTCCACAATACTTAGAAAATTAATTCACCACTTATAAAATAACTGAAACAAATACCCAAACCATATCTACATTATTTAATACAATTCCCACCCCAAATGCGACAACATTTCATCAAAACAACACAATATTTTCACATGTTGCTCAAAATTAAAATTTGCCAAATTTTCAAAATCCCACTGTTGCAAATAACTCAACCAATCAAACTACTGTAGGACAAAATAATGAACCTAATTCTTAGGTTAATGATCTATAGAGGGTTGTCAAAATTCTCATCAATATAGAAATTTCAGTTTTCAAAGAAAACCATTGAATACTCATTCGAACAATGGAGGAGTACCCAATCCTATTGCCAATCAAATCAATGCTCCTGTTAATGCAAATCAAACCAGAACCATTGCTAATATTTCAGATTTGGATTTAAATAATTGGTGTAGGGTGCATTTTTTGGAAATTTGAGTTAATTTGAGGCATTTTATGTTGTCATTGATGTCACATGGATCATTGATGTCACATTGAGTTTTGGTGGTAAAAACACTTCATAGATAATCATCTATGATATTTCGGAGAGCATGGATATATACAAGGTTTTTATGAAAACCAAGGCAGGAAAAATAAAAGGTTTTATTTAAAACCATGGTGGGATTATGTGGAAAGGGATTTTATTAAAATCCAAGGTGGAATTTTGTTTCATTGAAAAATGACCTCCGGTGATGAAGATATTAAAGTTTAAAGTTTAAGTTTAAATTAATGGAGGGCCGACCTATGTGCAATTAATGGAGGTTGGCATATATATATGTAAAGGTTTCAATTTATTTTGGAAAGGGGGCATATTATATATCGTCGAAAAGCTTATTTCGAGGGCTATTTGACTAACTTATTTAGAAGGAGAAATAAGATGTGTGTAAAGAGATATTTATGATTTTTCAAAGGGGTTCCAAAAGTGAAGTTTGCCTTGTTATTTTTCAAGAGGATTAATTATTTCATGAGGTGACAAGTTATGCAATATTGTGATTTATTTTATTTTATGGTATAAGTGGTTTTAGGAGTGATAAGATTATGCAATGTTTTGATTTATTTTATTTTACGGTACAAGTGGTTTTAGGATAGATAAGGAAGTTGTGCAATTAAATTCCTTGGTGATGATTATTGAAAAGTGGAGTAATGTTGATTATTTTGTGATCTACTAACCCTTGTGAAGATTGTCAAAATAATTTTGTGATTGTGGCAGATTTACAAAGAGGTTCTTTTCATATTCATAAAATGTATGGGCACATTCTCCTATTGATTATTTATGGTGGTTGATTTCTAAAACATCATTGGAGGGAAAATTATTGTTTGTGGTTTCCTTTTCAAAAGTAGTTGGTTGAATGCTTCAAGGTTTTTTGAATTGAGAGTTGTGTCTAAACCTTGTTTGATAAGCATAGTTGTTGAAGCCCATTGGTTATGAAAGAACTTGAGTTAGAAAAGAATATGAGTATCATTGTTATGTTAGATTTGTGGTTGAGCATTATTGGAAATATTTGAGTTGGTTGATACATACTTGGACCAGGGTTGTGTGAGAAAGAGTTGTTCCTTGTGATGATTGGTTGAGTTGAGTTGATTGAGCCTAGTCAAGTGATGTGTGAAGTTATTGTTCAAGTTTTATGAAACAAACTATTCCATCATTCTATGTTGAGTTGAGATTAAGGTTAGAACATATTGAGTCTCTAACAATTCTCTTTATGCTTCTATAAGTTGATTTGAGTTGAGTTGAGATTGATTTGAGTTGAGAGTGAGTTTAGAACATATTGAGTCTCTAAAAATTTTCTTTATGCTTCTATGAGTTGAGTTGAGATTTATTTGGGTTGAGAGTGAGATTAGAACATATTGAGTCTCTAACAATTATATTTATGCTTCTATGAAGTTAATTTGAGTTGAGATTTCCATTCATTGTTGAGTTCATTTTGAGTACTACTTGAGCATGATTGATTGAGCCTTTGAGAAGGCCTTTGGAACGGATTTGAGGAAAGTGTTGGGATAGATTTGAGGACAGTGTTTGGAAAAGTTCTTAGTGAGCTTGTTGGATTAGATTTGGGTAAGTTCTTGGTGAGCTTGCTAGAGCAGATTTGGGCAAGTTCTTAGTGAGATTGCTAGAGTAGATTTGGGCAAGTTCTTGGTGAGCTTGCTAGAGCAGATTTGGGCAAGTTCTTGGTGAGCTTGCTAGAGTAAATTTGGGCAAGTTATTGGTGATATTGCTAGCAAAAATTTGACAAGTTTCATGTGAGCTTGTTAAGTAGGTTCTATGTGAGCCTATTGAGCAGGTTCTTAGTGAGCCTATTGATAGAGATTTGTAGGTGAAAGAGTATAGAGGAAAAAGTCTTAGTGGATAGATATCCAAAAACTAGCATAATTGAAGACAAATTTAAGTGAGGAGTCTTCAAGTGGAGAGAGGTCCACCAGTCAGTGCAGCAGAGAGACAAAGTCTTCTAGAAGATCACATAGCCAAAGCATAAGGGGAAAGAGTTCTCCTATCGAAGAGATCCACAAAATTGATATTAGGAAATCAACATCTCCTTTGGACAAATATCCATAAACATTGTAATTGGGTGTGATTCCCAAAGAGATTTATTGAGAAATTTTTAGTAAAATATTTTCTCCATGGAGTACCTCACATTGGGGGAACCACGTTAAATATTGTGTCTCAATTGTGTGTGGTGACTTGTGCTCTTTCTTACTACTGCTATCTGAGTTATTAATGCACACTACTATATTTGGTTATTGCAATTAAGGAAATTAATTGATATTGGTTTGGAATAAAAGTAAAAAGTGATCTTATACTATTCACCCCCCCTCTCAGTATAAGCTTGTGTTCTTCAGTATTCTATGGTGCTATATAGTGAGAATGAGTACCCTTAATTCAAAACAACACTAAATATTCTACAAAAAGAGATGGATAACATGGAAATAGTTTCAAATGAAGATCCTTCCCAACATGCTAGCACTAGCAAAGGGAAAGAATCAGCGCTAGTTATTGAAAAATTTGAATCAATTGAAGAAGATGAAGGGTATGATGGGTCTATAGAAGAGGAGGTTCAAGCTTTCAGATAATTTATAAAATACAATCATAACAAGCTTAGGAGTAAGACTAAAGCTCCATTTACTTCTTCTAGTCCCCAAATGACACCATCATTCCTCTTGAAACATAGGCTAGTAACTATCACATGCCTCCATCTAAAGTTGATCTGCCTCAACCACCACATGATAAAATTACATATAATATTGTGGAGGATTTAAAATAAAATAAAAGTGAATATATATTTATTTGATGTTGCTAAGTTGACTAATCAACAAGAATTTTTTATGCAGGATTTTGGTGATAAAAGCAAAAATGAATCCCAAAAAGTCATGGATGCAAAATTTGCCTCATGAAGGGACAAAGAAGAATCTCATCCCTTTATTTTGACCATAATAATTGTAGAAATAAATATGCACAATTATATTTTTGATTCAAAAACATCCGGTAATGTCATGCCTCACATTGTTTATCAAAAATTGGGTTTGAAACCCATCCCTTCTAACATAATAGTTGTTCAACTAGATAAATCTAAAGTTCATGTGGTTGGAATGCTTAAGAATGCTCACATACAGCTAGCCTTAGAACCTAGGATACAACAACATATTGATATACATGTTGTAGATACAACAATATATTGATATACATATAGATATACCTGATAAGTATGGAATGTTTTTGAGTAGAGATTGGTCTAGGAACTTAAATGGATATATGGCCACTAATTTTTCACATATGTGGCTACCATGGAAGGGTGTTGCTAATAAAATCAAAATTGAAAGAGAACCTAGACTCAAGGATTTGATTACTAAATATAACAAAACCAATAAAATTATTTATAATGAGTCTGAGTTTGGTGTTTACACTTTGGAAATGAAATTGAATGTAGGTGAATATGAAAATGAAATACCATATATTAATCCAATTAAGGATGAAAATAATGTTTGGATGCTTAAATTTTATGGATCTAAATCCAAACAAGGTAGTGGAGCTAGTGTGGAATTAATTAGTACTAAAGGTAAGTTGTCTCTGATAGCTTATAGATTACAGTTTTTTTACACTTGTAATACTATAGAATATGAGGCTTTGATATTTGGATTGTAGTTAGCCTTAAAGAAAAACATTAAATATTTGAAAGTGCTAGGAGATTTAGAATTGGTTGTTAAACAAGTGAAAGGCCAATACACATGTCATGATAAAAGGCTAATTCATTATAGAAATAGAGTTAGGGATTTGATTGATGAATTTCATGCTTTCAATATTTCATTGATATATAGGAAGAACAATCGAATTGATAATTATTTAGCTATCATAGTAGGTACTCTTAAGCCTATTGATAATAGGAGGCTAAAGAAATTTTCAATTTATTTAATACACTGTCCTTCTATACCTAACAATGTGACAAATTTACAGGTATTTGAAAGTGACAAGCACATTTTTTATTTTGTAACTAATTCAGACATTTTTGAAAATTAGGTGATCGATGAGGATGAAAGATTGCAAGAAGATGAAAATGAAGATCATGAGGTAACAAAGAAAATCAATGTGATTCCTAAAGGTACATTTTCAATCGAAAATCTTTTTGATATTGATTACAAAAGCAAAAGTTGTAATAAAACCTCACTCTCGCAAGATGCTTATAATTCCATTGATCTTGGGATTAGTAAAGACCCGCATAATGTACTCATAGGAAAGGCTTGCACTCATCATGAACAAGAAGGTATTGTACAGGCTCTTAAATATTATGTTTATGTAATAGCATGGAGTTATGAGAATTTAAAGACTTATAATAAAAACATCATAACACATACTATTCCGTTAAAGCCAGATTCCAAATCATTTAGATAAAAACAAAAACTTGCCAACCCATTGCTAGAGCCTCTTATACAAAAAGAGGGTAAGAAATTGTTAGATGCTAAGAGTATTTTTCCAATCAGACACTCTACGTGGTTAGAAAACATTGTATCAATTAGGAATAAAATAGGTGAAATCTGTGTGTGTATTGATCTTAGGAATATCAATAAGGCCTCACAAAAAGATAACTACCCCTTGCATTCCATTGATCACATTTTGCAAATGGTGAATGGTTCTGAGATGATGTCTTTTCTTGAAGATTATTCTAGATATAACCAAATTCTTATTGACCCAAAAGATAGAGTAAAACTACTTTTACCACAAAGTGGGGTACCTTTGCTTACCAAAGAATACCTTTTGGATTGCTTAATACAGGTGCCACATTTCAGAGAGCCATGGACTATGCATTTAGAGATTTTATGGGTAAATGCATAGTTATTTATGTTGATGATATTCCTATTTTATCAAAGAACAGACTTGACCACATAAATGATTTGAGAAAAGTTCTTCAAAAGTGTAGAGAGATCGACATTTCACTAAATTCCAAAAAGTGCATTTTTGGAGTAACTGAAGGTAAACTGTTAGGTCATATCATCTCAAAATATGAAATTTCCATAGATCCTAAAAGAATCGAAGCCATCCAGAGAATCCCTCTTTCGGGTAGCAAAAAAGAATTACGATCATTTTTTGGGAAAAATAACTTTTTCAAGAAATTCATTTATGCATTTACTAAAATAGTCAAAATACTAAATATATGTTGAAAAAGGATGCTAACATTAATTGGACTAGTGAAGGTAAAGCAAATTTTCAGGATGTTAAAAATGCAATTTCTTCTGCACCTATGCTTGTGAGTCCTAATTACAAGAAACCTTTATATATTTATTCATTTGCTTCTGAGCATTATTTTGCTAGTGTATTAACTCAAAAGAGCAAAGATAATTCATAAAATCCTATTGCTTTCTTGATTTATTTACTAAAATATGCACAATTGAAATACAATATTATGGATAAATAGGCATATGCTCTGTTCAAAATTGTGAAGAAGATTAGACATTACATTTAGTAGAGTAGAATTTTTGCAATAATACCTGACCCATATGTCAAAATAATATTAATGCAGAATAAAATGGTAGAAAGGAGAGGCAAATGGCTAGCTACTTTGCAATATTTTGATTTAGAGATCCATCCGATGAAGCTTGTCAGAGGAAAAGGTTTGACAAAGTCTCTAGCTAAAATTGATCCTCAAATTGTGTGTCAATAATACATTGTAGAAAGCATCACTATGGATGAATGGTATAATGACATTGTGTATTTTATTTTGAATGGTAAGTGACCTTATCACTTTAAGGCTATGCAAAGAAGAGCACTTCAATTAAAAACTCTAATTTTATGATTAAAGTTGGTGTGTTATATAGAAGGAATCACAAAGGAATTTTCCTTAGATGTTTGGAAAGGATGAGTCTATGCAAATACTAAAGGATTTTCATGGTAAGTATGGTACTTGGCATGGATCAGCTAATGCCACAGTGCACTAGACTTCAAATATCTGGTTACTATTGGCCCCACATTTTCAAATATGCCCATGCCCATGTTCGTTCTTGCCATACATGTCAGATTACCACCAATATAGAATGGAATGCCTCCATTCCTTTACAACCCGTATTTAAGGCTAGACCATTTGCACAATGGGTTTTAGACTTTGTAGGAGTGATAAACACAAACTCTTCACTTGTTCAATAATACATTTTAACCACCACAAATTATTGTACCATATGGACTGAGGCCATTCCCACTAATAACTATACTTCTAAAGTGGTCATTCAAATTTTAGGACATATTGTTACTAGATTTAGTATGCCATATTCTATTGTTTATGAAAATGATTCTGATTTCACTTCACTTTAGTTTGTAGAATGGGCTTATGATAATAAGGCAAGCATAAATTTTTCTTCAAATTATTACCCACAAGGTAATGGTTTAGCAAAATCTACTAATAAGAACTTATTGTCAATCATTAAGAAATTGTTGAAAATGAATCCTAGAGACTGACATAACAAGTTGAAATATGCTTTTAGGGTGATAGAACTAGATCAAAAGGGTCCATAGACACTTATCCTTATCATTTAGTTTATGGTCAAGATCCCATTTTTCCTGCTAGCTTGAAATTACAAACTCTTCAGTTAATGAAATATGATCTTGAAACTGATGATAAAAAAGAGGTAAGATTTACTCACTTAATGAGTCTATATGAAAAGAGGGAATATGCCCTACAAAATTTTAGTAAGCATAAAGGGGCTATTAAAAGGTGGTTTGATAAGAGAGCCAAGGTCAAAGCCTTTAGGATTGTTGATTTGGTTTTGTTGTGGGATAAGGCACATGAAAAGAAGGATGATCATAATAAATTTGACAAACTTTAGTTAGGGCCCTACCAAATTTCTAATATTCTTGGGGAAAATGCTTTTAGATTGCAAAATCTAAGTGGAGAGAACATTCCTTTGCCTGTAAATGGGTAATTTTTAAAGCACTATTTCCATACCTAAGACAAAAAGCACATCCATCACTTGTATATATATTCATATTTTATACATAGTTTTTGATTTTGTGAGCTTTCTCGTACATTGCTTTGTTTTTTCATTTTGCATTCGCTTATACATAATTTTATGTTTGTACATCCCATTGGGATGCTATCATCACTTGTTTGTTTATTTTTTTGTTTTTAATTTTTTAAAATTTGTTTTTTCATTTTTGTCTTTCAATAATACAGGTTCATGCCAAATTTTGTGTTTTGGTTTCTGTTCATATTTTGCTACTTCATTTTCACAACATGTTTTGGTTTTGATTTTCTAAATTGTGGTATAGTTGTGTGGTTGTGATAAAATCTTATCACTTTGTTGAAAATATTTCTTAGTAATGGAATATGAATAACTTGTTTGAAATTAGATGAAATTGAAGCGAAGGAGATTGGATTGTTCAGTAGTTATTCTTGAATTATAAATTAGAATGGTGGAGATTGAAGTAATACGATATTTTGCTGAAGCTTCACATGTAACACTGCATTAAAAGGATATTTTTGATCCTAGAGGATGAAATCATTTTGGTTTTTTGATTAGGAAAAAAAATTATATACTCCATATTAAGCCTTAGATGATCTCTAACCCAAGAGACACAAGTGATATTTGCAAAGCAAACAAATGCTCATAAAAAAAATCCAAATCAATCAAAATCTTGGGTGGTTCAGATAATATCTACTATGGCTATAGACCCATGGTTGGTAGTAGAGTAAGGTCTAAAAGAGATCAAGGTCATATCCACCAAAGCTATGGACGCTTGAATGGCAGTGGAGCAATGCAAAGGTAAATTTTTATGAGAAACATTTTTCATAGCCTAATTACAAAACACATGAGAAAATTTAGATGGATTAAAAAATAGAGAATGAATTTAAAAAACACACACTAAGCTAAAGCAAATGAAGTGTTTACATTAAATTGAAGTTGTTTAACCCCATATTTCTTGGATTTTACTTGATAATTTATAGTTTTCTAATCTTTGGTTTCTTGATTTCAGATTGGATTCTTTATTTAAAATGCTCAAGAGCATTTTCTAGTAGAGTCACCATTTTTTGTTGCCATCGCACAATGTACCCCAATTTGGGGACCCACTTGAATTTTTTGATGTTAATGTGACTTTGAGCTTGCATTTGTTTGTTTTAGTTTATGATGTCATAAAAGGTTAATGAAGTCCAAGGGTTTACCATTATCATATTTTTAGCGCTTGGTGATTGATTTCATTGATCTCATGTTTTGCTCTCATATTTTTGATTTCATGTTTTACCAAGTAAAATCACTCCATTTCAAGTTCCATATTAAGCCCAATCCATCATTTATTTTTTTATAACAATAAAGCATTTAAGACAAAATAATAAATAAATAAAAAGAATATATATATATATATATATATATATATATATTATATTTATATAAATAAATAAATAAATAAATAAATAAATAAATAAATAAATAAATAAATAAATAAATAAATAAATAAATAAATAAATAAATAAATAAATAAATAAATAAATCAAAATAAAATATTATGCAAAATTGCATAAATTAATTTGTGTTTTCTTTGTTGTAGGTTCCTAAAAATATTGGCACAATTTTTGAGGTGAAGCCCTGACCTGGCCAACTAGTGGACAGATACCATACTGAACTATAGAGGTAGTGCATGAGTGCGATCAATGCAGGGGCATGATTTTTGAGGATCAACACGGTGGCACAATTTTTGAGGTAAACCCCTGACCTGACCAACCAACGACTTCAACATCAAAGCATGATCAACATGGAGGCATGAATTCCAAGATGCCCTCAAAGGGCTTAGTTGAGTCAATAGGACTAATACATGTTTGTGTTTATAAACCTCATATTGGGCAACCCATGAATACATGTGGGATTAAAAATTGATATGGTGAATATTATTATAAAGGTGATGGAAGGCTCCATGCAATAGAATTCAATGCCGATAGTATGTAATGTTAATATAGAAAGGGCTACAAAATTATCATGGAAAATCATGGCATGGACATCCCCTGGAGTTTCACTAGAGAGGATGTTTTGGTTGCTGTATTTGTTTTGCAAAAGAGAAAAACCTGATCATAATGATATGTACCTGCATCTGCTCTGAAATACATGAATTTTACACACCCGCCACTGTTTGTTTTCCTATTATGTAGTTCTTGAAATCATCACCAGAGGATCATTATTGTTTTATCCAAAGGAATTTTTCTTCGATCATGCCATATTTTCACTGCTGTGTAATAAATGATAAAGGAACATGTTTATTTTAAGGTAGCTACTTTAAAGGAGCATGGTTTGTGGTGCCCATAATGTGTTTCAAAAATTTATCATTTTGGTTTACCATGGCTTGATTGCTATGTGCTACTTAGAGATCCCATATTATTCTGCTCAAAGGATTTAATAGTGACCACAATACTACATAATGTTGTGGACAAACGTTGATTAGGACCCAGTGGCATCAACCATTCTCAAACAATGCAACAGAGAGATTTAAAATTAAGGGCGAATGTAGTCTTACGTGTGAATGAATCCAACCCGAGTACCCTTCAACTGAATGAATTGAAGAAGTATAATAAAAAATCATTGCTTGATCTTGGAAATAATAAAGACTCCCTTGTACTTTAGTAGATTCAAGCTTTCAAGGGATTGGTAATAAATATGGTAGCAGCGAGTGCTAAATATACTGTTGTTGTCACAGAAAATGGGAATAACACAAGGAGGTAGTGTTGTCAAAGCTTTATTATTAAAATATCCTAATAGATGGTAGTACAATTATCAAAATGGATAGAGATATTTAATGAAATTATTTTAAAATAGATAATATTCTCACATCTTCATTTTCACAGTTGCGTTTCTCGAATTTGCTGCACCAAGCATCCTCATAGATTCATGGAAAATTAAAGTCTATAAATATTCTTGTGGGAACTGTGTTTGAGGCTTGTGTTATAGATTATTATTTTTATCTCTAGAGAGAAGGGTGTGGTTCAGACTCATATATTAGGAATTTTTGATCAATTACCATTTTTATCTATGTTGAATCGACAAGATACATTATGATTCTCATCCAAGCTCATGTGCCATGAAGGAAAATTCCAGGAGTTTGTGCAACCCTTAAGGATAAAGAGTATATGTTAGATTGCATGTCACATTTGAACAAGTTGAAATAAAAGCAACATCACCAATAGACCAAAGGGAGACACTAAGCACTCATTGGGAGTATTTTGAGAAAGTTTAAATTTCATTAGCCTCTTCAATGTACAAAATATTATGTGGACCGAAAGGAAGGCCAAAAAAACAAGTTGTGCTCATGGGAAATTTACAAGAATATGGAAGATTAATCAATTTATGTTTGAATTGCATGAGAAGATCGAAAAATGTGTAATATCAGATGTATTGAGAGGTGCATAAAGGATAAGTTGAGCATATAGTCGTAATTTTTTTGGAAGTATAAACTAAGTAAATAAAAGCTTTATATTCATAGCTTTATAAAGAAAATTTCAGAATTAATGTGCCAATTGGCACTATATTGCAACAAATCATAAAATATAAATGAGTCCTTCATGAGCACATGGATGTTGATGGATTTGGGTGCAATTATAAAAGTGTTATCAAAAGAATTTTTAAGTAAATAGAAATCATTATGATTACAAGTTGAGCAAAGGAAGAAGACGAAGTGGAATGGTTTTTCGTTGAAGTAAGTATGAAGTAGAAACAACTAAATATTTCCTATTAATATCCATTAAAACTCATGAAAAAAAGGTGGGAGAATTTGTGGAGCAAGCCAATGTTGGAAATTTGATTTTGTGGAAGAACATCTCCTCCCTGGTTGCTGGACTGCAAGAATTTCACCCATTGTAATCCATTGAAGCAAGGTATTTTGAAGGAGCATTCATTAAATATATTTCATTTTGGAAATATATTAGAATTTTTTAATAAGTTATATGCATGTGGATGGTATACTTATTTTTTTTAATATATTGTGATTTTTGTAGAAGATTACATCACATTAATTTTGGAATGTGTGAAGATTGGTTAGATTAATGTTGGTTTAGTGTAGGATATTTGTTTATACAAATTCAAGATAAAATTTTAAAAGTTATAGCAACTTGTCCTTTTTTATTTTTATTTTTATCAAACCCTAGATTTTACATTTTTTTAATTTCATCAAATAAAAAAATCAAAAACCTAAAAAAAATAAATACGGTAGATTTAATAATTAAGATTCCAACTTTCATTTTTACTTTCACATTTTTAATAAAAATTTGAAATTTTAAACTTTGCATAGTTTTTCCAAATAATCATTTAGTTTCATTTTATGTAAAATTGAAATTTCAATAAATTTCAAATTTTCATTAAAGTGAATAATTAATATGATATTTTAAAGTTTTTATATTGCAAAGTTTAGATTCAATCATTTTTATTCTCATGCAAATCTTAACAATATGAGATAAAATTTGATTAACAATTTGAGATAAAACTTGATTAACAATCTAAGATAAAATTTGATTAACAATCTGAGATCAAATTTGCTTAACAATTTGAGATAAAATTTGCTTAACAATCTGAGACAATATTTGATTAATAATCTGAGATAAAATTTGATTAACATTTTGAGATCAAATTTGATTAACAATTTGAGATAAAATCAATTAATATCAAATTTTCAAAGTTTAAAATCAAATACTTTTTTAATTTCAAAGGTTGTTATTTCATCAAAAATTTTACCTTTTCATAAATTTTATGTACAACAAAATATTTGCAAATCAAACCAACCAAAATAGGCCCCTTGTTAACAGGAATATACCACACTGAGGTATCCAACTAACTTTTGGTATTTCACATTTTCACTAAGCTTTGCAAGAAGATAAAAACATTAAGTAGAACCTTGGGGAAATCATAAATGTTTAATTGCAAGAGACGATATTCGGGCAAAATCCTAACTGTGAGTATATTCTTATGATTGGAAAAAATATCACTCAACACTTCCTTGGATCGACATGTATTGCACGTGGATGTGCCACCTCCATATTCATTATGCCATCTAAAATTTTGATCCATTAGACTTGAATTTATCCTGATCTCTAGTCTCCACATGAAACAGTTGATTGACTGTGACCCCATCCATAATCAATAACCATACTTTGTTGCTTCGAGGATCATGCAAGTTTCAACTCGAGCCACAACTGACACACACCACCAATGGTGTTGAATTATGTGTGGTGGTGATGGTCATATGAATTCTACGAAAAAAGGAAATGCTTAATGCCTATAGAAGTGAATAATCGAGTGATTCCATTACCATTTTTTAATGTCAAAATATTTTTCAATTATTGATTTTTAAGAGCTTATTATAGTAATTTTCTTTGTCTTAACAAGGGTAATATCTTCAACATGTTTACTTTTATGGATGTTATTTATTAATTCCTCGGCAATGTTAAATTTCTACTTAGTTATATTAACGTCATTTTTATGGAATAAATTTGATGAACTATCATGTAGCAACAACTAAACCCTCATATGTTAGAGATGGATACTCCAAAAATTTTATAGATTTTTTGTAACCCTTCCTTTTCATCATACTCCTTTGACTCTACTACAACCTTCTCACCTAATGGATTGTTTTTTAGGAGTATCAAATTATGAGGCTTGGGTCAATATACTTTATTGAACATTGGCCTATATAGTAGGTTGATTTGACATCACAAGTATTTGTTCATAAGTGATAATAATAGGTATTGTATCACCAGAATAGTAGTTATTATTCCTTAAAAATGTTGTTTTTATGTACTGTTAGATATGATTGAGGTTAATTATTTATTTATTTCATCGTATTCCATGTCATTGATTGGCCAACACTATATGATCATCAAAAGAAAAATACTCATCATATTTTGGTATTCTAAAATTAATAAAAACTACATTGTTTAAATTTGCTATGGCTATAATTTACTATTACACCACCCTATATTGGTCCATCATGACAAGTTGTTGAGTCATAAGTTAATTTAGTATGGGTGTTTAGATCATCACTAGTTATCCTAACATAGCAACTTGTTACATCTAGCATTACTAATTATCTACTATTATTTAAATATTTTTATTGCCATGATATATTCCATTGGATTGTGTTCAATATTATAGTTGATCAACATAAGGTTTTTATGTATAACATTTACATTAACAATCTTTTTACACCCAAATAACAATTGAATTCCCATACTCATAGGGGACCTAATATTTTGTGATATAGGAAGTGCACCTTTGCTACCAAATTTTTTATTGCTACTAAACCACTACTCTATATCCTATTTAGTATGAATTAATTTATCAAATTGTTTATTACTTATTTTATTTCATTTAATTCAATTTGTAATTCAAGATTTTAAATATAAGATATAGGGGTAGTATCTATGTTGGATGCTTGATATGGGGTAGAGAGTGATTGAAATTATGGCCATAATGAGATGGTACTTGGCATGATTTGACCTAGGAAAGTTACCATATCAGAAGTGTTTATTTGTGAATACATAAATGTACTAGGTAGTAATTAGGTAATTGGGAGTAGAATATAGAGTAGATTGTTAGGTCTAGATAGATTTATACTGAGCATTTAGAATCAAAACCACTAATAGAGGAGGGTATTGTATTTGTCAATATTGATATTATACTACATGTGCAAAATAATCCATGGTGGATGATCAGGAACCAAAAATCCTAAATGTATATTTATTAAATTTACATTATTAAATAGGCATACAAGATGCCAAATACAAAATTGTAAATCCTAACAAACTAACAAATAATTGTCAACATTCTAAGTTGTTGATAAATAATAACAACTAATATCCTATGCCTATTAATATCCATATCATCCCTCCCAACCATATAAGCATTGGACTCCAATGCTTTTACAAGTGGAGAAGTACCCCAAAAGAATGAATTCCTCCAAAGTGGTTCATAAAATAAGAGAGATAGATGATGTTCAAGAGCCCAAAAAGAGATCACCACTACTCCATCAAAGGGAGCTACAATGAGCAAAATACATGCTCAAAAAGGGTCCATTTAGAAATCCCCTATGGGATCTCAAGGTTTTTTGCCTCTTGGGTCAACCTATAGCATGTAGGAGTCACTACTATACCTAAAAGGGTCTTGTAAAAATATCTTTAAATATTCTAATATTGTAACTCTTCACACTAATCATGTTGAACCATAAGCATGCACCCAAAAATTAATACAAATGATCCTACCAATCAAGTATCTTGTAACTATAGTCAATGGAGGAAGAGCAGAGGAAAAAGGCACAAAGCATGGGGATTTAAAACAAGCATAGAATGGAGTTTTAGGTACCACCAAATTGCACTCCTTATTACAAAAGCATAATATTAAAAATAGAAGTCTCCAAAGTGTCAAAATATCTATAGTCTTTGGAGTTGTGGAAGTGATGTTGATGTGGTGCTACTAAAAAATCCACTATGAGACAAGCCACTAGGGGCAAAGACTACTCCAATGTATGGAGTACCCATGTGATTTCCATGATCACATAACAAGGGCCATTTATCTTTTGAAGGAGAATGTACTCCAAAAAGTCTCAAAAAGGTGATGGTGGATTTAAGGAGTGTCGGCTTCAATTGAGAATGTAGTCCGTATTACAACAATTTTCGGTGTGAAACAAGGTTTTATCATCCCAATTTTTTTCACCAGAAGTTCAAGAGCACCTTTATAAAACATCAAAATTTTAGTCTTATTGGAACCGAATCGAAAATAGCTTTCCAAAGACTATATGCAAGCCTGTACTTGCAAAAATATGAAACCTCAAAAATGAGAAACAATAATTATCTTTTGGGAAGCAAAATAAAAGGTTACATTGTTTATCCATTTGAATGACAAGATATATTTCAAGATATTCTCCCCTTGCCATGAGCTTGTGAGCAGTGGTTCAATGAAAATGGGTGGTTGCATCAATAATATCCATATTATTCAATCTCTCTATCATGGGCATGCAATGTTAACAAAGGCAAACATCACCAAGATTGTAGCTAGCACATGCTAAGCCAAAATGTGCTGGCTATTAGTCATATGGTGGATTAACCCTTATGAAGACTTCAAAGACTTTTTTCCATGAAATGTGGGATTAAAACCCACTTATATTTTGCATCGTTGGCATAAACAAACAAATGAAGTCAATTTCTACCACGTGGTATATGTATTATCACAACATTTATGCCAATGGAAATGTTTAATTATCTTGGTTCATACCAATTATAAAATGACACATCAAATTTTGTGTAGGGATATGGGATTGTGGTCCGTAGATCATAGTTTTATGTCATTTGTGAAAGGTCAAATTCATCCTTGAGCAGGGCCTATTTTGTATCAAAATTTGTGATTGGGTAGAGAAGCCATGTCTATTATAGGCATGTAGGTGAGACATATCGCTTATCAAGAAACACCAATATTATCACTGACACGGTGGCCTTTTGTCAATGTATTGAAATGTGATCACTCATCTTGGAAATGTATGATTGTGTGGATCCATAGAAACTTGTGTTGTATATCAAGCACGAAACACAAGTAGGGGCTACATTTGTGTAGAGTTCTATGGCTAATAATCATGAACAACTCCACATGATTGGTAAATGCAAAAAAATTGTTGAATTGGAATGAATATCAATGAGGACTACCAATGGAATAAATGTAGACTTGTAGCAGCAATTTTATCATCGATAAATTTTGACAACAAAACAAAAATTGTGACGATTATTTCTTATAAAAAAATCATCAACAATATTTGGAGCAAAATTGTTAGTGATATTTGAAGTAATATCAAGCACTTCAAATAAGATTTTGAAAATTTTGATGCAATTTATGGAATGTAATAGAGAAGGGGAGAGGGGGACTTTACAGAAGGAAAATTCCCCCTCACATGTCAGGAGCCATGAGTCTCTGATACAAGTCATAAGGAACCAAAAATCCTGAATGCATTTTTATTAAATTTGTAATATTAAATAGGCATATGAGATGCCAAATACAAAATTGTAAATCCTAATAAACTAACAAACAATTGTCAACATTATAAGTTGTCGATAAATAATAACAACTAATATATTATACCTATTAATATCCATATCAGTGGGATAGGTGATAATTTTCTTACTTGGATTAACACATATTTAGCACAAGTTATTTTCTCAAGTGATCTAGAAACATAATTGGCATTTTAAATAGTCAAGGCTATATCTTATTGTAAATATCACATATAATATGGAAATGGCTATTTATTTAAGGGATATATATTTTGAAGTGTATGGTTTAGTGTTATTATAAAACATATTGGAATATATTACATCATTTGGTTCATGTTGATGCACCACCACGGGTACATCTATAGATTAGGAAAGAATGTCATAGATTAGGATGAAAGTATTTACTTTATGTAATGTAATAAATGCACAAGTATGTAAAGTATTTTGGAAATGTAAATGTGCATAGTTGTCCCTATGTACATGTGTCCATAGAATAGGAATATTAAGAGTCATAGTAAGAGTGAAGATCAAGAATACTCCATATGAAGAGTCACACTCCATCCTGTATGTTGGAATTTGATAGCAAAGTTTGATTAGCATATGTTTTTTACGTAGCTATGTTAGATAGAATAGGTTAGAGAGCATCTAGGAGATTTTTAGCTATGTTAGTCATATGCCTAAATATTGATATTTATTTACATGATTTATGTAAGTTGCAACCATATTGAGCTAAGGTTTGTTTTGCACTAGCTCTATAAATTGTAACCTTCAACGAGCAATGAATAACAATGAGTTTTAATATAATTTTGGTATCATATCTAGAGAAAAACTTATGGATTACCCATCATAGATAAAGAGAAAATTATTGTGAGTTCAGTCTTGATATTTTTGAGGTGAATATCTCTATTGGTTTTGAAGCTAGAGAGATTGGTGATGTCCATTGTGTTTTGGATATTACGAACTATATATATTAGAGATCATGAGACCATTGTATGTATATATTGGATACTATGTTGTTGATACTACCTCTGACATGCTGCATTGAAGAAGAAATGCTATTAAGGATAATATATATGTTTTGTTGTTGTAGCCAATGTAGCTGTATTTAGCATCGATCCACATGGAGATTATTGTTCTGTAGAAAATAGATGTTGAATCGAGACTGCATTTTGGAATTATTTCTACAACAAGAAAAGGAGGTCAAAGATGTGCATTGTGTGTGGAGGTCAGTAATTGTTTACAATGCTTGAGAAAATTTGAAGCACGCACCAGTTTCTGTTAATTACGCACCAATTGAAGAGATCTGCACATATGCTTCTTGATTGCATCAAACATCAAGAAAAATCTCTACATGAGTATCAACGTTGCTATGAAGAGGATGATTAGCTATATTTTAAATATGATTAGCTATTGTTGAGCTATGAAGATAATGTGCTATGAGTAGATGAAACCTGCACATAGTAAATTGTATTGAAACCATGGTAACAAAGACATCTTGATAATGATATTTTTATTGGTGGTGATTTGGAGATAATTTTTCTGAGGAGTTAAACACTTGGTGAATACAATTACAAACTGATTTGTGGAATTTACCTTTTTTGCATACGTAATTTGCTACCATTAGTACATAAATGAAATGTGGAAGACCAATGCCAATTTGAAGATATTACACATCCTATGCATGATTTTGAAGATCCATATCTTTTCTTGTATGTGTTATTGGAAAGACTGTAAATATTGGAGGTCTATTTGAGACATGATTGGCAATCATGAATGAAAAAGAGAATGTTTTGTTTTTAAAAAAACTCTCATGGACGTAACAAGGAAAGCTTGTGAATTGGATGCGTGCGGCTATTTAATAATTATAATATGATATGTTTAATTTGCAAGAATATGTGATTTGAGGATGATCCTGTAATAATATGTATGTGTTATGAAGATAGATTTCTATTAAGACAAACCAGTGGATATCCACATGAAGGATAACCTGTATTGAGTATGTTAAGTGTTGTTGTAACCAATGTGAGAGAAGATCCATGTGGAAGAGACAAATCATAGAGGTAAACCATGTGAATTATTTTAGGTTACGTTGACATCATATGCATCACAGGTGTGAATCACAAATATATTCACATTGGTTATAGGTAAGATAGCTTCACAAATAAATGTACATCTCTCATTGCTTGTATTGCTACATCAAATAGTGAGGAGAATAACTTATTGCTATGCTGTGTGAGAAAGGAGTCAATGCTATGTAAGGATAGAGTCCCACACTGTGCTGAGTGGTAAGGAGCCCACATATTTGTTTGAGAAGGTAATACCATTGTGTATGACCTTGGTCAAAAATACATGTTGAAGTATTGCTTACAGCTTGGTTACAACTTGATTTAATCATTGTCCACTTAAAACATATACTTACAACATTCCTATTGCTATCCATCTGCTGGTATAAGTCTCTTTGTAGTCTTGATATTATAAGAAGTATATGTTGTGGAGAATGTGTTGGATAGACTAATACTCATAGAGAGTAGAGGATGGTGTAAGGCTAGTTTCATAAAGCAAATTGAAACTATTTTGTAAGTTGTTGTATTGTTGCTATTTTATTGAAAACATAGATATAGGTATTGTTTTTAATTCAATTAGAAAGCAATGGATACAAACTATAATCTACCTATTCTTGAGTTCAATGGGCTATATTATGAGTATTGGTCTATCAAGATGAAGACCTTACTCATTGGCAAAGGGTTATGGGATATTGTAGAATAAGGCTACAATGAACCTATAGATTGGACCACCTTGAGTGCAACTAATAAAACTAGTAAGAAGGATACCCAAAAGAAGAATTATTTTGCCCTCTACCATCTCCAAGCAGCTTTAGATAAAAGTATTTTCCTAGTATTGATTCTTATTTAACATCCCTAGAAGAATGGAAAGCCTTTAAAGATAGCTATAAAGGTATCAATCAAGTGAAGCAAGTGAGGCTTCAAACCTTGAAAAGATATTTTGAAAATCTCAAAATGTAAGATAATGAAAGAGTGGGTGATTATTGTGTGAGAGTGAAAGCAATTGTAAACAAAATGGAGACACTTGGTGAAGACATGCAAATTGAAGTGGTTGCGAAGAAAGTGTTGAGAACACTTCTTCATAAATGGAATCATATTGCTATTATTATTGAAGAATCTAAAGATTTGTCTACTCTAACTTTTGATGCACTAATTGGTTCTTTGATGTCCCATGAAGAGAGACTCCAAATTTCTACATCATCAATATTTGGAGGTGATGACAAAGCATTCTCATCCAAGGAAGGTGAGACTCATGGCAATGCACAAGAAAGAGGACAAGGAAGATGAAGAGAAAGAGTAAGAGGTAGATCAAGAGGTGGCTACCAAGGTAAAGAAAAATGAAGAGGAGGTGATAAATCAAACAAGTATTATTTTCATTGTGTCAAGCCTGGTCACTTTTCTAGAGATTGTAGACTTAAGGCTTCTCAAGAAGGGAGAAATAATAATTATGGAAACTATGGAGAAGAGAAAGGAACTTCTTCAAATTTGTTCCTCACATATGGAAAATTAGATCAAATATTAATGAAACTTAGATTTTGGATATTGGTTGCTCAAATCATATGAGTGGAAAACAAGAGTTATTTTCTACAATGGATTCCACATACAAGTCCAAGATCAATTTGGGGGATGACAAGGCACTACAAGTTGAAGGTATGGGAGCCATGGAGGTTCCAACAAAAGAAGGCACAAAGAAGGTGAACAATGTCTATTAAATTCCTAACTCTAACATAATTTTCTTAATGTTGGTTAAATCATGGAAAAGAACTATAAACTTGTTTTTGAAGATGGAAAATGTGTAATTTTTGACAAAAACAATTGTAATAGAGTTGTCAAAAATGTACCTATGACAAAGAATAGGTTATTTCCTATTAATTTTTGGGAACAAGGAGGTGCTCAACTTTCTAGTGTATCCATAGAAAATCCAAGTGTGTTTTGGCACTTGAGATATGGTCATCTTAAATTTTTAAGCTTGAAGTTGTTGACTTGACAAGCTATGCTGTGTGGATTACCAAAATTTGAAGAGTCTAAGGAGGTGTGTGAAGGATATATTTTGGGAAAGCACCCAAGAATAAAGTTTCCAAGAGGTCAAGCATGGAGAGCAAGCCATCCACTACAATTGGTATATTTAGATATTTGTGGTCCAATGCTTACCAAAATATTTGGTAACAATTCTTACTTTCTCATTTTCTCACTTTCATTGATGATTTATCTAGAATGTGTTGGATTTATTTTTTGAAAACTAAATATGAAGCTTTTGAATGTTTCAAATATTTCAAAAATAATGTAGATAATCAAAGTGAGTATGTTGTAAAAATATTAGGGACTGATAGAAGATGGGAATTTTACTCAAATGCATTTCTCCAAATTTGTAAATATTATGGGATAAAAAGACAATTAACTACTGCCTACACCCCACAAAAAAACGGTGTGGCTAAAAGGAAGAATCACACTATTGTAGAAATGGCTAGATCAATGATTCAAACAAATAAACTCAATAACATGTATTGGGCTGATGCAATGAGGATAAGTATTTACATTTTGAATAGAAGTCCCACTTCTATTTTAGATGGGATAACTCCATATGAGGGATGGTATGGCAAAAATCCAAATGTAAATCAATTCAAAGTTTTTGGTTGTCTTGCATATGCACACATTCCTGATGAGATAAGAAAGAAACTTGATCCCAAAATTCAAGCATGTATTTTCATTGGGTATTATGAGTCTTCAAAGGCATATAGACTCTACAATCCAAAAACCTACAAAGTTTCCATCTCAAGAGATGTAATTTTTTATTAAGGGGGAGTATGAGGTAATCAAAACCTTTTTGATGATGATGGATCTCAAGATTCAAGCTCCTCTCAAGTGCATCCCATTAATAAAATCAACACTGGAAATCCTCCTCCAAGTCCAAATAAGAGTTCTAATCAAGTACAACATGTGCTACTCCAAGTTTTTCTCCATAAATATAAAAAAGTTCTCCTCCAATGGAAGTAGATACCCCATAAATAGGTAAGAGAACACTTCAGTACCATCCTTATTTTCAAATTATGGACAAGAATTTTCAAAGAAGGCACACTAGAAGCCAAGCTAGTAAAATGAACGAAGTCTTAAAAAGACTTGAAAATTTACACATGTATGGTGATTAAGACTCTCAAGAGCCTAAGGGAGATGTTTTAAACTATGCTTTAATGACTAGTGTAGAGATAGAGCCATCTAGTTATGAAAAATAATGTACTCATGATGTATGGAAACAATCCATGAAAGAGGAAATGACTATAAAAAATAATGACACATGGGAGCTAGTGCAGCTTTCTAAGGGTAAGAAATGTGTTGCATGTAAATGGGTCTAAAATACCAAGTTCAATATTTATGGAAAAATTGAAAGACACAAGGTAAGGCTAGTAGCAAAAGGGTTTACTCAAAAGTATGGGATTGACTATGAGGAAACCTTTGCTCTTGTTGCTAGACAAGAGACCATCAGACTAGTACTTTCCTTGGCTACTCACAAAGGGTGGAACATTCAACATATGGATGTTAAGAGTGCATTTATCAATGGGTACTTGAAATAAGAGTTTTTTTGTGCAACAAACTTAAGGATTTGAAGAATAAGGTAAGGATAACCTTGTCTACAAATTAAAGAAAGCATTGTATGGACTAAAGCAAGCACCAAGGGCATGGTACTCACGCATTGATGGCTACTTTCAAAAATATGGATTCACTAGGAGCAAAAGTGAACCTACTCTCTACTACATGAAACAAGGTAAATACATCCTTATTGTGTGCTTATATGTGGATGATCTAATATTCATGGGTAGTAGTGATAAAATGAATGAGGATTCCAAACACTCCAAGATGAAAGAATTTGAAATGAAGGATATAGGTTTGATGCATTACTTCCTAGGAATGGAGGTACATCAAATGGGAAATGGGATATTCATATGTCAACATAAATATGCTCATGATATGATAAAGAAAGTTTCTATGGAGCAATGCAAGTCTGTTGCAACTCCAATAGGTCATGGGATATAATTATGCAAAGCATATGGAGCACCAAAAATTGACAAGACCACTTACAGGAGTATGTTTGGGAGTCTAATGTTCCTAATTAACACATGACCATATATTCAATATGTTGTTTCTATAGTATCAAGGTATATGGATAATTCATATGAACTTCATCTACAAGTAACTCAAATAATTTTAAGATATGTAAAGGGTACAATGGATTATGAGATCCATTACCACAAAAATTATGATGTAAAATTAGTTGGCTTTAGTTATACTGATTGGGGCAGCATCATATATGATAGGAAATATACTTCAAGGAATTTTTTTAGTATTGGATTAGGACTAATTACTTGGATTTCTAAAAAGCAAACTACTGTTGCACTATCATCTACTAAGGATGAATACATAGCAATCACAAATGATAGTGCCCAAGCCTTATGGTTGAAAAAAGTACTTAAATAAATAGGTGAGATACAAAATGATCCTACCATATTGTATTGTGACAATATGAGTGCCATCCAATTGGCACATAATCTTATCGACCACATCAGGTCAAAGCACTTTGACATGAAGTATGACTTCATTCGAGATATGGTGGAGAAAAATGTGGTTGATATAAAAAATTGCAACACTTTGGACAACATAATGGAAATATTCACCAAAGGAGTTGCTAAAGCTTAGTATATAATGTTTAATCCCTCTCAACTTTAAGGGGGAGAATTTTGGACTTTGATAGCAAATTTTGATTAGCATATATTTTTTACGTAGCTATGTTAGATAGAATAGGTTAGAGAGCATCTAGGATATTGTTAGCTATGTTAGTCATATGCCTAAATATTGAGATTTATTTACATGATTTGTGTAAGCTACAACCATATTGAGCTAAGGTTTTTTTTGTACTAGATCTATAAATTGTAACCTTTAGAAAGCAATGAATAATAATGAGTTTTAATATCACTATAAATGGGTATATGGATAGAGAGAATTATATAGAAATATATATAGTGATTAGTCATATACAATCACAATGGAGAGTGATGAAGTATGATGTATTTGAGGTCTTTATTCAATAAAGATCATATTTTTGTGAGCATTTATTAGTGGTATTTATATGATTCATTTCTGAAGTTTTTTATGAGTTTTATATGCTTAATAGATTACCATTATCATATATTTCATATTGTTACTTTATTTTATGTCTTGTGATTACTTTATTCTATGCATTTAGCTTCAAAATATAACAATGGCATCCAAGCTAAAATAAGGTTTTATCTTGCATAGGTTTTTGGTTGCAAAGAAGATTTCTACTAGTTAAGGAGAAACCAATAAAGTTGAAGAAATTACCTCTAGAAAGGAAAACCAGAGAAGATATATTTTCTCACTATGTTGAAGTAAAACTAGTGATAATTAAGGATCTACCTATTCCAAGAGCAAATTTGGAATAGAAAGAAATTTACAGGTCTTTAAAATAGACCTTGATATTGAAGAGATTAAGAGACCCCTAAAGGACATCATATTGATAAGCTTGATAGAGATAGATAATATTACAAATTAGTATTTGGATAGAATATTTCCATAGGGTTTAAGGAAAAGTTATTAAGAGTAGCATTCAACCAAGATTTGCTTTCACTAGTTTTTGAGATAGCTAGTGAAGATTATTGATTTTAAAATTCTAGAACTTTGAATATATTTGATTATTATTGTATGATTTTTTACTGTAGAAGACTAGTTATTAGAAGTCAAGAAGCTTCCTATAATGGATAGAGAATAATTTCACCTTCGATTACCTAAAATCCTATGTGCTTTCCTCATGTATAGATTAACTCTTTCTTACAAACAAGTAAACATTGAATATTAAAGGAGGTCCAAGAAAGAAGTCCTCATTGAATATTAAGTAGAACCAAAAAGGAAGTCCTCATTCAATATTAAGGAGTTCCAAGAAAGAAGGTCCCATTAAATATTGAGAACAAATAAGGAAGTCCTAATTGAATATTACAGACTACAAATTAAATATTGAAGAGACCCAGAAAAGAGGTCACATTGAAGAACTTCCAGATTTAGAAGATTGAAGATTGAAGTCTGAAGATTGAAGATAAATAGGACTACAAAATGGTCCTATTACAAAGTTAATAAGCAACACATTTTAGAGATCCAAGAAAGGATATCTCATTGCAAAAATTCCATAATTGGAATATTGAAGAAATCAAGTTAAGGTTTCATTAAATAATTGATTAAGAAGATTTAAGTTGCTATGGAATTAGAAGACCCAAGAAAATATGTCTCAAGAATATTTCTAGAGAATAAGAAGAAGGCTAGGGAAATCCTCATTCCAGATTTGAGGCAGTGGCTATTGGAGGATTTTTGAAGAAAAAATTGTGTCAGAAGATTGTAGGAAGGAGAAGCTTCTGATAAAATAAAGTTGGTACAATTGTCACCATATGACAAGTCCAAAAAGGAAAGAAGTAACTGTCAAGAAGTTTGTAAAATTTTGAGGATCTCAAGACATTTAAATTCTTGAGGAAGAAGACAATGAACAAGATTACATTTGAAGTTAGAATTTGAAAAGAATCTTAAAGAAATAAGGATGATTGAAGAGGCCATAAATTTGAGAGATTTGAGAACAACCACAAAGGTTTTATATGCTGATTTGTAAAAGAGAATTTTCCAATTTTTAGAGGAGAAATTGAAAGGTCATAAGACTAAAAATCGAATAGAGCTACAATTTGGAGAAGCTTTGGAAAGTTTTTTTAGTACTTTTGAACAACCAATTAAAGGAATGCTTGATAGTAAAAGAGAGTAGCAAATTAGAAAATTCATGGATATCAATGAATCGAAATTTTGTAAGCAACGATTGAAAGAATTTTAAGCTGCAAATTTGGGCAGCATTGAAAGAGTAAAGCAAGCTATATTTTGGAGGAGTTTCAAGATAAATTTGGAGTAGCTTTGAAAAACAAATCATAAGTGGATTTAGCAGCACATAAGGAGGATATATATTGCATATTTTTAGAGCAAAAGGGTAGCGTTTGCATCTAAAAAAATTAGATATTGAGAGCACACATTTGAGGACAAGAAAGTGGATTTAGGGCAGCAACTATAACTACAATATAAAGAGCCTACAAACATAATGACAAAAGGAGTATTGCTGCAAATTCAGGACACAACATATCAAGAAGGAGATCTATACAAGAATACATAAAAGGTATGTTAAATTGATGCCATACAAAGTGTTAATTTAGAAAGTTTAAAAGTGCTTATTATATATTTTTAAGAGCATCAATTTTAAAGCTATTAAGAGCTAGAAAAATGATTTTTTCAAGTGTCTCTAAACAAAGGAAAAAAACACCATTGCACAACATTATTATTGTAGAAATATGAATATTATTACAACTAGAGTTCAATATTATAAATACCTTAAAATAAGTAATAAGAATATTAGTATGTGTTGTTTTTAAAATAAGAGAAAGAGCAGATTTATCCTACGTTATAGTGAGGCCGAATAGTCATCAAAATCTATGCATATTTAAGGTGTTAAAAAAAACCAAGCTTGCATATTATGTTGGTGAAGGAAATCACCAAAATTATGGTAAAATCCACCTTTGGAATCACCACCAAACTACATAGGCTGAGCACCATTCAAGAGTGCAAAAGTGATAGAAGAATATAAAGGGGCAAGCACCCTTGTTAGAGTTAGAGTATATTACATCATTTGGGTCATGGAAATGTACCACCTTTGGGACATAGTTAGAGTAGGAGATTACTTGAGGGGGAATTTAACTAGTTACTTCAATCAATGTAATAAATGCACAAGTGTCAATGTGCAAGTTGTAATGTGCAACACCTTATACAACTAGGTAGAGTGTTGGACAAGGAATCTATCTTCCTATATAAAGCGCCTCATAGTGAGATATCATATGTATCAAGTTAATTATAGGAGAGAGTAGTAGTTAGTAGTATAACTCCTGTATGGAGTATAATTTAGTTCTTTATCTTATATTCATGGAGTGACCATCATCTTCATATTGCATTATATTTTCTCCACTTTATATTTATAGTATATTTCAAATTTTTAGTCGGATTTCATTGCCTGCGGAATTCCTCTTTTTGCTATACCATTTTTCAGGATGGAGTTCCACTATATGAGTATTTTTTGCCTGCAAAATTTCTCTTCATGCTACTTCATATTTTAGGTATTCTAGGGATTGGTTTTTTCCAAATTTCATGATTCTTTGCCATCCCTGGGTGCTTCCCATCCCTTTTTTGGCGGGATTTGTAGTTTCCCTAGTGTGGAAAGTAGTTTTTATTTAGGTTTTGGTTTCCCAAGGATGGTTTCTGGTTTTCCCACCCTTGGGAGGATTCAAAATCAAATTCAATTTTTGGAACCCATGTCCCTTTCCCACCTACAGGATGTTTCAATTTGTTTTTAGTTGTTTGGGTGGTTTGGCTCCTTTTACCACCTTTATTAAGTTTCAAATTTCTATTTTGGCACCTGAAGTTTCTTTTTAAGTTTATAAAGAAGAGGATAAAATGGATTTTTTAGGTATTCCTTATGGAATTGTCCCTTTTCTTATACCATTATCAGTTTCTTTTTCAAAAAAAAAATATTAGGTAGACCCATTAACAATGAAATATTTGATGACATATAGGATTAATTATTTTGAAGCTAAAACATTATGTATTTTAGGGGACCAGTCATGATTTGGTCATGCTATTACTTGTTGGAATTTATGGTTGGATAAAAATAATAGAATTTTTAAGAACAAATCTCATAATCAAGCTATTATTGCTTTTCTTTTAGAATGTTTTATAGACATGTTTCTCATTATGAAAAGTCTCAAGTATGGAAAAGAGGTGCTACCCATTTTATTATACAATTTGAATATACATGGAAGGACCATCTATGATAATCAAGTTAACTTAAACGATCTATGTCAATCTATGGTAAAATAGAAATATCCAAGATTTGGGTTCATCAAAATTATTTTTTATGGTGCTTCCAAAGTAAATCCAAAAAAATATGATATAGGTAGTGTTTCTCAAAATAAGGAAGGAAGAAAATTCTTCTTACTTAGAATAATATAAAAATTTGACTAAATATGTAGATCCCATGCCACTTCTTGTAATAATTCAAATTGCTATTGAAAAAGGATGGAAATATATTTGAATTGAGAACTCATAAATTCTTAATGCTATCAAGAAAAATAGATGTGTCATTTGCATAAAAAGAGCATTATTATTTATGTCCATAAAAAAATGCGAAAAATTGCATAAAAAAGAATATTATTCTTTATGTCCATAAACTATTGGAGGTAAATGTTAACATATCTTTAGAGAAAGAAATCAAGTACCAAATGTGTTAGCCAATCACAATATTGAAATTCATCATGGTGAAGTTTGCATTTTAGAATACAACTGGTTCATAATGAAAATGATATCAAATAGTTGATTACAAAAATATAAAAATTCAAGGAAGATTAAGAATATCTTTAATAAAAAGATAAATAATAAGTAAATTTAATAAAATGACATATTAAATATGATTAAATATATTTTTTTATTGGTTAAAATAAGAGGTTTTGAAAGAGTCCCTTAACCTTTTACAACAAGAAAGGAGCTAGTAGAACAATCTCCTGAAAATGGAAGGGAGAAAAACAAGAGATAAAACCAAAACAAGGAAATACCTTGGAACAACCAAATTAAAGAACATAAATTCTTATCAAGGTTTGTCACACCTTACAAGGATCTTCACTTGTTGAAGTATGAGAATAATTTTTTCAAGGTGTAGATATTCACTTGTAGAGGGATATTTTATGAAATTTTATTTGTCAAGAAGGTGAAGAGTGGATTGGACACAATTGGAATTTTTAGTATTCGCTTCCTTTTTTATCAGGTCATGGAAAAAGGATCTTCCTCTCTTTTTCCACAACCAACATAAAAAAATATTTTTTTTTGGTTTCTCGTGAAGGGTTGAGAGGGGGAGGTCTTAGATGGAATATTTTTCTCAAGGATAGGATTAGAGAGGGGAGGTTTGACGAGGATAAAAAGCCATATAGAGGGTTCAAAAAATACTTAGGGAGGATAAGGGTTTGGAAGGGGTTGAGAGGTGCCCTGGATTTAAATAAGAGATGCAAAAAGTTGACTTGTTTTCGTACTTAGTATCTTGGATTTTGTTACCAATATCTAACATGAGCTCAATGGAGGATAAAATCTCAGATTCAAGCTTGGTATTTATGCACAATATGGTGTACACCATTCGAGATTTATCTTTGGTTGTAAGGTTAAAATCAATGAGTTTGGTAATAGACCTTGCTATACCTCAAATACTATCATCATGCCAATAGCCCTTGATAGTTTCTAGATGCAAATAATATTAGAAAATTAAACTAGATTTGAAACATATGACATATTTTATCTTCTGCATCAATTGTCAGATTTTTCTAGATTTTATTGTACTTGCATTTATTACCGGTAGCTCGTGATCTGACTTCAATTGTTTGGAAATTTCATTGGAATTAGGTTTCTATTTAATGTGTGTTAGTGTGTAGGTGAGCCTTTCCTACACTTTCTTTCATCTATGGCTCTATATATAGGATTCCCTAGTATTAGTTCAAGAGTGAAGGGGAAGAGGAGCAGAAGAGGATATAGGTAGAAAATCTGAAGGAAGACTTCAAAGATTAAATACCTAAAGCTACAATGTTCAGACCCTCCTATGAAAGATTACCCTGCAAAAACGTAGGCTGATTTGCAAATGTTTGTAAAGCTTTTGGATGAAGAATCTAGTAGAAGGATTTGAATTAAGCATTGTAAAACTACAATCACAATATTTTTGTTATTTTAGTCAATATAATAAACATATTTGTGTATTTGAGCTTTTGAATGGTTAAAATACTATTCAGTTGAATTTTTGCCCATTCTGTGGTGAAAAACCTTTTGGAGGATCTAAAATATAGTTGGGCGAATGTATTTATTTGTTTTTGATGAAATTTAAGTTGGACGATTATTTTTGTTTAATCCCACCAAGGCGAAAGGTTGTAAATCTGACCCAAGTGATTGTTTGTTACTTTTTGCCACTCCTTAGGTGGGTTTTTTTAGTGTCACTTTGGGCGGATGTGAGTCAAAACCCCACCCAATTTGGGTGGTACTTTCCCAAAGATTATTTTGTTGGAATTTTAATTAAAACCTATCCAAAATATTTCTTCTATCTTCTGCTTTAGAAAAAATCCTACCATGACTAAATTTCATCCATCTGATTTTTTGCTTCCATCTTACTCTTGTAAGTGCATCCACCTGCTCTTGTAATATTTTAAATTGGTATAAGAGCTAGAACCTACCCATGGAAGATAAGAAGTAATGGATTTAAATAGTAATTCATTGCAATTGTAGATCTCACGATTCAATGGTAAGAATTATGATTACTAGAGCATTCAGATGAAGATCCTATTTGGATCTCAGTAGCTATGGGACTTGGTGTAGAATGGCTATGTAGAACCAAAATATGTAGCAGCATTAAGTGCTCTCTCCTAAGTAGAGTTAGATCTATTTAAGGAGAACCGAAATAAGGACCAGAAGGCATTATTTTATATAATGCAAACAGTTGAGGAGACCATTTTCTTGAGAATTGTAGCAGTAACCAAATCAAGTGAGGCATGGAATATTCTTTTCAGCTACTTCTAGAGCACCATAAAAGTAAAGTTGGTGTGGTTGTAGATGTTGATAAGGGAGTTCAAAAATTTGTATATGAGTGAGTCGAAGTCCACAAGCGACTTCTTTATCTAGACTATGGGTATCATCAACTTGATGAGGTTGAATAGTGAGAGTGTCGAGAACCAAAGGATAGTGGAGAAAATACTAAGGATCCTACCAATAAGGTTCAACTCAATTGTGATAGCGATTGAAGAATCGAGGTATTTAACAACCCTATTAATAGATGATCTCTACAAACACATGAGTAGAGGCTGAGTCGTTCATCTTAATCCTCATTAGAGCAAGAATTCAAGATGCATGTCTAATTTTAAGATAATAGTAGAAGAGAAGAATCCCACCAGAATGCTTTATGTTCTTAAGGAGGAAGATAAAAGAGTAATAAAGCTAAGCATGGAAGAGGCAAGAAGATATGAGGAAGGTCAAACTCCAATGATGAAGAGACCAGATGCAACTTCCATCAAGTAGGAGGAAGAGGTAATGGTAGAAATCAAGAATGAGGATCAAACCAAAGGTATGACAAATCTAAGATCCAATTTTATTACTGCAAGAAATTCAACCAGTTTAGTTATGACTGTAGAAAGAAATTTGCCAAGGATACAAGTAGTAATCCCACTATAAAAATAAAAATGAAAATGCAGAGTACAAAGATGTTTGTGGAAATATTCTATTAACTTGCAATGCTGATGAAGAGAGGCAAAAGAGTACCTGGTATCTCGATAGTGGGTACAACAACCACATATCTAGGAATAGAGAGATGTTATCATAGCTGGATGAAACCATCAAATTTGAGGTGAATATGGGAAACAACAGCAAGGTACTTGTCATGGGTAAAGGAAAAATTATAATCCATACCAGGCATGGTGAAAGGAAAAATTATAATCCATACCAGGCATGGTGAAAGGAAGCAAATCAAAAATGTGTATTATGTGCTTGGGTTGAAAAATAATTTGCAGAGCATTGGATAGCTTATGCAGAAAGGGCGCACTATTCAATTTAAGAATGGAGCCTATATCATTATATACAAATATAATGGGCTCATATAAAATGTGGATATGATAAATAATAAGATGTTTCCCCTATGGATACAAAATGATCTGCTATTTTCATTCAATGTAGTTGTGAAATATGCTACCTGGTTGTGGCATCTCAGATTTGATCACCTGAGTTTCAATGGCCTGAACTTGCTACACAATAAACATGTGATGAAGGTTTTACCCCTTATAGAGCAACCCAATAAATTTTATGAAGGTTGCCTAGGTGGTAAACAGCACAGGGATGTGTTCCCTACCGAACAATCATGGAGAGCTTCCTAGCCATTGGAGCTAGTGCATTCAGATATTTGTGGCCCAATGCAAACCAACACATTTTCTAGGAATAAATACTTCCTAACTTTATAGATGAATTCAGTTGAAGAACATGGATATATACCATCAAGCAAAAATTAGAAGCTTTCAGCAAATTCAAGGAGTTTAAGGCCCTGGTTGAAAAATAGAGCGACTATTATGTGAAGACTCTTAGAATAGATTACTCATCTCTAATGAATTACATAATTTTTTCAAAGTAAATGGAATCCAAAGGTAGTTCATAGCCAGATACACACCACAAAATAATGGTGTTGTAGGGAGGAAGAATAGGACCATTATGGAGGTGGCACAGAGCATGCTGAAGGCAAAGGCATTGCCACATGAGTTTTTAATATAAGTTGTATGTTGTGCAGTTTATCTAATGAATAGATGTACCACAAAGAGTGTAAGGACAAGATTCCTCAAGAGGTATGGAGAAACCATAAGTCGAGTGATGCTCACTTACGAGTTTTTGGGTGCATAGCATATGTACATGTTCCATATGAGAAGAGAAAGAAGTTGTATGAAAAGGTAGAGAAATGCATATTAATTGGCTATAGTGAAGAATAAAAGGCTTACAGGATGTATAATCCTATCACAAAGAAATTGGTTATAAGTCAAGATGTGAAGTTCCTAGAAGATGAAGCATAGAACTAGAAATTCAAGACTGGCCAGTCAGAGCCAAAAATTATTGAGTTTGAGGACTTAGAAGAAAATAGAGTGCATCTGCTTGTATCTTCAAACAGTACTACCAATGCCAGCAGTAGCACTACCTCATCATCATGACCACCTCCACTTGCAACAAGGATCTCCAACTTGAAGACATCATCAAATACAAGGAGCTTGCAATATATTTATGAGGTAACTAGGAATGAAAATGATGAAGAACATTTTAATTTTGCTTTATTTTCTGAGTGTGATCCAATTTTATTTTAATATGTAATTAAATATAAGAAATTGGTGAAAGCTATGGATTATGAGATAGAAGCCATAGAAAAAAATCAGACCTAGGAATTAATGGATCTTCCAACAGACAAGAAGACCATTGGAGTAAAATGGGTATATAAAATATAGTTTAAAACACAAGGTGAACTTGATAGGCATAAAGTTAGATTGGTGGCAAAATATTACAAACAAAAGTTAGGGATTGACTATCATGATGTATATTCACTTGTAGAAAGACATGACAGTAAAAATGATCCTGGTATTGGTATCCCAAAAAATTTGGAATGTTTACCAAATGGATGTCAAGTCTGCCTTCCTGAATGGAGTGTTGAAATAGGAGGTCTACATAGACCAACCACCCGGCTATGAGTTGGAAGGGGAAGAAGGCAAGGTCATAAAATTAAATAAAGATTTGTATGGGTTGAAGCAAGCACCTAGGGCTTGGTACAACAAGATTGATGCATATTTTCAAGAAAATGGGTTCATCAAATGCCCATATGAGCACACCCTCTACATGAAGATAAATGTAGAAGGGAAAATGATAATTGTCTGCTTGCATGTAGATGATATGATTTATACTGGCAATAGAAATATATTATCTAAAAAGTTTAAAAATACCATGAAGGATTTTGAGATGATGAACTTAGGCTTGATGAAGTATTTTCTTGGTATTGAAGTTACCCAATTTGTGGATGGTATCTTCATTTCATAGGGAAAATATGCAAAATATGTCCTAAAGATGTTTAATATGGAGGACAAAAAACCTGCCATCACACTAGTTGTAATAGGCCTAAAATTGAGCAAGAATGATTATGGTAGCAATGTTGATCCAACTTGCTTCAAAAGTTTAGTTGGAAGTATGATGTATTTGAATAAAACTAGACCAGACCTGATGTTTATAGTGAGTTTAATTAGAATATTTATGGAAGAACTAAAGAACACTCACTTGTAGGCAGGGAAGAGAATACTACGATATGTCAATGGGACCAAAAATCATGAAATTTACTATGCCAAAAAAAATAGTTTGAATTGGTTGGCTATAGAGATAGCGACAGGGTTGGCAATATAGATGATTGAAAGAGCACTTCCGGTTATGCATTCCATCTATGATCAGGAGAAGTTTTGTGGTTATCGAAGAAGCAACCAATTATTGCGTTGTCATGCTAAAGTAGAGTATGTTACTGCCACTTAAACCGCATGCCAGGTAGTTTGGCTGAGAAAATTTTTAGGTCAGCTAAATCATCCACCAGAAGGGGTAACAACTATATTTTATGATAACAATTTTGCCATAGCAGTATCGAAGCATCCACTATTTCATGATAGGACCAAGCAAATCGACATCTAGTACCATTTCATTAGAGAAATCATGAAATATAACAAAATTGAATTATTGTTTTGTAGGTCCAAAGACTATGTTGCAAATATTTTTACAAAAACTTTGAAGGAAGAGGATTTTAATAGGCTGTGAGAAATGCTCAGTGTCAAATTTTTTATGAAATTTGGTTTAAAGTAAGATGTTAAAAAATTAAACCAGATTTGACACCTCTGATAGATTTCATCTTATGCATTAATCACTGAAATTCATTAGATTTTATTGTACTCGCATTTATCACTCGTAGCTCGCGATCTGACTACAATTGTTTATGAAGTCCGCTGGAATTAGATTTGCATTTAATGCGTGTCAGTGTGTAGGTGAGCCTTGCTTGCAATTTCCTCCATCTGTGACTCTATATATAGGAGTCCCTAGTATTAGTTCAGGAGTGAAGAGGAAGAGAAGGAGCAAAAGAGGAGATAATAAAAAAATCTAAAGTAAGACTTTAAAGACTGAGGACCTGAAGTTGTAGCATTCAGACCCTCTTATGAAATATTACCCTGCAACAATGTAGGCTGATTTGCAGATGTTTGTAAAGCTTCTAGAAAAATAATCATCCTATAAAAGGCTTTGTAGTAAGCATTGTAAAACTACAATCACAATATTTTTGTTATTTTAGTCAATATAATAAACATACTTTTGTATTTGAGATTCTGCATTGTTAAAATACTATTTAGTTGAATTTTTGCCCCTTTTGTGGTGAAAAACCTTTTGCGGGCCTAAAATATAGTTGGGTGAATGTCTTTATTTATTTTTGACGAATTTTTTTGTTTAATCCTACCAAGGTGGAAGGTTGTAAATCACGCCCAAGTGCTTGTTTGTTATTTTTGCCACTCCTCAAGTGAGTTTTTTTGGCATCGCTTTGGGTGGATGAGTTCCAAAATCCCATCCACTTTGGGTGGTACTTTCGCAAAACATCTTTGGGCAGAATTTTAATAAAATCCGCCCAAAATATTTCTTTCGCATTCTGCTCGGTAAAAACTCCTATCGTGACTGAGTTTCATCGTCCACATTTTTGCTTCCACCACGCTCCTATAAGTGCATCCGCCCGCTCTTGTAATCTTTCAAATAGGGGCAGAGTTGATGCCTTAAAATTTGGGATCAAAGTTAGGGGATCATCTTCTAAGAAAGAGACTTCTTCTACTATTGAACTAGGGCCCTCCAAATAGGATTTGGCTTGAATCCTCGACATTGTTTAGCTTAATGAAGAAAAACCCTCTGGGAATGACCACAAGTTCCATATGCTCAAAGAGCTTCCATTTAGTAAAGGCCCACCTTCTGATGGTTTCCATGTCAAGACGAGAACCAATAAATTTGTCGGTAAATGAAAAGAAATCATGATATATAGTCATGAAAGTGATCTTAGAGGCGACTCTCAACTTGCCTTCGATAGGGAGCAAGTCAAATGAACCTGTACCAAAAAGGACTGAAGAAGGGGAAGGTTGAACTTTGTTGGCAAAGGATAAAGGAGCGTTCACTAGGTGGGGGGATCAGGAGGACCCACCCCAATGCCAATGGCAACCAACCCAACCAACAACATGGTATCAAGTCCTACACCTATTCTAGTAAATTCCAAGCCTTACACCTAACAAATAGTAAAGCCACACCTATGATCCAAGAAGATCTCATGATTATTGGAAAACTTCCACCATAGCCAAATTCAAAATCCTCCAAGCAAAACTCCATAACAAAACATTTATTTGAAATTAAAATTTGTATGATACATATCATCATTGATTCAACTTAAAAACATATTGTTATTACCATACATTACATAAGGATAAACTTAACATTCCAAAGAAAATTCTAACCAATATTATTTCTCAATACATCATCTTATTAATATATAAATATAATTATAATAATATTTTTATAAAAAAATATTAAATCTTAAATATATATTAGCATTGAACATATTAAACCATCATATTGCTCACTTTGCGTCCGCTACTATGAGAAGATTATGTTGTGACATCTTACAATAAAGTATATATGTATCTCCTAAGATTTAAATTTTAAAATTTATATATAAAATATATAAAAATATACATATTATAACATAGTGTATATTTTATTAAAATTTATATAACTATAATATTTAGTTTAATATATATAATTTAAATATTAAATATCAATAACTAAACATACATAATAATCAAAATTTTGTAAGATGTTGAATTTTTTTTTACAATGGTAAAAGAATTACACAGTAGGGTTTTAAATGTCCTCAACATCCGTCAAATGTGTGGATGAAAGGTTTGGAAAACGCGATTGCTAGAAAGAGGAGGTGACCAGCTTAACCTCGTCCAAACGCGATTGCTAGTAAGAGGAGGTGACCAGCTTAACCTCGTGGGCGTCATATAATAATTAAAACAAATAAATCACAAGAGTTGGTATGTCATTATCCAAAGCAAAAGGTTTATAGCTCCTAAATCGAGAGGAAAAAGATATCCTAATGGTTGAAGAAACAGTCTGCAATGGTTGGCGTGTACATATATACAAACAATACTTCTACGTCTCACTGCATCGCAACCTTTAAAAGACACTAATTTCGTTTTATAAAATTTAATATATTTAAACGGTATATCTCACATAGTATGAAGTGTTCTTCAAGCAAAGATAAATGAATTTATAATCCATTCCAAGCTGCAATTTATATCAGATAATTATGTTGATAGAAAATGTTTTCTGCAGTTTTTAAAAACCACTTCAAGTTATCCAATATAAATACTTTATTTACACATGTTTGATTACAAAAATATATTTTATTTTTAACAATTGATCACAGGTTAAATTATATCACTTTTTTTTTCCATCATAGTTTTAAATTATGGTGTGAACATTATAACCTTCATCTCGTGGTGAGGGATCCTAGTGACTCGGGATTGGTAAGGGCACATTGATTCAGGTTAGACTACTATCTTTGCCCAGATTGGGCATACTTCTTAAGTTTGAATTTAGGTCTACTCTTGATAAGTGCTCAACATCATCCATATGTACCACTATCTAGAAGGAAGCCATACTAAAAAAAATTTATTCCATTGCAAAAAATTTCATTCAACGAAGCCAAACTCACCTTCGGCTAATACAAAATCAAATATCTATGCAGATCCAGGAATATCTTTACGAAACAGTAAAGTACCGAATCAAGGGATCGAAACAACTCAAATCAGCCATTTATGTTGGCTAGAACATCGAATTTGAATACCTTACAACACAGACAATTACTCTTATTTTTTCTAGTTAAATACTATCCGATGCAAGAGAAACCGCTGTTCTCCTATCAAAGAAGCATATTAGTAATGGAACATTAACATTTAAGATGTCTACTTTATTTTGTACTTTTGGATGTTTTATTTTCTTCCCTGCACATTCTTCTCTTTATATCGATTTTGTTTTATTTTATTCATTTATTATTATTTTTCTAAGTGATATTAAATATAACGAGTAATACAACTTCAATCCACCCTTAGTAACAGGTCTCCTCATGATTGGAACTCATATCTATAAGATATGAACAAACCATGAATGTTCCAAACATAATGGAACAAATCTCGGCATAGTAACAGGTCTCCTCATGATTGGAACACAGATCAATACGATATCAACAAACCATTGGAACTCAGATCAATACGATATCAACAAACCAATGGAACAAATCTCGGCATAGTAACAGGTCTCCTTATGATTGGAACACAAATCAATACGATATCAACAAACCATTGGAACTCAGATCAATACGATATCAAAAAACCATTTGGATGTTCCATATAATGGAACAAAACTTGATTTAAAGGGGTTTTTGAAAGGGTTTCCTCAATTTTATATATACAGTCAAACTTTCAACTATAATAACAATCTTCAAAATATTATACCTATTAGGAATAATCGATAGTTTAATTTTTAATAACCATAATGATTCCGGAGAGAACTTAGAAAAGCACAATGTTTTGAAGGCAAAACAAACTCTAACAAACTCTGGTCAAAGGGCAAAGCAAGACCAAACACCCCTTCCAACGAGAGCCAAATGAATAAATGGATGTCCGACTCCTCCTTACAAAAACAAAGCATCATGAGCCTCTTTCCTAGCAAGGGAGACTACATTATTCGGGACATCGTTTTTCCACCCCGAAGAAGCAACACAGTGGACACCATGGTTGGCCAGCATATAGGCCGGCCAGTACATTCCCCTCACGGAACACATGGCGAATGTTCACCTGTTCAAAAGCGTACATCAATCTCCTAACTAGCTTCGATAATAAGATTGAGAACGTTCCAACAAGGTGTACACTCCCGTTTCAGCATCTTGATTATGTTCAAAGAGTCGCCTTTGATTTTCACATTTTGACAGCCAGCATCCGCTAACAATTTTACCCTATATAAACAGTGCAAGCCTCCGCGAAGTGTGAAGACTGGGAATCAAGGGGTTCAACAAATGCCATGAGGATGTTGCCATTCTAGTTTTGCACAATGCCTCCTGCTCCAGCTTTGCCTGGGTTACCCTTTGAGGCCCCATCGAAATTGAGTTTCAGCCAATTGGAAGCCAGATGGGTCCACTCAGGTTTGGAGGGCGCCGAGGAAGAAGGCTCCAACCCAATTTAAATTCCAAATCAACTTCGTTGTAGAAGGCCGCCTTGGACCGTTTAAGACATTCTCCATGTTAATAATCTTAATACCCACCCTGACAGCATCGGTCTCAACGTTATTAAAAGCACGGGCATAATTGAGATCAACAAATGTAATGACAGGTATTAATATCGAAATCTCGTGACATTCAGTCTGTCTTGAACGAATTTATTGAATGAAAAATTGATATGAACAAATGAATCGACAGATATGAATATCAATGTCTTGTTAATTTGAGTCCGTTCTGACCTACCTGATATCTGTGTTGAATGGAATTCAAAGGGGATTGCAGGTGCTACATCCAGGAAACGAATGTAAGCTGCAAGTGCTTCAATCCATGCCCTCAATCTCTTCTCAATATAGTCAGGATCTTCCATATGCCCATTAAAATCAATCAACTCTGCAAACTTAGCAAAATCAAAACAATCAGCACATTCAGATTCCCTGCATCCTGTCTTCTCCTGCTTTTTACATTCACAATTTGCATCTGAATCCTCTTCCAATACCTTTTCCTTTGCATCCACCATGAGATGCGATGGTTTCTCGAGTACCAGCTGCTCCGCGCTTCTGTAATCCGCGCCCAACATGGCCAATGCTTCGACCGATATCTTATGTTCAACATCCATTGTTGAAAGAAAAAAAAAAAAAAAAAATATTAATCCCCCTAATTGTCCTACACAATTCTTTGCTTGTATTGATTGTCTCCTTATATACTTTTGTAATAATCAAACTAGATTTTTTGGTCTCTTTCCTTGCCGTGGCCTGATTTTTTGTCTCAGAATTTTCCCAAAAAAGACATAGGCGGCCAAAATATATAATTCCCTTGTAGGCTTGAAGCCAAGGCGAGGTATGCTCGAATCCGCGTGCAGTTTCTAATGAGCGTAGGTTACGTACACGTAAAGCTTCGTACACATCCAGGAAAAGACGTACGTGGAATTACAATATTAGAGAATTGCATCGAAGGCAATAGGACTAGGAAGCGGGTGACGTGCTGCTTGGAGTGGTAAAATCTGGATGTTATTTGAGGAGTGATTGCTCACTCTCTCTAGGTTGCAACTGACCTAAGGCGGCTGAGTAGTGACTTTGCGAGTGCAGCCAAGGTGGTGGTGGACGATATGGCTTAATGCGGTCACGCTTTTTGTTGGTGTAAAAGATGTAAAAGATTTTTGTTGGTGTAAAAGATGTAAAAGATGAAGTGATCTATGGGAAACATTTTGGTGTAGCATTCATCTTTCTAGATGTGTTTTATATAGGTTATATCTTCTTGAGGACCATAAAAAATGTGAATGATCTAGTTTAGATTTGTTCCCATTTCTTTAAGATTTTAAAAATCTTTATCGGAGATATAATCATCAGAAATGTATTTGATCATGGCCGTTTGCAATGTAATTTTCAAAAAAGCCTCATTTAGATAAGGCGCAAAGAAAGGATCCAAATACTCATTATCACTATCGTCACAATCATCATAATCGTCACTCTCCTCATTTTCATACTCAAGAGTAAGTCGTTGGAATGCATGCTCGAAAGAGGAGTTTGAGGTGGATGGTATATATCCTAGGCTAGAGCGATCATGAACTTATCGATATTCAAGCTCAATGATGTGATGTGGATCCTGCTCATGTCGTCCAAGGCCGAATCCCTGCTAGTTAACCCTACAAAAATATTGCAAAGGAAAATCTGGGTTGGATAGATATTCTAGATTGGCACAAAATGGTTTTATGGGTTCCTCATTAGGAGGAGGTGGATTGGACGAGGAATCCACTCCCCCATATACAAAGTTGATATGATTAGGTTCAAAACCCATTATGTACACTACACCTATAAATAAAGGTGGGTCGCGTGGGTTATCGTAATCTCTAACTGATTGGATAGGTGATGTGACTGAAACACTTTCAATTATGTACTCATTAATACCTGGATTGGTGAGATGAACTACAACTTGGGCCGGCTAGGGTGTGGATGGTTTAGGTTCTACGGTGAATGCTTTTGGTGGCTCATATGGAGGTGCTAGTTAACTCGACGAGGGTGCTTCTCAGATAGGTGACTCTATCTGTGATACAATGGATCGTGAGGTTTGAGCTGGATTTGGTTAGATGGGGTTGTTAGTAGTGGGTGGAGTTGGTTGGGTTGAAAAGGTGAAAGGTGTTTATGAAGTGGGTGGTGCAGTTAATGAAATGGATGGTTGGTTAGCGGGATGATCAGGTGTGGTAAAAAAAAGAAATGAGGTGGATGAGGGTTGACTTGGTTTGGCGCTTTGGGATGCAAAAGTGTGATCTACTATTAGCAAGACCTCTAGGATGGGTACTTTTAATGAGGTGGTATTAGTTGGTGTGGATCAGATGATGAAGGGATTAATTTAAAGGTGGGTGGATTGAAGCAATGGCTCATAGAGATTTTATATCAAGTTGCAATATTTAAATGGCTCAGTATCAGCTTGGATGCAATGGACTTTACCCTCGTGCACATATTTTAGACATTGGTGTAATGTCGAGGGCACACACTTAATTTCCCTAATACAAGGATGTCCAAGAAGTATGTTATATTGCATAGTCCCTTCCAATATGTGGAAGAGTACATCGATAGTATTTACTCCACGATGACAAGTAGAACTACGTTCCCCACAGTGGAACACAAAGCATCATTAATCACCCACAGGATGAATGTGGATGTTGTAATGTGGGATGACGGTAGGTTAAGATGCTTGATGGTTTGTGTGGTGATGAGGTTGATGGAGGAGTCGATATTGATGGGCACTCTCTTAAATGATTTTTTATCAATATGGGTGACAATATGTAATGGAGGATCTGGTAATTTCGATGATACATTTTTCTCCTCAAAGTCATAGAATGCTATTGAGGGCTCCATGCAATTTTGGACACTCCCCATAAAGGTGTTGAAGGAATTAGGATCCTTCATTTGAAGTTCGATGGAATTTAGAATTTTTGTCAATGCCTCACAATGTAGGGGAGATTGTTGTATTATCTCATATATTGATAGTTTGGTCAATGCTATTCTTAGGTTCTATGTCAACTGACTTCTCAAGGTAATGATTTGGATTATGGATGGGTGAAGTTGGAATGGTTGGGCCTAGATGTATGGGCACACTAGGTTGTGCTACAGGAGCTGGTGTTGCTTGGGTTGTGCAATTCGTATGTCTTTACCTATGGGTGACTACACTGATAACCCTCATAAAATATTGGTATAGTTATGACACATGATTAACTTGGTTGGGAGGAACTGTAGAAGCTGATGCTCTCATTGCTTGTTGATTTTCCTCATCATGAAGCAAAGGTGTCTGATATATCCCAAGGTTTTGATTAGGTTGGGCTAACGGATTGTCAACTTTGATCTTCCTCGCTTCTAATAAATATTGCATAATACATTTAAACCCATTGCAAGTTTTGATGTCATGCCCTTTCTACTGATGAAATATGCAGTATAAATGCTCTCTGTAGCTTTTTAATTTTAGCTTATTCGGATCTTCAGGCTTCATTTTTTATAATGTGAAGTCCTATGCCACATACAACTTCTAGAAAATTCATGAATAGGGTTCAAGTAATGGAGTGTAATTGTGTTTGGGCCTGAAATGATGTTTTTGACTCTCTACAGGTTGAACTTGGTTCTACGACTGTTGTGGGGGTGGAATCGTTTGATAGTTATGTTGTTGTGTTGTTGTTTTTGTTGTTGGAGTTGTTGTACTTGGACTTGGGCTTGTTGGATTTATTATGAAGGTTGGCCCAAGACTACTTGATTAACCTGAGTGGCCTTGGACTGGTCATGGTTATTCCCCTTTTGATTCTTATTTTTCCATTCTTTCTTTTTGGGTTTGATCTTGCCCTCTTGAATTTTTATCTCTTCAATTACCTAGGCCTGGTTGAGTGCTTCTTCGAATATTTTGTACTAATGTAACTATAAGAGCAAGGAGATAGGCTTGGTACAACTCCTTGTGAGCATTCAGGTTAACTCCGCCATAGGGAGGAAGAATGGCAATTTGGTCATGACTGCCCTCTAGTGATTTCTAAAATCATAAATTGATTCATCATCATATAATTGTAAGTTAAGAAAATCGATCAATGTGGTCTTATTTCTAATGTTCAGGAGAACTGCTCCAATAATTAATCTAGTAGTTGCTCGAAAGTATAAATACTTTGATGCAAAATGTGGTTGTACCAATCCAAGGTATATTCTCCAAACATTTGAGGAAAAGTATGGAGTATGAATGCATCATTGTTCCTAATCCTGAAGCATGCATTAATAAATCTATTGACATGCTCTCGATGGTCCTCATTCCCCTTAAAATTTTCAAACTTTAGTATTTGAAAGTCTACTGGATATGGCCATGATGGTATCAAAGCATGAATTGGGTGATTCAGTAGATACCCCAAGGTTGGTTTTTGGTATTGCATACTAGGTGTTTGCATGTCTAGGCTATCAATATGACTCTCTAAGAATTGGAACTTAGGATACTCTAGAGGGTTAAAACTATGTTTGGTTTATTGCTACTGGTAGTAATGTGCACCATTAGTGGGGTTCTAGTGATGTGGGATGTTAACATGGAATAGATTATGATATTGTTGTTGATGAGGGATTTGATTGTGATGATATGATGGGGTTATGTTGGCATGTTGACCTGAAGAGTTAGCATACATTTGCTAAAATGGATTGATTGTTATGGTTTTGGTTGGGGGTGCAACACCCAAGATGGATCTTGGGTGAAAAAGGTGTTTTGAATGGATCTTTATGGTTGGCTTTTATCTATCCTCTATGGCTAGTGCTACGAGTTAAGATTAATTATTTTTTTAGCATTATCTAGAATCATTTGTTGTAGATGCAAGAATGCTTGTTGCAAGGCAACTAAATATGAGGATGGTATGGCCATGTATGAGGTGGATGGTTGGTTTGGTTGCATAAAAACCATGTTAGTGAATGTAGGTGGATGATACATGGCAAAAGGTGTTCTCGTTGAATGGTGGATGCTATGAGGCATGAGATCTATGGATGTAGTGGATGACATGTATGCAAGGACCTACAAGGTTGTATTGACATGGGTTTTGTACATGGGATTGGTGTAGGTGATGTTTTGGTTTGGTAAAATAAAGGGTTGTTGGTTAGATGATGATGGTTTATTATCAGCTAGGGTGGTAGTATTCAGTTCAAAAAGTAGATTTGTGAATATTATGGTTGACTGTTGTGGTTATGAGAAGATGGCTTCCTACTAAGGTGGATGAAAGGTGTGGGGTGGAATGCTAAGCGATGGCAATGATGGAAATACCATACTAGTTTCATTCAGGTATAGCCTAACGACATTCATGTCAACATATGTGACACAACTATTCATTGACATAAGTGGTTCACTCCTAGGAGTCTCAAGAATGGTGGTATGAGTAGCCCTATGCATACCATCTATATATAAAATAGAGGCACTACTAGAGGACCCTACATTTAGGTTCTAGGATATATTAGGGACTACAGTAACTTGCGCTACCACTAAAGTGTTAGGTGCCTGACAAGACTAATATGGATCCATGGAAGGAGACAACTGACTCTGAACTAGGGCTAATTTTTTAGACTGACCACAAGTTGTTGCCATAAGCTATGGATGGGATGAAATATAAAATGTGTATGTAGGTGTGAGCATGTGATGGAAGCACAAAGCAAAACAACATGCAAAGCAAACAAACAAACAAGTTTGTGTTCCTAAATTTGTGCAAAGTTTGATTTTTTTTTTATTTTTGAAAATATTTTTATTTTTTTGAAGTTTTTAGGTAAAAATAAAAATTAATGTGCAAATATTTTGCCCTAAAATTAGTCTACAGATTTTACCTAGACGCTATCATACACTAACCCGATGATGAAGTCCAAGTTCTAAAACCCACCAGGACTTGGATATGAAACCCAAATCTAACGAGGGAGCCTAGGTCCTACAAGCCCTCACCCAGTCCACCATGAGTAGTGATACACCCTTTGAAGAGGTTTCTACAACTTAGAATGTTATTGGAGCTGGTATTAACCAAGTAATAGGGTAAATATGTTGGGGGTTTGTGTTGAATTCCAACCTTATCCAATGTTCATGTGAGTGTGTGATGGCTTCATTTATTATTGTGTGATGCAATCTAACATGTAGTTTTGTTTATTACCTAATGCAGAAAGTAGAAAAAGACACTGTAAAAGATAGAAATAGATCAGGAGTCGAGTGGATAATTTAAGATGAGATCTACAAGAGTCTTTCAATACATAGCTAACCATCGATGAGTGGTTAGGAATGGTTAACCATAATTGTGTGGTTAGCTAACCATGTGCACACGTTTGGGAGTTTCCAATCGTAGACCCATAATTTTAGTTGTATGCCAAAAAAATAAGCAGAGTAGATCTGAAACCCTAAATGAGTGTGTTCCTAATCAAGCTATGCAGATGCTTTACTGACTAAGTTAAAATGTATATTCTTATATTTATTTTTGTATATATGCCTAGCCTAATGATCTAGATGCAAATAATGGAAAATAGGACATATATCCCTATTTAATCTAAATGCAATGCTATAGCTAAAATAGAGGAAAAATAGTTTAAGGTGTACAGACCTGTTATCTTTTTTCTGCTCCTTCCAGTACATTCAACCATCGATATGTGGTTCCATAGTGCTCCAACTACCAATGCGTAGTTTCGTAGATGTCCAACCATTGGTGCATGGTTCCTTCGATATGTAACCATGAACTCATAGTTTATCAATCATAGGACCAAACCAAAATAAGCTCTGGATCTATTGATTTAGATTTCCAATATTTTCGTGCTCGAAATCTAGGAACCTACAACCATAGAAAAACACAGATTACTAATCATGTAATAGTAATTAGAAAATAAACATAAACCTTAGGGGGTCCCATCGTGATCATCATTGTTGTAGCTAAAATAATTTAACACTAACAAATTACACAAAACAAAAGAAGAAATTATTATCAAAATATTCTTTTATATTGATATTGATATAGGAGAGCTTTAATCTCCCAATTTTACAATGATTTTTAAATTTTCCCAAATGTGTTTGGGGAAATATTACAATGCTTCTGATCTCTCTTCAGAATATAATGATTTGATAGGAAAAGGGGGTCTTCCAAATCTTCAACAAGCTTCCGTGTCTTTTTCTCCTCAGCTATAACTTCAAAAAGGTGAGTGGGCTTCTAAATATCCAGTGAAGGAACCACTCCATCTTCAACATATTTCTAAATACCTATTTCCTGCACACATAAAAATACAAATGAGGATTTAGTAGAACATATATAAATACAGATAAGAACCCTCAAAATAATATTGTAGAAAATAGAGAAAACAAAACCAAATGCCTTGCTAAAATAAAACTCATTGATTGTGTTTATCATGTTTTTTTAGCTCTAGGAAATCATAGATTGACAGTTTGGATTGGTAAACCATGGACAAGCGGTGAAGAAACCATGCAAATGCGGTGAGGAAACTATGCAAGGATGATTTTGACTATGTAACTGTGGACGAGTGGTTTTGGTAGAATGGTAGAAGTCTCTAAAAGTAGGCTCTAAGGCTTCATATATCTATTCTCCTCGAGGTGCATGTGAGATCCTGATGCTATTTCGATAGCCAGATAGTATGTGTGTTTAGCCTCTTTTGGTTGGTGATGTGAAGGTGCCTTTATAGACCCCTTAGGATTTTGGAGGGAAAAGGGAGGTGGCAAGCTAGGATTTCCAAGTGGCAATCCAGGGCTACCACCTAGAAGGGGTAGTTAGAGTTTGTCACCCAAGGTGTCTCACTTAAATGGGGTGATGTGGCTGCAAGTGGAATGAGGTGTAAGGGTTGTCCCATGTAAAGGGGCAAAGGGGACATGGGTGTGTGAGATGTGGCAAGGGATGTTGGTGAGGTGGCTAGGACACATGTCTAGTTGGTAGACAAGGTATTCTAGGCTAATTTTCTAGATTTAATTAATTTGGAAAATATATTAATGTGCAGGATCCTATATGCCTAAGTTTAGACATAGGCATATAAAATATTATGCAAGATTTGTGATGTGGGGTGCAAATGAGGTTTTGTGGATGCCTAGGTTTTTGGTGTCTACAAAAATAATAAAATCGAAAAAAAAATCATTTGAAGCTAAAAATTAAAAATCAACCAAAAATGTATTAAGTAAATACAAATAAGAAAAAATATGTTGACTAGGAAAAAAGTTCTAGGATTTTTTTTTTTTTTGTATGTGGTAGGCCAAACAACCCTTTGTAGGTAATAGACTCTGAACATTGAAAGGATTATGTAGGCTTGGAAAAAATTCTTATAAAAAAAAAGTAAAAAATAAAATGAAGGTGGAGTAGGAGGATGTTGATGGTTTTGAAGAAGAAAGCCATTATTGTGGAACCAAAGAAATATTTTTCCACCAAGGAGGAGATGTAAAATTTTGGGAAGAAGGTATCAGTAGTGTATTTAGCCAAAATGACTTAAAAAAAAAAAAAAAAATAAGAGTAAATAAGTATATTTCAAAGAGCAATGAGCTAAATGAGGTCAAGAGCTAGAGCTAGAATGAAAGCCAAATCCCAATCTAGATTCAGACTCAAAGCCCAATCTAGATCTAAAGTAAGATCCCAATTCACGAGCCAAGTGCTATATACAAAAGACAACATGCACTTACCCATATATACATATACATGGCTTCCAACATCTTATAACTACAAATATAATAAGAGGGAGATACTAAATAATTATTATATTATTTGGATATTAGATAATTACTAAATTATTTATGTAATATTTGAAGAGGTAGAATACAAAGAGACATGTTGATTTCCAAAATACTAAAATTCTCTTGATACAATCAAGGAACATCGCATTATATAAGTATATGTACAAATCTATAGTCTAAAATACAATAAAAATTAAGGATTTAATTGCTAATATATTAGAAGTCATATTTTGATGTTACAATGGATGTGTCTCAAAATATAAACCACATGTAGCTTGATAGAGAAGTGCTGAATTTCATACATATAGTATTTTGATCCCAAAAACATTTTTTAGAGCAACAAATATAACTTAAGGATATGATGGACCTAAATATATGGAATTTAAGGTGACTTATAGTATCAATAGATATTTAAATGTATAAAAATTAAAAATAACTTATTATAAATATGGTCATAATGATTATTCAACTTATTTTAAACATTAATGCTATTTTAATTTTTTAATATTAATACAATTGAAACATTGATTATTCTACAAATAGTTTGACCAATGCTTGGTTGAATCCTTATCCTCTTATTTTTGATCCAAAATAGAAATTTTTGGCTTAGACATATTTAAATTACAAAGGTTCAAATGTCAAAATTATAATAATGTGAATAACAACTATAGATCAAGGCTTTCTATTAGCAAATGATATTCAAAGGATGCTTCAAGATTTGTTTGCTTCTTTTATGTGGAAGGATGAGTTAGTAGAATATGTTAAAATATGGTGAATACTTACTACAAATAGTACTTCCTACACCCAAATATTTCCCTTGGAAGAATTTTTGTTCACTGGAAGCCCTCCTTAAGACTCAAAATTAATTTTTTTAGCAATATAAAGTATGAATCTTAAAGGTGAGAGTGTATAAATAAGAGGATATAATATCTTTTTTAGGTGTTCCTTATGGAATTATACCTTTTCTTATACTATTATGAGTTGCTTTTTAAAACATTATATATTAGGTAGGCCTATTAACAATAAAATATTTGATGACACATAGGATTAATTATTTTTAAGCTAAAACATTATATATTTTAGGGTACTAGTCATGATTTGGTCATGCCATTACTTGTTGGAATTTATGGTTAGATAAAAATAATAAATTTTTTAAGAACAAATATCATAATAAAGCTATTAGTGCTTCTCTTTTAGAATATTTATAGATATGTTGCTCATTATGGAAAGTCTCAAGTATGGAAAAGAGGTGCTACCCACTTGATTATAGGATTTGAATATACATGGAAGGACCATCTATGATAATCAAGTTAACATAATGGATCAATGGCAATCTATGGTAAAATATAAATATCCAAGATTTGGGTTCACCAAAATTAATTTTGATGGTGCTTCCAAAGTAAATCCAAGAAAGGATGATATAGGTAGTGTTTCCCAAAATAAAGAAGGAATAAAATTCTTCTTACTTAGAATCATATGAAATTTTGACTAACTATGTAGATCCCATGACACTTCTTGTAATAATTCAAATTGCCATTGAAAAAGGACAGAAATATATTTGAATTGAGGAGAACTCATAAATTATTAATGCTGAGATTTGCATAAAAAATAGAATTATTCTTTATGTCCATAAACTAATGTGGAAATTACATAAAAATAACATTATTATTTATGTTCATAAACTATTGGAGGTAATATATTGAAAATGTTTATAGACATGTTGCTCATTATGGAAAGTCTCAAGTATGGAAAAGAGGTGCTTCCCACTTGATTATAGGATTTGAATATACATGGAAGGACCATCTATGATAATAAAGTTAACATAATGTATTTATTCCAATCTATGGTAAAATAGAAATATCAAAGATTTGGGTTCATCAAAATTAATTTTGATGGTGCTTCCAAAGTAAATCCAATAAAAGCTGATATAGGTAGTGTTTCTCAAAATAAGGAAGGAATAAAATTATTATTACATAGAATAATATGAAATTTTGGCTAACTATGTAGATCCCATGACACTTCTTGTAATAATTCAAATTGCCATTGAAAAAGGATGGAAATATACTTGAATTGAGGAGATCTCATAAATTATTAATGCTATCAAGAAAAATAGATGTGGGATTTGCATAAAAAATAGCATTATTCTTTATGTCCATAAACTAACATGGAAATTGCATAAAAAATAACATTATTATTTATGTCCATAAACTATTGGAGGTAATATCTTGAAAATATTTATAGACATGTTGCTCATTATGGAAAATCTCAAGTATGTAAAAGAGGTGTTACCCACTTGATTATAGGATTTGAATATACATGGAAGGACCATCTATGATAATCAAGTTAACGTAACGTATCTATGTCTATCTATGGTAAAATAGAAATATCCAAGATTTGGGTTCATCAAAATTAATTTTGATGGTTCTTCCAAAGTAAATTCAAAAAAAGCTGATATAGGTAGTGTTTCTAAAAATAAGGAAGGAATAAAATTTTTCTTACTTATAATAATATGAAATTTTGATTATCTATGTAGATCTCATGACACTTCTTGTAATAATTCAAATTGCCATTGAAAAAGGATGGAAATATATTTGAATTGATGAGAACTCATAAATTCTTAATGCTATCAAGAAAAATAGATGTGGGATTTGCATAAAAAATAGCATTATTCTTTATGTCCATAAACTAATGTGGAAATTGCATAAAAAATAACATTATTCTTTATGTCCATAAACTATTGGAGGTAATATCTTGAAAATATTTATAGACATGTTGCTCATTATGGAAAGTCTCAAGTATGTAAAAGAGGTGTTACCCACTTGATTATAGGATTTGAATATACATGGAAGGACCATCTATGATAATCAAGTTAACATAGAGGATCTATGCCAATCTATGGTAAAATAGAAATATCGAACATTTGGGGTCATCAAAATTAAATTTGATGGTGCTTCCAAAGAAAATCCAAGAAAAGCTTATATGGGTAGTGTTTCTCAAAATAAGGAAGGAATAAAATTATTCTTACTTAGAATAATATGAAATTTTGACTATCTATGTAGGTCCCATGATACTTCTTGTAATAATTCAAAATTCCATTGAAAAAGGATGGAAATATATTTGAATTGAGGAGAGCTCATAAATTATTAATGCTATCAAGAAAAATAGATGTGGGATTAGCATAAAAAATAGCATTATTATTTATGTCCATAAACTAACGTGGAAATTGCATAAAAAATAACATTATTCTTTATGTCCATAAACTATTGGAGGTAATATCTTGAAAACATTTATAGACATGTTGCTCATTATAGAAAATCTCAAGTATGTAAAAGAGGTGTTACCCACTTGATTATAGGATTTGAATATACATGGAAGGACCATCAATGATAATCAAGTTAACATAAAGGATCTATGCCAATCTATGGTAAAATAGAAATATCCAAAATTTGGGTTCATCAAAATTAATTTTGATGGTTCTTCCAAAGTAAATTCAAGAAAATTTGATATAGGTAGCGTTTCTAAAAATAAGGAAGGAATACAAATTTTCTTACTTAGAATAGTATGAAATTTTGATTATCTATGTAGATCTCATGACACTTCTTGTAATAATTCAAATTGCCATTGAAAAAGGATGGAAATATATTGGAATTGATGAGAACTCATAAATTCTTAATGCTATCAAGAAAAATAGATGTGGGATTTGCATAAAAAATATCATTATTCTTTGTCCATAAAATAATGTGCAAATTGCATAAAAAATAACATTATTCTTTATGTCCATAAACTATTGGAGGTAATATCTTGAAAATATTTATAGACATGTTGCTCATTATGGAAAGTATCAAGTATGTAAAAGAGGTGTTACCCACTTGATTATAGGATTTGAATATACATGGAAGGACCATCTATGATAATCAAGTTAACATAAAGGATCTATGCCAATCTATGGTAAAATAGAAATATCCAAAATTTGGGTTCATAAAAATTAATTTTGATGGTTCTTCCAAAGTAAATCCAAGAAAACCTGAAATAGGTAGTGTTTCTAAAAATAAGGAAGGAATACAAATTTTCTTACTTAGAATAATATGAAATTTTGATTATCTAAGTAGATCGCATGACACTTCTTGTAATAATTCAAATTGCCATTGAAAAAGGATGAAAATATATTTGAATTGATGATAACTCATAAATTATTAATGCTATAAAGAAAAATAGATGTAGGATTTGCATAAAAAATAACATTATTCTTTATGTCCATAAACTAATGTGGAAATTGCATAAAAAATAACATTATTATTTATGTCCATAAACTATTGGAGGTAATATCTTGAAAATGTTAACATGTATATAGTAAAATAAATCAAGTAGCAAATGTGTTAGCCAATCACAATTTTGAAATTCATCATGGTGAAGTTTACATATTAGAATACAATTGGTTAATATTGAAAATGATATCAAAGAGTTTATTAAAAAAATATTACAATTCATGTAATATTAAGAATATATTTGATAAAAAATCTAAATAAAAAGTAAATTTAATAAAATGACATGTTAAATATGATTTAATAATTTTTTTTATTGTTTGAAAGAAGAGGTTTTGAAAGAGTCCATGAACCTTTTACAGAAAGAAATAATCTAACAGAACAATCTCCTAAAAATGGAAGGAAGGAAAACAAGAGATAAAACCAAAACAAAAAAATAACCTGGAACTACCAAATCAAAGAACAAAAATCCTTATCAGGGTTTGTCACACCTTAAAGGGATCTTCACATGTGGAGGTATGCAAATATTTTTTTCAAGGTGTAGATCTTAGCTTGTAGAGGGATCTGTTATCTAATTTTCTTTGTTAGTAAGGTGAAGAGTGTATTGGAAACCATTGGTGTTTTTAGTATTTGCTTCATTTATTCTTATGTCATGAAACGAGGATATTTTTCTCTTTTTCCATAGCCAACGTCAACAATTTTTTTTTTTTGGTTTCACATGAAGTACCAAGAGTGGGAGGGTTTGGATGGTATAGTTTTCTCAAGGATAGGGTTAGAGAGGGGAGGCTTGAAGAGGAGCAAAATCCATCTAGAGGGTTCAAAAAATATTCAAATATGGGAAGGGTTTGGAGGGGGGAGATGAAGGAACAAAATATAGGGGAACCGAGCCCTCAAGAGGGGTAGGGCTTGAAACCATATGTGATGAAGGAATTACGATGGGATTAATAGGTGGGGAGACTACAGAGGGAAGAACAACATATGAAACCAAGATGAAGGTCTCAAAATCCAAGCATGAAAAGGGGTTGGAATGAACAGGAAAAAGATAAAAATAAGAGGAATGGAGACTAACCTATTTGGAAGTACCTTCACAAAATAAAATATTAGGCATCTTAGATTTACCATTTAGAGAATATATCGGATTGGTCAGATGAGAATTTCTGCTTTCCATAGGAATGTTATCAAAACCTAGAGCCTCCATAAGAGTATTCTTGTAAGAGTGATCAGACATCATGGAATCTTTACGCTGCCAAATTTATTAGGCTTAACGATAGGGACCAAAGAGGGGCACTAATATGAGAGGCGTCATGGCTTCAAACAAGAGGTGCAAAAAGTTGGCTTGTTTTCATAATTAGTAGGTTTTATTTTGTTGCCAATATCTAACATGAGCTCAATGGAGGATGGAAGCTCAAATTCAACATTTTCATTTATGCATAATATGATGTACACCATTTGAGATTTAGCTTTGAATGTAAGGTTGAAATCTATGAGTTTGCCAATAGCCCTTGCTATGACTTGAAGAACATAATCACGCCAATAGCCCTTTATAGTCGCCTGACACAAATAGAGACCAATTTGATGCTTTACAATTTGGGGTCAAATTTACGGGACCATATTCTAAGAAAGAGACTTCTTCTATTATTGAACTAGGACCCTCCAAATAGGGTTCAGCTTGAATCCTCAACATTATTTAGCTTAATGAAGAAAAAAACTTAGGGAATGACCACAAGTTCCATATGCTCAAAGGGCTTCTATTTAGCAAAAGCCTAAAGAACCTCTACCAAAAAGGACCAAAGAAGAAGGTTGAAATTTATTGACAAAGGATAAAGAGAAGTTCGCAAGGTGGTGGATCATAAGAACCCACCATAATGCCAATGTCAACCAACCGAACAAACAAGGTGGTATCAAGTCCTACACCTATGCTAGTAACTTAGAAGCCTTACACAAGTATCAAATTTGAATACCTTACAACACAAATTATTACTCTTATTTGATTACCTTAAATACTATCTGATGCAAGTGAAACTGATTCAATCCTCCCATCAAGTAATAGTAACATGCCTCCTAATGATTGGAATTATTATCAATGAGATGTCAACGATATATTATTTGAATGTTCCAGACATAACAAAACAAATTTCAATTCAATTCACAAGCAATTTAAACAAATTACTAAGATATTGAACAAATAATTCAGATCAAAAAATGTAATGACAGGTATTAATATTGAAATATCGTGACATTCAGTCTATCTTGAATGAATTTATTGAATGAAAATTTGATATGAACAAATGAATCAACAAACATGAATATCAATGTCTCATTAATTTGAGTCTATTCTGACCTACATGATATTTGTTGAATGGAATTCAAAGGGTATTACAGGTGATGCATCCAGGAAATGAATGTAAGCTACAAGTGCTTCAACCCACGCCCTCAATCTCTATTCAATATAATTAGGATCTTCCATATGTCCATTAAAATCAATAAGCTCTGCAAACTTAGCAAAATCAAAACAATCAGCACATTCAGATTCCTTGCACCTGTCTTCTTCCACTTTTTACAGTCACCATTCGCATCCGAATCCTTTTCTAATACATTTTCCTTTGGATCCACCATGAGATGTGATGGTTTCTTGAGTACCAGTTGCTCTGCACTTTTCTAATCCACGCCCAACATGGACAATCCTTCCACCGATATCTTGTATTCAACATCCATTGTTGAAAGCAAAAAAAATAAAAAATAATCCCCCTAATTGTCCTACACAATTCTTTGCTTGTATTCATTGTCTCTCTATGTACTTTTGTAATAATCAAACTAGATTTTTTGGTCTCTTTCCTTGCTGTGGCCTGATTTTTTCTCTTAGAATTTTCCCAAAAAAACACAAGTGGCCAAAATATATAATTTCCTTGGAAGCTTGAAGCCAAGGCAATGTATGTAGGTTACCTACAGGTAAAGCTTCGTACATGTCGAGGAAAATACGTACGTGGAATTACAATATTATGGAATTGCATCAAAGGCAAGAGGAAGCTAGTAACGTGCTGCTTGGAGTGGTAAAATTTGGATGTGAACTGATCAAGTCTAGGAAAATACGTGTCTAGGAAAATACTTTGATGTAATAAGTGGTTGTACCAATCCAAGGCATCTTCTCCAAACGTTTGAGTAAAATTATGGATCATGAGTGCATTGTTGTTCATGATCCTGAAGCATGCATTAATAAATCTAGTGACATGCTCTTGGTGGTCCTCATTCTGCTTAAATTTTTCAAACTTTGGTATTTGAAAGTCTACTAGATATGGCGATGATGGTACTAAAGCATGAATTGGATGAGTGAGTAGATACCTGAAAGCACGAGGATACGAAAACAAAAAGGGAAAGAGCTCCAAGTACGATGCAAAAGCGGAACTAAACTTAACGCTAAATCCTACGAATTGAAAATGCATGAAATAGGAAAAGCATAAACGAATTGAAACCCAAATGAAAAGCCAATGTGGAGAATAGCCCTTTATTTTATTGATATGTTTTGAAATTCGGTTACAATTCACCTCTTCCCATTTTAGGGGCGAGGAGCGTTAAATTTGTTTCTTGGTTACATCCATGGATAGCCATCCTTCTTCCGCGTGCCCACATGTAATATGGGCGGACCAAAACATCGTCGTCGCTTGCGTTGATGAGTCTTGACTTCTTGCTGCTCCTCTAACATCCAGATCCTATGCTCAAGGAAACAAGAAATGGTCAGTAGCACCTGCAGATGAGATGAAACATGCAATCCCCAAGCCTACGATTAATGCATGCAAAGAATAAATAAAATGATAACTAACATATATCCAAATGATCTAAAAATTTGATAGGGGCATCAGGACCTCACAAAGAAAACACTGCAAATGGAACAGTCGAGAAATTCCTCACATATTTGAATTCGCTCCGGGGTGGGACGAATAGACCTGCAACAAAATGCCAGATAGAATCGCTCAAAATGTCACATATGGACAGCTCCAAATCTCCTAAGAAAGTGGGGGTTAGCTAATTGGGGGTATTTTGGGACGACCCAGATGGTCAGATTTCCCCAATTCAGCCTCTATCACCAAGAATTTGATGATGCCACCTACATGTTAGTAAAGGCGAGAAATGATAGAAGCATGATAAAAATTGCTCAGAACGATGTGAAATTTTAATGACGAACTATCTAAGCAGCATAGAATCAGATGCAAAAGTAACAGAAAGGAAATCTGCCATAGATTCCTAATCGTTTCGGAGCGGGACGATTAGACCTACAGTAGTGCGGGGGGCGCCCGGGGATAGGACGCCCACCGTGCGGGGCCTGATTTTGGCACCAATCCACTTGGGATGGGCCCAAAATATCTTGTGGGGTATTGTCAAAAAATTGGATGGGATATTGTGGCCAAATGTCAGGTTTTGGTTCCAGATTTGTGCTTCCAATAACCACCCTATGACCTCCTTTCCAAAAGAGATCAAGGATGCAAAAGGCACAACTCGAAAGGGTGTGAGGTATGAAAGTAAAATGATAGCACTTCATTGCTCCAAAATGCTCCTTCTCTGTATATCTTGGGGTGAGAAGACTCACCATTTTATAGACCTGATGGTCTCTTTGGATGAGCATGCAGAGGCGCCACTTGGCAATCATGCCTCTCCAGGGGAGGGAAGATTCCTCCCTGATTAGGGGCTTCATGACTGCCCTTGTAACTGCCTCTAACGCTCGAAAATGCTCACTCATGCTCCCATGCGATGAAGGAAGGATTAAGTGGTGGATCTGAGCTGCCATTTGTCAAAATTTGACTTTTTTCCAGTCAAACCTACAATTCACCCCACCCTAGGATGAATTCTGATATTCGTCCCTGGGTGGAACGAACACCAGTTTGTATTCGTCCCAGGGTGGGACGAGTAGAGAGCAAAGTGCCAAAAAGGTGTCAAATTGACCTCTGACCTTCCAAACTACTTTTGGAAGTGGCTAGGACCATTGTTTAACCTCTAGGGGCTGCCCTTGGGGCTGTGTGTCGATGCGATCAGTGTTTGCAGTCACATAATCGGATTGGTGTTGTTTTGGTGTCTATAGATGCCCCTTTTTGGGATGCGTTATGCAAGGCGCAGCGCCGAGCAAAAATAGATAACCAAAGCACTAATGATTAGGGTTTCTCAGTAACCTAACCAACTTTTGATGCCCCAAGTATGGAAAGGGCATGCATTCTTGGATCCTTGCTTCTGACGAGCGAAGGAACTTTAATTCAAGTGTTAACCTTTTTCGGTGAGGTGTTACTTGAGCTTGGACATTGATCAGTCATGAATAGGCAAAGGGCGCAACCTTTTATCTATGAGAACCTTGAGTTCATGATTCATGAATGCCAAGTGATTGATCAGCTTGTGATTATTGCTTGTTTACTGCCCCAAGCAGGAGCGTAATTGTCTTTGTCAATGATCCTTTGAATGCGTGTCATTCCCATGATTGGGTGTGTATTTGTTGATTGGTGACTAAGTGTGACTACCCCCTCAAGCGACGAATCGATGAGGGAATGACCTGCATGAGAAAAGTGACGAGTCGCTTGACCCAAGATGACTTAAGTAAGGGTGCCTTCAGATGCTTATCGTTGAACGGGTGTGCAGTTTCTCGACATTTAGACCTATTTTTGGTGGGTGTTAACCCTTTTGGTGATGCTTTTCGAGGCTGAAATTGGCAAAAATCCGAGGCCAGCATGGTGGCCTTCTAGGGGTAGGAAATTTGAGAACGAGGGCCATTGGGGATGAAATTCTCGAAAATCTGTCTTCCTGTGGAGCGGTCCGGCTATGGTAGCCTTCTTAGGGAGTAGGAGAGTGAGGATTTGGGACCCCGACATCTATTTTGCATGCCCAAAATGTCAAGTGCAAAAGCACTCTCATTGGATAGTTTTATTGCTTGTTTTGGTGCATTTTTTATGATATATATACAGATGACTTTATTTTGTTTATACACATGTCGGCATTTGATGTTATGCTCAATGATTGTTGAATGTGTATGTATGCATGTTAATTGATGTTGATGGATGCATATGTTATGATGAATGCAAATGTTTCTAATTTTAGGATATGCAAATGTAATGGATGAATTGAGTTTGTGTTGTTTGGCGAGGGCACCATAGACTGTTTAGAACTTTATGGCTTTTTGTCCTAGGCGATTGCTGTGGTAAATGACTTTTCATGTATACATGTTGTTTTTTGTATTTTTTGATGGCGATGCAAGGATGAAAGATATTAGTTGGTTTAAAATGTATTTTAAGGTTTTCTGAGACTCAAATGTTTTTAACTAACTAGCCATGATTGTACTTTATCTTACAAGACTTTTGAACAAGGTATGAATTGGACTTGTCTTTGACCAAGTTATTTCACATCCTTGTGTGTGCAATTGAGTTTGTTTATGTGGTATTTGTTAGGATACCACCAGTGCCAGATAGGCTATCAACCAAACCTGTACTGAGGATCACCTAATTAGCTCCACTAACTCCTTTGTTGTATTTAGTCAGATTAATCTGCGGTGCTATCTAGGATACCATAAGCTAGCTCATCCACATGCAAACATTGATCTGTACACGAGTTAATGTGATAGATATATCATCATGCGGGAGGTTTACCATCGATGACCGATAGGCTATCCACCAAACCAGTACTGAGGTTTGCCTCATGACCTTCTGAATGCTGAGAGTTCCAGGGATTCAAGTTCGACTCCCTTCTTTTCTTCAATTGTATTGGGATACTTGCTCTTTTGTAGTGATAAAATCACTATTTATTTTTTTATTATTTTTGAGCAAGGGATTTGAATTTCGAGTGATGAGAATCACTATTGTATGTGCCTTTTGATGTATGCACTTTGGTGGTGATGTCAAATTTTTAGAGTTTTGACTTTTGCAAAATTTTATGATGTTTGCAACTTTTGAGAACTTGGGATTCTTGGGGAGTTGGGTAGGGAAGATGCTTGTCCTTTTGCCAACTCTCAGCATTCTTGGGGTCATTCGCACAGGGGGATGAGCAAGATAACCATTTCACTTATGGTGACCTGGATTGCTTTGCAGGTTTCATCTTTCATTCACACAACTTGGGAATTTTTATGTGTTTTAATTTGTGTTGGGACGCTACGTAACAAGGTGTGATCCAAGTAGAACTCTACCTTTGTAAAATCTGTCTGACTTGGTACAATACGTGGCTAGAAAGCAAATGATGACTGAAGGACAAAAACTCTTGATACATTAGAAGACCACTGACTCTGGTATGGTAAAAGGAAGTGAATGGCGTTTATTTTTGATGGACTGCTTATAGAATGGAGAAATGTGGAACAAGATGGATTGGCGGAGTAATTACAATCTATGGTGCCTTTGACCTGTATGACCACAAATATGCAATGTTTGGATGTGATGCCTAATGCAACTATTATTTTTGTGTTTTTGAGGGATTGATTTTTGTGAATATGAAGATGAGATGCAAAAAGAGCTCTTTATTGTTGTGATGATTTTGAGCATGCATGGAAATGAGATGCGAATTTTGGTTATTCTTGATGATTTTGTTGTTTTTGAATTTTCTTATTTTTGACCAAGCGATTGTGGGAATCCTTGGAGCTTTTTGGTTGACCAAAGGGGTAATGGGTACCTTTGGGGCATTTTGGGGATGACCAAGTGACTATGAGAATCCTTGGGGCATTTTGGGTTTGACCAAGCGATTGTGGGAATCCTTGGAGCATTTTGTTTGGGCTATGGCTCTTTTAGATATGGAATGGCCACAAATGACTGATGTTCAAGGGTTCTAGTTCCTTGATTCCATCAAGAGAGGCTAGCCGGTATGTTCCAGGCCCTATTTTACTATCAATTACATAGGGACCTAACCAGTTTGCCGTGAACTTGTCCCTTAGATGGGACGACAAACTAGAGTTTTGTTGGTTCTCTTTTAAGACCAAGTCACCAACCTAAAAATCTCTCAGGTGAACCTTCATGTTGTATGCTTTCTTAAGTCGCTCTTGATAGATACGTAAATGCTCGAGAGCATTAACGCGTCGTTCATCAAGCAACGTAAGCTGGTCTAACCGGGCCTGTCGCATAGTGTCATCATCGATGAACTCTTGCATTGATATGCATAGGGAAGGAATTTCTAACTCGAGAGGCATGACTACCTTGGAGCCATACACGAGCAAAAATGGAGTTGCCCCATTGGGCGTCCGAATGCTAGTGCGATAAGCCCATAGGGCAAGTGGGATTTGAATGTGCCAATCCTTATGACTATCTGCGACTATATTTTTGAGGATGGCAACTAGCATTTTGTTTGATGCCTCTGCTTGCCCATTTGCCTGCGGATAATAGGGTGTCAAAAATTGTGCTAAATTTTGTACTTTGTGGTCAAAGCATGCACGTATTTGTTCTTGAATGACATCCCATTATCCAAAATTATCTTGGATGGAATACCAAAATGACATATGATGTTATGTAAAATGAACTCCACAATGCGGGTTCCAGTCGTAGAGGTAAGCGAGATTGCTTCCACCCATTTGGTGAAGTACTCTGTGGTCGTTATGATAAACGTGTGATGACCTGACGATGCAGGGGAGATATTTTCGATTAGATCTAAGCCCCACTACAAAAATGGCCAAGCCGATTGGATCGGTTGCAAGGCCTGGGAAGGTACGTGTGTCAAATTAGCATGGTGTTGACATTTCATGCACTTCCTCACATATGCGCAACAATCTCGCTCTAAAGATGGCCAATAATAGCCCATGCAGAGAATGCGCTTTGCGATGGCCATACCACTAAAGTGGCCACCGCACGTACCATCGTGCACTTGGGCGATTGCCCAAGTGGACTCCTGTTGGTCCAAGCAATGAAGGAGGATTCCTTCATAGCTGTGACGGTACAAAATGTCTCCTAATAAGACATACTTAGCCACTTTCTACTTGAATGCTCATTTTGCGGCATGCATCAATCCAAGTGGGAGATTACCTAACTTGAGGTAGTCCCTTATGGGTGAATACCAATCTTGCTGATCAAAAGCCTCGATAGTATGAACAACCAATCCCTCTTGAAGTTCATCCCTAGCAAATGCTGAGCGGGAAAGAACTTGTAAGAATAGCGTTGTGTTGCTATTAAGGGGAGTAGGGGAGAACAAGGACCCCCAATTGGCATGATTCAAACAATCATGGATTCGAGAGAACTTATCCGAGGATGGTTCAATCTGGATCAAGTGGATTCTTGGCATCAAATCAGAGCTTGCACGCTCCATCGTGGATTGTGATAGTGTTTTGACTTGAATGGTTGTCATATCACCAGAAATGTCTTGCGGGATTAGTGACCCCAAGGAGGCCATAGTGTCCACAAAATGATTCGATGACCGAGGGAGTGCCTCGATGTCGTACCATTCAAGATTTTCCAAGAATTTGTCCACAAGGGCTTTGTAGGCCTACAGAACTGGGCATTTGCATTGGAATACCCCTTTGACTTGGTTGACAATTAACAGTGAATCACCAAAGATGTTCAATCATTTGATGTTCATGGTGATTGCTGTCTAAAGACCTATGAGCAAGGCTTCATACTTTGCATTGTTGTTGGTGCATGGGAAATTTAATTTAAATGATAGAGGCATTGGAGTGCCCTGCGGTGTGAAGAATACTATTCCCATGCCACCACCTTGCTCACATTTAGAACCATCAAAAAATAGGGTTATGTCGGCCTGTGACTCAAGCTCATCAGAATTTGGCGATTCTGAGACATGGAAGACCCCATCATCGGGTAGTTCTATGATCAGAGGCTGATCATCTTTGAGAGGAGCCTCTGCTAGTTGATCGGCTATGACCTGACCTTTTATGGATTTCTGTCCAATAAACTCTATGTCAAATTCTGTCAACAACATGATCCATTTTGTCATGCGACTACTATGATAAGTACGACTCATCATGTACCGTAATGGATTCTCCTTAGACACAACATACGTCTTGTTGCTCAACATGTAATGGCATAGATTTTTGGTAGCAAACACCACTACCAAGCAGAGTTTCTCAACGTATGCATAGTTAAGTTCATAACTGACCAGGGTGCGGCTAAGGTAATAAGTAGCCTGTTCTTTGTGAAGTTCATTTTTTTGGGCTAGCATGGCGCCCAGTGCCACCTCAGTAGGCTGAGATGTATAAGTAGAATGACACTCCTGGTCTAGGTGGTGCCAATACTGGTGGCAAAGCCAAGTATTGTTTAATGTCATCAAAGGCTAACTGGAACTCGTCATCCCAGTGAAATGCTACCCCCTTATGCAATAATTTGTTCATGGGTCGACACTTGTCAGATAGCTGCGCTATGAAGTGCTTAATTGATGTGACCTTTCCCTATAGACTTTTGAGCTACTTAATGGTAGTTGGGGGGAGCATTTCAAGGATTGCCTTGACTTTGTTTGGGTCCACCTCGATGCCTCACTTTGAGACTATGAAACCCAAGAGTTTTCCAGATGTGATGCCAAATACGCACTTCTTGGGATTTAGTCTGACTTTATGTTCCATGAGGTGATCGAGGATCTTGCTTAAGTCATCGAGATGATCTGGGTGCAAAAGAGACTTGGCCAACAAATCATCCATGTAATATTCCAAAGTTTTATGCATGTAATCATGGAAGATGTACGTCATGGCACATTGGTAGGTGGTGCCAACATTTTTAAGGCCAAAAGGCATGACCTTATAACAAAATGTTCCCCAAGGCATTGTGAACGCCATTTTTAGTTGGTCCTCGGGATTGATATGAATCTGATTGTATCCCGAGAAACCATCCATGAGGGAAAGCATTTTGTGGCCTGTTGTAGCATCTACCAATGCGTCGATACTCGGCAAGGGAAAATCATCCTTAGGACTCGCTTTGTTTAGATCTCAAAAATTAGTGCATATGCGAATCCTCCCATCGGGCTTCTTGACGGGCACCATGTTGGACAACCATGGTGGATAATCCATGTAGATGACAAACTATGCATCCAATAGCTTTTGTAGTTCATATTTGACCATTAAGGCCACTTTTGGGTGCATCTTACGTAGTTTTTGCTTAACTGGCTTGACTTTCGGATCAAGCGTTAGGTTATGCGTGACTAGCTACGGATCTAGTCCCGACATGTCTTTGTATGACCATGCAAAAACCTCCTTCTTCTCTTTGAGAAGGGCAATGTAGTCGGCTTGCTCTTCGGGGGATAAGCTTACCCCCAACTTGATAATCTATGGATTCATTGGATCAAAGCCGATGTCTACGTCAGTCATCTCCTCGATCGACATGTGGGATCCATCCTCCAACTGGTGTGGAGTTGGGATCAAATGGATATCATTTGTTGAGTTTAAATCTACGTTGGGAACCTCGGGTTCCTCTTCAGCATGGAAGATATCCTGAGTTGGCCCTGGGGTGAGATGAAGCCTCTCACCGAAAGTCCAGTACTCTGATGGGGATGGAGGTGAATTGACGTGATCCCAGTCGATGGCATCTATGTCTAGATACAACGACTATGTTGGATCTATCGGGTTGTGGATGGGGGCGGTTAAGTCAATGGAGATCATGTTGATGAAATGATTTTGGTCTCCATTACCACGGGTGTGATGACTCAAACATTTTGGATGTTCTCTGAGCTTCGGATCTGGCTCTAGAGGTACTGGCATGAATGGATCGGCCCTATGTGTGGATAGGAAGACAGGGTCTACCCTCGGCACTGATGTTGCTATAGGGTCTCTGGGTGGAAGGTATTCTTCGTATGCCCAAAGTGGTGGATTCAACACTTGTTCCCACCATGCTGGGTCTACGTACCATTCATGCCCTGGCACTATGTTTAGCTATTCAAATATGTCGTTAATCTCTAAGGGGTATTGTTGCTATCGCATATGATTGAGATAGGCCATCTCAGTTTCATCTTCATAATCGCTATCAGAGATCCAAAAGCCTTCGTTGGCTCCAATAACTGTTTGTGACATTAGAGGCTCGTCTTGCTCGAGCAAATTGATCTGGCCCCATTGGGGTTGTTCCACTCTCTGTGGTGGGGCCTGATTGTCTTGCGGTGGTGCTTGCTCAATTGGAGCATCTAAAGGGAACATTGTCAAGAGGTTTTCTTGATAATCATCCATGGGGATCACCTGTGAGTGATCGCTATTTGATTCGAAGGGGTCATACTCTGACTCGTCCTCTGAGGACCCTTCTTGACATTTTCTAGACCCTCCTTGAAAATGAGCCCTCGAGCTTTCTCCTCTCTCGAGCAAAGGGAAGGGATTGCGGGGGTCAACAAGGTTGATTGCCACCAATGGGAGATAATCCCTCAATGTATATGTCGTGTTAGGGTTGGCATATGGATCTGATGCCAATCCCCCCTTGTTGCCTATCCCTAGGCCTTGCATGTTCTCCACCAAGATGTCCAAGGGTAGGGGGTGGTTGAACCCTACTCCTGACTTGTCATATGGCATTTGGTATCTTGGTTGGCAAAGAACACGCATCCCTTGCTCATATCTACCTAACCCATATCCATGCCAATTGCATTGGCCAAGGTATCTCAGAGCAAAGTCTGGGTTAGACAGATAGTTGACATTTTTAGCAAAAGGCTCTTCATCTTCGTCCTCTTGCATGCATGGTGCAACACCATGATCAAGGCCCCCATACACAAAGTTTTTCTGGTTCGGCGGGTAGCCTAGGGGAACAATAGTGCCAATGGGGAAGCGAGGTCTCCCCATGTCCTGCATGGACTCCAGTGCGGGTGTTGCTACAATATTCCGCACCAGATACTCCCCCAGGCCCGTATTGGCCATTTCAATGGTGATTGTTGGTGGTTGAGGGGGAGGGAATGGAAGTTCTCCCCGAGTCCACTCCATGTCGGGTGAACTAGGAGCCTCGACTTCCATCCGGCTAGGCATCTCCTCAGTAGAGATGGTTGATACTGATGGCAGTGTCTCTTCCAGAGGTTTTGCCTCTTCTAGGGGTTTCTTCCCTTTGTCCTTCTATTTAGCCCCCATAGGTGGTGTCGTTGGTGGAGGACCAGACGATGAAGATGGACCCGACTGGGGTTTTGAAGAACTTGCTAACGGGGATGCCTACGGAATCGGACCCTGCTTAGATGGATTCAATTGGAAATCCAAATGCATTGATGGAAGGGTCAATTGTGGCATCAGTTGCACCACATTACAATACTTGAAGGGTTCTAAGTCCGCCGGGACTACATGCACTTCCCCTTCAAATGTATACTTTAAGCACTGGTGAGCTATCGAAGGGACACACTTCATGTCCCTGATCCATGGCCACCCTAGCAAGATGTTGTAGGCCATCTCACCTTCCAAAATATGGCACAATGTAGGTATAGTCTTTTGCCCCACCTGGATGGGTAGGACAATCATGCCAACTATCGAGCATATCGCATCATTGAATGCTCGTAGAGTGTAGGTGGAAGCTGTGATGTGAGATGTGGGAAACTTTAGATGTTTTAGGGCCGCTATTGTGATGATATTACTGGATGAGCCAGTGTCTATCAACACCCTCTTATACGAGATCCCGTTGACCCACACGATAACATGCAGGGGTGGATCCGCCATGTCATCAGCCACTGATTTCACTTCATCTTCTCAAAATGTGATGACTGGCTCAGTGCATCATTTGACGTGTCCCATGAAGTTGTTGAAAGAATTTGTTTCATGGGGCTGCAACTCGATGGCTTTCAATATCTCCATTAGAGCCTCCCGATGGGGCGTTGATTGTTGTATGAGCTCGTATATGGAGAGCCTAGCCGAGGTGGTCCTCAAACTCTGAGTGAGCTTGGTCCGAAGTGTGGCCACTGGCTTAGGTGGAGGAGGTTGTGCAAGGTGTTGTTGTGGTTGTGATGTTGTTGGCACCTCTCCTGCAGCTACCGCAGGAGCATTTGTACTCGGGTACCTCCTGTTCCGAGTCACTATACTGATCATCCCTATGTACCCCTGCATGGGGAAGTTCTGTGTGACCTCATTGACTTGTAGGGTCTTTGCCTATGGAACATGGGTAGGCAAGGGGTCTTTGAAGACCTCCATTTTTTGGTTGCTTGGTGCCACGGGATTATCCACCACTAGTGTCTTGTTATCAATCAGGTCTTGCACCAAACCCTTAAATTTCCAATAGGCATTTAGGTCATGTCCCTGCCGCCTATGGAACCTACAGTACAAGTCCTCCCTGTACCCCTTAGGCTTGGGAGCATTGGGGTCTATGGTTTGAATCTCTGGCAGATTGATCAGATTTGCCACTAACAAGCGGTCAAATAGGGAGTCCCTGGACTCTGTGTAGGGTGTGTATTGTCACCTAGGGTGACGTTGCTGACTCTGTTCTTGCCTCTAATTTTCTCTGTCATAGTTGCTAGGAGGCACCGCCTGATAGTTAGCCTTTTGAGGCTGTGTTTCTTGTGCAGGCTTAGGGACATTGATAGCAACTTGATTGACCACAACGGGTTTCTGTTGCGTGGTCCCAATTTTAGTGTTTTTAGTCCACTCTTTTTTCTTAGGTTTGGCTATCTCGCCATCCTGTATCTTGATCTCTTCAATGATCCTGGCTTGCGCCAGAGCTTCTTCTAAGGTGGCATATTGTTGCAGCTGCAATAGCATAGAGATCGATCTCAAACAGCTCTTTGAGAACATTTGAGTGAGGTCGGACATAGGGGGAAGGTAGGGCAGCTTTGAAAGCAAAGTCCTCCATCGATTCCCATAGGCCGCCATGGTTTCTTCCTCATACTGCTTGAGGCTGGCTAAGTCACTTAGTGACGCCTTCTTCTTGGTGTTGAAGGTGAAGCATTCGAGGAACACATCCACTAACTGATCTAAGTTGTTAATGCTATGCTTTGGTAATTGAGTAAACCAATCCGAGGTAGGGCCTACGAACGTGGTTATAAATGTTCTTAATAACAAAGCATCATTGTCCTGAATGCCGAAGCATTGGCTCAAGAATCTCGTCACATGCTCTTGGGCATCCTCCTCACCTCTAAAGATTGCCAACTGAGGCAACTTAAAGTGTTCAGGGTAAGGGGGTGCTGGCACTGACGGATGCACAGGATGACTGCGGAGTTGGCATAACGTGGGCTTTTGGGGCCCAAAAGTTTTGGTTTCCATAGACTCCAAACGCTCTAGCAACACTTTATATGCATCTAAAGATTTAATATTTTCCTCTTTAGTTTGCTCCCGTTGTGGGTTGTGGGAGACTTGAGGCCTATGGAGGGGTGGTCGGATAGCAACCCCTCCACCTTGGTAGGGCATTTTGGCCCGCTCTTCTTCTTGTTCATACTCCTCGTAAGCTTCCTGAGGAGTCTCTAGACGAGACCTATGACCCTGGGTGGGTCCCCGCGGAGGGTACCCATCATTGTTTCGGGGAGTGGCCTCCCGCTCAGGTCTAGGAGGTCTTGGAGGCAACACTTGATAAGGTCACGGAGACCTATCTTGCACCAAGGGGTTGATGTTTACACAATGACACTGAGAGGGGGGGTGAATCAGTGTAGCTATTAAATTTTTATATCTACAACATTTAATATGAAATAAAGAGAAAAAAAAAACTTGAACAAGAGAGCAAACCACAACACTCAATATAACGAGGTTCACCAATTTGGCTACTCCTCAAAAATGACTGCTTGGACTCCAATCCAAATCCAGTCTTTGCAAAATCAAATTTACAAACACTTTACCAGCACCAACTGGAAGGAGCACCAACCCCTGTAATTTTCTCTGCACATGAGATGGAGCACCAACTCCTAGTACCAAGCACCAACTTGGACTGCAATTCGGATAAATTTAGAATGACATAAAAATGTCTTCACTTTATGCACGACCACGGTGAGTCCGCAATTAACTCAACTCTGCACACTCTCACGGCTCTGCTTATTTTTCTCTTGATTCTTTTCTAACTCTCCTTTTACAGCAATTTCTCTCTAACAGCAGCAACTTTATTCTTTGTACGGTTATTCTTTTATAACCTTTCAATCCTGCATGCAATCGAATCACATACTTTGACTGTTCGAATCCATGCAATACGGCTGTTCGATTCCATGCACTTTGACTATTCAAAACCCTGCAATACGTCTTTTGGAAACCATGCAATACGGCAATTTTGTTTCATGTACTTCGACTTTCCAATTTCTTCGTATACGACTTTTCGAATTCTTTTTCGAAACTCCATGTATGATTCTTCAAAAGCTTTTCGATTCTTCATGTTCGGCTTTTCTGTATGCTTCAAATACGTCTGTTAGAATGCCTGCAAATTCGACCTTTCGAATGCTTTTATTATCCTTCAAATTCGGCTTTTCGAATGTGTTTAAATTATGCATGTTTGGCTGTTGCAATGCATGTCCAACACCTGTCAACAATTAACTGTCTGCCTGACTTCAGTTACTTTTTACGTAACTGGCTGCATGATTTTCCTGTCTGCTTTTTTGACACGTGTCACCTTGCATGTTCCTGCGGGTTTTATCTGCCAGACTGTTACCTGTCGTGATATCGCGACACTTTTGACTTATGCTGATGTCACCCTGAAGGTTGTCACGAAATCGTGACCGTTTTGGCCCTCGAAAGCTTTCCCTGCATCTTGTCGCGATATCGCGACACTTTGAGCTTTTGCTGACGTCATCCTCAATGCTGTCGCGAAATCGCGACGCTTCCGGCTTCCAACAGCTTTCCTTTCATCCTGTCATGAAATCGCGACACTTTTCAACTTTGCTGACGTCATCATCCTGCTTGTCATGAAATCATGACACTTCCGGCTTCCGTACACTTTCCTTTGCCAGCAGCAGCGAAAAAGGAACATGTCGCGAAATCGCGACACTTTGTTCTTCCGTACAACTCTCCTTGCCAACTCCAGCGAAAATGGAACATGTCACGAAATTGCGACGCTTCCGGCTCTTGCTGACATCATCATCCTTCTTGTCGCGAAATCGTGACGCTTTCGGATCTTGCTGACGTCATCAATCTTCTTGTCGCGAAATCGCGACGCTTCTGGCTTCCGTACGCTCTTTGCTCCATGCAGTAGCGAAATCGCTACAAATTTTTGCCTTGTCTTTTTTTTATGAAATTTTAACTTGTAATATCAATGCTGCATCTTTCAGATCTACACTTTTGACTAGTAGCAAAATCGCTACACCTTAGTTTCCCCTTATTCCAACATGTAGCGCCATCGCTACACCTTATTTTCTCTTTGTTTCAACCTGTAGCGAAATCGCTACACCTTAGTTTCTTCTTGTTTCAACATGTAGCGAAATCGCTACACCTTAGTTCCATGTATTTTCATCATGCGACGATATCGCTACACCTTTGTTTCCTTTCATTTCAACATGTAGCGATATCGCTACACCTTTGTTTCCTTCTCTGCCAGCATGTCGCGAAATCGTGATAGTTTTGCTCGCATCTTCTCTCTCCTCGATCATGTCATGAAATCGTGACAATTTGGCGTGCATTTTCTCTCTCCTCGACCATGTCGCGAAATCGTGACAATTTGGCGTGCATTTTCTCTCTCCTACTTTTTGTCGCGATATCGCGACACATTTTCTCTCTCCTCAGCGAAAACTTGACATGTCGCGAAATCGCGACATTTTCGGCTGCGCCTTCTCTCTCCTCGATCATGTCGCGAAATCGCGACAGAAAACATGTCGCGATATCGCGACAGTTTTCTTCCTTGTCTATTTTTGCCAATTTTCGAATCTAGGTCACTTCTATTTTCCTTGAAACTTTCTGCACTTGATCTGACTGACCTCCGAATCGCATCAAGCTGCATCAATCGATTGTGTTGACAACAATGACAATACTTTTGCAATTCTTTTGCTGCACCTTGCTCAACAATCTCCCCCTTTGGAATTGTTGGCAACACACTTGCAACCTTGCTTAATTTCTTCTCCCCCTTTGCCAATAATACCAAAGGGCTGCTTGTAGACTCCCCACGAGTCTATGCACAACATTCTCGAGACTTAAAAAGTTTGAATGCTCCCCACGAGAATGTGTTTCCCATAGCTAGTCAGTGCTTGGGTGGTGTGACTACTCCCAACTTCTTCCGAAGGTATTCAAATACTTCCTTAGGCAAAGGTTTTGTGAATATATCAGCTACTTGCTCTGTAGTTGGAACAAAATCCAATTTAACCTCTCCTTCTGCAACTTTATCCTTCAAGAAATGATATCGGATTGCAATATGTTTGGTTCTTGAATGCATTATTTGGATTCTTAGATATGTTGATAGCACTAGTGTTATCACATTTAATTGAAATTGGTTCATTGAAATGAATACCAAGATCTTTCAACGTTTGTCTCATCCATAATATCTGAGTACGGCATGTTGTTGCTGCAATGTATTCTACCTCTGCAGTGGATAGAGATATCGATTCTTGTTTCTTCTTGTGCCATGCTACCGACTGTCACCAAGATAAAATGCTCCTCCACTTGTGCTCTTTTCGTCATCAATACATCCTACCCAATCTGCATCAGAATATGCAATCAAAGTGAAATCTTTACCTTTTGGGTACCACAACCCATAATCCATAGTGCCCTTGAGATATCTAAAAATCCTCTTTACAATAGTTACATGAGTTTCTTTGGGACTGGCCTGAAATCTTGCAACCATACACACTGCTTGTAATATATCTGGTCTAGTGGCTATTAAATACAGCAGGCTTCCAATCATAGACCTGTACATTGTTTGATCTACATTTGGGGATTTATCATCCTTGCTCAACTTGCAGCCTGTTGTCATGGGAGTGCTGACCGGTTTACTGTCTTCCATTGTGAACTTTTTTAGCATTTCTTTTACATATTTAACTTGAGAAATAAAAATGCCTTTTTCATTTTGATTGACCTGCAATCCTAAGAAATAAGAAAGTTCACCAATCATTGACATCTCAAATTATTTTTTCATTTTAATTGATATGTCTTTGTAGTATTCATCCATGCTGCTTTGCCAAATATTATGTCATCTACATAAACAACAAGAACAATAAGATGACCCTTCTCTGTTTTGACATATAAGTTGCTATCCACCAAACCTTTCTTAAACCCTTGTTTAATTAGATAATTATCTAGCCTTGCATACCATGCTCTGGGTGCCTGTTTTAATCCATATAAAGCTTTCTTTAACCTACAAACAAAATCTAGATTTTCACCAAGTTGGAAGCCATCGGGTTGTTCAATGTAAACCTCTTCTTCCAGTTTTCCATTCAAAAATGCTGATTTTACATCCATTTGATATACTTTGAAGTTTTTATGAACTGCTAATGCCAGAAACATCCTGATTGCCTCTAGTCTAGCTACCGGTGCAAAAGTTTCTTCAAAATCAATGCCTTCAACCTGAGCATAGCCTTTACATACTAATCTTGCCTTATTTTTGACAACTTGCCCATCTTCATTCAATTTATTTCTAAAAACCCATTTAGTACCAATTATGTTTTTATTTGTTGGTCTAGGTACTAATTCCCAGGTATTGTTTTTCTCTATCTGATCTAGTTCTTCATTGATTGCCTTCATCCAACTTTCATCAGTGCTTGCTTCAACAACATTTTTAGGTTCAATACTAGATAACAGAGAATAGTTCCTCACTGTTGTTCTTCTTGTTTGAATACCATCTGTGGGATCCCCAATAATCTATTCACTTGGATGATTTTTCTGCCAGTTGCCTGTTTTAAATTTTCTGTTTTCTTCTTCTTCAGATTCAGTTTTTACACTATCTGGATCAATTTTCTGATTCTTCTCTGTTTCTTTTTCATCATCACCTTCAATGACTTCTTCATACATAGGGTAGTTTTCTTGATAAGTAGTTTCTTGTTCTCTACCTTCATCAACTTTTACATCAACACTTTCAACAATTTTCTTCAACTTCTTGTTGTAACATGTGTATGCCTTGCTTTTTGTTGAGTAACCGAGAAAGATACCTTCATCAGCTCTATCTTCAAATTTACCAAGGTTATCTTCAGTCTGTTTTATATAGCACTTGCTGCCAAATACTTTGAAATGTCTTACTATTGCCTTTCTGCCAAACCACAACTCATATGCTGTTTTGCTTTCATGTGGTCTCAGCATGCACCTGTTTTGAATGTAAGCTGCAGTATGAATCGCCTCTTTCCAAAATCATCGACTATTTTGTTTTCTACGCAGCATTGTCCTTGCCATTTCCTGCACTGTTCTATTCTTCCTTTCTACAACACCATTCTGCTGAGGTGTCCTAGCTGCTGAAAACTGTCTTCTTATCCCATGTTTTTGACAATATTCTGCAAATTCTTCGAAGATAAACTCTCCTCCCCGTCCGATCTTAGGCATTTAATTCTTTTTCTCGATTGATTTTCAACAAGATTTTTGAAGGTTTTAAACATTTCAAAGGCTTCGACTTGAGTTTCAGAAATAGTACCCATGTCATTCTTGAGTAATCATCTATACACAACATAAAATATTTGTGTCCATTTATGCTTTCAGTTCTCATGGGTCCACATAGATCAGTGTGAATTAGTTCTAATGGCTTGCTAGTGAAGTATTCTTTTGCTTTGAAAGTGGATCTGGTTTGTTTTCCCTTTTGGCATGACTCACAGATGCTATTTACAGGTTTGCCAATGTTTGGTATGTCTCTAATTGCTCTTTTTGAACTGATTTTTGCCGGATTGTCAAAACTAATATGCCCAAGCCTCTTGTGCCATAGCCGGTTTTCATCTTCCTGTCCCATCAAGCATGTTCCTTCTACGGTTTCGAAAGTGTATACAGATTTCTTGAAGTTCTCGATCCAGTGGCTATTAACTTTCCATTTTTTGTCTTTCTTACTTCATGACCCTCCTTCTTGAAGATTACATCATGACCTCTGTCACATATTTGACTTACACTTAGCAAGTTATGCTTCAGGCCAATTACAAACAAGACTTCTTTTGATTTTATATTGCCATCACTGATCTTGACTGATCCCTTTCCAACAATCTTTGCTCCATCATTATTTCCAAATTTCATAGAACCACCTTCATAATTCTGTAAATTCTCAAACTTTTGCTTGTCACCTGTCATGTGACTGGAACAACCACCATCAAGTATCCAAGGTGCTGATTTGTTATGAGCTTTAAAAGCAGTCTGGACAATCAAAGATTCCTTTTCTTTCCATTCTGGTTTGATAGCATATTTTGCTATTTGTTTTGCCTTTGTCCTTTCATTAGCATGTGCCTGTTTTACAAGAAATTTCTGGTTTTGTTTCAACCCACTTAGCTGAGATTTTCTGCCCTGATAATTATTTGATGAAAAAGTGCTTCTGTAGTTTCTAGCAATATGTCCAAAATTATGACAATTATAACATTCAACTGCATAATTCATTAAAGGAGAAAAAACATTTCTGCTGGTAAAATTCCTTTGAGATACATTATGCCTGCAATCTAAAATTTTATGGCCATAAGCATTGCATTTAAAACAATAACCAGAAAATGCATGATTAAACCTGGGTGCCGGTCTTTGCCAGTTTGAAGTAGGAGCCATGACTCTTCTCCTCCTTGGATGTGTGACTTTTGTGAATCCATCTTTGTCAGTATTCTTCTTGAATCTGGAATTATTATTTTCTTTTGCATTATTTTGTTTTTCTGGTTCAACCCTGATCTTTTCTTCTTTCTTTGTGGGTTCTATATTCAAGTTCTTTGAATCCTTTGAAGATTCTCCTTCATCAAAGCCTAAACCAAATTTGATGCCAGAAGGCCTTTGGTTATTTAACATTTTATCTAGCTTTACAGTACTTTCTTCAAACTTATGAAAATAGTTCAATTTTCTATTCATCTCCTCTAACTGCATCCTTAACTTAAGGATGTCTTCCTCTAGCTTGCTGCATTCAACTGTCTTTACAGTTAATTGTTCATCAAGAACTTCAGACATTTTCTTGAATTCCTCTGTCTGTATTTTCAGATTGTTTATTATGTCTGTGGCATTCTCTAATTTCTTTGAAAATTTTTTATTCTTCTTCCTTTCTGCACTCAACTCTTCAAGTGCAGCAACCAATTCTCCTTCCAAATACACTTCAGCTTCATCCTTGGAATTTTCATCACCTTCTTGATTTTCCTCTGTTCTTTCTTCTTCAAGTGCCATGAACAGAGCTTCACCTCCTTCTTCTTCAGACTCCTCATCTGTGCTTTCTTCAGAACTGCTGACATTCTTGGTTATGAAGCTTTTCTTCTTGAAGTTATTCTTTCTAAAATTTTGTTTCTTCTTCCAGTCACCTTTTTCTTGGTGTGACCCTTCACCATTTTTGGTTTTCTCCTGCATTGGACATTTGGCTGCAAAATGACCGACTCCTCCACAATTGAAGCATTTAAAAGGTAGCTTCCCTCTATATTTTCCTTTTCCTTTTGTGAGTTTTCGAACAAAATTGGCTTCTGTTTCATCCAGTGTTCCTTCATCCTCGGATTCATATTCAGCTTTTACATTCTTGTGTGCTTTAAAAAGTTGCTTCTCTGTCTGTGAGACTTGGTTTGTCCTATTCTCATTTCATATGTTGTCAGGGAACCATGCAACTCATCCATGCTGAAGTCGTTTAGATCTTTTGCCTCTTCTATTGCAGAGACTTTGGAGTTAAATATTTTGTGAAGTGTTCTGAGAACCTTTTTCACCACAACTGCATCATCAATTTCTTCACCAAGTCCTCTGATTGCATTAATAATTTTGTTGACTCTCAGCATATAAATTTCTATGTTTTCATCTTCCTTCATTTGTAGTGCTTCGAACTGTGCTCGATGAGTTTGCAGTTTTGCTTCCTTAATCTTACTGTCTCCTTCATGGATGCTCTTCAGTTTATCCCACATGTCCTTTGCTGATTTACAACTCATGACTCTTATTAGTTCACTGTCAACAAGCCCACACATTATGGCATTCTTGGCTTTGGAGTTGTTTTCAAATTTCTTTTTCTCAACAGTATCTGTTGGAGGGGTAGTGGGTGTTGTGTATCCACTATCTACAGAATCCCAAATATCGTATCCCAATGCACTCAGATATGTTTGCATTCTGAGTTTTCAGAAGGTGTAATTTGTTCCATCAAATAAGGGAGCTTTGTTGGATGAAAATCCTTCACCACCTGCCATTGTTTCTTCCAAGATCTCCTTAGCTGATTAAGCTTGTACAAGGAACCTGTGCTCTGATACCAATTGATTTTTACACAATGACACTGAGAAGGGGGGGGTGAATTAGTGTAGCTATTAAATTTTTATATCTACAACATTTAATATGAAATAAAGAGAAAAAAAAAACTTGAACAAGAGAGCAAACCACAACACTCAATATAACGAGGTTCACCAATTTGGCTACTCCTCAAAAATGACTGCTTGGACTCCAATCCAAATCCAGTCTTTGCAAAATCAATTTTACAAACACTTTACCAACACCAACTGGAAGGACCACCAACCCCTGTAATTTTCTGCTGCAATAGATGGAGCACCAACTCCTAGTACCAAGCACCAACTTGGACTGTAATTCTGATAAATTTAGAATGACATAAAAATGTCTTCACTTTATGCACGACCCTGATTGGTCTGCAATTAACTCAGCTCTGCACACTATCACGGATCTGCTTATTTTTCTCTTGATTCTTTTCTAACTCTCCTTTTACAGCAATTTCTCTCTAACAGCAACAACTTTATTCTTTGTACGGTTATTCTTTTATAACCTTTCAATCCTGCATGCAATCGAATCACATACTCTGACTGTTCGAATCCATGCAATACGACTGTTCGGTTCCATGCACTTCGACTGTTCGAAACCCTGCAATACGTCTTTTGGAAACCATGCAATACGACAATTTTGTTTCATGTACTTCGACTTTCCAATTTCTTCGTATACGACTTTTTGAATTCTTTTTCGAAACTCCATGTATGATTCTTAGAAAGCTTTTCGATTCTTCATGTTCGGCTTTTTTGTATGCTTCAAATACGTCTGTTAGAATGCCTGCAAATTCGACCTTTCGAATGCTTTTATTATCCTTCAAATTCGGCTTTTTGAATGCGTTTAAATTATGCATGTTTGGCTGTTGCAATGCATGTCCAACACCTGTCAACAATTAACTGTCTGCCTGACTTCAATTACTTTTTACGTAACTGGCTGCATGATTTTCCTGTCTGCTTTTTCGACACGTGTCACCTTGCATGTTGCTACGGGTTTTATCTGCCAGACTGTTACCTGTCGCGATATCGCGACACTTTTGACTTATGCTGATGTCACCCTGAAAGTTGTCACGAAATCATGACCGTTTTGGCCCTCGAAAGCTTTCCCTGCATCTTGTCACGATATCGCGACACTTTGAGCTTTTGCTGACGTCATCCTCAATGCTATCGCGAAATCATGACGCTTCCGGCTTCCAGCAGCTTTCCTTTCATCCTATCGCGAAATCGTGACACTTTTCAACTTTGCTGACGTCATCATCCTGCTTGTCGCGAAATCGTGACACTTCCGGATTCCGTACACTCTTCTTTGCCAGCAGCAGCGAAAAAGGAACATGTCGCAAAATCGTGACACTTTGTTCTTCCGTACAACTCTCCTTGCCAACTCCAGCGAAAATGGAACATGTCATGAAATCGCGATGCTTCCGGCTCTTGCTGACGTCATCATCCTTCTTGTCACGAAATCGCGACGCTTTCGGCTCTTGCTGACGTCATCAATCTTCTTGTCGTGAAATCGCGACGCTTCGCTTTCGTACGCTCTTTGCTCCATGCAGTAGCGAAATCGCTACAAATTTTTGCCTTGTATTTTTTTTTATGAAATTTTAACTTGTAATATCAATGCTGCATCTTTCAGATCTACACTTTTGACTAGTAGCGAAATCGCTACACCTTAGTTTCCCCTTATTCCAACATGTAGCGCCATCGCTACACCTTATTTTCTCTTTGTTTCAACCTATAGCGAAATCGCTACACCTTAGTTTCTTCTTGTTTCAACATGTAGCGAAATCGCTACACCTTAGTTTCATGTATTTTCATCATGCAGCGATATCGCTACACCTTTGTTTCCTTTCATTTCAACATGTAGCGATATCGCTACACCTTTGTTTCCTTCTCTGCCAGCATGTCGCGAAATCACGACAGTTTTGCTCGCATCTTCTCTCTCCTCGATCATGTCACGAAATCGCGACAATTTGACGTGCATTTTCTCTCTCCTCGACCATGTCGTGAAATCGTGACAATTTGGCGTGCATTTTCTCTCTCCTACTTTTTGTCGCGATATCGTGACACATTTTCTCTCTCCTCAGTGAAAACTTGACATGTCACGAAATCGTGACATTTTCGGCTGCGCCTTCTCTCTCCTCGATCATGTCGCGAAATCGCGACAGAAAACATGTCGCGATATCGCGACAGTTTTCTTCCTTGTCTATTTTTGCCAATTTTTGAATGCGGGTCACTTCTATTTTCCTTGAAACTTTTCGCACTTGATCTGATCGACCTCTGAGCCGCATCAATCGCATCAATCTGACTGTGTTGACAACAATGACAATACTTTTGCAATTCTTTTGCTGCACCTTGCTCAAATCCCCGTCGGGGAGCCCAGGGGTTGTGCCTCTCATATGGTTCCACTCTTTGGGTGCGAGGGGTCAGAACCCTCTCAGGAATTGGGTTATGGAGTATCTCATCTATTTGGCATCGAATGTGCTTTTTTCTAAAGCGATATAGATCCTCTAGCCACTTTTGGTCTTGCTCAAGCTACGTGATCTGGGATTAGCAGGCGACATGTCTTGTGACTGCCAGGTCAATTTGTTTTACCATATTGAGCCTAGGAGGCCTAGATTCCACTCCTATGCACTTACCTCGATCGCGATGATCCGAGATCTCAATGGGTTGCTTCCCTCTATCGAGGTTGGTAGCATTTGCCTGAGGCTTTGGCCTCAGTGGGTGATCATGGTATATAGCAGGTGCAGAAGCGCATGGTTCCCATGTTGTACATTGCTCTTGATGAATGTAATGGTCTTCCTCGTGCTCCCTTTCATATGTGTGAAAGGGGTGGGCAGAGTTGGTTCGCACTGCTTGAAGAGCCTTGCGCTCTGGGTTTTGTCTATTGGTTCTAATAGTGATGGGGCACAAAGGATGGATTCCATAATCATGTGGCCTCTCCCCATGGAATCTATGTTGCTTTATCACTTCATCACATGGTGGCCACTCATATCGAGCTTCTAAGGGAGCTTTCTTGTTTATATTGAGTGCCACGTGTAAGGACTCCTCCTAAAAGGGGCTATGATGAATGGGTGTGTTCCTCAAAGGGGTGCCTCTATAGTATCATTCTGAAATAGAATGATGCGGAATCCCTTGTGGGTCAGGTCACTAAGGTGGAATGACCAAGTCCCGAGGGCTGTAGCTGAGGTGACTTGTGCCCCCTTGTACACTTTTTGCAGCTTCCGCCCTTGATTGGGCTTGGTTATGGGTGTACACCATGGTGTTGTTTTTCTACAAGCTATGTAGGTTTTTATCTCTTTTTATGATTTTTATGCTACACTAAATAGAAAAGAGCACACACACACAAAGCAATGATTATCTTGTTTAAATATTAAAAGTGTGTCCTAAACCTAGTTTAGTGTGTTTTGTTTTTTTTTTTTTTTGAAGGTTTTTGTAAAGAACGTTTAAATGCAATATGATGGCTCTTATGACTCCCAAAATTGGTCGCCCCTTCAATATACCATTGCCAGGCCGATATACCAACCTCTCTATATACCCGCCCTTACGTGAGGGAAACTATAGGTTCGTGAGAGCAGATGGTACATGGAATGTAGGTGGTACAAAAGGGGAACCACCCTGTTTATGACACCTACCATAGAAGACTTTTCCTCGTGTGTTGGGAATCACTCCAGCTACACTCGGTCAATTTTCATTAGGATTTATGTCTAGAAACAGTAGCGATCAGGGCAATGGATGCAAAAATTCAAGCCAAGGTGGTGATGAAATCCACCGTTGGTCTTGATCAAGGGCTAGGGTTTTATGACTAGCTCCTTGGTGTTTAATTTGCCACGTGATGTGTGGCATTATTTTTACTTTGCAAAAAGGGAACAAGCAAGTAGTAAAATAAAACTTTCCCTAAGCAAGAAAGTACCCTAAAAATAGAAAACTAAAAACAGAAAATGACAGGAAAAGTTTAGAATCCCTACATCTTCTCTGCCCAAATCTGCTAGTTCTGAGTTTTTGCCCTGAAATTACATAGAGATCTATTCATCTCAGGGTGAGATGAATAAAAAAATTGAATTCATCACAGGGTGGGGTGCATTCCCATTCGTCCCTGGGTGAGACGAATTCCAACTTTGTATTCGCCATAGACTGGAATGAACAACAGTCCCGTGTTAAAAAAAAATGATACCTGCAAGAAAGAGGCAAATTTTGATCAGATTTCTTATCTAAAAATAATAGAGGACAAGGTCCCACCGTGACCATCACTGAAAGCATGAGGATACAAAAAAAAATGGAAAGAGCTCCAAGTACGATGCAAAAGCAAAACTAAACTTAACGCTAAATCCTACGAATTGAAAATGCATGAAATAGGAAAATCATAAATGAATTGAAACCCAAATGAAAAGCCAATGAGGAGAATAGCCCTTTATTTTATTGATATGTTTTGTAATTCAGTTACAATTCGCCTCTTCCCCTTTTAGGGGCGAGGAGCATTAAATTTGTTTCTTGGTTACATCCATGGATAGCCATCCTTCTCCCGCATGCCCACATGTAAGATGGGTGGACCAAAATGTCACTGCCACTTGTGTTGATGAGTCTTGACTTCTTTTTACTCCTCTAACATCCAGATCTTGCACTCAAGGAAACAAGAAATGGTCAGTAGCACCTGTAGATGAGATGAAACATGCAATCCCCAAGCCTATGATTAATGCATGCAAAGAATAAATAAAATGATAACTAGAATATATCCAAATGATCTAAAAATTTGATAGGGGCATTAGGACCTCACAAAGAAAACACTGCAAATGGAACAATCAAGAAATTCCTCACAGATTTGAATTCACTTCAGGGTGGGATGAATAGACCTACAACAAAATGCTAGATAGCATCGCTCAAAATGTCACATCTGGATAGCTCCAAATCTCTTGTGAAAGTGGGGGTTAGCTAATTGGGGGTATTTTAGGATGACCCAGATGGTCAAATTTATCCAATTCAGTCTCTATCACTAGGAATTTGCTGATGCCACCTGCATGTTAGTAAAGGCGAGAAATGATAAAAGCATGATAAAAATTGCTCAGAACGATGTGAAATTTTAATGACAAACTATCTAAGAAACATAGAATCAGATGCAAAAGTAACAGAAAGGAAATCTACCATAGATTCCTAATTGTTTCGGAGTGGGATGATTAGACCTGTAGCAGTGCAGAGGGGGGGCCCAAGGACAGGACGACCATCGTGCAGGGCCCGATTTTGGCACCAATCCACTTGGGATGGGCCCAAAATATCTTATGGGGTGTTTTCAGCAAATTGGATGAGATATTATGGCCAAATGTTAGGTTTTGGTTCCAGATTTGTGCTTTCAATAACTGCCCTATGACCTCCTTTCCAAAAGAGATCAAGGATGCAAAAGGCACAACTCGAAAGGGTGTGAGATATGAAAGTAAAACGACAACACTTTGTTGCTCCAAAATTCTCCTTCTTTGTATATATTAGGTGAGAAGACTCACCATTTTATAGACCTGATGGTCTCTTTGGATGAACATGTAGAGGCGCCACTTGGCAATCATGCCTCTCCAAGGGAGGGAAGATTCCTTCTTGATTAGGGGCTTCATGACTACCCTTGTAACTGCATCTAATGCTAAAAAATGCTCACTCATGCTCCCATGCAATGAAGGAAGGATTAAGTTGTGGATCTGAGCTGCCATTTGTCAAAATTTGACTTTTTTCTAGTCAAACCTGCAATTCGTCCCACCCTGGGATGAATTCTGATATTTGTCCCTATGTGGAATGAACACCAGTTTGTATTCATCCCAAGGTGGGACGAGTAGAGATAAAAGTGCCAAAAAGGTGTAAAATTGACCTTTGACCTTCCAAAATGCTTTTGGAAGTGGCTAGGACCATTGTTTAACCTCTGGGGGCTACCCTTGGGGCTGTGTGTCGATGCGATCAGTGTTTGCAGTCACATAATCAGATTGGTGCTGTTTTGGTGTCTACAATTCCTTAAGGTTGGTTTCTGGTATTACATACCAGGTGTTTGCATGGATAGGATATCAATATGACTCTGCATGAATTGGAACATAGGATCCTCTAGAGGGTTAAAACCCTATTTGGTTTGTTGCTACTGGTAGGAATGTGCACCATTGATGGGGTTCTAGTGATGTAGGATGTTAGCATAGAATGGATTATGATATTGTTGTTGATGAGGGATTTGATTGTGATGAGGTGATGGGGGTTTTTTGGCATGCTTACCTGAAGAGTTAGCATACTGTATACACCAAAATAACACCAATCTAATTATGTGACTGCAAACACTAATTGCATTGACACACACAACCCCCAGGGCAGCCCCTAGAGGTTAACAGTGGTCCTAACCACTCTCATACTAGTTTTGGAAGGTCAAGAGTTATTTTGACACCTTAAGGCAATCTACTTCATACTCATTCTACACAGGGATGATTACAAACTTCTATTCACCCCACCCAGGGATGATTAACAGTATTCGCTCCAGGGTGGGGCGAATAGCAGGTTTGACGGGAAAAAAGTCAAATCTTGACAAATGGCAGCTCAGATCTGCCACTTAAATCTTCCTTCATTGCATGGAAGTGTGAGTGAGCATTTTCAAGTGTTAGAGGAAGTTATAGGGGCAGTCATGGAGACCCTAATCACGGAGGGATCTTTTACTCCCTTGGAAGGCATGATTGCCAAGTGGCACCTCTGCATGATCATCCAAAGAGACCGTCAGGTCTATAAAATGGTGAGTCTTCTCACCTCAAAAAGATACAGAGAAGGAGCATTTTGAGCAATGAAGTGTTATAATTTTACATCCACACACCCCTTTTGATTTGTGCCTTTCACATCCTTGATCTCTTTTGGAGAGGAGGTCATTGGGTGATCATTGGAAGGGCAAATTCGGAACCAAAACCCAAAATTTGGCCACAAAATCCTACCAAATTTACTAAAAAACCCCACAAGAGGTTTTGGACCCATCCCAAGTGGATTGGTGCCAAAATTGGGCCCCAAACGGTGGCTGTCTTGCCCCGGGCGCCCCCCACACTACTGCAGTTCTAATCGCCCTGCCCCAGAGCGATTAGAAATATGTGGCAGATTTCCTTTCTGTTATTTTTTCATGTGATTCTATGCTACTTAGAAAGGTTTTCATTTAAATTTCACATCGTTTTGAGCATTTTTTATCATGTTTTTATCATTTCCCACCTTTACTAACATGCAGGTAGCATCATCAAATTCCTGGTGATAGAGGAAAAACAGGGAAAATATGACCTTCTGGGTCTTCCCAACGTACCCCATTTTAGCTAACCCCCAACTTTGCAATGATTTGGAGCTTCCCGAATGTGAAATTTGGAACAATGCTTTTTGATGCTTTGTTGTAGGTCTATTCATCCCGCCCTGGAGTGAATATGAATCTGTGGTGAATTTTTTGATTGTTATTTTTGCAGTGCCTTATCGGTGATGTTTTCATACCCCTATCAAGTTTTTAGTTCATTTGAATCTATTTTAGTTATCATTTTATTTATATTTTGCATGCACTAATTGAAGGCTTGGGGATTGCATGTTTCATTTTATCTACAACTGCTACTAAATATTTCTTGTTTCCTTGAATAGAGGGTCTCAACATCAGAGGAGCAGCAAAGAGTCAAGACTCATCAACTCAAGCAACAATGATGTTTGGTCTGCCCACTTTACATGTGGGCGCACGAAATACGGAATGGTATCCATTGATGTGATAAGAACACATTTAATGTTCCTAGCCCCTGGAAAGGGAGGAGGCAAATTGTAATCAAGTTTTGAAGCATATTAATAAAAATAGTTGTCTTCCATATTGGATTTTTATTTGGTTTTGATTCGCTTATGCTTCTCTCCTTTCATGCACTTTCAATTCATAGGATTTAGCATTATATTTTGTTTTGTTTTGCATCGCATCTTGGCTTTTCTTTTTTATTTCTGTATCCTCATGATTTCAATGGTGATCATGGTGGGACCTTGTCCTCTATTTTTGAGATTATAAATCTGATTAAAAATTGATTGTTTTTGCTTGCAGGTACCAAGTTTTCAAACATTGGACTACAGTTCGTTCCAGTCTGTGATGAATATAGAGTTGGAATTCATCTTATCTAGGGACGAATGGGCATTCGCCCCACCCTGTGATGAATACAGTTCTATTATTTTTCCCACCCAGGGATGAATAGATCTCTGTGCAGTATCAGGGACAAAAACTCAGAACCAGTCGATTTGGGTAGAGAAGAGGTAGGGGTCCTAAACACCTTCTGTCATTTTTTGCTTTCAATTTTTTGTTTTCTGATTACTTGCTTGCTTAGGGAAAGTTTTACTGCATGTTTACTTTATTTTATGCAAAATAAAAAGAATCCCACACATCACATGGTAATTTAAAACACCAAGGAGCTGGTCGTAAAACCCCAGCCCTTGATCAAGACCAACTATGGATTTCATCACCACCTTGGCTTGAATTTTTGCATCCATAACCCCGATCGCTATTGTTGCTAGACATAAATCCTGACGAAGTCTGACCAAGTGTAGTTTGGATGATTCCCAGTGCATGAGGATAAGTCTTCTATGGTAGGTGTCAAAAATAGGGCGATTCCCCTTTTGTACCGCCTACGTTCCATGTACCTCTCATGTACCAGTAGTTTCCATCACGTAAGGGCGGGTATATAGAGAGGTTGGTATATCGGCCTGGAAATGGTATATCGAAGGGGCAACCATTTTTGGGAGTCATAAGAGCCATCATATTGCATTTAAATGTTCTTTACAAAAGCTTTCAAAACAAAAATCAAAACACACTAAACTAGGTCTAGGGCACACCTTTAATATTTAAATGAGATAATCATTGCTTTGCATGTGTGTGTGATATTTTATGTTTAGTGTAGCATAAAAATCATAAAAGGAAATAAACATCTACACATCTTGTAGGAAAGCACCACCATGGTGTACACCCGTAGCCAAGCCCAATCATGGGCAAGATCTACGAAGAGTGTACAAGGGGGTACAAGTCACCTCCGATATAGCCCCAAGGACTTGGTCATACCACCTTGGTGGCCTGACCCACAACAGATTCCACATCGTGCCATTTCAGAATAGGACTATAGAGGCACCCCTTTGAGGGACACTCCCATACAACATAGACCCTTTTAGGAGAAGTCCTTACACATGGCACTCAATATAAATGGGAAGGCTCCATTAGAAGCTTGGTATGAGTGGCCATCGTGTGATGAAGCACTAGAACAACATAGGGTCCATGAGGAGAGGCCACATGATTATGTCATCCCTCCTTTACCCACCATCACTGTTAGAAACAATAGGCAAGATCTAGAGCACAAGGCTCTTCAAAAAGGGTGAGCCAACTCTGCCCACCCCTTTCACATATATGAAAGGGAGAATAAGGAAGACCATTACATTCCTCAAGACCAATACATAGTGTGGGAGCAATGTGCCTCTGCACCTGCTATCTACCAGAATAACCTACTGAGGACAGATCCTGAAGTAAATGTCACCAACCTCGATAGAGGGAAGTGACCTATAGAGATCTCAGATCATTGCGATCAAGATAAATGCGTAGGAGAGGCATCTAGGCCTCCTAGACTCAATATGGTGGAACAAATTGACCTGGAAGTTGCCAGACATGTCGCTTGCCAAGCGTAGATCATGTAGCTTGAGAAAGACCAACAACAACTAGAGCATCTATATCACATTAGCAAAGAGCGCATTCGATGCCAAACAGATGAGCTACTCCATAACACAATGCCTGAGAGGGTTCCAACCCCTCAAACCCAAAGAGTAGAACCATATGAGAGGTGCAACCCCTTGGTACGAGATAAGTCATCGCGACCTTACCAAGTGCTACCTCTGAGACCTCCTAGACCTGAGTGGGAGGCCACTCCCAAGAACAACGATTGGTACCCCCCATAGGGACCAAACCATGGTCATAGGTCACATCCAGGAACTCCTCAATAATCCTATGAGGAGTATGAGCAAGAAGAAGAGCAGGCCAAAATGCCCTACCAAGGCAGAGGGGCTTCTATCCGAACACCCATCCATAGGCCTCAAGTTTCCCACAACCCACAATGGGAGCAAACTAAGGAGGAAGAAATTAAATCTTTCGATGCATATAGAGCGCTGCTAGAGCATTTGGAGTCCATGGAGACCAAGACTTATGGGCCCCAAAATGCCACTTTACGTCAAATCCACAGTCATCCTGTGCATCCGTTAGTGCCGACACCCCCTTACCCTGAACACTTTAAACTGCCCTAGTTGGCAATCTTTAGAGGTGAGGAAGATGCCCAAGAGCATGTGACTAGATTCCTGAGCCAATGCTTTGGCATTCAAGACAATGATGCTTTGCTGCTAAGAACATTTATAACCACGTTCGTAGGCCCTACCTTGGATTGGTTCACTCAATTACCAAAGCACAACATTAGTAACTTAGATCAGCTAGTGGATGCATTCCTCGAATGCTTTGCCTTCAACACCAAGAAGAAGGTGTCACTAAGCGACCTAGCCAGCCTCAGGTAGTATGAGGAAGAAACCATGGCGGCCTATGGGAACCGGTGGAGGACTTTGCTTTCAAAGCTTCCCTACCTCCCTCCTATGTCCGACCTCACCCAAATGTTCTCAAAGATCTATTTAAGATCGATCTCTATGCTATTGCAGTTGCCAAAATATGCCACTTTAGAGGAAGCTCTGTCACAAGCCAGAATCATTGAGGAGATCAAGATTCAAGATGGTGAGATAGCCAAGCCAAAATATAAAGAATGGTCTAAGAACACTAAAATAGGGACCACATAACAAAAACCCGTTGCGATCAATCAAGTTGCTATAAACGTCCCTAAGCTTGCACAAGCAACACAACCCCAAAAGGCTAACTATCAGGTAGTGCCTCTTAATAGTTATGACCGAGAAAATTAGAGGTAAGAAAAAAATCAACAGCGTCTCCCTAGGCGATAATTCACACCTTACACAGAGTCTAGAGACTCCCTGTTTGATCGCTTGTCAGCGACAAACTTGATCAACCTGCTCGAGATTCAACCCATAGACCCTAATGTGCCAAAAATGAAGGGCTATAGGGAAGACTTGTACTGCAGGTTCTACAGACGAAAGGGACATGACCTTAATGCATGTTGGAAGTTTAAAGGCTTGGTGCAAGACTTAATAGATAACAAGACATTAGCGGTGGATAACCTCATGGCACCAAACAATAAAAAAATAGAGGTATTTAAAGACCCCTTGCCCACCCATGATGCATAGGCAAAGACCCTACAAGTCAATGAGGTCACACAAAACTGCCCCATGCAAGGGTATGTAGGGATGATCAGTATAGTGACTCGAAACAAGAGGTATCCGAGCACAACTGCCCCTACGATAGCTACAAGAGAGGTGCCAACAATGTCACAACCACAACAACACCTTGCACAACCTCCTCTGCCTAGACCAGTGGCCATGATTTGAACCAAACTCACCCAGAGTTTGAGGACCACATCGGCTAGGCTCTCCATCTATGAGCTCATACAACAATCAACACCCCATCGAGAGGCTCTAATGGAGATACTAAAAGCCATCGAGTTGCATCCCCATGAACCAAAATCCTTCAACAACTTTGTGGGACATGTCAAACATTGCACTGAGCCAGTCATCACCTTTCGAGAGGATGAATTGAAATCAATGGTTGGTGACATGGCAGCTCCACCCCTACACGTCATCGCGTAGGTCAACAGGATTTCATACAAGAGGGTATTGGTGGACACTGGCTCATCCAGTAATATCATTACAACAGTGGCCTTGAAGCACCTAATGTTGCCCGTATCTCACATAGTAGCCTCCACCTATACACTGCAAGCATTCAATGATGCAATATGCTCGACAGTTGGCACAATTGTCCTACCCATCCAAGTGGGACAAAAGACTATACCTACATTATGCCACATCTTGGAGGGTGAGATGGCCTATAACATATTTTTGGGTCAGCCATGGATAAGGTACATGAAGTGTGTCCCTTTGATAGCTCATCAGTGCTTAAAGTATACTTTCGAAGGGCAGGTGCATGTAGTCCCGACGGACTTGGAACCCTTCAAGTATTGCAATGTAGTGCAGCTGATTCTGTAATCGACCCTTACATCAACACATTTGGATTTTTAGTTGAATCCATCTAAACAGGGTTTGATTCCATAGGCATCCCTATTGATAAGTCCATCAAAACCCCAGTCGGGTCCATATTCATCATCTGGTCCTTCAACAACACCACCTACGGGGGCCACATCGAAGGACAAGGGGAAGAAACCCCTAGAAGAGGCACCGCCATTAGTCTCAACCATATCTACTAAGGAGATGCCTAGTAGAATGGAAGTCGAGGCTCCTAGTTCACCCGACATGGAGTGGACTCAGGAAGAACTTCTATTCCCTCCCCCTCAATCACCAACAATCACTATTGAAATGGCCAATATGGGCCTGGGGGAGTATCTGGTGTAGAATATTATAGCAACACCCACACTGGAGTCCATGCAAGACATGGGGAGACCTCGCATCCCCATCGGTACCATTGTTCCTCTAGGCTACCCATCGAATTAGACAAACTTTGTGTATAGGGGCCTTGATCATGGTATTGAACCATACATGCAAGAGGACGCAAATGAAGAGCCTTTTACTGAAGATGTCAACTATTTTCCCAACCTAGACTTCGCTTTGAGATACCTTGTCCAATGCAATTGGAATGGATATGGGTTAGGCAGATATGAGCAAGGAGTGTGTGTTCTATTCCAACCAAGATACCAAATGCCATACGACAAGTCAGGAGTAGGGTTCAACCACCCCCTTCCCTTGGACATATTGGTAGAGAACATGCAAGTCCTAGGGATAGGAAACAAGGGAGATTGGCATTATATCTATATGCAAACCCTAACATGACATATACACTAGGGGATTATCTCCCATTGTTGACGACCAACCTTGTTGACCTCAACAACCCTTTCCCTTCTCTCGAGAGAGGAGAAAGCTTGAGAGCTCATTTAAAAGAGAGGTATAGACAAGGTTAGGAAGGATCTTTAGAAGATGAGTTAGAGTATGAGGTAGCACCATGGGACCCCTTCAAATTGGATAGCAATCACTCACAAGTGACCCCCATGGATGATTATCAAGAAAGCCTCTTGGTGATGTTCCCTTTGGATGCTCCAATTGAGCAAGTACCACTCCAAGAAAATAAGGTCCCCTCATAGATAATGGAACAACCCCGATGGGAACATATCAATTTGCTCGAGCAGGACGAGCCTCACATGTCACAAATAGTTATTGGAGCCAACGAAGGAATTTGGATCTTCAAAATGATTATGAAGATGAAACTGATATGACCTATCTCAATAATATGTGATAGTAGTAATACACCTTGGAGATTGATGACATATTTGAACAACTAAACATAAGGCTAGGGAATGAGTGATACCTAAACCCAGCGCAGTGGGACCAAGTATTGAATCCGCCACTTTGGGCATACAGAGAACACCTTCTGCCCAAAGACCCTATAGTGATATCCATGTAGAGGGCAGACCTTGTCCTCCTATCCACACATAGGGCCGATACATTCGTGCCAATACCTCCAGAGCCAGATCTAGAGCACAAAGAACATCTATAATGTCTGAGTCACCACACCTGTGATAATGGAGACAAAAATTATTTCATCAACATGATCTCCATTGACTTAACCGCCCCCATATGCAATCCAGCCGATCTAGCACAGTAATTATATCTAGACATAGATGCCATAGACTGGGATAGTGTCAATTCACCACCATCCCCATCAGAGTACTGGCCTTTCGATGAAATGCTTCATTTCACCCCAGGGCCAACTCAAGATATCTTCCATGCTGAAGAGGAACCCGAGGTTCCTAACAATGATCTCAACTTAGAAATTGATATCCACTTGATCCCAACTCCACACCAGTTGGAGGATGGATCTCACATGTCGATCAAGGAGACGACTGATGTAGACATCGGCTCTGATCTAGTGAATCCATAGATTATCAAGTTGGGGGTAAGTCTATCCCTCGAAGAGCAAGCCGACTACATTGCCCTTCTAAAAGAGAAGAAGGAGGTTTTTGCATGGTCCTACAAAGACATGTCAGGGCTAGATCCATAGATAGTCATGCATAATCTAACACGATCCAAAAATCAAGCCAGTTAAACAAAAATTACATAAGATGCACCTAACAGTGGCCTTAATGGTCAAAGATGAATTACAAAAGCTATTGGATGCATAGTTTTTCATCTGCGTGGATTACCCACCATGGCTGTCCAACATGGTGCTCGTCAAAAATCCTAATGGGAGGATTTTCATATGCACTAATTTTTGAGATCTAAATAAAGCGAGTCCTAAGGATGATTTCCCCTTGCCAAGCATCGACGCATTGGTAGACGCTATAGCAGGCCACGAAATGCTTTCCCTCATGGATGGTTTCTCAGGATACAATCAGGTTCGTATCAATCCTGAGGACCAAATAAAAATGGCGTTCACAACGCCTTGGGGAACATTTTGCTATAAGTTCATGCCTTTTGGCCTTAAAAATGCTGGTGCCACCTATCAACGTGCCATGACATACATCTTCCATGATCACATGCATAAAACATTGGAAGATTACATGGATGATTTGTTGGCCAAATCTCTTTTGTGCCTAGATCATCTCGATGACTTAAGCAAGATCCTCGATCACCTCATGGAACTTAAAGTCAGACTAAATCCTAAGAAGTGCGTATTTGGCATCACATCTAAAAAAATCTTGGGTTTCATAGTCTCAAAACAAGGCATCGAGGTGGACCCAAACAAAGTCAAGGCAATCCTTGAAATGCTTCCCCCAACTACCATCAAGCAACTCAGAAGCCTATAGGGAAAGGTCACGTCAATAAAATGCTTCATAGCGCAACTATCTGACAAGTGCCGACCCATGAATAAATTATTGCACAAGGGGGTCGCATTTCATTGGGATGACAATTGCCAGTCAGCCTTTGACGACATCAAACAATACTTGTCTTCACTGCCAGTATTGGAACCACCTAGACTAGGAGTGTCATTCTACTTATACATCTCAGCTACTGAGATTGCACTGGGCACCATGCTAGCCCAAAAAAATGAACTACACAAAGAACAGGCTACTTACTATCTTAGCCACACCCTGGTCACTTATGAACTTAACTATGCATATGTCGAGAAACTCTGCTTGGCAGTGGTGTTTGCTACAAAAAAACTACACCATTACATGTTGAACAACAAGATGTATGTTGTGTCTAAGGAGAATCCATTGCGGTACATGATGAGTCATACTTATCATAGTAGCCGCACGACAAAATGGATCATATTGTTGACAGAGTTTGACATAGAGTTTATTGGACAAAAATCCATCAAATGTCAACTCATAGCCGATCAACTAGCAGAGGCTCATCTTGAAGATGATCAACCTCTGATCATAGAACTACCAGATGATGGGGTCTTCCATGTCTCAGAATCGCTAGATTCTGATGAGCCTGAGTCACAGGCCGATATAACCCTATTTTTTGATGGTTCTAAATGTAAGAAATGGGGTGGCACGAGAATTGTATTCTTCACACCACAAGGGGCTCCAATGCCTCTATCATTTCAATTAGATTTCTTGTGCACAAAAAACAATGTAGAATACGAAGCCTTGCTCATAGATCTTCAGACAAAAATCACTATGAACATCAAACGATTGAACATCTTTGATGATTCGTTGTTAATTGTCAACCAAGTCAAAGGGGTATTCCAATGTAAATGCCCAGTTCTACAGGCCTACAAAGCCCTTGTGGACAAATTCTTGGAAAATCTTGAATGGTACAACATTACTCCCTCGGTCATCGAATAATTTTGTGGAGACTATGGCATCCTTGGGGTCACTAATCCCGTAAGACATTTTTGGTGAGATGACAACCATTCAAGTCAAGACACTATCATAATCAGTGATGGAGTGTGCAAGCTCTGAATTAATGCTAGGAATCCACTTGATCCAGATTGAATCGTCGTCGAACAAGTTCTCTCGAATCCACAATTGTCTAAATCACACCAACTAGGGGTCATTGTTCTCCCCTACTCCCCTTAATAGTAATACAATGCTATTATTATAAGTTATTTCCCGCTCAGCTTTTGCTAGGGATGAAATTCAAAAGGGATTGGCTATTTAGACTATCGAGGTTTTTGATCAGCAGGATTGGTATGCACCCATAAGGGACTACCTCAAGTTAGGTAACCTCCCACTTGGATTGACGCATGCCACAAAATGATCATTCAAACAAAAAGTGGCAAAGCATGTCTTGTTAGGAGATATTTTGTACCATCGAAGCTATGAAGGAATCCTCCTTCATTGCTTGGACCAGAGGAGTCGACTTGGGCGATCACCCAAGCGCACGATGGTACATGCGGTGACCACTTTAGTGGTATGGCCATCACAAAGTGCATTCTCTACATGGGCTATTATTGGAAATATTTAGAGTGAGATTGTTGCGCGTATGTAAAGAAGTGCATGAAGTGTCAACACCATGCCAGTTTGACACACATACCTTCTCAGGCCTTGTAGTTGATCCAATCGGCTTGGCAATTTTCGTAGTGGGGCTTAGATATAATCAGAAAGATCTCCCCTGCATCTTCAAGATATCACACATTTATCATAATGTCCACATAGTACTTCACCAAATGGGTGGAAGCAATTCCGCTTACCTCTACGACTAGAACTCGCATATCAAAGTTCATTTTAAATAATATCATATGTCATTTTGGTATTCCATCCAAGATAATCTTGGATAATGGGATGTCATTCAAGAACAAAGACGTGTGTGCTTTGACCACAAAGTACAAAATTCAACATAGTTTTTTGACACCCTATTATCTGTAGGCAAATGGGCAAGCAGAGGCATCAAACAAAATGCTAGTTGCAATCCTAAAAAAGATAGTCATAGAAAGTCATAAGGATTGGCACATTTAGATCCCACTTGCCCTATGGGCTTATCACACTAGAATTTGGACGCCCACTGGGGCAACTTTGTTTTTGCTTGTGTATGGCTTTGAGGCTGTCATGCCTCTCAAGTTGGAAATTCCTTCCTTGCGCATATCAATGCAAGAGTTCATCGATGATGACACTATGTGGTAGGCCCGGTTAGACCAGCTTATGTTGCTCGACGAATGATGCATTAATTTTCTTGAGCATTTACATATCTATCAAGAGAGACTTAAGAAAGCATACAACATGAAGGTTCACCTAAGGGAATTTTAGGTTGGTGACATGGTATTAAAAGAGAACCAGCAAAATTCTAACTTACCGCTCCATCTAAGGGACAAGTTCATGGTAAACTTGTTAGGTCCTTATGTCATCGACAGTAAAATAGGACCTGGAACGTATCATCTAGCCTCTCTTGACGGAATCAAGGAATTAGAACCCTTGAACATCAGTCATTTGAGGCCATTCCATATTTAAAAGAGCGATAGCCCAAACTAAAAAGCTCCAAGGATTTTCAAAATCACTAGGTCAACCTCAAATCACCCCAAAGGTGCCCATTACCCCTTTGGTCAAACCAACAAGGTCCAAGGATTCCCACAATCGCTTTGTCAACCCCCAAATGCCCCAAAGATGCCCATCACCCCTTTGGTCAAACCAAAAATCTCTAAGGATTCCTGCAATCACTTGGTCAACCCCAAAATGCCCCAAAGGTGCCCATTACCCCTTTGGTCAAACCAAAAAGCTCCAAGGATTCTCACAATCACTTGGTCCAATATCAAAATGCCTCAAAGGTGCCCATTACCCCTTTGGTCAAACCAAAAGCTCCAAGGGTTCCCACAATCACTTAGTCAAAAATAAGAAAATTCAAAAACAATAAAATCATCAAAAATAATAAAAAAATGCATTTCATTTCCATGCATGCTCAACATCATCACAACAATAAAGAGCTCTTTTTCAATCTCATCTTCATACTCACAAAAATAAACCCATCAAAAACACAAAAATAATAGTTGCATTAAGCATCACATCCATACATTACATATTTGTGGTCATAAAGGGCAAAGGCACCATAGACTGTAATTACTTGGTGAAACCATCATTTTCCACATTTCTCCATTCTATAAACAATCCATAAAAAATAAACACCATTCGCATATTTTTTGCCATAACATATGATGAGTGTCGTTTAATTCATCATTTAATCATTATTTATCAATCCGAGCAGGTGTCCTAAGGTTGTTTACGATAGTCAATTCAAGCAGATGTAAGACATTCTATTTAGAAAATGGCTTTATTGGCAGAACAATTAGTGTTTTTTGGGGGTTCTTCTGTCACTCTAAACCCTATGAACTGAAAGGAAACTAGATTACGCTTGCTGAAATAAAATTGCAGAAATGAAATAACTGTCAAAGAAACCTATTTACTTTTGCTAAATCTGAAAATGCATTCAAAAACTGAATTAAACTTGCTGAAATGAAAGTTGCAGGAAATTCAGAATTGCAGAAAGTAAACTAACTAACTTTGCAAAATAAAAGAACAGAACTGAAAATAAACTTAGAAATGATAACTCAGAAATAATAATGAAACTACAAACTCTGAAACTGGAAATGATTTCAGCAAAATAAAGAAATGCAAGAAAAATGATAGGTTTCCTATTTATTCTGCTGCAGACAGATTTAAACAAGAAAACCTGGTGAAAAACCTTCTTCTGCTCCTGGAAGTGGCCCTTGCTCCCTAGTTCAGAAGAAGGTGAAGAAGTAGCTCTGGTTTACTACTTAATCACTCCTTCAATCATAAAGCAAAACTGATAAAAACTGCACTTTTTATTGAATTAAAAACATGCAAATTTTTTTTGCATGTTACTGCTACAACAATCTGATTTCTCACAATATTCAAAATTATCTTAATTGCAATCCTAATTCTCCCTTAGCTCAACCCATATGGGAGCTGGTTATTTATATTACAAACATGCTAAATCAGGTGTGGAATGATTCTAATTTTAGGCATTTTAGGAATCTTTGTTGAAACTGCATTCCTAAACTGCAGAATATGGTTACATGAATGAAATCTATTTGTTGCACATTTTTTGGAGGTCTTTTGCATTGAAAAATGTGCACAACAGATTCACATAACTTTCCTTAACACTCTCCTACAAATTTTTCATTTTTCTTGAGCTGTTCTGGTCAAAATTGTGCTTTTTCAGTTATTTCGAAGCAGTCCTATTATTCCGGAGCAGTCTTGTTGTTCCAGAGCAGTATCTCTATTGTTCCAGAGCAGCGCCAGAATGCCTGTTTTCAACACAGTTTGTAGTTATTTTGTCGAGAATTTGGTGGATCAGACTTGGAAGTCTTTCAAAAACCTATTCACACGCTCTTTTAAGTTGAATTTGACCAAATTCCAAGCCATGCACATCTGGTTGGAATTTGTCCAAGTTAAAACAGTCAAAATACAGTTTTGCATAGCTTGCAGTTTTGTCCTATTTTTAGTGCTATTTTTTGCATTTGACAACTTTAGAGAGCATGATATGAATGTTATATATCCCACACGTGATTGCACTAACACATTTCACAATAAATCATTATTTATCAACAAAAATTATGCAAAAAATACAAAAAATTAGTAAAAATAGAATATTATGCTTCTAAATAGTCAAACATGTAAATAGTAGTAAATATTGTATTTCATCAACAAAATTAACATCAAAACATGTCAAAAAGGTCTATTAAGGATGTCTAAAATAATCAATAATGAGGCAATTTTTGGCCTCATCATCCCCCCCAACTTATTCTGATGCATGTCCTCATGCATTCTATGAGGCTACAATAGAGCAGAGATCTTTGTCCATGACTCTCTCTTGGTAGCTGAACTTTGGACCAGGAATCCTGTAAAAACCTCTGATTTCCTTTATCTGCTTGAGCCATGCTTGAAACTGATCATTTGGCTGAGGGTCATCATAAAAAAACCATGGAATAGGGGTGATTACAATGGGCAATCTGTATCTTAATCCTATCCACTGATGTTGCAGCTACTGAATAACTTGCATGATACCTTCAACTCTTCTTCTTGACCACTACAAGTTATTGGGGGAGATAGGTTCTTTCTTCTGCAAAGAAATAGATAACTCTCCCTAACAATTTTTACAGGCTGCTAAAGCACTATTAAAATGCTTGTGAGTAAAATTCTGAAAATTGACTAAGCATTCCTGAAGATTGGTTTCATAATTTTTTCTCACCTTTTCTTCCCTCATCATAGTAAAATGTTGATTGGCTGCAGTCCTGTAATTATAGTGAATTGGCCTCAGATATAGTGCTGCATTTGCCTCATTTTCCTTAGTCATCTGCTTCTGCTGTTCCCAATATTCTTGATTTTACAGAGTTGACATGAAGGCTCTCAACTGAATATCCCCTATAAAAATGTGAGGTAGGAATGTGTCATCACCAGGCACAAAGAAGTTATGTAAGAATAACTCACACAGCAGATTTTTCTGTTCTGTTGGGCTGTGCAGGTAGGCATCTAAAAATTCTTCAGGGTCTTCCAATTTGTATGGAAAATTAGAGTGGATTATCATAATTTGCCAATCGATAAACCTTTCTCTGAGGATTAAGGTATAAAACCTTACAGGTCTTCTGCATTGGACTAAACACTTTGCATTCTGACAGAGATCCTGCACCTGGTTTTTTAATTTGGTTATTTTTGCCTGTTTAGCCTCACATTTTTCTTCCAAAGGTTTCAAAGCTAAAACCTTTTCTTCCAACCTTTGGCATTTCATCATCCACTTTGATAAATATGTATTATACTCCTCAAGTGGAACCATAAGGGGATTGCAGACAGGTTGTTGTATTTGAGGAACAATATTAACCTGCACCTCTTTGTCAGTCATGTCAACATTGACAGAATCTGTTTGTGTCTCCTTTTCTTTTGTTTCTGCCAAAGGCAAGTTGACCTGTACCCCTTGTTCCTCTATTTCTATCATAGGTAATTCAGTTTGAATTCCTATGTCCTGTGTTACTATGAGAGGTACATATGATTCAATAACCGTAGCAAGAATTGAGGAGATATGAAATTGTTCTTGTCCTTGTTCTCCTTCAATATCAATTACAGGTTCCTCCCTAATTGGTGAGTCTGCTGCGTGTGTAGCTGTTGCTAACTCTAACAAAATGTCAGCCATTTGAGTGTCATGCATAGTTTCATCAGGATGTGGCTCTAAAGATGCAATTTTAGTTTTTAAACTTGCCACTTCCTGTTGCAAAATTGCAATCATTTGATCTTTTTCTAAAATAGAAGCTTGACACTTTTCTATCCAACCTGTTTGTGTTTTCACCACACTTCTTGTCGCAAATAGTTGTAGTTGGATATCTTCTTCTTCCTCTTCTTCTTCTTTTGCCTCTGACTCTTCTTATGCCTCTGACTCCTCCTTAGAATTAAAATCTGTACAATCCACTAAGACTACTATAGGGCTGGATGTTGGTTTTGTTATGTTTGTGGCTGTAGGTTCTGCTGATTCTGCTAGGTCTGTCTCTGCTGCTACTGCTTCTTGACTTCCTTGGTCAGATGATGTTTTACCCAATTGAAGTCTTGCAGACCTTCGTAATTTTTGAACATGAGTCTTTCTTTTTCCTGTTTTGGGCATTTCTTGAGCAGATTCTCCTGGTTTTGCTTCATCAGAGCTATTGGACTGCAAAATAGTCACATATGTTGAAAATGACACCCTTCTACATTTTTTAGCAGAGTCTATTCTAGCATGCTTTTCTATTTGTATTCTAGTCCTAGAAGAGGGAGGTCCTTGTGGAGAGGATGGACCCTCTTCTTGGACAGACTCTGTCTCAACCACTGGCTCAGGTATTTCTATTTCCTCCTCTTCAATGCCAGGGTTTCCAGTTTGTTCTACAGACCTAGGGCTTTCAATTTGTTCTGCAGACCTAGGGCTTTCAACTTGTTCTACAGATTTAGAGCTTTCAATATCTTCTTCTGCTCTAGCTGCAACTGCAGGGTTTCTAGTTTCATCCCACTGAGCAAAGAATCTGCCAAAGCTCTGCAAATTACCCCTAAAGTGATGTTTACAGATTATTTTAATCAAACCATGATGCCTAGGGGTTCCTTTTCCTTCCTGATATTTCTTGGCCATAGATTTTAAATTTTCATAAAATTATAGGGGAAAATTAATTTTGAATTCAGGGTTTGTGTGGCCATATCTCAAATAAGTTAGAATTCTCATATGGTGCCCTGACAAAATAGCATACTGGCCTTCACAAGTAATAAACCTAATCATCCATTCGGCTACTTCATCCCAGGGAGATTCTAGACTTTCCCTTTTAACTCCTTTACAAATATTTTTACTCATGACATACTCAATAGGTTTATCATTTTCTGCCCTAAATTGGTTGGCTAATTCATTTAGGGTATTCCTAGCTGTTTTTCCAAGATTAATTCCTTGCAAAGGAAATTCAGTAATTTGGCTCAAAACATCTGGAGTTACCTGGATTATCATGCCGTTGATGTTGATCTTGTTATTTCTGAAGGTCCGTGCAAATTTTGCGGCCAATCCCTTAGAGTTCCCATCAAATTTCTGTAAAAATGACATAAATCCTCCATCGGTGAAAATTTACAGCAGCGTAGGATTTTCCAGTATGAAGCTGGCATTTTATGGTTCACTTCTGTTCTTCCTGTCGCCCATTTTCTTCTGCTCTGCTCGCGAATATTTTTCTAAAATGCTGGAATGACAGTTCTAGGGCACATGCACTGGAATGACGGTTCTTGCGTTGGAACAAAACACATCAAATCAACTTATTGATTCATTTTTTTAAAATCAAAGAAATATGCTGAAAATAAGGAAAAATTAGTTCCAATGCAAATTACACGATCACGATTTGCTGAGTTGGCATCAATTAATTTGCTGTGAATTTTTCAAGGTAAAAAAATCTGTTTTTGATGTTCTTTGATGCGTGTGCCGTGATTACGCGAATAGCAAAATCATGATATCTAAATATCCATGGATTTCAAAAATCACGTGTTCCATAATCACTTGCCACGTGTTCCTGCCTGAATTTTTTAAGAAACGTCAACATATTCCGAAGCCCTGATATTCCAGAGCAAATGTCGTTATTTATTCGTTTCGGAGCATATCTGTCAATACTCATTCCAGAGCACAACTGTTACGGGGCTTTTGATGTTTCGGAGCTGTGGTTATTCGGAAGCAAATTTCATTCCGAAGCATATGTCATTCTGGAGCATATGTCATTCCCCCTTCCGTTGACTAATTTAGACATCCCCAATTTTAACCTTATGAATGCTTTAAATGTTAATCAAGTGAATCTATACACTACATACCTTAACTATTTACAATATTTAAAATGTAAAGAAACACATACCTGTCTTGACTACCTTTCTACATTTTGTACAATTGATTAGCTTTGCTTGATCTTTTTCTTCTGATAAGTGCGATCATCGTAATTCTGAAAAACACAAACAATATGGGTGATGGCAATGACAATGGTGGTGAATGACAATGGTGGAAAAATGATAATGCTAAGGAATGGATGGTGATGGAATGAATGGCGATGGAATGGATGGTGATGGAATGGATGGTGATGGAACTCAGTAAACATGCCAGATAACTGGTTTTCATGTAAACCAAATTTTTATTTATTTATTTATTTTTATTTTTATTTTTTATTTTTGATAAAAACTAACTATACTGCTGCTGCTTCAGTGGAAGAAGAGAATTCTCCCATTATGTGCACATCCAAGTGCTCTATTTGTTTTAAAAATTCATTTTTAGTTAGTGGCTTATGGTAAATCCGGAGACGATGTCCATTAACCACTAACTTCCTTCGCGAATCATCAATTGGTGAGAGACGAACTGCTCCATTCGAGAAAACCTCTTCAATATGATATGGTCCAAGCCATCTTGTCTGCAACTTCCCAGGAAAATATTCATAGCGGGAGTCAAACAGTAATGCCCAATCCCCTTGCTAGAATTTCCATTCTTGGATATGGCTATCATGCCAGACTTTACGTTGTGCTTGGATCATCTCATTCTGATGCAAAGCGTCTCTCCGTATTTCATCCAGTGCATTGAGTTGCAGGATTTGGTCCGTTTGTGCCTGTGACAAATCAATACCAACTTCCAAAGCAGTTCGAAGAGTTAGTAATTCAAATTCAATGGGTAAAAGGGGTTTTTTACCATAAACCAATTCAAAAGGGGTAAATCCCGTAGTGGATTTCCAAGTAGTGTTATAAGCCCAAATTTCTTAAGGTAACTTTTCTACCCAATTCCTTCTATGAACTGCTACAGTTTTGGTTAATATTTTCTGTATTTCCCTATTTGTCACTTCAACTTGACCATGGGCCTATGGATGATAAGGAGAGGACTTCCTGTGCTTGATTTCATATAATTTTACAAAGGCTTCAACAACCTTTGAAATAAACTGAGGTCCTTGATCAGAAGTAATAGACTATGGGGCTCCAAATCGTAGAAAAATCTATGAATACAGAAAATCAGCAACTTTGTCTTCTCGGGCATGCTTAAAGGCACGGGCTTCTGCCCATTTGGTTACATAGTCAACACATACCAGGATGTGCACCTTCCCCTGGGAGGGTGGATCAATAGGTCCTACAAAATCTAACCCCCACCTCTCAAATGGTTCCACACCTAATTGAGGCTGTAAAGGCATTTCATTTATGAAAGTAGGCTTACCCATTCTTTGACATGCATCACAATTTTTGATATACCTTTTTACATCTTTATGCAATGATGGCCAGTAGTAACCAGCACCCAAAATATTTTGAATGGTATGTTTTACTGAATAATGCCCTCCTGAAGGTTCATCATGAAAGGCTCTCAAGATGTCATATATCTCATCCTTACGAACACACCTGCATAAAACATGATCAGGACTGCATTTAAACAATATTCCTTTTATCCATTCAAAAGAACTTTGCTTGATTAACTGTTTTTTTTGTTTTGAGGTAAAATGAAGAGGAATCTTCCCTGTAGCTAAATAATTAGCTATATATGCAAACCATGGAGTTTGAATAGAGATAGAAAATAGTTTTTCATCAAGGAATGCGTCTTCAACTAGTTCTTCAGTTTCTGCATTTGGCAATCTTGATAAAAAATCTGCCACTACATTAGCCTTTCTTGGTCTATTTACTATAGTAATATCAAATTCCTGTAGTAAAATCAACCAGTGAATAATTCGTGCACTAACCAAAGGCTTATTCATCAAATATTTAACAGCAGCATGATCTGTATGGATGAATACAGGATAACCTATGATATAGTGTTGAAACTTGTTAATGGCATATACTATAGCTAAGAATTCCTTCTCAGTTGTAGTGTAATTCTTTTCAGCTCCTGTCAAGTTTTTGCTAATATAATAAATGGCATAGTGTTGTCCATTTTCAACCTGCCCTAGTGCGGCTCCAATAGCAGTATTACAGGCACCGATCTGAATATGAAAGGGCAGCTCCCAGTTAGTGCCCCTCAGTACTGGTGGACTGGTTAGATTTTCTTTCAAAGCTTCAAAGGACTTGTGGCAATCATCAGACCATACAAATTCAGAATCTTTCATTAACAATGCAAACATTGGATTAGCAATGGTACTGAAATCAGTAATAAATCTGTGATAAAAGCCAATATGTCCTAAGAAACTACGAACATCAGTTTGAGATTTCGGAGGAGGAAGACTCTTGATGACCTCTACTTTCTTAGGATCAACCTTAATACCTTGAGCAGAGATATGATGTCCTAAAACAATTCCTTCCTCCATCATCAAGAAACATTTTTCAGGATTAAGAGATAAATGATATGCTTCATAGCATATTAGAACCTTTTCAAGTTGCTCTAATGTATATTCAAATGTGTCACCAAACACTGTGAAATCATCCATGTAAATCTCTACACTCTTGTTGATTAAATCAGAAAAAATGGCCAAGACAGCTCTTTGAAATGTTTTTGGTGCATTACATAATCCAAAGGGTAATACTCTATAAGCAAATTTCCCCCAAGGACATGTGAAGGTTGTTTTTTCCTGGTCTTCTGGTGCCACTTGGATCTGGTTATACCCACTAAAACCATCCAGAAAATAAAAAAATTTCTTACCAGCAAGAGTGTCCAACACTTGGTCTATAAATGGTAATGGAAAGTGGTCCTTGTGTGTGACTTTGTTTAATTCCCTGTAATCCACACACACTCTCATATTTCCATTCTTGTTAGGCACAATAACTAATGGGGAAACCCATTGACTGTCTGAAATCGGATAAATGAATCCTACTTCCAACAGTTTTTCAATTTCTTCTTTAACAATGTCTTTCAAAGCAGGATTCAGACGTCTCTGCGGTTGTCTAACTGGTTTGACATCCTCAGTGTATATCCTATGTGTGCATACATCAGGGTGGATTCCAACCATATCCGTATAATTCCAAGAAAAAGCTTGAACATGTTTCTGCAAAATAGTAAATAGTTTGGCTTCTTGATCGTCAGTCAACCAGCTATTAATATTTATAGGTTTTCCTAGCTGAATTTCAATTTGCTTGATCCCAGGATAAACAGAGTCAACATGTTCATATTTGCTGATCAAAGCATTTAAAGGACAATGATGTGGTTGTAAATTATGGAATACTCTTGATTCTGTGTTAAATGCAATACCTGATGGAAGCATTGGCATGGGACAAGTGAAAGAAGTCAAAAGATGATGATGCCATCCATGTGGCAATGTAAAGGAACTTTCTTGAAGTGGAATAGATGGTAAATGTTCAACAATTTGTTCATCATATTTCCATAATAGGCGATTGACTAGAACTTGATCATCCCTGAGGCCTTCTTCATGCAATGTATTCACCAAGACTATTTCATGTTCAAAAATTTCTCTTCCTGGTGAATTCGGTTCTTCAATGTGTTCTTGTACTACAATGGTGGCAAGGGTAACAAGAGGCTCCTGTTCTTCATCAGACTCAGGATACCATAACTGTCCAAAAAAATTAGATGATGGTTGAGCAGGTGGATACAAAGAAATTTTCTTAAGATCTACTCCATTTGAAATAGTCATTTCCCCTGATCTACAGTCTATGAAAGCAGCTGCAGTGGCAAGCCAGGGTCGTCCTAGGATGATAGGATAGCCATTAGCTATACTCCTAGGCTGCAACACTAGGAAATCTACAGGGTATTCCCAACAAGATACTTTAATGGGAACATCCTCCAAAAGTACTTCTGGTTTGGCAAATGACCTATCTGCCATTTCCAAAACTGTAGCTTAAGGACTCAAATCAGTGAGCTACAATTTTTGCATAATATCTTTGGTCATGACATTAATTGCAGCTCCTAAATCAGAACATTGGGAATTTGAACCAGTCCTACAGTAATGGTGATTACTAGACTTCCTGGATCACCATATTTGGGAGGTACTAATTTTCTAGAGAGAAGATCAGCCAACTTTCCATCTACTTGTATAGTTTGTGGAAAGGCTTTCTTCTTCCTGCCAGGTTTCCTTATGCATAAATCCTGAATGGTTTTCTTAATCAATGGTACATCCTTGATTGCTTGCAACAGAGGAAGTGAAATTGACATTTTCTTCAATTATGTGATTAACTCTGATTCAGGGGTAGTGATGGGGTGATCAAACCTTTCAGGAAATGGTAAATCTGATGTGACACGTTCAGATTTTATTTGTAAATTTTCTACGTTTTCTTCCTTTTGCTCTGATTGTATTTTTTCTGGACTTGAAATTTCTAGAATTTCTTCAATTGTAGGTGGAGCAGGGTCAGGTAAAATATTTCCTGAACGCAGCTGGATGTTACTACAGTCAAGTAAATGAACTGTAGCAGTGTCTTCAGACTCAGCCTCATAAACAAGGGCTATTTGTCTGGCATTATTTGGGTTAGTCACAGGCTGAGCTGGGAGTGGAGGTTGTTTTACTGGTTTTTCTTGTTGATGTTGTGTTCTTCCCTAAAAATTTGGATTAGGAGCTAGCAACAAATTTTGAGTTTGCCCTTGATACCTTTGCTATCCTTGATGGGGTTGATATTGCTGACCTTGATAGGGTTGATATTGCTGTCCTTGATAGGGTTGATATTGTTGTCCCCATATTTGTCCTTGTTGTGTCCATTGTAGAGGCATGGTATGCCAAAGTGGGTTCATCCATCCAGATTGTGACCAATCTAGAGGAGCTATCCAAGGTTGGTTCCAAGGTTGTGCAGAAGCTTCTGCCTGTCCCCATGGCATATTCATATTCCAAGGAGATTGTCCCCAGTTTGGGAATCTAGGAGCATTAGGATATTGTGTATAACCACCACTAGGTCTTTGCCCAGTAGCATTGAGTTCTTTTGTTTGGGTGCCCAAAATAGATTTTAGATGAGGCAAAAAAGGGCATTTATCTGTTGAATGTTCCTTGGAACAAATTCCACAAATAGAAGTTTTGTTTAGGGGGAAGTCCTGCAAGGCATGCTTACTTCTACACCTTGGGCAATAAATGGCTAAATGTGGTGTAGAATTGGATTTTGTATTCCTCTCACCTAATGCAGTATTGAGTTGAACAAGGATATCAATTTTTAAATTAGCCATTTCCTCCATCAACTCTTTTATGTCATTATTGTCAGAATTCCTTTTCTTTCTCCTTTGGTGAGTGCAGGAATAGTTTTTACATAACTCCACAATATCTTCAAGGTCAGGTTGATCTATGTCTCCTTTTCTCATTAAATCTAACACTTCCCTAGATTCATCCTGTAATCCTCTTAAGAAGATAGGCTTTAAGAAATCGGGTTCTACAACACCACACCTCTTTTGGACAAAGGCAAAGCGATCAAGATAATATTCTAGACTCTCATATTCTTCTTTCTTAATCCTAAACAACCCATCTTTCCTGTTTCTTACTCTACAATAATCCTGATATTTATTTAAGAATGCAGTCTCCATTTCATCCCAGGTACTGATTGAGTTAGGTTCAAGATTTCTCATGAACCATCGTAGGTCAGCATCCTTAAGGGTAGATGGAAACAACTTCAATTTCTGATTATCATTTGTGTAGTCATAAGTCTGACATAATACTTTAAATTCAAATAGAAACTGATCAGGATCTTCTGCAATAGTTCCCCTAAAGATTGGCAATATATATGGGGAGATTGTTTTCATGGGGGCATCTAGAAGTGGATCCAACCGAATGGGCTATTAAAATTTTTTATGAGGATCATCAAGATTATCAAATCCACCTGGAGGTGCTACTGCTGCAGCCATAGTTATTTTTCTTCTAAAGGATGATGGGAATAGTCTAGTCAGAGGGGAGTGTTTAGCAGCTAGTGCTTCAAAAAGCTTTTTTTCTAATTTTTCCAAAAATGCATCTGATGAAGAAGGTATGTCTAGATTATCTTCCCCAGGGATTTCAAATTCTTCATCTGACCGAGCAGGTCACTTTGGTGGTTCAGAACCACTTCGGATAAACCTCCCTCTTTCGTCTCTCAGCCTATGCATTCATGCACATTTACTAAACAGACTATGAAATTTGTAGGAACTGTTTTTTGTATCCAGCCTACAGTTCTTGACCTACTTAAATTTGACTAACAACACCATTGTACCTGGAAACGGTGCCAAAAATGATGAGTGTCATTTAATTCATCATTTAATCATTATTTATCAATCCGTGCAGGTGTCATAAGGCTGTTTACGATAGTCAATTCAAGCAGATGTAAGACACTCTATTTAGAAAATGGCTTTATTGGTAGAACAATTAGTGTTTGTTGAGGGTTCTTCTGTCACTCTAAACCCTATGAACTGAAAGGAAACTAGATTACGCTTGCTGAAATAAAATTGCAAAAATGAAATAACTGTCAAAGAAACCTATTTATTTTTGCTAAATCTGAAAATGCATTCAAAAACTAAATTAAACTTGCTAAAACGAAAGTTGCAGGAAATTCAGAATTGTAGAAAGTAAACTAACTAACTTTGCAAAATAAAATAACAGAACTGAAAATAAACTTAGAAATGATAACTCAGAAATAATAATGAAACTACAAACTCTGAAACTAGAGATGATTTCTCTGCTACAGACAGATTTAAACAAGAAAACCTGGTGAAAAACCTTCTTTTGCTCCTGGAAGTGGCCCTTGCTCCCTGGTTTAGAAGAAGGTGAAGAAGTAGCTCTGGTTTACTACTTAATCACTCCTTCAATCATAAAGAAAAACTGATAAAAATTGCACTTTTTATTGAATTAAAAACATGCAGAAAAATTCTGCATGTTACTACTACAAAAATCTAATTTCTCACAATATTTAGAATTATCCTAATTGCAATCCTAATTCTCCCTTAGCTCAACCCATATGGGAGCTAGTTATTTATATTACAAACATGCTAAATCAGGTGTGGAATGATTCTAATTTTAGGCATTTTAGGAATGTTGTTGAAACTGCATTCCTAAAATGCAGAATATGGTTACATGAATGAAATCTATTTGTTGCACATTTTTTGGAGGTCTTTTGCATTGAAAAATGTGCACAACAGATTCACATAACTGTCCTTAACACTCTCCTACAATTTTTCTACCTTTCATGAGCTGTTCTGGTCAAAACTATGCTTTTTTGGTTATTCTGGAGCAGTCCTGTTATTCCGGAGCAATCCTATTGTTCCAGAGCAGTGCTAGAATGCCTGTTTTCAACAAAGTTTGTAGTTATTTTGCTGAGCATTTGGTGGATTAGACTTGGAAGTATTTCAACAACCTATTCACATGCTCTTTTGAGTTGAATTTGACCAAATTCCAAGCCATGCACATCTGGCTGGAATTTGTCCAAGTTAAAACAGTCAAAATACAGTTTTGCACAGCTTGCAGTTTTGTCTTGTTTTTAGTGCTATTTTTTGCTTTTGACAACTACAGAGAGCATGATATGAATTTTATATATCCCACACGTGATTGCACTAATACATTTCACAATAAATCATTATTTATCAACAAAACTTATTTAGAAAATACAAAAAATTAGTAAAAGCAGAATATTATGCTTCTAAATAGTCAAACATGTAAATAGTAGTAAATATTGTATTTCATCAGCAAAATTAACATCAAAACATGTCAAAAAGGTCTATTAAGGATGTCTAAAATAATAAATAATGAGGCAATTTTTGGCCTCATCAACATAGTCGGTTGTCTTCTAATGTATAAAGAAATTTCGTCATTCAGCTGTCATTAGCTTTCTAACCACATACTGTACATAGTCAGACAAATTTCACAAAGGTAGAGTTCTACTTGGATCACACCTTGTTATGAAGCATCCCACCACAAGTTAAAACAAATAATAAAAATTCCCAAGTTGTGTGAACGAAAGGATGAAACCTGCAAAGCAATCTAGGTCACCATAAGCAAAATGGTTATCTTGCTCATCCCCCTATGTGATGACCCCAAGAATGCTGAGAGTTGGCAAAAGGACAAGCATCTTCCCTACCCAATTCCCCAATAATCCCAAGTTTTAAAAAAAGGTGCAAAACATCAAAATTTTGCAAAAGTCAAAACTCCAAAAAAATTTGGCATCACAACCAAAGTGCATACATCAAAAAGCACATACAATAGTGATTATAATCACTCAATATTCATAATCCCTTGCTTAAAAGAGAAAACAAAAATAAACAGTGATTTTTATTACTAATAAAGAGCAAGTATCCCAATACAATTGAAGAAAAAAAGGGAGTCGAACTTGAATCCCTAGAACTATCAACATTCAGAAGGTCATGAGATGAACCTCAGTATCGGTTTGGTGGATAACTTATCGATCACTGGTGGCAAACCTCCCACATGAAGATATATCTATCACATTAACTTGTGTGCAAATCAATGTTTGCATGTGGATGAGCTAGCTTATGGTATCCTATATAGCACCGTAGATTAATCCGACTAAATACAACAAAGGAGTTAGTGGAGCTAATTAGGTGATCCTCAGTACAGGTTTGGTTGAAAGCCTATCTGACACTGGAAGTATCCTGACAAATACCACATAAACGAACTCAATTGCACACATAGGGATGTGAAATAACTTGGTCAAAGACAAGTCCAATTCATACCTTATTCAAAAGTCTTGTAAGATAAAAGTACAATCGTGGCTAGTTAGTTAAAAAAATTTGAGTCTCAGAAAACCTTAACTACATTTTAAACCAACTGTGATATCTTTCCTCCTTGCATCACCATCATAAAATACAAAAAAATAACATGTATACATAAAAAGTCATTTACCACAACAATCGCCTTAGACAAAAAGCCATAAGTTCTAAACAGTCTATGGTGCCACCGCAAAAAAAAAAATCACAAATTCAATTCATCCATTCCTTTTGCATATCATAAAAATTAGAAACATTTGCATTCATCATAATATATGCATCCATCAACATAAATTAACATGCATACATACACGTTCAACAATCATTGTGCATAACATCAAATCATGACACGTGTATAGATAAAATAAAGTCATATGTATATATATTATCAAAAATGCCTGTAGGCTACAATAACCGGTCCTCTGACCCCCCCCAAAAAAAGCAAAAACTCACAAACCCCCAATCCTAGGGCATCGGCCACCATGATCATGCAGGATCGATGCGACGGGAACTACCCCCCGTGGTGTGGGTCCTATGGGACCCCTTAGGGCAGCTACTGCTAGCCCCCACATCACGCCTACTAGATCCCCCCTCATCCATCCACCTATGCCAAGAGGATGTTGACTTCTCTGTATCACTCCCTCTCAAGCGGTGCGATGATCTGCCTCTGTTGAACGTAGGGATCTACCCACTGAGGTGGCTAATCTTTGTCTCCAGCTCCAACCGATGTCATGCCAAGTCCATCTCGCACTGGCGATATGTCACCAAATTCTCATTGTATAGTGTCAACTATGTCCGCAAGATATCCCTCTTCCACACAACATCGATATCCCCATCCCACCAGTGGTATGCAACCCATGCATTCTCCCACTCTGCCAGCTACGTTCATAGGAGATCCCTCTCCCGTAGAGCATCCTTGAGCTCCTCATCCCGCCTCCAAAGCAGCCCCACCAATTGTGCATTTCCAGAGTGCAACCCTGCCTTCGTTTCCTCTGAGACTGCCTGAGGCATTGACATATTTGGAACAGTAGCCTACTATGGCTGCCAATGCTTTAAGATTTCCTACATTTTTGGTTGATTTGGAACCCCAAAATCCCCACCCACATCATCCACCTCCACCATGTCCGCATCCTCCAATGGAGTTCCCCAATCATCTCCTAGTGACTCTCCACCCTCCCCGCCTACTGTCGCTACCTTCGTGCCTCCCAGTGGTCCCTCTCCCTGCCATCGTCATAGTGTCCACAACTGCTCATACTCAGTCATCATCCCAATGTCATCCATGTCAGGCACGTCAATAATTGTATCTGCCTCCTCCCCCAGCGGCTCGATGATCAGCCAGGACAAGGTCCTCTCTTCCCCCCGATGACGATAGATCAAGGGCTCACCAGGTAGCCCCTGGAGCACCCCAAACTATCATGTGACTCAAATGTATAGGAAGTACTCCTGCTCAGTCCCGTGTCGCTCGATCAGCCATCTCCCCCTGCGCACCCATCGAAGCCACTCTCTAGCCTCAGGCCAAGATGGAAAATCCCGGTATGGGTGTCAGAATACCTCCCTTGGAGTAAGCTGAGAAAACACATTGACATAGTGCCCTACAATACCTGCCCACCATTGAATCTTCCCCTACTCCTCAGATCTCCATCATAGAGATGCATATCCTATATCTCTATCCGCCATCTCTGACCGAGTAGTCCATGACAACCCCACTGACCTCTCCACTGCTATGTTCTGCAAAGCCCAGCTCTACAGCAGATAGCTGTAGCCAATCCCCTTCCACCTCTGATAGTGGACCTCATACAGCTCATCATAGAGCTATGCCAATAGTGTCTACCCCCACCTCATAATTAAGGGCTCATGCATCGAACAATCCACCAGCAAAAAGACCACCTCCAACAGGTTCCATGGGAACCTCACACCCAAAGAGTCAGGTAGCAGCATGTTAGAAATGAGGCCCATCAGTACTGCGTGCCTCACTCCCAACATGCCCCTTTATAGCCACCACCATACCAGGATGCCACCAATATGGCAGTCGCCCTCTGCCATCTCCACTGGGCTATCCACACCCACCTCCTCCCCATGCCCAAAGTAGCGTGTCAGCACTGTTGTTCGCTGATCATGCGAAGTCGTCCTGATAGGTAGTTCGTCTATCAAAATCCATAGAATCCGATAAACGTCCTCCAAGGTAATTGTCATCTCCCCTATTGGGAGATGGAAAGTGTTGGTCTAGGGATCCCACAAGTTGATCAGGGCCATCAGATAGGCCCGATCCCCGACCACAAGCTCCAGCCAAGTCACCTTCTTGAGCCCAAGGGCATCAAGCCACTCCTAGTCAGCCAAAGTCAGTGCCTTCCGTGCCTTTAAGAAAACCGTAGGCACACGGTACCGTATATTCACCACATGCAAAAGAAAACAAAAAAAAAACATTAAAAACATGATAAACTGTAAAAAAAAAAACAAACCTACAAAAAAAAAATTCAAAAACAATTTTTTTAGTCCCTAGGGTTTTTAACTCTACGTCCGTAAGGATAAATTAAAAACAAAAAAAAACTTCAAAAATAATTGCTTAGTTCCTGGAGTTTTTAAATCTAACGGTCAACTGATAAATTAAAAACACAAATACAAAAAAATTCAAAAAACAATTTGTTAGTACCTAGGGTTCCACTCTAACGGTCAACTAATAAATTAAAAACACAAACAAAAACAACAAAAAGCAACTTGGGTTGAGCTACGTTTTCTCGCTCAGTTTTGCCCTTTTTTAGACTAGGGTTTCTTTTAGTTTACAACAAATGCAACAACAACATGGTTTCCACTAGGGTTTTAACCTAAGTTTTAATAAAGCCATACAAAACACAAATTGATACATCCACAACAACACAAATTATTTTTTTAGGGTTTCATTTTTTACAAGGAAAACTCAGAAAACCAAATGCAAAAGAGACACATTGCGCTTTTAAACTGTAACATAAAACAAAATCAAATAACAAAGAGAAGCACTTACCGGTCTCGCTTCGGCTCCGCCGCTCGATCTGATTTGTGCACTCATGGTGGTGGGAAAAATTCGGCAGCACTTTGCTTTGCAGAATCGACCTCCTCCTCCTCAGAGCTCCAAATTGCCAAAAAAATCAAATGCAAATGAGCCCAAACCCTAGTTTTGGCCCTTAAATAGGCTAGGCTTTTTGGCCTGTACTCATTCCTCCCTGGGAAGAGTGCTCTAGTTAGCACTCGTACCACCCTAGGATGATTACCAAACTGGTATTTGCCCCACCCTAGGACGATTACAGAGAAAAAATTTCAAAAACAACAAAAAATGCACAAAATGTACCAAAAACAAGCAATAAAATTGTCCAATAAGAGTGCTTTTGCACTCGACATTTCGGGCATGCAAAACAGACTTCGGGGTCACAAATCCTCACCATACTAATCCCTAAGAATGATACCATAGCTGGACCGCTCCATGAGAGGACGAAATGCCAAGAATTTCACCCCCAAGTGGCATCCCAAAAAGGGTCAAAATCCACCAAAAAATAGCAATAACATTGTCGAACAAAGGTGCCTTTGCGCTTGCCATTCACTGGCATACAAAAATGATCTTTGGGGTCACAAATTGTCACTATCCTATTCCCTAATAAGGCTACCATAGTCGGACCACTCCATGGGAAGATGGATCTTTGACAATCTCAACTCCAAAAAGCATCACAAAAAGGGTTAACACCCACCAAAAATAGGTCTAAATGTCAAAAAACTGCACACACATTCAAAGATAAACATCTAAAGGCACCCTTACACAAGTCATTTTGGGTCAAGCGACTCGTCACTTTTCTCATGTAGGTCATTCACTCATTGATTTGTCGCTTGAGGGGGTAGTCACACTTAGTAACCAATCAACAAATACACACCCAACCATGGAAATGGCATGCATTCAAAGAATCATTAACAAAGACAATCACGCCCCTGCTTGGGGAAGTAAACAAGCAATAATCACAAGTTGATCAAACACTTGGCATTCATGAATCATGAACTCAAGCTTCCCATAGACAAAAGGTTGCACCCTTTTCCTATTCATGACTGATCAATGTCCAAGCTCAAGTAACACCTCACCGAAAAATTTTAACACTTGAATTGAGTTCCTTTGCTCGTCAGAAGCAAGGATTCAAGAATGCATGCCCTTTCCATACATGGGGCATCAGAAGTTGGTTAGGTTACTAAGAAAACCTAATCATTAGTTCTTTGGTTATCTATTTTTTCTCAGCACTACACCACGCAAAGCGCATCCCAAAAATGGGCATCTGTAGACACCAAAACAACACCAATCTTATTATGTGACTGCAAACACTGATCGCATTGACACACACAGCCCCCATGGCAACCCCCAGAGGTTAAATAGTGGTCCTAACCACTCTCACAATTGTTTTGAAAGTTCAGGAGTTAATTTGGCACCTTCAGACACTCTGCTTCATAATCGTTCCACCCAGGGATGATTACAAACTTCAATTTGCCCCACCCAGGGACGATTAAAAGTATTTGCTCCAGGATGGGGCGAATAGCAGGTTTGACAGGAAAAAAGTCAAATCTTGATAAATGGCAGCTCAGATTCGCCACTCAACTCTTCCTTCATTGCATGGGAGTGTGAGTGAGTGTTTTCGAGCATTAGAGGTAGTTACAGGGGTCTTCATGAAGCCCCTAATCAGGGAGGGATCTTCTCCCCACTTAGAAGACATGATTGCCAAGTGGTGCCTCTACATGCTCATCCAAAGAGACCGTCAAGTCTATAAAATGGTGAGTTTTCTCACCTCAAAAAGATACAGAGAAGGAGAATTTTGAGCAACGAAGTGCTGTCATTTTACATCCACACACCCCTTTTGATTTGTGCTTTTCACATCCTTGATCTCTTTTGGAGAGGAGGTCATTGGGTGATCATTACCAAAACCCAAAATTTTGCCACAAAATCCTACCAAATTTACTGACAACACCCCACAAGAGGTTTTGGACCCATCCCAAGTGGATTGGTGCCGAAATCAAGCCCCAAACAATGGGCGTCCTGCCCCCGGGCGCCCCCCACACTACTGCAGTTCTAATCGCCCCGCCCTGGAGCGATTAGAAATATGTGGAAGATTTCCTTTTTATCATTTTTGTATGTGATTCTATGCTTCTTAGATAGGTTGTCATTTAAATTTCACATCGTTTTGAGAATATTTTATCATGTTTTTATCATTTCCCGCCTTTACTAACATGCAGGTAGTATCATCAAATTTCCAGTGATAGAGGCAAAATTTAGAAAATCCAACCTTCTGGGTCTTCCCAAAATACCCTATTTTAACTAACCGCAAACTTTTAAAATTATTTTGAGCTTCCCAGATGTGAAATTTGGAACAGTGCTTTTTGACACTTTGTTGCAGGTCTATTCGTCTCGCCCCGGAGTGAATACGAATCTGTGGTGAATTTTTTGACTATTATTTTTGCAGTGCATTCCCAGTGATGTTTTCATGACCCTGTCAAGTTTTTAGTTCATTTGGATGTATTTCAATTATCATTTTATTTATATTTTGCATGCACTAATTGAAGGCGTGGGGATTGCATATTTCATTTTATCTACAGGTGCTACTGACTATTTCCTATTTCCTTGAATCCAGGGTCTCAAAATCAGAGGAGTAGCAAAGAGTCAAGACTCATCAACACAAGTGGCAGTGACGTTTGGTCCGCCCACTTTACATGTGGGCACGCGAAAGAAGGAATGGCATCCATTGATGTGACAAGAACACATTTAATGCTCCTAGCCCCTGGAAATGGAGGAGGTGAATTGTAACCGAGTTCTAACGCATATTAATAAAAAGGGCTGTCTTCCATATTGGATTTTTATTTGGTTTTGATTCACTTATGCTTCTCTCCTTTTATGCACTTTCAATTCATAGGATTTAGCGTTATCTTTTGTTTCGTTTTGCATCGCATATTGGCTTTTCCTTTTTGTTTCCGTATCCTTGTGATTTCACATACATTTTTTGAAATGGATTGGTTTTTAAGGTTGTGTTTGAGAGTGAAACACCCAAGATGGATCTTGCATGAAAAATATATTTTGAATGGATGTTAATGGTTGATTTTGATCTATCCTTTGTGGTTACTACTACAGGATAGGATTAATGCTTTGGTTAGCATTATCTAGAATCATTTTTTGTAGCTACAATAATGATTGTTGTAAGGCAACTACAAATGAGGATGGTATGGCCATGTATGAGGTGGATGGTTGGGATGGTTGTGTGGAAACCATGTTAGTGTATGTAGGTGGACGGTACGTGTCAAAAGGTATTCTCGTTAAATGGTGGATGCTATGAGATATGAAATCTATGGAGGTAGTGGATGAGATGGATGTAAGGACCTATGAAGTTGCATTGACATGGGCTTTGTAGAGGGGATTTGTGTAAGTGATGTTTTGGTTTGGTAAAATGAAGGGTTGCTGGTTAGATGATGATGGTTGATTATGAGCTAGGGTGGCAATAGTCAGTTCAAAAAGTGGATTTATGAATATTCTGGCTGACTATTGTGGCTACAAGAAGGTGGATTTCTGATAATGCGAAGGAAAGGTGTGGGGTGGAATGGTAAGTAGTGGAAATGATGTAAAGACCATACTAGTTGCATTCAGGTATAGCCTAATGGTATCCATATCCACATATGTGACATGACTATTCATTGACGTAAGTGGCTCACTCCTAGGAGTCTCAAGAATGGCAGTATGGGTAGCCCTATGCATAACATCTATATCTAAAATAGGGGCACTACCAGAGGACCCTACATTTAGGTTCTAGGATATATTAGGGGCTACACTAGCTTGTGCTAAAGTGTTAGGGGCTTTATAGGACTGAGATGGATCCATGGAAGGTGATAACTGAATCTAAACTAGGGCTAACTTTCTAGACTGACCATGAGTTGTTACCATACGCTATGGATGGGATGAAATGTAAAATATGGATGTAGGTGTGAATGTGTGATGGAAGCACAAAGTAAAATAACATGAAAAGCAAAAAAACAAACAAGTTTTTATTCCTAAGTTTGTGCAAAGTTTGATTTTTTTTTTTAAAGGTTTTTTATTTTTTTGAAGTTTTTTGGTAAAAACAAAAAATAGTGTACAAATATTTTTCCCTAAAACGAGTCTACGGATTTCACCTAGATGGTCTCACACACTAACCCGATGATGAAGTCCGAGGAACCCACCAAGACTTGGAGATGAAACCCAAATATGATGAGGGAGCCTAGGTCCTACAAGTCCTCACCTAATCCATCGTGGGTAGTGATACACCCTCTGAAGAGGAATGTGTGCTATTTTCCATGTCTTAGATGGTTATTGGAGTTTGCCTTAACCAAGTAATAGGGTAAATATGTTAGGGGTTTGTGGTGAATTTTAATATTATCCAACGTTCATGTGAGTAAGTGATGGCTTCATTTACTATTGCGTGATGCAATTTAACATATAGTTTTGTTTATTGCCTAATGTAGAAAGTAGGAAAACACACAGTAGAAGATAGAAATAAATTAGGAGTCGAGTGGCTAATTTTAGATGAGATCTACTAGAGTCTTGAAATACATATCTAACCATCTATGAGTGGTTAGGAATGGCTAATCACAATTTTACGGTTAGCCAACTCGGTGCACACGTTTAGGAGTTTTCGATCGCATACCAAAGATTTTAGTTGTATGCCAAAAAACAAGCAGAGCAGATTTGAAACCCTAAATGAGTGTGTTCCTAATCAAGCTATGCAGATGCTTTACTAAGTTAAAATGTAGATTATTTTATTTTTTTATATATGCCTAGCCTAATGACCTATATGCAAACAAATGAAAATAGGATATATATACCCATTTAATCTAAATGCAATGCTAAATCTAGAATAAAGGAAATAGGGTTTCAGGAGTACAAACCTATTATCATTTCGTCACTCCTTCCAGTGCATTCAACCACAGATATGTGGTTCCATAGTGCTCCAAATATCGATGCATGGTTTCATAGATGTCCAACCGTTGGTGTATGGTTCCTCTGATACGTAACCATGCACTCATAGTTTCTCAAGCATAGGATAAAACTGAAATAGGCTGTGGATATATCGATTCCAATTTCTAATCTTCACACGCTCGATCTCTAGGAACCTACAACCATAGAAAAACACATATTACTAATCAGATAATAGTAAGGAAAAAATAAACAGAACCCTTAGGGGGTCCCACCGTGATCATCATTTTTGTAACCAAAATTACTAAACACTAAAAAATTACACGAACCAAAAGAAATAAAAGATTACCAAAAAAATTCTTTCATATTGATATTGATATAGGGGAGCCTGAATCTCCCAATTTTACAATGATTTTTAAATTACCCCAAATGTGTTCAGGGAAATGTTACAATGCTTCTGATCTCTCTTATGAATATAATGATTTGATAGGAAATGGGGGGGTCTTCCAAATATTCAAAAAGCTTGTGTGTCCTTTTTTCCTCAGCTACAAATTCAAAAATATGAGTGTGCTTCTAAATATCTAGTGAGGGGACCACTCCAGATTCAACATATTTCCAAATACCTATTTCCTGTGCTCATAAAAATGCAAACAAGGGTTTAGTAACACCTATATAAATACAAATAAGAACCCTCAAAATAATATTGCAAAAAATAGAGAAAACGAAACCAAATGCCTTGCTGAAATAAAACTTACTGATCATGTTTGTTGTGTTTTTTCAACTCTAAGAAATCACAAATTGACAGTTTGGACTGGTAAATCATGTAAAATCAGTGAGGAAACCATGCAAGTGTGGTGAGGAAACTGTGCAAGGGTGATTTCTACTATGTAACAGTGGATGGGTATTTTTGTAGAATGGTAGAAGGATCCAAAAGTGGGCTCCGAGGCTTCATATATTTGTTCTCTTTGGGGTGCATGCTAGCTCATGGTGCTATTTCGGTAGCCTGATAGTATGTGTGTTCAAACTCTTTTGGTTGGTGAGGTGAAGGTGCATTTATAGACCCCTTAGGATTTTGGAGGGAAAAGGGAGGTGGTAGCTAGGATTGCCAAGTAGCAATCCAGGGTTGTCAAATGGAAGGGGTAGTTAGAGAGTGTCACCCAAGGTGTCTCACTCAAATGGGGTGATGTGGCTACAAGTAGAGTGAGGTGTAAGGGTTATCCCATGTATAGGGACAAAGGGGACATGGGTGTGTGAGATGTGGCAAGGGATGTTGGTGAGGTGGCCATGACACATGTCTAGTGCATAGACTTGGTATCCTAGGCTAATTTTCTAGATTTAATAAATTTAGAAAATAGATTAATGTGCAGGATCTTATATGCCTAAGTTTAGACTTCAACATATAAATTTACTATGCATGATTTGTGATGTGTGTTGCAAATGAGGTTTTGTGGGTGCCTAGGTTTTTGGTGTCTACAAAAAAAAATAAAATTAAAAAAAAAATCATCTAAAGCTAAAAGTTAAAAATCAACCAAAAAATGTATTAATCAAATACAAATAAGAAAAAATATGTTGACTAAGAACAAATTTCTAGGATTTTTTTTTTTTTTGTATGTGGTAGGCCAAACAACCCTTTGTAGGTAATAGACTATGAACATTGAAAGGAATATGTAGGCTTGGAAACAAATCTTAAAAAAAAATTGGTAAAAAAATAAAACGAAGGTGGAGTAGGAGGATGTTGATTATTTTGAATAAGAAATCCATTATTGTGGAACCAAAGAAATATTTTTCCACCAAGAAGGAGATGTAAATTTTTGGCAAGAAGGCATCAGTAGTGTATTTAGCCAAACATAGTAAAAGAAAAAATAAATAAATAAGAGGAAATAAGTATATTTCAAAGAGCAATGAGCTAAAGGATTTCAAGAGCTCTAGCTAGAGAGAAAGCCAAATCCCAATCTAGAGTCAAAGTCAAATCCCAATCTAGATCTAAAGCACGATCCAAAAGATAACACGCACTCACCCATATATACATATACATGGATTCCAACATCTATAACTACAAAAATAATAAGAAATGAATAAAATTCTTTTTACTTAGAATAGTATGAAATTTTGACTATGTAGATCCCATGACACTTCTTGTAATAATTCAAATTGCCATTGAAAAGGGATGGAAATATATTTGAATTGAGAATAACTCATAAATTATTAATGCTATCAAGAAAAATATATGTGGGATTTGCATAAAAAATAGCATTATTCTTTATGTCCATAAAATAATGTGGAAATTGCATAAAAATAACATTATTCTTTGTCCATAAACTATTGGAGGTAATATATTGAAAATATTTATAGACATGTTGCTCATTATGAAAAGTCTCAAGTATGGAAAAGACGTGCTACCCACTTGATTATAGGATTTGAATATACATGGAAGGACCATCTATGATAATCAGGTTAACATAAAGGATCTATGCCAATCTATGGTAAAATAGAAATATCCAAGATTTGGGTTCATCAAAATTAATTTTTATGGTGCTTCCAAAGTAAATCCAATAAAAGATGATATAGGTAGTGCTTCTCAAAATAAGGAAGGAATACAATTCTTTTTACTTAGAATAATATGAAATTTTGACTAACTATGTAGATCCCATGACACTTCTTGTAATAATTCAAATTGCCATTGAAAAAGGATGGAAATATATTTGAATTGAGTAGAAGTCATAAATTCTTAATGCTATCAAGAAAAATAGATGTGGAATTTACATAAAAAATAGGATTATTCTTTAAGTCCATAAACTATTGTGGAAATTGCATAAAAAAATTACATTATTCTTTATGTCCATAAAATATTGGACATAATATCTTGAAAATGTTAACATGTCTTTAGGAAAATAAGTCAAGTAGCAAATGTGTTAGAAAATCACAATGTTGAACTTCATCATGGTGAAGTTTACATCGTAGAATACAACTGGTTCATACTGAAAATGATTTCAAAGAGTTGATTACAAGAATATAACAATTCAATGAAGATTAAGAATATCTTTGTTAAAAAAGCTAAATAAAAAGTAAATTTAATAAAATGACATGATAAATATGATTTAATATTTTTTTATTGGTTGAAATAAGAGGTTTTGAAAGAGTCCCCGAAACTTTTACAACAAGAAAGAATCTAGTAGAACAATATCCTAAAAAATGGAAGGAAGGAAAACAATAGATAAAACCAAAACAAGGAAATACCCTGGTACTACCAAATCAAAGAACAAAAATCCTTATCAGGGTTTATCACACCTTAAAGGGATCTTTAATTGTGGAGGTATCGGAATTTTTTTTTTCAAGGTGTAGATCTTCGCTTGTAGAGGGATCTGTTATCCAATTTACTTTGTTAGTAAGGTGAAGAGTGTATTGGACACCAATGGAGTTTTTAGTCTTCGTTTCCTTTCTTCTTATGTCATGGAAAGATGATATTATTTTCTTTTTCCATAGCCAAGATCAAAAAATATTATTTTTGGTTTCTCATGAAGGAATGAGAGGAGGAGGGTTTGGATGGAATAGTTTGCTCAAGGATAGGGTTAGAGAGGGGAGGCTTGACGAGGAGCAAAATCCATCTAGAGGGTTAAACAAATATTCAAAGACGGGAAGGGTTTGGAGGTTGGAGATGAAGGAACAAAAGATAGGGGAACAAAGCCCTCAAGAGGGGTAGGTCTTGAAACCATATGTGATGAAGAAATTTTGATGGGCTTAATAGGTGGGGAGACTACAGAGGAATGAACAACATATGAAACCAAGATGGAGGTATCAAACTCCATGCATGAAAAGGGGTTTAAATGAACAAGAAAAAGAGAAAAAATAAGAGGAAGGGAGACTAACCTATTTGGAAGTGCCTTCACAAAATAAAAAATTAGGCATCTCGGATTTACTTTTTAGAGCATCTATAATATTGGACAGGTGAACCTTTCCGCCTTCCATAGGGATGTTATCAACACCTAGAGCCACCATAAGAGTATTCTTGGAAGAGCGATCAGACTTCTTGGAATATTTATGCTGCAAAATTTTTTTGGGATTAGCGATAGGGACCAAAGAGGGACACTAAAATGAGAGGTGCCCTAGCTTCAAATAAGAGGTGCAAAAAGTTGGCTTGTTTTCTTACTCAGTAGCTTGGATTTTTTTGCCAATATCTAACATGAGCTCAATGGAGGATGGAAGCTCAGAGTTAAGATTTTCATTTATGCACGATATGACATACACCATTCAAGATTTAGCTTTGAATGTAAGGTTGAAATCCATGAGTTTGACCACAACCCTTGCTATGCCTCGAAGAACAATATCATGCCAATAGCACTTGATAGCCGCCTGATGTAAATAGGGGCCAATTCGATGCTTTACGAATTGGGGTCAAAGTTAGGGGACCATCTTCTAAGAAAGAGACTTCTTCTATTATTGAAATAGGGCCCTCCAATTAGGATTCAGATTGAATCCTCGACATTATTTAGCTTAATGAAGAAAAACACTGATGGAATGACCATAAGTTCCATATGCTCAAAGGGCTTCCATTAAGAAAATGCCCAAAGAACCTCTACCAAAAAGGACCCAAGAAGGATAAGGTTGAACTTTATTAGAAAAGGATAAAAAGAAGTTCACTAGGTGGAGGATCATGAGAACCCACCACAATACCAATGGCAACCAACCCAACCAACAAGGTGGCATCAAGTCCTACACCTATGCCACTAACTTCAAAGCCTTACACTTGGCCAAAAGTTTGATCTAAGAGAATCCCATGATTATGGCAAAACTTCCACCATAGCCAAATTCAAAATCCTCCAATTCTAAATCCTTCATGCAAAACTCCATAGCAAAACATTAATTTAAAATATAATTTTTTATGATACATATTATCATTGATTCAAATTAAAAAATACTGTGATTATCATATATTGCAGAAGGATAAACTTAACATTCCAAATAAAATTCTAACTAAAATTCTTTCTCAATCCATTTATCTTATTACTATATATGAATATGATTATAATAATTTTTTTATAATTAAATATTAAATCTTAAATATAGATTTAGCATTGAACATATTAAACCATCATATCTGCTCACTTTGCGCCCGCTATTACGAGAATATGCTTATGATATCTTCCAATAAAATATATGTACCTCCCTTAATATTCAAATTTTAAAATTCATATATAAAATATATAAACATATACACATACTATAACATAATATACATATTTTATTAAAATTTATACAACCATATCATTTAATTTAATATAAATAATTAAACTTACATAATAATCAAAAATTTTATAAGATGTTGAATGTTTTTGGTACAATGGTAAAAGAAATACACAGGAGGGTTTTTGGAATTGAAATGTCCTCAACATCCGTCAAATGTGTGGATGAAAGGTTTGGAAAACGCGATTGCTAGAAAGAGGAGGTGGCCAGCTTAACCTCGTCCGCGTCATATGATAATTAAAACAAATAAATCACAAGAGTTGGTATGTCATTATCCAAAGTAAAGGTTTATAGCTCCTAAACCATGTCTAGGATAAATCGAGGGAAAAAAAAATATCCTAATGGTTGAAGAAACAGTCTGCAATGGTTGGCGTGTATACATATACAAAGAATACTTGTACGTCTCATTGCTTGGCAGCCTTTAAAAGACACTAATTTCTTTTTATAAAATTTAAAATATTTAAACAGTATATGTCACATAGTATGAAGTGTTCTTCAACCTCTATCTTATGGAAGAAGCAAAGGTAAATGAATTTATTATATTCCAACCCAAGCTGCAATTTATATCACATAATTATGTTGAAGGAAAATGTTTTCAAAAACCCACTTCAAGTTATGCAATAGAAAAATACATTCTTTACAAATGTTTCATTGAGAAAAAATATTTTAAATTTTTTAAAATTGTACACATTAAGAGAATATTTGCATGGATGTTAGAGGTCAATCTATACAAAAACAAATATCCATACAGAACCAGGAATATCTTTACGAACGAGTAGAGTACCGAACCAAGGGATCGAAACAACTCAAATCAGCCATTTATGTGGGCAAGAACATCGAATTTGAATACCTTACAACACAGACAATTACTCTTATTTGATTACCTTAAATACTATCCGATGCAAGTGAAACCGATTCAATCCTCCCACCGAGGCATAGTAACATGCCTTCTAATGATTGGAATTCTTATCAATGAGATGTCAACGATATATTATTCGAATGTTCCAGACATAATGGAACAAATTTCAATTCAATTCACAAGCATTTAAACAAATTACCAAGATATTGAACGAATAATTGAGATCAACAAATGTAATGACAGGTATTAATATCGAAATCTCGTGACATTCAGTCTGTCTTGAACGAATTTATTGAATGAAAATTTGATATGAACAAATGAATCGACAGACGTGAATATCAATGTCTCGTTAATTTGAGTCCGTTCTGACCTACGTGATATCTGTTGAATGAAATTCAAAGGGGATTTCAGGTGCTGCATCCAGGAAACGAATGTAAGCTGCAAGTGCTTCAACCCACGCCCTCAATCTCTTTTCAATATAATCAGGATCTTCCATATGCCCATTAAAATCAATCAGCTCTGCAAACTTAGCAAAATCAAAACAATCACCACATTCAGATTCCCTGCAGCCTGTCTTCTCCCGCTTTTTACAGTCACCATTCGCATCTGAATCCTCTTCCAATACCTTTTCCTTTGGATCCACCATGAGATGCGATGGTTTCTCGAGTACCAGCTGCTCCGCGCTTCTGTAATCCGCACCCAACATGGCCAATGCTTCTACCGATATCTTGAATTCAAGATCCATTAATCCCCCTAATTGTCCTACACAATTCTTTGCTTGTATTGATTCTCTCTTTATATACTTTTGTAATAATCAAACTAGATTTTTTGGTCTCCTTCCTTGCCGTGGCCCGATTTTTTCTCTCAGAATTTTCCCAAAAAAACACAGGCGGCCAAAATATATAATTCCCTTGGAAGCTTGAAGCCAAGGCGAGGTATGTAGGTTACGTACACGTAAAGCTTCCGACACGTCGAGGAAAAGACGTACGTGGACTTACAATATTAGAGAATTTGCATCGAAGGCAACAGGAAGCTGGTAACGTGCTGCTTGGAGTGGTAAAATCTCGATGTGAACTGACCAAGTCCAGGAAAACACGTGTGTTTTATTTTTGGTATTGTGAGAAATTGAAGGGAGTCCAGTCAAAAACTTAGAGTAGAAACATTCGCGAAAGAATGTACCGCGTACGTAATTAGTCACGTGAACGGATCGGATCAACGTCGCGCTGTTTGTAAAACAAGAACAAGTTTTGCACCGCTGAAATGCGATTGCGGTCCTTTTCAACTATGGTAATGCATTGCGGTGGGTGTAGGAATTTTAATTGGAATTTAAACCCACACGTTTCTGAAAGGACAGATCACACGCACAGAGGTGTATTATATTGACAAACCATCTTTTCCTTACGTTGAATACCATTATTATTGAATAAAATAAAGTTAATAATATTAAAAAATTTAACCTAACTTTATACCTTTAAAAAAATTTCACCTAACTATTTATTAAAAAATACTTGATCATTATGAAACAACCATGTTGCACGTGAACAGGTATATTTTATTTTAACGGGATTCCTTAGGAATCCTACGTGGAATGTATCATCAAGAATATTTCTAGCTATCGTTAAGGACAAGAAATCATGTTTCTTAGAACGAATATAAAAGTGAAAGACACGTACTAGGAATCGACTCAACATGTTTTTGGACAAACAAAAGTTTGTATTTTTAATTATATTCATTTAAATTATAAATATTATTTTTATATAAAAATTAATATTTATAATATATTATTATTATTTTTTGATAATATAAAATATGAATGGTATAATTGAAACCATACTTCTCTGAAGCATAGTTAAAAGAGATTTCCCCTCTTATTATTTAAACTGCCCATATAAAAACCATATACCATATATGGAAAAATAAACAACTTCCATTATTTAGGGTATTGTGAGAATAAAAGTCATTATTTCAAGTCCAAAATAGATTAAGCCATCATTACGAAAAGCCATAGAACTTTCTCCGTGTGCTCACTTTAAATTATAGGGTCCTTCTTTGGGGCCTAGAGTCCTTAAATGTTTAGCTGTTCTTTTCATTATTATACTATCACGGACAGTAGAACTTTCTCCGTGTGCTCACATTAAATTATAGGGTCCTTCTTTGGGGCCTAGAGTCCTTAAATGTTTAGCTGTTCTTTTCATTATTATACTATCACGGACAGTAGAACTTTCTCCGTGTGCTCACTTTAAATTATAGGGTCCTTCTTTGGGGCCTAGAGTCCTTAAATGTTTAGCTGTTCTTTTCATTATTATACTATCACGGACAGTCGATACCGTCCGAATAGCTTGGTCTTTTTCTCCAACAAATTCATACACTACCATTTAAAATATGAAGGCATGGTTTTTCCAAATGTATGCATCTCTATTAACGAGACATCCAATAATTTTACACTCACATAACAAATTTTAAAGGATGGCCTTTACAAGGCAAACATCCAATGATTTTACACTCCATGCATCCACCACTAATTTATGCTCATTATCATACTTTTGTATCATATAACCATAAATTTGGTTGAGTACTAACGTTTAGTTTTTTTTTACAAGTATATCAAAATAGTTTGATTTGTAATATTTTCTTCAAAATGAACCTTCTGTTATAAATTTTTGACCGTAATTAATTAAAATAGCATTTTTATCATTCAATTTAAAAAATCATTCTTAATATTTTGTTTCACAATAGTGGTTCCAATTACGGGTGGAGTGAGAAACAATATGACATATACTAATTCTAGTATTATTATTAGGATTAGTAGATACTTTCTTATCTTAAACACAACATATCCTATTGGTGCTCAACAGAATATAGGATTGAAATTGATTAGCAAGACTACAATCTCATTGACCTTAAGAATATAGTAAATTATGCATTAACGAAAGAAGGAAGATCACTTTCTATACATATTATATGATATATAATATAAGGCATACCCATTATATTGTTTTAAACCATGGATATTGCCTTTGAAACACTTTCTAGCATGTTATATACATAATATTTTAATACATTTTTATCATGGAGTAAAAAAATATTGGTTTTGTGTTTATTTAGGGAAAAAGAAAGATGTTTTAGCACATTTAGTTGACATCTCAAACCAAGGATAAATTGAAAATAGGATTTGAATGGATAGTCTCACATCCATACTAAAATTAATATGGGCCTTCATTAAAACCTATTTTAAAAAGAAAGTTGGTTCACTCAAAATGCTTATAGTTGACATCTCAAATAAAGGATAAATTGAAAATAGGATTTGAATGAATGGTCTCACATCCATACTAAAATTAATATGGACCTTCATTGAAGCCTATTTTCAAATAAAAATTGGTTCACTCAAAATTCTTATTTCCATACTCATGCTTGCATGGTAAGTGATTAGAATAATAGTCCTTAGTAAGGTATATTAAATTAAGGGATTCATGTGGACATATGTTGATTTGAACATATGCTCAAATTAAATATGTTTGGAAAAATATTTTGTACTATATTCCATGAAAAATATTTTTTACCATTTCAATAATTCAATGGGAACTCATTACAAAGGACACAAGATAACCTCTAGATGTCACATACACATTCTATTATGTCAACTAGATAGTGATGACAAGAGAAAAATATTTAAGGTAATCCATGTAAACACTTTAATTTACTATCATAGAGAGCGTGATACCAACACCTTAGATTAGGACATAAATATGCATCATTCCTTGATTAAGAAGAGCATGCATCCTCTCATCATTATGCTTAGTCCTTACATATTGTAAAGTGTGCATTATTTTATGATTAGAACTCATAAAAATGACTGTTAGGATTCCACATCCTATCCTCACATTATCACTTAATTAATTAATTAATTAATTAATTAATTATGTTTGATAGTCACAAATGGACCATCATGTCCTTTCATGGTAGCATTAGGTAGATATAAATTAGGGTACGCATTTTGTAAGGAATCATCAAGTAAAAGAATATCTTCATTTATATCCATTAGAGAGACCTTCCTTACTAGTGCAATTATGATTATTTTAAAATCGTAAATCATCATTACTTCTGTAGTTTCTAACATATATTTTCAATTATTTTCATTACAAATATTAAGATAGAATTAAGGATATTATCATCTGGTATAAGAGCCAAACCCAAGACCCATTCTGTGTTTTATTTCCAGCACTGTCAAAGAACCATTTCATAACAGAAGCCACACACCCCTCTCATATACTCTTGCTTCCATCTCATACACCACATTGCATACATTCGTACATCCTCCATTAGTACACCCGTCGCTCCAGTTAATATATAACACAAATATATCCATGCATCCTCCATTAGTACAGTCACACATCCTCCACTAGAGCTTCGTTTAGTACAAATGCCTCCTCCATGTGCAGTCATCCCTTCAAACACAATGCACCTTCATAGCGTAGACATGAACATCACCATTTTCATCGTTGTTATACAAGAATGTATAATCAAATTTACCATAACATACCCAACTCCAATCCATCCGATATTATTATCTATGTGTAATCAATTTGTGACATCATGTTTCATCAACAAAAATCTAGAGTTTAGACCAGACATCCCCCTACGACATCGAAATATTATAGTGGTAAATACAGGAAAAAATTAAAACCTAAGGTTTGTTTTTTCAATAAATAAATGTCCTCATACCAATGACAAATTGATGCCCTCCACGTGTGTAAGGTTATATTACGAATATTTTTGATAAAAATATTATTTTGGTTATGGGGACTTACTCCCACATCCATTATGTGAAGGACAACTGAAGGGTTTAAAAGTTGCTCATCTTAGGTAGTGATTTGTGACCACCCTGGTGGCCACATAAGAGCCTTACATTTTGTGTGCTCAACCCACTCCGCTTGACTATTCCCTCGCACCTCGTTTCGCTTTTTCCTTGCACCCCACTTCGTTATTCCCTCATGAATTCCACATCACTACCCTACCTACCTCACTACCAGTCTTCAAACCACCTTGTGGCTTACATCCATCTGTTGTTGTCTCCATACCTATTGCTATTTATAGTTTTCTTGTGTTCTTGTTGCACGTACCTTATCGCTAACTATGTCCCACATGTCACTGAATTTCCTACCTCATGCTCTCTTGCCTAAGTACAAAAAGAAAAAATTATTGATTCAAATTGAAATTCAATGACCATTGGGTGTTCCAAAATAAAGTTGCTTAAACAATTTTTTTCTATAGGTCAACTATATTTATTTTTTTCCAAAATTTAAATTTACTTTTTGTGAAGACTTGAATTTTGTAGCCAAAATTTAAATTTACATTTAAAAAAAAAATGAATTTTGTAAACTACTCCTCGAATGGCTAACGAATGGAGATCACAAGAATCTACTCTCAAAAAACTCAACCACGAGCTTCACCAAATTAAGGAGAAGTTTTCTCAAGAAAATTTTGTCACATTGTAGGATTTTGAGGAAAAGATAATAGGGTTAAAATTGATAGTAGACAACATGAATCACTTTGTTAATACAATAAATCAAAATATGACACTAGTTCTAGCTTGCCAACCCACCGAATGGCTAACACACCCGATACATGTTGGGGGACCACAAACATCCATCCTTCCAAGAACAACAAAATTGGATTTTTTAAATTTTGAAGGAGGCGACCCTACTAATTAGATATATCAGGTAGAATAATACTTTTCCCTAAAATAGATTTTAGAGGTACAAAAAGTTTGTATTGCATCCTTCCACCTCGAAAATAAGGTTTTCTAGTGGTACCAGTGGTATGAAAAGACTAATGACATCCCTACTTGGCTAGACTTTACACAAAATCTATTAGTACGGTTTGATCCTAGTAAATTTAAAAACTTCATAGGAACCCTTACCAAGCTCTGTCAAACCACTTTGATGTGCGAATACCAAGCTCAATTTGAGAAATTAGCCAATCGCACAATAGGGTTGGATGCATCATTTTTCTAAAGTTGTTTCATCAGTGCATTAAAAGAAGAAGTTCAATCTGAGGTACATATGCACAATCTTAGTACCATGATGCAGACCATGAATTGGGAAAATTAACTAAATATAAATTTAATGTTCAACATTGAGTAGGAAAAACACCTATTGGTAAATCACAAATCACTTATACTACCCCACACTTTATCAATTAAATATCTCAACTTTGAGGAAATGAAAGAACTACGAGCAACATATCTCTGCTATCATTGCAATGAGAGATTTGTGCCAAGTCATAAATTCACTATACAAATATTATAAATTATGGATGTGGTTGATCCTTGTAGTTCAGTAGAAGAATAAAATGAGATAGAAGTAGAAGTATTGATGGATACACCCAATTATAGCGCTACAAGACCACTCAATTTTTTTTTAATGCCCTCGCTAGTTTTTCTTCTTCATAAACTATGAAAGTTCCAAGGTTCTTCAAATGACAAAACCTCATTGTGCTTATTGACTCTAGCAGCACACATAATTTCATCGATCCACATGTGGCAAAATAAGCTAATTGTTATATACAACCTTGTAATAATTTTGAGGTCATGATTGGCAATGGAGGAAGGATCACATGCAAAGGGAAGTGCCAAAATATTAAGCTCACCATAGGTGATTACAATATGAAAAATGACATGTATGCACTTTTATTAGGAGGTTGTGATATTGTCTTAGGGGTGTAATGGTTATGAACACTTGGGACAATCCAATGGGATTTTGAGGCATTATGGATGTAATTCACAATAAAAAATCAAACATATACTCTTAAAGGATTTAAATTAGTCTCTTCCCAAATAGTATGTTATCACTGAATGGAGAAATTTATTCACAAATGAGGCAAGGGAATGGTTGCACAATTATTTTCTATTCAATTCACTAAGGAGGACCAAAAAGAGATACAAAAATTACACCAACTCCTACTACGTCATTCAGGATTATTTAACAAACCGAAAGGGTTGTCCCCCCCATATTCATGATCCTACTATTCTTACTACCAATCCCCCACTAAAGCCTTGACATTCAAGATATCCCTGCTTATAGAAAATTTATATTAAATTGGTAAACAAACTTGAGCAAATGCTACTTGATAAACGCTTCATCCATACCAACAAATATTTTCTCAGTTTTAGCTTTGAAGACAAATATTCTTTTAGGGAGGGTGACATGTTAGGATTCAACATCCTAACCTCACTTTATCACTTAATTAATTAATTAATTATTCTTGATAATCACAAATGGACTATCATTTCCTTTATAATTAGGTAGATATAATGTAGGGTAGGTATTTTATTAGAAATCATCAAGTAAAATAATATCTTCATTTATATCCATTGGAAGGACCTTCCTTCCCAGTGCAACTATGATTATTTGTAAAACCTTGATTCATTATTACTTCTACATTTTCTAATATATATTTCCAATTATTTTTATTGCAATTATTAATATATAATCAATGATTTTATCATTGACCACGCACCCATCATCCTTGTATGTTATGCATCCACTAGTATTTTTGTTAGAAAAGTCATGTATCTGGCTTCTATTTCTCTCTCAATTATCCATTTTATAAATCAACAAATGACTTCCCCAATCTCTCTTCAATTCCTTATATCTACATCATTATTATTTTCCTTGTCCTATTGTATTTATTATTACCATTTGTAATAGAAATGTGGTCATATTTTCTATAACTTTTATGTAAATTTAAAGGTCTTCCAAATTCTCTAAAGGTATTCACTATAGAGATGTGAGAAGAACAACATACAAAATATTCTAAATAGACATCGAACACCCAAAAAATAAATACCACATATGGTTGGGCACATTCAATGGTATTGCAAAGGAAGCCCTTGCCTATAATGGATTTGATTGAGCTATGAGGGATTTCAAAGCAAAGAAGAACTTTGGACTTAGTTTCCACTAAAAACCAATGAAAATCCATCAAATCATCACCATAACCACTTCTCCCTCACTATCCAAATTATTTTATAGAACCCTTTGTACCACTATATCACGGACCTATGCTTGCTTAAATAAAATTAGCAATACTAGCCTTGACATGCCCTACAATCTGTAAAGAGTCTTTTGTAGGTTATAATTCCATAGGAGATGTAGTTAAAGCAACAATTGATAGAGTTAAATAAATTTATGTGAGCTGGCACTTAAATTTTGGATGGGTTTTTCTATTGCAAGGGATGAGCATACACATAGACTATTTGACACTGGTATTCTAGTTAATGAGTACACATCTTGTTCATTGGTAATGATAGAAAACTAAGATTCACTATAGATAGAAAAGGAAAACAAAGTTACAATGGAGTGTTACCTGAACAAAATAAATTTCAAAAGATTCTTAGAATAATAACATAAATTTAATACATCCAATTTTATATATTCTTGAGGAAACTTATTGAATGCGGATAATTATTATTCGACTCATAGTAGTGGTTTATGAATATGATTGTCTATCAATCCTTTTACCAATGAAATATATGTTTACTGGTGCATGGCATTTTTGTTTTTGTTAGCATATAATTATTAAAGAGTCTTCACACAAACTTTCTAGTAAGTTTTATATTTAATAACATTTAACGTAATCATCTTAGGGAATAATGAAAGTAGAGGGATAAATATAATGGGAAATGAAAACCATAGTATAATATCCCCAACTAAAATACCTAACTCTATATTATATTTAACACCTATTACTATTGTAATACCATTGATGGAATCATACAAATATGAAGGCGATCCTTATCTATAATTGAGTTACTTGAGATATGAGGGATGTCTCCTATAACTCAATTCTTAGAATATTACATGGATGCCACCAAAATCACATGAAGATCTATAGAAGCATCATTATAACCACTTATCCACCACCATATAACATATATATTCCATAATCAAGTTCGAGGTGTAGACTAATTTGTTCGACCAAACCCTATAAGAGGGGTGGAGGTCTAAGGTTCAAATATTGGGCCTCATCAAACTTAACACTTGTCTCTTTCATGGTGCTTTTAGTGGTGTTAAAAGTTTAAAATTATTATGGCATAGTGGTTATAGGGGTGGATTGCATGAAGAATTGTGTGGCGGCTTCTAGGGAAGACAATGCAAAATACTATGGTGGCCATAAAAGTCAGAAAGCTTGTTCGGATTCGTGATAGCTATCGATTTCACCATGTAAATTAAAAATAAAGAAAAAAACATATATTCCATAATCCTTAGTATCAATATATTATGGCCCCATGCTTGATTAATTGAAATTGGTGATTATAGCCTTGAATTTTCTTATGGCTTTTAATGAGTCATTTGTAGATTTTTTTTCCATATAAGATGTAGTTGTATTAATAATTGGTAGTGTTGAATCCTATTATGTTATTTGGAGATCAAATTATGTATGAGGGTTTTCCATTTCAAGGGATGATAATAAGCATATATTATTGAATGTTCAAAATCTAGATATTTATTGCAAATCATATTTCACTAAGGATGATAGATGTTCAATTTTATCTATAAAGAAGATGTAGACAAAGGGTAAATGAAGTGGTAGATCATACGATTTATCTTTGTGAAAATATGATTCATAAAATATGATCAAACTATCAAATATATTTAATACATCAAATTTCATAAAAAAATTCTAGGAAACTTATTGAATACAAAATAATATTATCCCACTTAAAGTAGTGGTTCATGAATATGGTTATGTATAAATATATTTACCAATGAAATAACAAGTTCATAGGTGCATAGTATTTTTCATTTCTTTAAGAATTCATCAAGACTATTCATTCCTCAAAAAATTTAATAAGGTTGGTAATTGGGTATCTAATAAGATTTATATTTGAAAACTTTTAAAGTGATAATTATAGTTAGGAATGAAAAAAATAAAAACCCCAATATATCTATATCCCACTTAAATTCATAGTTGTGCATTATAATTAATATATATGTCTCTCATAGTTTCATTGGCAATATCCTATAGATGTGGAAGTGGACCTTTCTTGTGATTTAGTTGCTTGTGAAAAGATGAACTTACCACTTGCATACCACAAAAATATCATGAATATCGATGGAAGTATTATCATCACTAGCCAATATATAACCTCTCTTTGTACAACTATGTAATAGACCCATGCTTGCTTGATTGAAATTTTTTTATATCATCCTTGAATTGCCCTATAACCTTGAATGAGTCTCTTGTAGGCTTTTTTTTTCATAGGTGATATAGTTGCAATAGTAATTGGTAGTACCAAATTAATTTATGTTAGTTGTATATCAAATTATAGATGGGAATTTTCCATTGTAAGGGATGAGCATATGCATATGTTATTGGATGTTGATAGCCCAAGTATTTATTGATATCTTATTAATGAATGGTAACAAATGACCAAGCTTCTCTAACAATAGAAAAGATAACCTTTGTTTTGATGAAAATGATAATTCTTATAATATGCTCCATGTAATACCAAAAAATTAATATATCCAATTTCATAATTTTTTGCTAGGAAACTTATTGAATGCAAAAAATAAATTATTCCACTTATAGTAGATATTTATAGTATGGTTATTTGTTAATATTTTATTTATTAAATAAAAATTTTAGAGGTGCAATGAATTTTATATTCATAAACATCTACTTAGTCAATATCCTTCACTTATCATACCTACTAATAAGGTTTATGTTTTGTAACTTGTACTATGACAATTATAGGGATGAATAAAAGGAGGGGGATAAAAATAAGTAAACCATTGTCTATTTTCCCCCATTAAAACCCATAACTATGCATTCTCATTGAAATCCATGTGTCTTGTATACCACTTGGTAGTACCATACATATGTGAAGGAAACCATTCACTATGATTGAGTTTCCTAAGCTATAATAAATTTTGAAGTAAAGATGAAATTCCCCCTTGAATACCTCCAAAATCCTTTAAAGAGTCATGGAAGCATTATTGAAACCTCTTCTTCCTCACCATCCAAGTCATTTTTTCGATTTCATTTTAACACTACATTGTGGTCGTATGCTTGTTTGACTAAAATTGGTGATATTAGACTTGAATTTCCCTACATACTTGAATTAATATTGTTGGTTGTTTTTCAAAAAGGAATGTAGACACAATAACAGCTGGTAATAAGGTTGGTAATATGCATCTAATTCATCAAGACCATTCATACCTTAAAATTTTTAATAACATTGATAATTGGGTATTTAATAAGTTTTATATTTGGAAATTTTTAAAGTGATCATTATAGGAAAGAATGAAAAGAAAATTAAACCACAATACATCATTCTCCCGCTTAAATCCTTGGTTGTCCATTGTAATTAATACCTATACCTCTCGTAGTTCCATTGGCAATACCATATAGATGTGGAAGTGAACCTTGCTTGTGGGTGAGTTTCTTGTGAAAATATGAACTTACCACTTGGATGCCATAAAAATACCATGAAGATCCATGGAATCATTATTTTATCCACTTATCCCTCACTAGCCAATGTAATAGCCCCATGTTTTCTTGATTTAAATTGGTGATATCATGCTTGAATTTACCTATAGCCTTGAATGAGTCTTTTGTAGGATTTTTTTTCATAGATGATGTAGTTGTAATAATAATTGGTAGTACCAAATTAATTTATGTTAACCGGATATCAAATTATATATGGGAAGTTTTAATTGTAAGTGATGAGTATATGGATATGTTATTATATGTTGATAGCCCAAGCATTGATTTAGATAATATTAATGACTGGTAACAAATGGCTAACTTTGTATAACAATAGAAAATATAACCTTTTATTTGATGAAAAAGATGATTCTTATAAGATGCTCCATGTAATACCAAAAAATTAGTATATCCATTTTCATAAAGATTTTCTAGGAAACTGATTGAATGCAAAAGAAACAATATTACACTTATAGTAGAGATTTATTATATAGTTATTCATAAACATCTACTTAGTCAAGATCCTTCACTTATCATACCTACTAATAAGGTTTATGTTTTGTAACTTGTACTATGACCATTATAGGGATGAACAAAATGAGGAGGATAAAAATAAGTAAACCATTGTCTATTTTCCCCCATTAAAATCCAAAATTATGCATTCTCATTGGAATTCATGTGTCTCATATACCAGTTGGTAGTACCATACATATATGGAGGAACCCTTGACAATGAGTGAGTTTACTAAGCTATAATAAATTTCAAAGAAAATATGAAATTCCCACATGAATACGTCCAAAATCCTTTGAAGAGTCAAGTAAGCATCATTGTAACCTTTTCTCACTCACCATCCAAGTTATTTTTTGGATTTATTTTTAATACTACATTGTGACACTATGCTTGTTTGACTAATAATTGGTGATATTAGACTTGAATTTTCCCATATACTTGAATGAATCTTGTAGGTTGTGTTTCAATAAATAATGTGGATACAATAACAATTGGTAATGTTGAATCAAATTATGCTATTTGGAGAATAAAATTATCAGTGGGTGTTTTCCATTACGAGGGATGAGCATAAACATATACTATTGAATCTATGTAGCCAAGGTAGATGGATCAAGCAATGACAATAAATTATTTTTATTCAATCAATATAGCTATCAAAATATATACAACACGATATCTCTTTGTTTCTATAGAGATTTTTGATGCTTCAAATACTAGCATGTTGCTTTGTATTCTACCTCTTCAAATAGTATGCACATAATGTAGAAATTAGCTAACTTACTCCCTTATTACATAAATTTATTTTTTAAAAATTTCTTGCATCTATGTGCCCACTAGATTGGTTGTATTTAGCTCTTGGGTACTATACCTAAAGTTTAAGTAACATTTATGATTAATGATTATTTGCATATTGTTGTGATGTAGCTCATTTTACTATCAATCTTGGACTACTATACTAAACACTATGTGGTCCATCATAGTATATCTTGGTGAGGTAGGGTATCCACACACAGTTTGTGTTATTTGTTCTTGGGGATACATTGATGTTTTTGGTCCAACATATACTTATAAAAACTAAGGTGTTGCATATGGGTTGTAAAATCCTTGGATAAAATTGAAGTCTAGTAGATATATCTGACACCTTAAAACACAATCAAATGGAGGATAGGTATAGACCTATTTATATGGATAAGTACTATATTATGGAAATGCCAAATAACCATTAATAGTAGTTACTTACCTTTAGAACACTCAAAGTGATTAGAAGTTTGGATGTGGGTGGAGCCCGATGTTTCAGGATTGCACATACCTCACCTACCATTGATCATAAATGCTGATTTTGAACCTTTTATAACTAAATTCCTTCAACCTATATTTACTTATTTCCATGTATTACTATGAGTACATGATCTTGTGGAATTGAGGTCAGGTGGTGCATCAAGTTTGGCATCTCTAATGGTATTCGTGAGCCATTTTTAAGTCTTTCTTTGTTGTTCTAGATCAACTACTATTGGTTCATCAATAAATTTTGAAACTTCTTCATGATATATATCATCTAGATAAACCCCTACAACCTATTTATTTAAATCAATACTCACAATTGAATATGTGGCATCTTCAAACGTAGAATTTTCAGTATTTATTTTATTTTTGAGTTCTTCATCAAAGATGACATCTCTAGTTATATACACTTTCTTGTTGACTGGATCTATCAATTGATAAAATTTTGGTGCTTCATAATAGCCAATAAATATGCAAGATAGGGCTTTTGCATCCATATTGTTTCTCTTTTGATTTGTTACATATATGTATGCCTTACATCCAAAAACTCTAATGTGAACAATTTAAGGATTTCATACAAACTAAATTTCTTTAGGTACAATCCCATGAAGTGCCTTTATGATTACTCTATTTTGAAGATACATCACAATGGATACAACATCAACATAATATTGATACTTTAGACTATCTCCTGTGATCATTCAATGTACCATTTCCATGATAAAACCCTTTATTATCTCAAAACCTTGTTCTATTGTATAGTGTAGGTGGTAGTTAGTTGTTGCTTTATTCTATTTTGTATTAGAAACCTTAAAAAATACATGATGTATATTTTCCCTCTCTATTTGAGCAAAGGAATTGAATAGAATGCCCAAATTTTATTTCAAAACACTTCTAAAATATTGGAAATTATTGAGGGTGTTTGACTTGAGTGGCAAGAAACATACCTGCATCTTCCATAAGTAGTCATCTACAAACGATTGAAAGTATATTTGTCCTCTATAACTAGCTAACATGTGTCCAAAAAGATCAATATGTTTGACATCCAATGGTCTTTTAGCTTTGAGTGTTAATCTCAAAAGGTATTTAGGGTTGCTTCCCTACTAAACAACTTGAGTGCACTAGAATTATGGATGAAAGGTTGGGAAGTCCTATCACCATGTGATGTTTAATAATATAGAGTAAGTGTCTAGAAATTAGATGTCCATATACTCTATGCCAAATAGAGGTAGAATTTATCATGGCTATAAAAAATACAAAATTAGGGGATGATACGACATCAAGTTTAAACAAGCCATTCTTATAGGATCCAATTTCTACAAACTTATCATTTTTTTTATGATGAAACACCTATTTTTTCCACCAACAATTTGGAATGCAACTTCCATGTCTTGATCTATAATTTTTCAAATAGATAAAAAAATATTTTCTAATATCAGTACATATATAGTATCTTTTAAATTGTGCATTTGTTATTGTTGATATTGAGAGGTATATTTCCCACCCTAACATGATAGATTTTATCATCAACAATGTTTATTGGTTTTATCATTAGCAAGGAGTCAAACCACATTTTATCTCTAGTCATGTGCTTGTTAGAACTTAAATAGATATACCAAATTTTATCCCTTGGTTTTGTTACTACCTTTAATATTATCACCTTATGTGCCAATTTAGAGTCTTGTACATAATCATATTCTTGTTCTTCATATGTAATATGCCCTTGATGGTGCTTCAAATTTGGTATGAACTATGTTCTTATTATAAGGAGGGTTATAAAATTAACTTCATCAAGTCATGGAGTTATATCGACAATAATTATTTTGGTTAGATTAAAGAAAATAAGGTTTTGAAAGGATTACCTAAACCTTGTACACATCTCTAGAAGGAGAAAAAACTAGACAAAAGACATTAAGAGCATAGATAATCCAACCCTAAAGGAGGAAACCAACCAAAAAACACCCAGAAAAAATCGATGAAAAGAACTAACACCATAAAATATAAAATTAACAACACCATGAAGCAACCCGACCAACAACAGGAAATTGCATGAGCGAAAATGTGGAATTGATATCCTCAATTTCATTTTGAATAATACCCAAATACCTCTTAATATCACAAAACACACAAAAAACTAAATTAATATGGCCCATACAGGTATTATTTTTGGCCTGTACTTCCTTGAACTTGAGAAGCATAAAATACTGCTTACCCAAGCAATTGACGTCCTCCAAGCCTCTAGACTTCTTAACCACTATTGGAAACTCCTCATAATCAGAATTAATCACATTAAGAGTTGATGGGGTATGGTAAAATACCTTCGTAGAGAGGTTTTTTGATTTCCTCATTGAACCACCTCAAGCACCATGAAAAGGGGACTCCAATCGACCCAACCTTTTGGAACGATCCGACTAATGGTACTTCAAGAATATGGGTTCCTAGAATTTTTAAGGATGAGATTTCCCATGAAAATACTTGGAGGTCAAGACTATGCTTGGAATTTTTGTGCTCTTAGACTCCTTGACTGCTAAATAAGATAATTCATTCCCCCTCAAATCTTCATTCGCATCATTGGAAGAAGTAGGACAAAAAAATGAGCAATGAGATGGGCATCACCTCGATCGTGTTGATGACATCCGTAGAAACCAAATATTTTTCCTTAGTAACATACTCAAATGTAATCAGTACTACAACATAATGGATAGGATCTAGACTTGTTTGCTCTATACATTGGTCATGGATATTTCCAAGGATTGAAACAGGAACCTGGGAATATTCATCCATTGCTTCTTGTGAAGATGATTAAGAAACAAGGCATGGTAACTACGAACAACATCATTAGTATAATCAAGAGTAAAATAGTCCATAACAATATTCATGATTCTATCCCAAGGCAGATTGAGGGACTTGGACCTGAACCCATTTTTCTCTCCTCGTAGATATTCATTTCATGGAGAAGGGAATGCTTCTTCCTTTAGAAAACACTATATAGAGGGAGGTCTATAAATTTTCTAATCAGATTTGGGGAGATTTCAAATTACAAATTTTGTACTTTCATGTAGCCTTCGTTCCAAAAATAAGCCATCCACCTAGACACAATTAAATTATGTCCATGAAATGCAGTCAAGAAGACCACCATTTTTCAAAATAAACTTCACTTCCTCATAAAAAATTATCTTAGCAGGTTTTAGTCTTAGCTTCAGATATTTTTCTTTAGCCCAAACCATCATAGAATTAATCCATGGATAAAAAAGATACCCACTACGCATTTACACATAAGGTGAACCCCAAACTATGTGCTCAATAGGGTTGAACCAGATAAATAACCAAATCCTACTTCTTATGAGTGGATAGTCACTCATAATCCAAATAACTACCACCTGATACCCAAGCACCAACCTAATTCCCATGGAGGACCTGTATCTACATATGAAAACAAGGGTATCACATGGAAATAAGCCTATACTATTTTGCATGAATTCGTGATACAACACATGCCTGATAAGGAGCTAGGAGATAGGTAAATTATGGATTATCCAAATCCTAATAAGCCAAGACATCAGAGTTCTGATATAATGAGAAATAAACATACTTATCAACAGGGAAGAATTAGAATTCAAACTATCATGGGCCTCCATTATGTCATTATGACAGATTTCCAATCTGTCACTAACACCAATAGCCACAGAGTAACTATAAAAAAATATCAATTTGAATTTTGAATTCTTTGTGTCATGCACAAACACCCCAAAGAATGAAAATCTCTGTCTAAAGTAACTACACCTGCTCCACCTAGCCAAAAAAATGCTCAAACACTGACAACACGTAAATGCATTCATCATTGTGTAAGATTTACTAGATCTATCAAAAATTTATCCTTCTAGACCAAAAATCCTGGGTGGATAGACCCATAATTGTTCATCTTTTTAACCAACTAATTTTCTTTCCTAATGATGTGTGATAGTTGAAATTGCAAGAAAGCTCCACAGACCCTTCTTGCATCAATAATGAAGTTGTGAATGTTCCATCTAGGGATCGATGGAGATTTAAGAAGGTTCACAATGTTCATAAAATCTCCTTCCACCATGACATGATAAACCTTGATCTCAACCGATAAGTTTATTCCAAGGAAGGTTGCTTTCATCTTAGTCACATGGGAGGATTGAAGGGATATATATTCATCATACATCGCAATAACTACACTGTCACTATTTCTAATAACTCCATTGGTGCCAACAATGCCCGGGTTACCTTTCAAGGACCTATTCAAATTAAGCTTTATCCACCCTTATGGGGGCCTACCATCTTACCAATCACCTAGGATTGGTAAAATATGGGGTATGAGGTAATATTGGTAGCCCCAAGGCACATTCTATCTCAACTTCCATAGGAATAACTGCCTGATCTTTCCCATCTGAATTCACACATTCCTTTTATAGATTTTCTATTGCAAACCACAACACTGCCATACTAACAAGATGGGGATTTTTCCTAACATTCTTATAGGTGTGTCCATTACACTCTTTCCAAATTCCCTAAAAAAAATGGGGTATAATAAGTCTCCATAGGGTCTTGAGGTGCTTCGAACCAAAGGGTGAAGACCACTGGCTAAAAAAATTAAAAAGGGAGCCTCCGATGACCCAATTTACTTGTAATTTTTCCAAAATTTTATATAAAACCTATCAAAATAAAGTGCATCACATGAATATATGGGTAGAGTACTCCTCCTCCACAACACACAAATAACATCTATTAACCAACACCATACCTCTCTTCTGAATATTTTTCATATATAGAACCTTGTATTGCAGATACAACTAGAAGAATATATTAATTTTAGGGATCAAATTCTTGATTCAAACTTTGGCACGGGGGCTTGGAGCCCATTATTATAGTTCTAGGAGATGGTATGCCATTATAACATAGAATTCTCCTTCACTATCCTTTGCCAAGAAAATTATGTCAGTTTCTTTAATAAAAATTACTTGGAAATGTAGCTCTCTCTACAAAATTTCCCACACCTATTGCTTAGTCACATCCAAATTCCTCAACTCCAAAATTCAGTAACAATGACCATTCAAATAGGAAAAAAATTTAGCCACTTTCGACAACCCCAGTATTTGAGAGATAGGTTCTAGGCAATTGAATCTTTCATCATTGGATAATTGTTCTTGTGCTACCCAAGATTCATACCAGAAATCAACCTTTTGTCCATTGTAGATAATCCATCTGCATTCCCTCATAAGAAAATATTTTTTCTTAACCAATTTCTATTAGAATGGAGAGCCTCTAGTCAGAAGGAGATCCAAAAAAAAAAAATGAACTGTGAAGAGGATTGAAAATCCAACTAAGTTTCTATATTATACAAATTGTATTTATAGGCTTGAAAGGCCTAAAATACTTAACCAATTCCACAAAATCATGGATTGGTCCAAAAATACATAACCATATAGCAAAAGCTATAATAGTGCATAAGAAATTGCACGTAAAACAACTTAGCTAACAAGAAGATAATAAGTTAGCTAAATAAGAGCATAAGCTATCTTTGAGTTCACACTTCCTAACTAGGACTTAGAAATGACAACTAACTTGTCAACTAGTGAACTAGGAGTCTATGTGAGAATAAGACTCACTTACAATATTAATTTACAATAATAAAACTATGCAAACCTAGCTAGGAAATAAAAGAGGGGTCATATGAGTGATTAAACATCAATCCTCATCATGCCTCCCCACAATAGAAGCATTGGCCTCCAATGCTTTCAGAAGAGTAGGAAAGTCACGGGACATCTGATGAAAAGAAATCCAACGAGCCTGATGCGGTAGCTATCCTCGTCGAGCCACAAGATAAGAGGTGGTAGACCCTTGGTGAGTCTGTCGAGTCTTTGTGTCATAGATCTGATCTGAATCCAATGGTAACTGAGAATCAGGAACCACGTCCATAGGATGACTGATAGCAGGTGCGGTCTCCAATGTAGAGTCATAATACAACTTCAAAAGATCTACATTGACGACATCATGAATCCCCAAGTGTGCGGGAAGATCAAGGCGGAAAGCATTCTCGGACACCTATTGAAGGATAGTATAAGGCCCATAGCGAATCGGTTTGATTTTGCTATGAGTCTTATCAAAAAAATGTCGCTTGTCGAGGTGCAACCATACTTTGTCACCAACCTGAAATGGATGAGGAATTCGATGTCGATCCATGGCATGTTTCTGCTGTTGTTGTGTCTTTTGCAAAATCTCAATCACCTTTGATTGAAGATTGTGCAAGTGTTGAATAAATGAGTGTGCCTTGTCTTGCTCCTTCTGAAGATGAGAAGTGATAGGAGAAGGCAAGGACAAAGGTAACTCATAAGGTGCCAAAGGCTGAAATCCCAAACAAACCTCAAAAGGAGAGTGACCTGTAGAAGAATGTAGTGCCCTATTGTAGGCATGCTCAATATGAGTGAGACTCAAGTCCCACTTTGTTGGTGAAGCATGATGATAGATTCGTAGACTCTGCACAAGTGTACGGTTTACCACTTCAGTCTACCCATCGGATTGTGGATGATAGGCGGTGGAAAAGTTAAGGGAAACTCCCAAAATTTTCCACAAGGAACGCCAAAAGTGACCCACAAAGCGTGAATCACGATCCGATATAATGTTGGTAGGTAGACCAAAGGAGCACCAAATGCTATCAAAGAATAATTGGGCTAAGTCTGATGTAGAACTTGTCTTGCGGCATGGAATGAACTTAGCCATCTTACTGAATCTATCAACAACCACGAACACACAATCATGTTGTCGCATTGTCATGGGAAAACCACTAACTAAATCCATGGAAATGCTTTCCCAAGGACGTGAAGGAATGGGCAAAGGAATGCCTAAGCCAAACTTCTTGTTAGCTGGTTTTGAGCGACAACAAACTGCACACTATTTGAGAAACCTTAACACATCCCTCTACATTTTGGGCTAGTAGAAAAATCTTTGCAAGTGATGAAGCATTTTGTGTTTCCAAAAGTGACCACCATAAAGTGTAGAATGAGCTTCCTTAAGAAGTGACACTCTTGGCTCACAAGGAACACAAACCTTGTCCAATTTGTAAAGTAGTCCATCCTTGATGTAGAAATCTTGGAAAGGACGCAAATTGGAAGAAGAAGGCTTACTTGCTCAAATATTTTTCCAAAATCAGGATCCTGAGAATACTGATTTGGCCAAGTCTGAAATCCCAAGTGTGAAGTAGACATTACTATTAAGGCAAGAGCGGTAGGAGGCCTACTCAAACAATCAGCAACAATATTACTCTTCCCCTTTTTGTACTTGATCACCAAGTGAAATTGTTGGAGGTAAGAGGCCCACTTCATATGTCTTGACTCTTCAATTTTACTTTGGGATTGTAGGAACTTGAGAGGCATATGATCAGTGTGTACTACAGTTTCTTTTCCCAAAAGATAGTGTCTCCAGTACTTTATAGCTTGAACTAATGCATACAACTCCTTGTCATATGTGGAATAGTTCAACTTGGCAGCAGAAAAAGTTTTTGAATGATAAGCAACTGGATGACCATTCTGTTTGAGTACAACACCTAAAGCAACTTTAGATGCATCCATTTCAATCTCAAAAGGTTGAGAGAGGTCAGGTAAGGATAGCACAGGTGTTGTACAAAGTTTCTTTTTTAATTTCTCAAAGGCAACATCTTGGTTTTTCTCCCAATGAAATGGAACTTTAGACTTAGTGAGATAATGCAATGGAGCTGCAAGAGTGGAATATTGAGGAATGAACTTGCGATAGAAATTTGCAAGTCCTAGGAAACTCCTTAACTCGGTTAGAGTAGAAGGAGGGGGCCACTTAAGTAAAACATCAACTTTAGTGGGATCTACCTGAATTCCACTTTCACTAATCACATAACCAAGGTATGAAATTGAAGTATTGCCAAATGAACACTTGGAATGATTGGCATATAATTGATTCTTTGCAAGGAGATCAAGTGTATGATGGATATGCCTAAGGTGTTCTTCCCAAGTTTTTGAGAATATCAATATATCATCAAGATATATTATTACAAATTTATCAAGTACATCACGAAATACATCATTCATCAACCTCATGAAGGTTGCAGGAGCATTAGTAAGACCGAAAGGCATGACCAACCATTCATAAAGGCCCATTTTCATCTTAAAAGTTGTCTTCCATGTATCCTCAGCTTGGATACGCACTTGATGATATCCACTTTTGAGATCTATTTTAGAAAAGAACTTAGCTCCTTGGAGCTGATCTAATAAATCATCAATGTGAGGTAGTGGATATCTATTCTTTATAGAAATTTTGTTCAAAGCACGAAAATCAATGCACAATCTCCAAGTGCCATATTTTTTAAGAACCAACAAAATAGGTGATGCACAAGTAGAAGTACTTTCCTTAATGAAACCCTTAGACAACAAATCTTCTATTTGCCTTTTAATTTCTTCATTTTGCAAAATAGATTGTCTATACATGGGTGCATTAGGTAGTGAAGAACCAGGAATGATTTCAATGTTGTGATTAATTGTGCGAATTGGAGGAAGAGACTTTGGCTCCTGAAATATGTGTGAGTAACTTTGCAATATTTTATCCATTGAAGAATGTTGCTTTGTAATGGATTTTGATGTAGAAGTGTTTTGAGAGCGAATGAAAATTAGAGCAACCTCACCACCTTTTTTAATTGCCTTTTTTGCTTGCTTGGAATTTAGAATGATGTTAGGAGTGTTGGTGCTTTTTATGAGAAATACCTTACCATCCTTTTGAAATGTGTAGGTTCTTTTGAAAGCATCATAAACAACTCTCCTATCATACTGAAAAGGTTGTCCAAGCAAAATCCCACAACAATCCATAGGAGTCACATCACAAGTGACTTGATCTATGAATTGTGGGCCAAGTGCAAATTTTAATGTGCAAGTGTGAGTGATTTCTGAGCCTCTTCCACTATCCTTCCAACCCAAAGAGTAAGGTTGAGGATGAGGCTCCATAGGTAACTTCAATCTCTCGACAATGGACCTCGCAATTAGATTTTTCTGCGAGCCATTATCCACTATACAATCTATTGCAAAGTTATGGAGCAAATGAGCTCGAGTGATGAACAAAGCATCCCGAGCGCTCCCTGATGAACTAACATTTACTAAGGTAACATCATTGAGTTTACCCCATAATTCCGTGTATACTCTACTTTCTCCTACTGACTCAAGGGGACCTTTCAAGGCATCCTCTGCTTGAGTAGTTACAACCAAACTTCTCTTCTTAATTTTAAAACAATCTGCCTTTTCATGGCCCTTTTTCTTACAATAGTTACAAAATTTTTTGGAAGAAGAAGGTTTTGAAGAAGAAGAAGAAGGAGTAGAAGAGGAAGGAGAAGGAGAAGAAGGAGAAGGATTAGAAGATGAATTCTTCTTTTGGGCAAAGTTCTTCTTTTGTGAGAAAGAATTATTCCCTTTTGATGAGCTAGCAACCGCTTGAGTAGCAGGAGTGCAGGAATACCTGCGATTGCGCTTTGAACTTGTCCTCAGCAAGTTGCGCCTGGTTGAAAGCTGAATCCAATGTTTCCATGTTAACAAACATGACTTCTCTATACAAATGCTCTAACAAGCCACTTTGAAATTTGAGAATCAAAGTACGGACATCATCCTCCACACTCAAAAGAATTTTGTACCTGTTGAAGTGGTAGATATAATCCTGCACAGTCATATTAGTTCCTTGATGAAATCTAAACCACTTGATTACCAACTCCTTTTGATAATTAGAAGGATAAAAATTCTGCTGAAGAGAAGTTACAAGTTTATCCCAAGTGGTAATTTCATCATGTCCCTTTTTGCGTTCTATTAACACTTTAGCCAAACCTGAAAGCTTGAGCTTGGCGAAGGGAACCTTGTCCTCATCCGAGGTATGAGTGTAAGAAAACCAGGACTCCATATCAAGAAGCCAACTGTTCAAGATGTCCGGGTTTCGAGAGCCATCATACATGGGCACTTCACACCGTGCTTTGGATCGAGGATCATTGTTGTAGATTTTAACATCAACTGCATTTTGAATGCTAATGTCGCTAACCTTGTCAGCAAGGCTACTTACCACTTGGCTAAGTGTAGTATCATTTGCCTTCTCTACAAGTATGCTTACAACATGTGCTAATTCTGCCATCTGGGCAGCCAAATCGAAGCCATTTGGAACCGGGTATAAGCCAGGAGTAAAAGGGTAAAGCACTTAAAAATCAAGGTAAAATTTGGGGTACCCTGTTACAATGTTGTGCCCTTAAGGGAAAATACTCCTAAGGCAAATAAGCAAGTTCTTCTGCTTGAAATCTTAAAAGATTACAAAAAAATATGTCTTCCCAATTTGGAGAAATCTGATATTGGAAGAATTTGCAGAAAGAATGAGAACACTTGCTATAATATTTTAAAAATTTAAACTAACCTAAGGTTTATAAAAATTTATAATTTATTAATTTAAAAATAACTTAATTAAAAATTAAATTTTAATTAATCAAAGATTAATTAATTTAATTAAGTTATTAAAAATTAAAGAAATAAATAATAAATAAAATTACATGCAGTAATTTTAAACCTTAGATAAGTAAAAATTTGAAAAACAAGAAGTTACCCTTAGTTTCCTGCCTGGCAACTACAGATTTGAAGGAATGCCACCTGCACTTCAACTGCACGTCAAATTTGTCATGCAAAATTTTATGAGTGCATAATAATCCGGAACTTGCAGTTCATGTTTCCCGAGGAGGAAGTCTACCTATTTCAAGCAGAAGAACTGATTGTGGCAGAATCAATGTAGGTATTGAGCATTATTTTCGAGGCAACAAAACTGGGAGCAGTTACCTCCATTGGCCAAAGCGTACCTCATTTTGAGTTGCAGGCAAAGCTTACAAAAACCTGACATGAGCACAAATGGATTTGCGCTCCGCAGGCTCAAGTTTTAGCCCCGCACGCCTCCTTGGCATGCGCTTTCTCCTGATGCTGTTAGAATGATAGCGTTGGACGCTGTTAAGCATTGACAACAATGTCAGACCCTAAGCAAGCACTATGGGATATTTGGCACGTGTGCTACTTGGCTTCAAGTTGTCAGGCCATAATACAAGCACCGCATGCCTTGGTGCACGCGTGCTGCTTGGCCTGACATTGTCAAGCTGATAACACTATCAGACTGATTCTGATAGAACTACTGTCAGCAACTGATAGTAGGCAAGCCAACGCCCTGCATAGGGTGGAAATTTTTTTCCTAACGTGCCCTACAGGGGTCGCATTAGGCCAGACCTTGGTCATCGGGGCTAGGCACAGACAGGTGCATCACGTGCCAAAAAGGTGCTCTAGTGGCCGAAAAGGCCAAAATTTTACCCGTCGGCCGACAAATTGGAAGGTCAGGCGGTGGGAAAATAAAATATATATATATTTTTTATAAAATAATAATAATTAATATATATAAATATTGTATATATATTAATTATTAATTAAATTTTAAATAAAATTAAATAACTTTGAAAGGTTATTTAAAATTTAAAATTCAATTTTACAATGAAAGCATGAAATATTAAGGTAAAATTACCTCAAACTTTCAAAACAAAGGTACAACGTCCCATTAAAATAGCAACACGACCTTTAGTAGCACTCCTTTCAAGATCTGATCGACACACGATCAACGTTTGAAAGGCAACCAAACCCAAGTCGACACACGACCTGGTATTGGGAAGAAACCTTGAGCTCTTCAGTACTCAAAAATGGGGGGCAGTAGGGTTAAATGGCTCCCTAATCCTAATTGGACCGTAACTACGATCCAATCCCTTCCAAGGATCACAGTAGGAAGAAATTTGAGGTAAAATTTTCCTATACCTCTTAAGCATAAGCAAAAAGGTAGAACGAGGAGTTTGTTGCCGAAGGAACTTCCTTCTACGAATGGTCTTCAAGCTTCCCTTGAGCTTGAACCGAGTCCTCAATGAGAAAGAGTTTCTCATAAGAAAATTATCTCCTTTCCTCTCACTTCACAAGCCCTAGTGCAATCTTGAACTAGGCTCTGATACCAATGAAGAGGATTGAAAATCCAACTAAGTTTCAATATTATACAAACTGTATTTATAGGCTTGAAAGGCCTAAAATACTTAACCAATTCCACAAAATCATGGATTGGTCCAAAAATACATAAAAATATAGCTAAAAACTATAATAGTGCAAAAGAATATGCACGTACATCAATTTAGCTAACTAGAAGGAAATAAGTTAGCTAAAGAAGAGCATAGCTATCTTTGAGTTCACACTTCCTAACTAGGACTTAGAATTGACAACTAATTGTCAACTAGGGGACTAGGAGTCTATGTGAGAATAAGACTCACTTACAACCTTAATTTGCAATAATAAAACTATGCAAACCTAGCTAGGAAATAAAATAGGGGTCATATGAGTGATTAAACATCAATCCTCATCAAACTGGAATTTAGCCTTGAGAATTGAGACCCATTCCCTCGGGGATTTGATAGCAATTTTCCACCCCAACTTGGTGATTAAATCTCTATTCATCCACTTCACTATTTTGAGGCCTAGCCCACCACAAATATTACTTTGGTAGAATAAATCCCATGATGCTAAGTGAAACTTCCCTTTGAGAACTAGACCCGCCCAAAGGAAATATTTAAAAATACTTTCCATTTTATCTGCAATTCTTCTAGGGTATTTGAACATAGAAATAAAGTAGATAGAAAAACTCTGCAATGAACTTTGGAGCAAGATCAATTTCTTGGAAATGATTAATAGAGCACCTTTCCACGATTGCAGCTTACACTACATGCTTTCAAGGACTAGTTTCCAAAGAGAATTGACCATCCTACCAATAAACAAGGGCAGACCCAAATACATTGTAGGAAAGGTATCAACACTACACCCCAAAATACTAGCAAATTTTCACTAGAGATCTAGGGGCACGTTCACAAAGTAAATTTTGCTTTTCAAGAAGTTTTTTTTCTAGCTAGCCACCTTATCAAAGCAAATTAAAACCTCTTTTATTTCATGAGCTTGAATCACCAAATATGGGCTGGAAAAGAGGGTATCATCAGTGAATTGCTGATGAGAAACATGATTGTAAATTATCGAAACCATACTTATGATTTTTGGGTTTAAATAAATAGAACACCCTAGAGATTTAGCCACTAAAATGAATAAAAATGTGGATAAATGATCCCCTTGGTGAATGCCACATTGGGAGGGGAAAAATCCTGTAGGAGCACCATTGACTAGAATAGAGAACCAAATCGAAGACACATGCTTCAACCAAGTTCAGAAATTTGTTACCAAAGCTGAACTATATTAGCACCTTAAATAGGAAGGGCTACGCCACTTGATCATATGCCTTGTTCATATCTAATTTAAGAAAAAATCAACTCTACCACTCCTATAAATAGAATGGATCAACTCGTGCATCAACAGTAAACCATCTAGGATATGCCTTCCCTCAACAAATCCACTCTGGCGGCTATCAATTAGATATGATAGCAGAGGATTAATTCTATTTGCCAACACCTTAGAGAGAATTTTGTAAATAGTGTTCCATAAAATTATAGGCTAGAAATCATTGAAGGATTTAGCATTAGGCAACTTCGAAATCAGGATGATAGAAGTAGAGTTAATAAAATTTGGGATCATTTGCATAGCTCTAATGGCATAATAGACATCCTTACAAACAATATGCCAAAACTTTTAAAATAAAAAATGGGGGAACCCATCAGGCCCCAGATCTTTCAAAGCACCCATTTCATCGACAACTTCTTTTATTTTTTCATTCAAAAAAATTGCTTTCAAGCCCACATTTGAATCCATAAAAATAATCATAGGAATGGAAAAGATAAAATATACCTCAGACTACAAATCCCTGGGATCAACGGATCCCAACAAAGAGTTAAAATGTGACACCGCCTCAACCTTGATGATTTCTATATCCGTAGATAAGGATCCATCTACTAGCTTTATTCTCTTATTCTATTGTGACTCCTATGCCATAGGGTAGAGGAGTGGAAATACTTTGATTTCATGTATCCTTCCTTAATCCATAAAATAAATTTATCATTTTCCATAGTGTTGTGCAGGGCTGACAAGATATATTTCTCTTTGTTTAACAACTCTTGATAATAACCCTCAACATCCACCTAAGTTTCCAATTATTTGAGTTGGGACTTGAAATATTCCTTGGATCTAAAGACATTCCCAAAAACATCATTATTCCAACATTTTAGTTTGGCTTTAATTCTTCTTAGGTTAGATGCAAGGTCCTCCATCCCAGCACATCTCACATCTTCATTCCACAATTCCTTTAACCAGGATTTAAATTCAGGGTGGTTGCACCATGTCGCTTCAAACTTGAATGGTCGCAAATTAAAGGGGGATCATGGAGGAAGCTCCAAACATAGGGGTTTGTGGTCTAAACAAACCATGGGAAGAGTGTAAAAAGAGGCATATTCAAAAAATAGAATAGCCAACTTAGACACCAACACCGGATCCAAATTATAGAGCATTAAATTATTACCAGTCCTCTAGTTGCTCCAAGTGAATTTGGGACCCTTGAGGTCCATGTCCAATAGATCAACTATGCTAATGAATTATTTTGAAGTTCTCCATGCTATGACTATCCATCACATTACCTCCTTTTTTCCTGAAGGTATAAATGGGGTATTGAAGTCCCTAGCTAACACCCATGCCTAGTTTTAAAAAAAAAATTCTCATTCCAAGAACTCACTCTAAAATAATCTCCTTCCATACCCAGTGTTAGGAGCATAAATGTTGGATAACACCCAAATTTTGTTAGAATGTTTACAGGTAAACATAATATTTATTGTCATATCAGAAAGATACAAAATAATACATTCTAGGATAGATTTATTCCAGAAGCACAGCAGACCCCCGAATGTTCCCACTGCTTCCCTAGAAGCAAAACCAACTTCCTTCCAAACAATTATATGGATATGGTTCTAGGAACTACCATCCAACTTACACTCTTGTATAAGAAGTATATCATGAGAATAATCCCTTCTCAAAGAGTCTTGTAAATATTTCTTGGAAGAACCATTTAGGCCTCTTATGTTATAGGAACAAATATTCATTTGTGAGGCCTATGAGGGTCATCTTCACCACATCTTGAAGAGTGGGAAGGATTAAATCCATCCAATAACAACTAGTTTTTCCTTCACCACCACCTTGCTCAAGATTTAAACATGATTTCCCCCACAAGGGATATAAGAGTACACTTTCCACTTCCTAATATCCTTATTATATGGTTTTCCTACTTTCTTTTCCAATCCCAGGTCAATGTTACCCCTCTTATGCCTTCTCATAAATGGGTCTGATTAATATTTACCATGTCCTCTTTCACAAATATGATGCTACCTTCTTTTTATTTGAGGTTTTTATATGATTATGATGATGAAGAGAAAGGATCCTTTTGTAGATGAGGGAATTATTTGTTGATTGATACTCCAATTTATTGGTGGCTTATTTCTATTGAAGTATTTTCACCAACTCATCAACGGACACCTTTCTATTTGATAGCTATAAAGAAGTAATCAACACTCAAAATGAATTTGGTAGGTTTCTAAGTATAATTAGCACTATTATCATATATTTTATAATTTACCTCATGGAATTCAATCCTACTATAAATTCTATAAATCGAAAAAAAACTCATCAATTATTTCTCCATCTTGAACACTCAATGTGTAGATCTGAGACTACATGTGAATAATTATGTATTCATTATTCCCTTCAAATATGATATAAAGTGTATACCATGCCTCCTTGGATGCATTTTATTCATAAATATGTGGATTAATAACATCCATTGTTGTAAGGGTGATAATAATTAGTGATTTAGCATTTGCTTCATCAAATTGTTGTTAAGCCTCTTCATCCTCTTTAGGCTTAGTATTTTATATTTTTTTAATGATAATATTTTAGAGTTTTTAAACCACTAGGATGATCCTCATTTTGGTCTTCTATGGTAAAAATTCTAGGTATTTGAGTAGCTATGATTATATAAGAAGTTTTTCGATGTTGCCATGGTAAGGGTTGCTTATGACTCTGAAATTATCCCCTTTAAATATACCACAAATTTGATATATCAAACATTAGTACATGGAATAATTTATTCCTCTTGATATACATAGTTGCATATGAGAGAGACCTTGAGTTATTCAAAGAAAAATAATACAAGGTAGCAAGGTAGAATGGAAAGGTATCTTCCCTATGAATAACACTTGCTTAAAGTCAAATCCTTGTACATAGGTGTAAATTCCCTATATACTAAGAATTTTTTATTTTAGCATTTATGTCTAGTTATAGTGATGAATAGGGTAGAAAATGGAGTCAAAGAATCACACAAAATGATGTCCTTATTTCTTCCTGATGATTTAAAGGATTGATACTTAGATGTCATTATGAAAACTTTGTAAGACTCTAAACGCAAGAGCTTAACACATATCTTTACCTAATACCTTCACCCTTGATAGTATTTGCATTAGCCTTGATTCTAATCTAGCTAATTTGAGCGTTGTGTGTTCCTATTATCTTATGCATTATTAGGTGCTTGATAGTGTTGGGAATAAATAAAGTAGTAAACCCTCTTTATTTTTTGTATTTATTTAATGCTTAGAATTCACAAACATGTAGACCCCCCATTTAGAGATGGTTGTGGTGAATATTTTGATGATGGAAGATGCGTAGCCACGCATGAGATGAAAGTGTGTTTTTTAAATTAATGTTTGACGTGTTGTCTTCAAGTCCTTTTATTTAGCATCAAATTTTGAACATTACTAAAATATAGACATCAAAGAAACAAACTCATATAAATAGTAAACAACAAAAATAAATAATTTTTTCTAGATTAATAAAATGCACAACCTTATTACACACAATAGCCATGAACCTAGATATATGAAAGTAAGAAATTAAAATGAATTATTCAAATTTCCCCTTGACGAGCTTTCAAAAATGACAACCAATGCCTCATGACCCATATCTTAGTTCAAATAACCAAATCGCTAATAAATTTAAAATAGTTCTACAACATGTGCTCAAATAATAGGAAACTATTGCCACACAAAATTATCTTTGAGGACCACCTAAAAGCTTTGCATGTTTTCTATTTTTGACATCCATGGTATATTTATATGCATTCCAATTTTATTATTGGAAATAAAAAATGGTTTCATGTCTACACAAGAAAATGACACAAATTTTAAATTCCTAAACCTAGAATGCATGAGCTCAAATGTTCTCATATTAACATTTATAATGTTGCTTTATCCTCTTGTACTTTTGATGCAATTTATAAATTATTTTCCATTTGCACTTACAAATTCTAAATCATCTTATTCACCTCTTCAACATTAATAAACTCACCATATTTACCAATTTATAGCACCTATACAATCAATATGTGGCAGTGGATTCAACTTACTATAATATCAATGATGGATAGACCAATGAGAATAAATTATTTTCATTCAATAAATCTAGCTATGTAGATATATGCAATAATATGTCTCTTAGTTTCTGTAGCACCCTAAAATTGGTGCAGTAAAACTTAGCAATAATTAAATTACCTTAGTAATAATTCAAATTTAAATTTTCAACCCCAAAACCGCTCCAAAACTGCCTGCTACCTGTTTCCTCATTTTCCATGCCATTCTTAGGAGTTGTTGTGACCGTTGGACGATATCGTCGTCGATCAGACGATATCGCCTCAGATCGGACAATTTCGTCTGGACTAGGACATCCAAATGATTTCATCCCAAAACTAATTTTTCATAATTAGCCTTTGTTTCAACGGTGTCTCTAAGTTGGGCAGAAGCGTGTCTGCGCTACTAGAGACCTCCCCCATTGGAGATCTTCCAAATTAGGATGATCTCCAACCTCCTAAACTCCCTGAAGAACATGAACTTATACTAAGAGGGGGGGTGAACAGTATAAGATAAAACCATTTAATAATTTTAATTTCAGATAGCAGTGGCATCAACATAACATTAAATAAGACAGAAAGCATCACACATAAAAGACCCATTTTAACGTGGTTCACCCAAGGTGGGCTACTCCACGGATAAAACTTTTCCTCTAAAAGTTATATCAAAACCTCTGGGAATCCTTCCCGATTACAATGTTTATGAGCCTCAGCTCAAAGGAGACACCTTCCCCTAAATCTGCTTTGCTAGTGATCCTCTAGAAGACCTCTATCTCTTTTGCCCTTAGCAAGTGGAACTCTTTCCACGGAAGACACCTGTCTTCTCTGCTCTGGCTGGAGATCTCTGTCCTCAACTCTGTCACAACAAGCTGGTCCTCTTTTCTGCACCAAAACATAGTCCTTCGGTCTGGCACAATTCTGTCCTCTTCCTCTGTTCTTTTCTGCACTTGGTTGGAGAACAACTTTTCACTGTCGTTCGTCCTTCACAACTGTTCGCAATTACAGCAGCATCTACTTCGCGCACTTTGCTTTCTTTTACACAGACTGCGTGAACACAGTTGCAATCACAGCTGTCCTTAGATCAAATTCCACCCTTTGCATAATCTTCGCAATCACTGCAGCATTCGAATGCACAGCAACTTATGCGCCTATGTGCAACCACAACAGCTCATTCTCTTCGCATAGTCTTCTCATGAACAACAGCACATTCTTCGTGCAAACAACACCACAGTCTTTGACACTTAGAAGATTCAACGAAATGCACTCTAATGCTGCAGTCGAACTTCACTCTCTCTATTTTTTGATGATCGAACCTCACTTGTCGCACTAACTCTGCGAACGCCACACTTCGAATGCACACATGATCGATACCAAAATTGCTCAAACAGTCCTCCTTTAAATACTCACAATCTCAAGATGAAATCTTGTTCTTTAGTCGGCTATTCAACCTTCTAACACGTCGGCTGTAAAACCTTATACTTCATCGGCCAAGGTTAACTTCGTCGGCTTCAACCGCCTCTGCTGTTCTGTAGCTTTTCTCGTGCGACACTCAAACATGTCACGATATCGCTACGCCTTTGTCTGCCGTACACCTTCTTTGGTTTGTTGTCACGAAATCATGACACTACAGCTTTTGTTGACGTCATCATGAATCTTGTCACGAAATCATGATGCTCTAGACTTCAATGCCTTCTTCTCCGCTGCTGTCATGAAATCGTGACACCTTTGCCTCTTGTTGACGTCATCATGATTCTTGTCATAAAATCATGATGCTCTAGACTTCAAAGCCTTCTTCTCCCTACTGTCATGAAATCGTGACACCTTTGCCTCTTGCTGACGTCATCATGATTCTTGTCATGAAATCATGATGCTCTAGACTTCAAAGCCTTCTTCTCTGCTACTATCATGAAATCGTGACACCTTTGCCTCTTGCTGACGTCATCATGATTCTTGTCATGAAATCGTGATGCTCTGGACTTCAAAGCCTTCTTCTCCGCTACTATCACGAAATCGTGACACCTTTGCCTCTTGCTGACGTCATCATGATTCTGTCATGAAATCATGACACCTCTTGCTCCTTCATCCTTTTCTTGGTTTGCACTAGCAAAAATGAAACATGTCACGAAATCATGACGCTTTCACTGCCTTAAGCTCTTTCTTGTCAACTGTTCATGAAACTGGAACATGTCACGAAATCGTGATGCTTTTGCCAACTGCAAGCTGCCAACTCAACCTGTCATGAAATCGTGACACTTTCTGCATCCGTACAACTTCTTCGAAACTTGTCACAAAATCGTGACACTTCCTGCAACTCAACACTGCCAACTCAACTTGTCACGAAATCGTGACACTTTCTGCATCCGTACAACTTCTTCGAAACTTGTCATGAAATCGTGACACTTTTGCCCACTTTGCCTCTGCCTTCCTGCATGTCACGAAATCATGATAGTTTTGGCCAAACTTTCTCTCTCCTCAAACATGTCACGAAATCATGACAGTTTTGCCCGTTCTGCCTCTGCCTTCCTGCATGTCGCAAATTCTTTTGCCAAATTTCTCTCTCCTCAAACATGTCACGAAATCATGACAGTTTTGGCCAAACTTTCTCTCTCCTCAAACATGTCGCGAAATCGTGACAGTTTTTCCAGCAGCCTGCAAACTTTTTCTAACTTATCTTTTTCTGGATTTTTGGCAACTGGGCTACTCTGATTTTCTTGGAGACTTACTGACCAGCTGAAACCTTCATCAAAACACATCCTTAGACATAAAAACAAATTGCTCCAAGAACTCCTTGACATCAAAAACAACATCTACCAATAGCTCCTTGACATCAATGACAACAACTAAACTTAGGCAAAGGCAATGTACTCAAGGTACCCAAAATTGCCAACAATCTCCCCCTTTGTCATTGATGGCAACCCTTAACTAAAACACATCTTTCAAGAGCCAAAACTGAAATCAATCTCTTCAAGTTTTGCTCCCCACGACTTGAAGCTTTCCTCTTCTCTTGAAAACTCTCCCCCTTACTTAAATCTCTCCCCCTTTGTCATCAATGGCAAAGGGTCACCTTTTGGGGCTCGGGACTAAGAAAGAGCCTCTTGGCTTAGTCCCTCCCCCACCTCCTGATGAGGTGATTAATCTCGAGGTGAGAGTACAACTCCCAATTTCTCCCTTAGATACTCAAACGTATCTTTTGGAAGGGGTTTGGTGAAGATATCTGCAATTTGCTCTTTAGTGGGTACATATTCTAGCTTGACTTGCTTCTCTTGCACTTTTTCCCTTAGAAAATGATATTTGATAGAAATGTGCTTCGTCCTTGAATGCATTACCGGATTTTTAGAAATACTTATGGCACTTGAATTATCACAAAGAATAGGGATAGGTTGTTCATGCTTGACTTTGAAATCCTCCAAGGTTGTTTTCATCCATAAAACCTGAGTGCACCCAGCCACTGCTGCTATGTATTCAGCTTCTGCTGTAGATAAGGAAACTGAAGGTTGTTTCTTACTTAGCCAAGAAACCAGACTCTTTCCTAGAAAGAATGCTCCACCACTAGTGCTCTTTCTATCATCAATACTGCCTGCCCAATCTGCATCTGTATAGGCTGTGAGGGTGAAATCATCGCCTTTGGGATACCAAAGCCCAAAATCCACAGTGCCCTTCAAATATCTGAATATCCTCTTGACTGCCATAACATGAGATTCTTTTGGAGCTGCCTGAAATCTTGCTACTAATCCAACGGCCTGCATGATATCCGGTCTGGTAGCTGTACTATATAGTAAACTGCCAATCATAGATCTGTACAATTTTTGATCTACTGCTGGAGATTCATCATCCTTACTCAGATTGCACCCTGTAATCATTGGAGTACATACGGGTTTGCTGTCCATCATCCCAAATTTTTTTAACATCTCTTTGATATACTTTTCTTGAGAGAGAAATATACCATTTTTTGATTGCGCAATCTGCAGTCCTAAAAAGAATGACAGCTCTCCAATCATAGACATCTCGAATTCCTTTTGCATGGTGTTAGCAAAAACTTTGCACATCCGAGTATTATTTCCCCCGAAAATAATATCATCGACATAAACAACTATGATAATCATATCATCACCTTTATTCTTAATGTACAAGTTGCAATCTGCCACGCCTTTCCTGAACCCTTGTTCATAAAGATACCCGTCAAGTCTTGAGTACCAAGCCCTGGGTGCTTGCTTTAACCCGTACAGTGCCTTTTTTAGTTTACACACATAGTCTGGCTGTTCTGAAAGAGACACACCTTCTGGCTGTTCTATATAGACTTCTTCATCCAACACTCCATTTAGAAAAGCAGACTTTACATCCATTTGAAACACTTTGAAAGATTTGAAACTAGACAGGGCCAAAAACATTTTGATCGCTTCAAGACGAGCAACAAGCGCAAACGTCTCTTCGAAATCAACACCTTCGACTTGAGCATACCCTTTACAGACTAACCTGGCTTTGTTCCTGACAATCTTTCCATCCTCATTAAGTTTATTTCTGAAGACCCATTTTGTGCCAATGACATTCTTATTCTTAGGTCTTGGAACCAAGTCCCAGGTTTCACTTTTCTCTATTTGATTTAGCTCTTCATCCATTGCTTGTACCCAAAAATCATCTGTACATGCTTCACTAAAATTTTTTGGCTCAATCTGAGATAACAATGAAACATTTGCAGATTCATGTGAAGAAATGACTCTTCTTCTTGTTTGCCTGCTATTTGGATCACCAATGATCAAGTCTTTGGGATGATGTTTCTGAACATACCGTGAAGGAGTTTTGGGAAGCAGTTGTTGTCTTTCCTCTTCTTCATCTGACACTTCTCTGAATTCTTCTTGACAGATTCCATCACTGAGTTCCTTGACTGGTTCTCTTATTCCTGTCTTTTCATCTACTGTCACATTTATGCTCTCTACAACTGTATGAGTTCTTTTGTTGAAGCATCTGTAGGCCTTACTTTTGCTGGAATATCCAAGAAAAATTCCCTCATCACACCTAGGATCAAACTTACCCGGATTTTGATCTTCCCTTCTGATGAAGCACTTACTCCCGAACACTTTGAAGTGTTTAACTATAGCTGGTCTTCCTTTCCACAACTCATAGGGAGTTTTATGATGATTGACTCTGAGTTGAGCCCTGGTAATGATGTGGACTGCTGTATTTATTGCTTCTCTCCAAAAACCATCTGAAAGTTTTGACTCATCTAACATTGCTCTAGCCATATTTTCAACAGTTCTATTTTTTCTTTCAACTACTCCATTTTGTTGAGGAGTTCTCGTTGCTGAATATTCTCTTTTGATTCCATGTTGTTCACAGTATTCTACAAATTCATTTGAAGTGAACTCTCCTCCTCTATCCGATCTTAAGCATTTGATTCTCTTGTCGATCTCATTTTCAATCATTTCTTTAAAAATTTTAAATTTTTCAAAAGCTTAGATTTTTCTTTGAGAAAAGTAACCCAAGTCATTCTCGAGTAATCATCTATAAACAACATGAAATAGCTATCTCCCTGAATGCTCTGAGTTCTGGTAGGACCACACAAATCAGTATGAATAAGATCCAAAGGTTTGGACGAGGTATACCCTTTCGATTTGAAACTGGTTCTAGTCTGTTTACCATGTTGACAAGGACCGCAAATGATGTTTTGGGGCCTTTTTATTTTGGGCAAGTCTCTAACTGCTTCCTTGTTACTAATACTGACCAGATTATCAAAACTCAAATGTCCCAATCTTTTATGCCACAACCAACTCTCATCTTCTTGAGTTAGAAGGCATTTTTCTCTTTTTATCTCACTCAGCATGTAAAGATTGTTTGGAGTCCTTGTAGCTCTAGCAATAAGTTTTCCATTTAATTCTTTACTTATCTCACATCTATCAGAAAAGAAAGATACTATGTGCCCTTGATCACAAAGTTGACTCACACTAAGCAGATTATGTCTTAGCCCTTCTACATAAAGCACGTTTTCTATTTTGGATTTCCCATCCAAACTAAGAGTTCCTTTACCACAGATCTTTGCGGACCTGTTATCTCCAAAACTGACTGTTCCTCTGTTTGCTTCTTTTAAAGACAAAAATTTTTCTTTTTCACCAGTCATATGTTTTGAATAGCCACTATCAAGATACCATTTTTCTACTTTGTCTTGAGCATGAAAAGCAGTTTGAACTATCATTGACTTAGATTTTATCTCATTCCTCCTTTTTGAGACTTCAAAATTAAATTTATCCAAGCTGCACATCCTTGCTATATGCCCAAAATTCTTGCACTTGTAACACATGATATTTTTATTCATAAGAGGTGCAAATGAGTTAACATTTTCCTTACTATGACTCTTCAGAGATTTATTGCAATGCATAGCTATGTGACCAAATTTTTTACAAGAAAAACAATATCCATGGAAGGTATTATGTAACCTGTTTTGATGCCTTGGAAGTTTGTTCTTCTTGCGATCAACTGGAATCCATTGCTCTTCAGAGTGAAGATTGTTCTTGCTTGAAGACCCTGTTTCATACATGGTGATGCCATCCTTCTTTTCACATGGAAAATTTTGTCTGAGAGTTGACTGTTCTAACTTCACTCTAAGAGACATAATCTCTCCTTCTAGTTTCTCACAATCAGCTACCTTTCCTTTTAGAACCTCTGTTAGAACTTGTTCAATCTTCTTCCCTTCTTCAGCTAGAATTTTGAAATCTATAATATGTTGAGCCAATTCTGATCTTGCTATCTCTTTTTCCTGACAATGCTGCTTAAGAACAGAATTCTCTTCCCTGAGTTTCTCAAGCTTTCTCAAGGCCAAGAAGAATTCACTCTTGAGATCGAATTCAACCTTTTCTGAATTTATATGTTCCTCTGTTAGATCCTTCTCCAAGCTGTTAGGCTTTTTCTGGAGAGACCTGCTCTGATACCAATTGAAGAACATGAACTTATACTGAGAGGGGGGGTGAACAATATAAGATAAAACCATTTAATAATTTTAATTTCAGATAGCAGTGGCATCAACATAACATTAAATAAGACAGAAAGCATCACACATAAAAGACCCATTTTAACGTGGTTCACCCAAGGTGGGCTACTCCACGGATAAAACTTTTCCTCTAAAAGTTATATCAAAACCTCTGGGAATCCTTCCCGATTACAATGTTTATGAGCCTCAGCTCAAAGGAGACACCTTCCCCTAAATCTGCTTTGCTAGTGATCCTCTAGAAGACCTCTATCTCTTTTGCCCTTAGCAAGTGGAACTCTTTCCATGGAAGACACCTGTCTTCTCTGCTCTGACTGGAGATCTCTGTCTTCAACTCTGTCACAGCAAGCTGGTCCTCTTTTCTGCACCAAAACACAGTCCTTCGGTCTGGCACAATTCTGTCCTCTTCCTCTGTTCTTTTCTGCACTTGGTTGGAGAACAACTTTTCACTATCGTTCGTCCTTCACAACTGTTCGCAATTACAGCAGCATCTACTTCGCGCACTTTGCTTTCTTTTACAACGTGAACACAGTTGCAATCACAGCTGTCCTTAGATCAAATTCCACCCTTTGCATAATCTTCGCAATCACTAGCATTCGAACGCACAACAACTTATGCGCCTATGTGCAACCACAATAGCTCATTCTCTTCGCACAGTCTTCTCATGAACAACAACACATTCTTCATGCAAACAACACCATAGTCTTTGACACTTAGAAGATTCAACGAAATGCACTCTAATGCTGCAGTCGAACTTCACTCTCTCTATTTTTCGATGATCGAACCTCACTTGTCGCACTAACTCTACGAATGCCACACTTCGAATGCACACACGATCGATACCAAAATTGCTCAAACAGTCCTCCTTTAAATACTCACAATCTCAAGATGAAATCTTGTTCTTTAGTCGACTGTTCAACCTTCTAACACGTCGGCTGTAAAACCTTATACTTCGTCGGCCAAGGTTAACTTCGTCGGCTTCAACCGCCTCTGCTATTCTATAGCTTTTCTCGTGCGACACTCAAACATGTCGTGATATCGCTATGCCTTTGTCTGTCATACACCTTCTTTGGTTTGTTGTCACGAAATCGTGACACTACAGCTTTTGCTGACGTCATCATGAATCTTGTCACGAAATCATGATGCTCTAGACTTCAATGCCTTCTTCTCCATTGCTATCATGAAATCGTGACACCTTTGCCTCTTGCTGACGTCATCATGATTCTTGTCATGAAATCGTGATGCTCTAGACTTCAAAGCCTTCTTCTCCGCTACTGTCATGAAATCGTGACACCTTTGCCTCTTTGACGTCATCATGATTCTTGTCACAAAATCGATGCTCTAGACTTCAAAGCCTTCTTCTCCGCTATCATCAAATCGTGACACCTTTGCCTCTTACTGACGTCATCATGATTCTTGTCATGAAATCATGACGCTCTGGACTTCAAAGCCTTCTTCTCCACTACTATCATGAAATCGTGACATCTTTGCCTTTAGCTGACGTCATCAGCAACTCTGTCACAAAATCGTGACACCTCTTGCTCCTTCATCCTTTTCTTGGTTTGCACTAGCAAAAATGAAACATGTCACGAAATCATGACGCTTTCATTGCCTTAAGCTCTTTCTTGTCAACTGTTCATGAAACTGGAACATGTCATGAAATCGTGATGCTTTTGCCAACTGCAAGCTGCCAACTCAACCTGTCATGAAATCGTGACACTTTCTGCATCCGTACAACTTCTTCGAAACTTGTCATGAAATCGTGACACTTCCTGCAACTCAACACTGCCAACTCAACTTGTCAAAATCGTGACACTTTCTGCATCGTACAACTTCTTCAAAACTTGTCATGAAATCGTGACACTTTTGCCCACTTTGCCTCTGCCTTCCTGCATGTCACGAAATCATGACAGTTTTGGCCAAACTTTCTCTCTCCTCAAACATGTCACGAAATCGTGACAGTTTTGCCCGTTCTGCCTCTGCCTTCCTACATGTCACAAAATCATGACAGTTTTGGCCAAAATTTCTCTCTCCTCAAACATGTCATGAAATCATGACAGTTTTGGCCAAACTTTCTCTCTCCTCAAACATGTCACGAAATCATGACAGTTTTTCCAGCAGCCTGCAAACTTTTTCTAACTTATCTTTTTCTGGATTTTTGGCAACTGGGCTACTCTGATTTTCTTGGAGACTTACTGACCATGAAACCTTCATCAAAACACATCCTTAGACATAAAAACAAATTGCTCCAAGAACTCCTTGACATCAAAAACAACATCTACCAATAGCTCCTTGACATCAATGACAACAACTAAACTTAGGCAAAGGCAATGTACTCAAGGTACCCAAAATTGCCAACACTCCCTCCTAAGCCTATTTAAACCTTAGGACCCCCCTTGACATTCCCCTGGCTGGCTGAATTTTCCTGTAACTTGACCTTTACACGCATTAGAATACCCTGGATTACCATCTGCATTTGTGCTTTCCAAGTTTTCTTGCAGGAACTTTGTTATTCTTCAACCGGAGCAAGCTCAGATCGTCGCAGATGATCCTGTCCAATTCGAGACGATTTCGTACCAATTCGAGATGATTTTGACTACAGTCTGCATTGGGGGCAATCAGTGCCCAGAGTTTGCGCTTTTCCTATACTTTGCTGCTATTTTATTCTGCATTTAGTCAGTTTTATCATTATTTCCTGTTATCCTGCATCTTGGAGTTCACCCATGTAGTTTAATTGCATAATAAAATCATGATTAGCTATTAAAGTGTCACAATTTACTTGCATTTCTATTCGGGATTATCTTATTAACATCCTTATTATTATTGTACATCATTTTCCTTCATCAAAATAGTTGTATTTCTGGTATTTTGTATCTATTTCTCTGTTTGTAGGTCTTTGATGAATTCGTCTGACGAATTCGTCAGATCTCAGACGATCCTGTCAGATAGGAGACGATCCTGTCAAATTCTAGACGATCTTGACTGCTTCAAAAATTAGAACCTCCATCAGACATCCGGAACCAGGTATGGATTTCTTCACTTAATTTATTCTCTGTGTTTTATATTAATTCTGCTTTCTATATTCATTTAAATCTGCATTTCATATAGAACAACTTAGATTCATTTGGCCAAACCTAGGCTTTGGATGATTAAAGATAAAATTGAACACATCAAACACATTCCCAACCTAGGCGTGGAAACTGCCATTCAAAAGTTTCCTGGTGAACCCACCATCCATCAAAAAATCACCTTAATACACCTCCCCCGAGAGGCGGGACCTTCCAAAGGCCTCTCAGTCCGAGGTATTGTCCCATCCTTTTCACATCCCCCTTTCGGGCACGGATCCTATAGCCTGAAGGTAAGGGTGTGAAAAATTTGGAACGATACATTTTGGTGAACCCGACGTGAAACTAAAACCTTTTGAAAACAAAAACAAAAACAAAAAAAATAGATGCATTTAAAATCATTAGAAAACTACTAAGTTGCATATCATGTTTAGATGGTAGCTCCTAAGAAAAGACTAGCAGTTACTATAAATGTTGAAAATCAATTAATAGCCATAGAGATTGATTCTTTGTCTAGAACATCTGAAACAGATAGAAACCAACTTTTGTGGGACGAACTCAATAGGAGACTAGGTATCATTTCATCTAGGTCAACAGAACTTAAACAAATCAAGAGGCTTGCCCTAGATAGAATCCTGGATCCTCATCAACTCATTTTTTATCATGAACTTCAGAGAGCTTGCCATAGGTGGTTAGCTTATAGGAGAGCTCTTGTGTCTTCAGAATTGTTCACCTTCGAGGAATACCTCGAGAACGCAGCCACTATACACCAATTCCTAGGTCGTGTAGAAGACCAAGAGGTCATTCTTACGGATAGGGAAATATGGAGGAGAGTTCCTAGAGCTGTGTTATATCGAGAGTATTGCCATGAGCTTTACTTTTACAAAATAGAATCTGAAACAGATAATATCACTATAGCACTTTTTGTCAAATTCTTGAAAGAAAATTTTCAATTTGAAGAAGAACATTTCATGAATCCTGAAGAACTTGAGCCCATTAATGATATTTATAAATTGTTTATAGAAAACTAGATCATTGCTTTCATTATTATTATTTCTTGCATTTTGTGTGTTGTTTGTTATCTTTATAATATTGTTATTAAAACCAAAAACCAAAAAAACATAACAAAAACCAAAACATTTCATTTTAAATATTATAGTAGGTATATAATTAAAATATATACCTCTTAAGCTTGTTGCATATATAAAAAATATATATATATATATATATATATATATATATATATATATATATATTTGCTGAAATCTAAGTTTAAGCACAATGACTAAACTTAGGAATGGTAAACAAACTGAAGAAGAAGAAGAAGAAGATTGGTTAGGCAAGAAAAACAAAAAATTAAATACCCTTCCTGAGGATACAATCCCAGAAGAAGAAACTCTAGAACAGCCAGAAGATGACCTGGTTGAAGAAAATGAACAACAAGAAAATGTTAGGGAGGAAGGATCCTCATCCCCTAGAATGGCTCAAGATGGAACTATTACTTTTGATAACATAGATCATTTTTGGAAATTCTTCAATAATAATATTGGTGCTCTTAATATGGCAGTTCGTATTGATAGGGGACAAATTAGTGACACTCAAGCAGCCATGGAACATATGTTTGACATACACACTAATCCCTTGTCTTTCGTTGATCAAGAAAGTGATAAAGCTGGGCCATCCAATATGGATATGGCCGCTATAATTCAGAATATGCAAAAACAACAGGTTACCCAACCTCCTAAGGAACTTGTTATTGAGCCTAAAATCATGCCCACACAAAAGAGACCTTCATTTACTGCTTTATTTCGCCAAACTATTGATCAATATGCTTCAAATCGACAAAAACCTAAAATGAAGCCAAACACCAATTTCCAACAATCTGGGATACAACATAATACAACTTCAAAACTTCTTCATAACACCCTTCCTACCAACAATTTACACAATAGTAATATAGCATCTAATATGCATGTCCCTCCATCATATGCTCACCAATCCCATATTCATGCTCCACCGAATCAATATGGTGGGCAAACCAGTAATCTGGAAGCCATGGTGAAACAGTTAGCTTCCCGCATGGACCAGATGGATCCCTACCATCCCTCGTACAATTATCGAGAGATGTGTAGTCAACCTCTAGACCCTATAGTTGTAGCACAACCGTACCCTAAACACTTTCCCATGCCCGTCCTGCCTATATATAAAGGAACTGAAGATCCCATAGAGCATCTTCGCATGTTTAGGATAGCATGTCATGATATATCACATGATGACTTGTTGTTACTAAAAATGTTCCCAAAAAGTTTAGGAGGAATGGCATTAGAGTGGTACTACCAATTGCCCACTCATTCTTTGAGAAATTTTGAAGAGACAGCTGAATCTTTTGTCCATCAATTTAGTGCCTATATCGAGAGGCATGTAACCATTAAAGATTTGTACAACTTAAAACAAGACAAAGATGAATGTTTTGCGGATTTCTTAGCTAGATGGAGGCAGTTGACAGGAAAACTGCACTTTGTGCTACCTTATAGGGAAATGTTGGACATTTTTATTAATAATTTGCAAGAACAAATATCTTATGAGTTATCAACTGCTACCTTAACTACCTTCGATCAGGCTATAGACTTGGCTCGAAGAGTAGAAGATGCTCTCATTAGGAGAGGCCAACTTAGGAAGAAAGATGATGAGAAAACATCCAGAAATCAATATAAAAACAAACAAGTTGTAGGTGACGGAGTCACTGACAATGAGAAATGTTGCTAATATCAATACAACGAAGACAACAAAAAAATTTATATTAAAACCTCCTGATAAACCTCCTCGAGAGTTTACTAGATTAAATCAACCATTATCAACTATTCTACCCCAATTACTCGAAAGAGGTTTGATTCAATTACCGACTATCCGGGAACCTGATCCAACCATACCCGGATACAGAGCCGATTTACACTGTGATTTCCATAGAGGACCTGGACACTCTACCAACTCTTGTAAAAGGTTAAAACATAAAATACAAGATCTGATTGATAATAATGAGATGGAGGTGCAAGCCTTCCAACCTAAACAAAATGCTCCTAATAATGCTCAAAAGAACATTCCCCAAAATCAAAATCAAAATGCTAATCAATCATTAGATATATTTCAACATCCTTTACCAAGACATGGTAAAGAGGTGGCCAATCAAATTGAGCATCATAATGTTCCTCCTCCTACCCGATATGTAGGAACTATTAGCGGACATTTACCTAATCATGATTTACAAAAATTTGACACAACTTTATCCATGGTCACGACCAGGCCCCTACATAATATTCAAACACCGGATCTCAGTGATGTAGAATCGGATACTGAAAGTGACATGGAAATCACTTCAAATCAATCGAATAGTTCTGAAGATGAATCAGATCCTATTCAACCTATCACAGATTCTATGGTTCCAGAAGAACCATTTCCTAGAAGAGTTACTACTCGACCCTCTTCTAATCAGTTCCTTTCTAATGAACAAGCTATAAATGCTAGACCAAGACCTATTCAACGTCCTCAATATAACATTGTAGGTACCATCGGAGTCGTTACCAGACAACAAGCTCAAAATTCTCAACAAGATCAAGTTCAAAATGATGGATCAGCCCCATTTGTTTTGAAAAATCCCAATAAAGGGAATCATGCTCCTAATGTTCAACCTAAACCTCCTTATAATATTAATGAGCAATTATCCAATACTACAGCCAGAATTTCCCTTTTGGACTTATTAAGATCTTCTCCTACCCATAGAGATGAATTGATGCTTACATTAAGCCAAATGATGGTACCACAAAACATTCAACCTGAAGCCATGACCAATACTATCATCACTAGAGAAGTCGATTGTATTGACTTTCGAGATAAAGATATACCGCAACATAGTTTACATAAGGATAACCCCTTATATATTACTGCCCTAATAGGAGATGTAGCAGTCAAAAGGGTTTTGATTGATAATGGTTCATCTCTAAATATTTGCACTTTTGACTTCTACCAAAGATTTGGGTTTAGAAGTGATGAAATGAAGAAAACTGACATGATCATAAAAGCTTTCAATGACGAAACACAAGAAACGTGTGGAGTTATCACCATCCCATTGCAAGTTGGTCCGAGAACCTTAGATACGACCGTGTTTATTGTACATTGCCCCGCATCATACAATATCCTCTTAGGTCATCCTTGGATCAACGCAATGCGGGCTGTCCCATCAACTTTACACCAATGTGTTAAATTCGAATTTAAAAATCAGTTGGTCACTATCCATGGTGATCCTAGACCCTTTGATATGTGTGCTTTGGCAGAACCTGTTGGAGTCCAATTTTGCCCTGCTCTGTCATCCACACATCCTAATTCTTATTTTTCATCTAAAACTATGAAACACACACCCATAACTTCATCTGTTTCTCCTCCATTAATTTCACCCTCATATATAGATCAACAATCTTCTAAACAAACCACACTAGAACCTCAAAAAGATCTTAAATCCATAACCAATCCTTCATGTTCTATCCCTATCATTTCAAAACCTATAGACCCATCTATTAACACCTCCACATTATCTACATCTATCATACCTTCCACATCTAAAGATATAGGGAATGATCCTTCTACATCTTATGCTCTTTCTGATGAACTCTTACCTGATTTATCTCACATTCTTATATCAGAAAAAACAAATGCTTCTATGCAAAATTCCATTATCTTAAGTAATTTGCCTCCATCTCCTCGTACTTTGGGCCTCCCACAACCTATGGGAAGTACTTACCAAGTCGGGAGTTGTGCCTTCATTTATAAGGGATATGATTGGGGAAGAATACCTAGGAATATCAAAACTCATCATGATGGATATGCTCGATGTTATTTTACTAATGAGTATATTAAAGCTAAACCTATAATGCTTAAAATGGGATATAAAGGGAAAGGCTTGGGACCTTTCCAAAATGGTATGAAAGAACCTTTTGAGGTAGAACCATGGCCCGCCCGATGTGGTGTGGGCCTATTTCCTAGTAAGGGTCAACCCTTCCCTTTTGAAGATGATGATCAACTTATATGTTATCAAGATTATTTGGATGATCATGATGATTTGCCTCTAAAAAATCAGCCATTTACATGCAATATGCTGTCCATAGCTTATCCTGAAATGATTGCTGAATCCGATGATGAGTTGGAAGGAGATATTTTCCATGATGTCTCCGTTGAAGAGATGTTACACAATGGTTTTTATTTTGATGGTTCTATACCTACTATAGCCCAACTTGAGGCCACGACTCCTCAAGATGAATTATCCAAGTTAACTTTAAAAGAATTACAAGAATTGGGCGTTTCACCCGCCCCACCTAATTTTGAAAGAGATTTACACATGGAAGTAGAAAACGTCATTAAAATTAACATTGGAACTGAGGATAATCACCACATAATCAATATTGGATCAGAATTAAGTCAAGAAAAACAAGAGCAATACATTGCATTTCTTAAAGAATATGAAGATGTCTTCGCTTGGACATATGAAGATATGCCAGGTTTAGACCCTTTTGTAGTCATGCATCACCTAGTAGTCCATCCGGATGCTAAACCTGTTAAACAAAAACTTAGAAAAATGCATCCCAAAGTGGCCTTACTAGTCAAAGGGGAGTTAGAAAAACTCCTGAATGTTGTTTTTATACAAGCTATTGATTATGCTGAATGGATTTCGAATGTAGTTCCAGTCACCAAGAAAGAAGCTACCAAAGTTAGGGTTTGCACAGACTTTAGAGATATTAACGTTGCATGCCCTAAAGATGATTTTCCTCTTCCAAACATGGATCAAATCATTGATTTTACTGCTGGAAGCGGAATGATGTCCCTAATGGATGGATTTTCTGGTTATAATCAGATCAGGATAGCTCCTGAAGATCAGGCTAAAACAGCCTTTATTACCCCTTGGGGTACCTTTTGTTGGAAAGTGATGCCATTTGGCTTAAAGAACGTAGGTGCAACCTATCAACGAGCTATGACTTATATTTTTCATGACATGATGCATGATATCCTACATGATTACGTAGATGATATCATAGCTCGTTCTATCAAAGAAGATGATCACTTAAAATATTTAAGGATAGTGTTTGATCGGTTAAGGGAATATCTTATCCGACTAAATCCTGCTAAATGCATATTCGGAGTTAAGTCCGGTAAACTCTTAGGGGTTATAGTTTCTTTACGTGGCATCGAAATTGACCCTCTCAAGATTGTGGCTATCACAGATATGCCCGCACCTACCAATATATCTGAGTTACGAAGTTTACAAGGTAAGCTTCAAGCTATCCGTCGCTTCATCGATAAGTTGGCGGACAAAACCGGTCCCTTTCTTAAGCTCCTTAAGAAGGATGTCCCTTTTAATTGGGATGACGAATGTAAGGAAGCTTTTGAACTTCTCAAACAATACCTCCTTAACCCACCTGTGCTTTCACCGCCTAGACATGATCGCCCATTTATCCTGTATATTTCAGCTTCAGATTTTGCTTTAGGAGCTATGTTAGCTCAACTTGATGATGAGAAAAGAGAACGTGCTAATTATTATATTAGCCAAACTTTAATCAGTTATGAAACCCGCTACACAACATTAGAAAAACTATGTCTAGCAATCATATTTTCTACGCAAAAATTATGCCATTATATGCTCAATCAGAAAACTTATGTCATTGCTAAATATGATCCCTTGCGGTATCTCATGAGTCGACCTTATTTATCGGGTCGCACAGCTAAGTGGGTTCTTGCTTTGAGCGAGTTTGAACTCGCGTTTATAGGACAAAAGTCTGTTAAGGGTCAAATCATAGTAGATCAATTAGTTGTTGCACCCTTAGAGTCTACCCATCCCCTCATCATTGAGTTTCCTGATGAATGCCTTCAATTAGAGGCGAACCATGTTGAACAATGGTCCTTATACTTTGATGGAGCCCGATGCATGAGTGGGGCTGGTGCAGGTATTATTTTAATATCTCCACAAAAACACATTATACCTTTGTCCTTTAAATTAACATTTGCTTGCACCAATAATACTGCTGAATATGAAGCTCTAATCCTTGGATTACGAGCTGCCTTGGCGCTAAAAATTAAACATCTGCTAGTTTTTGGTGATTCTCAACTTGTTATAAACCAAATTAATGAAGTTTATCAGACCAAAGATGATAAATTGCATCCATATAAAGCATATGTTTTACAATTAATATCTCTATTTGATCAAGTTACCTTGGAAGCTATTCCTCGAACTAGCAATCGTGCGGCTGACGCTATGGCCGTAGCTGCATCTCTTCTGCCCTTGGAGTTAGATGACGAATATGCCACCATCATTATTCGTCGACTCTAGGAACCCACTTCAAATAAGTCATGCTTAGAACCTTTGGATGTGTTTCTAATCAATGAAACTACTCCTGAACCTTGGTATACAGATATATTTGATTTTCTTCACAATGGGACTTTCCCTGCCAATTCCAATAGAAACCGACATCGGTTATTACGTAGACGAGCAAGTCGATTTGTAATAATTGGCAATACTTTATATAGGAGATCTTTTGAAGGTATCCTATTGAGATGTTTGAATTTAGAAGAATCCAGATCAGCTTTGAGTGAAGCCCACGATGGATCTTGTGGAGGACACTTCAGTGGTAGTGCCATTGCTAAAAAGCTCCTTAGGATAGGATACTTTTGGCCTACCATGGAGAATGATGCACATGATTATGTGCGCCATTGCGACAAGTGCCAGAAACATGCTGACCTTGTCCATGCCCCTGCACAAGACCTGCAGGCTATTTCATCTCCTTGGCCCTTTTCAAAATGGGGCTTAGACATTATTGGCAAAATCAATCCTGTGTCATCTGATGGACACAAATTCATCATAACCGCCATTGAGTATTTCACGAAGTGGGTTGAAGCTATGCCTTTAGCTTCCTGCACTGGAACACAAGTCTCTAAATTTATTTTTAATCAAATCATTTGTAGGTTCGGAATTCCTGCAAATCTCATCTCAGACAATGGAACTTGTTTCAAAAATAAAGATGTTAAGAAATTATGCCAAAAATATAAGATTCAACATCGTTGGTCCACTCCCTATTATCCTCAGGGTAATGGCCAAGCAGAAGCATCTAACAAAACCTTAATCAAAATCCTCAAAATATTGGTCAATAAATCTGGCCGTGACTGGCACATTCAATTATATCCAGCTTTGTGGGCATATCGCACTAGCGTTCGTACTCCCACAGGTACTTCACCTTTTGTTTTGGTTTATGGCGTTGAAGCCATTTTTCCCTTTGAATTAGAAGTTCCTTCTTTGGCTCTACTACTTCAAGATACCGAAGTAGGAGATGAATATCGAGTATGCAGACTCAATCAGTTGGAACTCCTAGATGAAAAGCGCATCAATGCTTTGGAGCATCTTCGTGCCTACCAAAACAAGCTTAAAAGATCATATGCTAAGAAAGTTCGTCATCGATCCTTTGAGGTCGGCGACCTTGTTTTAAAAGAAAATCAAAAAAATACTAATGCAACTAAAGACCTCAAAGGTAAATTTGAGCCCAACTGGCTTGGACCATATATTATCACTGCTAAATTTGAATCGGGAGCATACAAATTATCTACCTTAGATGGTAAAGAACTTAAAGAACCTATGAATATTATGCATCTTAAACGTTACTATGCATAAAAATTGGTCATTTCATCATTGTATATATTTGTTTAAAATATTTTCAAAAACCACTATCTTGTATTTCTTTCAATTTATAAACTTAAAAATCTAAAAAACACCAAAAACATTCAAAATCATCAAAATCTTCAAAAACATCTTTTATTTTTGTACTTCTTAAATTGTGACATAGTGCAGTTATATTTTCAGTTATTTTGGCTAAATTAGCATTTATTTGGAATCCCGCACTTTCACATTCACATGAATAAATATCTTGATTTATTTGGCATGATTACTAATCTCTCTTATATCAAAGTCCACAAAATTCAATTAAATAAAGTTTGAGCATAGAGAATTGATCTTGTTATTTACTTAAACCAAGCATATCTTTTCACAATAAAATGATTATATTTGTAATGTCCATGCTATGCTACATAGTAGAAGTGGTTTCTTGAGCGAAAAGTTTCCCCTGCTATCCTATCATGCACATGGTCTAGAATCTTTGAGAATTGGCAAAAGGACAAGCTCACCCCTACCCAGAATAAAAATCCCTTGCTCTACAACTAATCCGAGCAAGTATCCCTAGAATAGGAAGAAAAGAAAAGTTCAAGAAAAAGAGAAAAGAAAAAGGTTATTTCAGCATTATCTCAAATATCAAAGCAAAAGATAGAAAAAAAAAGAAAGAAAGAAAGAAAAAAAGAAAAATGAGCAAAAGCAAATGCAATAAAATCCCTTTCCCTACCCCTTGAAAAGAAAAGAAGGGTTGATGAGCTTGAATCCCTGGAATTCTCAATTATTCAAAAACTGTGAGGTAAGCCCCATAACAGGTGGTTTGTGCCCAACCCGCTTGGCCTTGGGTAACTCCTAGCGTGGTGATATGTCTGTCACATTAGCGACCTTCTTTTGTACTAACCTATGTCTGCTTATGGATTAGCTAGCTCTTGATAACCCGACTTACATAGTAGTCTGGTATGGTTATATGCATCTAAATCATGGTTAATGAACACTTATTTGGTTAATTCAAATCACTTGTATCATAGTATCTTGCTCAAACCTGGTAAATGAATACTACAATCGCACACACATTTGTATTTGAGAGATTTTGTGTATCATTATGATAAATCAAGATCGGAAATGAACTCACATACGCACATGGGATTCCTTATAAATCTAACTTTTGTCTTTAAGATACCTTGAAATATTTTTGCAAATTGTCTGGAATAATTTCATTTTCTTCTCTGAGAACAATTGTTTAGTATAAAGACAACCACATGCATTACCCAAAAAAAAATCAAAATCATTTTCAAAAATATGCAATAAAGTTACATTTATATATAACTTTTGACTTTCGTGACGATGGTATAATTCCAAAACCACAATTGGAATTTTATGCCTAGCGCAAGTCCTCATCTTCATATTTTCTGTTTATTTTCAAAAATTAAAAATCAACCATGCAATAAAACTATTATTTTCTTCTTTGGATTTCGCGATGATGGTATAAGTCTATACCTAAATATTCTATGCCTAGCGCAAACCATTGTTTTAATTTTATTTTCCCATTTATTCCAAATCATAAAAACATATGACTTACATCATTATGTTACACAATTATGCTTTACAAACAAACGAACACTTATTCTATTTCATGTCATTATGTTCAAATTCAGTTTTTGCAACCATGGTATAATTCCTAAGGAATTGTTCAAAACTTTTATCACACTTAGGAATTTATGCCTAGCAAAAATCATTTTAAAATATTTCATGCATACTATTTTTATGAAAAGTCTGAAAACAAATCACCATCATCATCATCATTTGCATCATCACAACAAAGTCTTAAGACAGTCTCTTAAGCACTCTTTTACTTTTTAACAATATTTCTATACCGGGATTAGCTTGACGACCGAGTGAGCGGCGACTCCATGAAATGGTCTATAATAGCGACAATGTCCTTTGAAATTATTGTTAAAAGTCCCTTTTATTTTTTATCAAATTATTACATCACAACAACCAATTTGTTTACATCAGATTATTTCATTTAAATCTTAAAAGCATGACATTCAAACCATAATATTTCCAAACGACATAATTACATGAATCATCAAATCAATCACATCAAAAACATTAAAGCATCATACAAACACATAAGACAAGTCATATGATCAAAAATATCATATATATATATATATATATCTCAACAATATATGTACATCATATCAAAACTAGATTGGTATGCCACAATCTACATCTTGGCATACTCAATCCTCTCAATCATATATCACATATGTGCAGTGCAATAGCCTAGCCTCGAGAACCCCTCGAGCTCTCAGCATCATCTCCTCCCCACCCTGAGGTGGACGAGGTGGCCCCATCGTAGTATGTGGTGCTACGAGTCCTAGTCGTCGATCGGGATGAAGTCCTCGATGACCCCACCTGATCGGCTCCCAATGCATTTGTATACCCTCTGCCCTGGCACCCAGCTGGAAGTAGATACCCTGATAGAATGTGGCCTAGCAATCGCCATGCTACTCCTGAGTGCTCGCTCCTCCTTGCTCTTGAGCTCGATGACGTGTAGCCTCATCCTGTAAAGTCTGCACCTGAGCCCAAAGATGGACAATCTGCTCAGAGAGTAGCCATCTCACTACTCTCTCCTATGTCCACACCCTTGCCCTTATCGGGCGATGGTGGCCTCTCTCTCTATGGAGAAGGGGGTCTCTCCTCCCTCCTCTCCCATTGTCATGGCCTCTACTGAGCCTGTGGCCTCCTCTGCTCTCTCCTACTGTGACCCTGTGTTGCCTCAATGGTCGCTTGGCATCGCCTCCCCATCCGATGCACAACTACATGAATCGGACCCTGAGCCCTCGTCATCCGAGGAGGGTGGATGCCTACGTACTAGGCATCATAGCCGTCGGCAACCCCTGCATCGTCACCATCCATTGGCTGGATGGGGGCATCATCTACGTCCTGACTCTAGAAGCATTGCATATCTGGAGCCCCGCTAACTGTAGTGTTATCCCGGATAGTCCGAGAAAACTCGTAGTCTCTGAGAGATGGGATCCCCTACTGTAGACCGAACTGCCTCAAAACTCGGTCGTACCGATGGAGCTCCACCTCTCCCCTCTCCATCCTCAGCCAACAGACTCACCTGACGTGAGCCAGCTCCTGTCTATCCTCGGCCCACCCTGGATGATCTCTCCAAGGCCTCCAGGTGATCTGGTCGAAGACAAGGTCATCAAGTAGTCTCCGGGACACTGGCAGATCTATCCATCACTGTGACCCTCTCTAGAGCCACCAGTAGAAAACTCGGGGCCTCTCCCCATCAATCCCTATCAGTGGGAGCCCTACCGGCCTCCGCACCGTGATGTGCTCCCAGCACCAAACCTGTAGTAGCGATGTCATGACTAGACATCGATCGCCTTTGTATACGACCCCATGCAGGATCCTATACAATCGGCATAGAACAAAGCTCCCCCAAGCAAACCTGTATCCGTGGTCTCTCATGTCGTAGACCACATCTATCAGAAACCATGGTAGCCTGCATCCACTCTGATGGCATAGTAGCAGACCACCTACCACCCCAGCCAAAACCTGTGTCAGCCTAGATGCCCTAGGCATCTGGCGTAGTGACTCGATGTTCACTCCGCCCTTCTCCAGGGTGAAGCTCGGGTCTCCGCATAGCCGCATCATCACGTGGCCCTGATTGGCCATGGGAGTGATTAGTCATCCTTGTATGGGGATCCTCAAAATCCTCCATACATCCTCCAGTGTGGGAGTCATCTCCCCTATCGATAACCGAAAACAAGAAGAACCCGGATACCACCTCTCTGCTAGGGCTATCAATAGCCCCATGTCTGTAGACACTTGTGGCATATCTGCCACGTGCTGCAAGCCGACCTGTGCCAACTGATCTCGCTCTGCCTGAGATAGAGCAGCCAAGTCATCCCTTAGTCTATCGTATTTCCATTCTCGGCTCTTTAGTAATCCTCTCTGCAACATAAACAACAAAATCATCAATAACAATCATTAATAAATCATTAATTAAAAAATGCAAGTAAAATAAGTTCACTTTCACACAAATGATGATATCGTCCACTATTGGACGATATCGTCCCAAATTTGAGCAAATTCGTCTTCGATTTTGCATGAGGGAATCATCCCTTATTGGACGAAATCGTCCCCCTATCGTCGATTTCGCCCTTGGACGAAATCGGCGATATCGAGACGATTTCGGCGAAATCGAGACGATTTCGTCTCGACGACGTCGACGGCCCAAAAATGGCCGCGATGCTCAAAAATCAATCAAAATTGATCTAAAAAACATGAAATTCTAAATTAAAGCACTCTAAACTAAGTTTAGACCCTTACCCGTAGCCCGTGTCGGACCTCTGTCGATCTGTGTGCTGTCTCAACCATCTTGTCTCCAGAGCTCTAAAAACCAGTAAAAATGAACAGTAACAATGAATTAGGGTTTTACCCTATTTTTCTTAATTTTATTCAAAAACACTTAAACAACATTTTAAAATTTTGCTTTTCGCGTTTTTACCTCAAACGTTCGATTTGGGTAAAAACACGGAGGGGGCACCATAGTAAGCTGTCGTACGATTCGACCAAGAATCGTCGCCTAAAAATGGGAATAATTTTTGCTTTCTCGTAGATCGAGAAGAACTCATCTTTAACGCATTTTCTTCGAAAAATTCGCTAAAGAGGGGGCAAAATGTAGCACCCTAAAATTGGCGCAGTAAAACTTAGCAATAATTAAAATTACCTTAGTAATAATTCAAATTTAAATTTTCAACCCCAAAACCGCTCCAAAACCGCCTGCTACCCATTTCCTCATTTTTCATGCCATTCTTAGGAGTTGTTGTGACCGTTGGACGATATCGTCGTCGATCAGACGATATCGCCTCAGATCGGACGATTTCGTCTGGACTAGGACGTCCAGACGATTTCGTCCCAAAACTGATTTTTCATAATTAGCTTCTGTTTCAACGGCGTCTCTAAGTTGGGCAGAAGCGTGTCTGCACCGCTAGAGACCTCCCCCATTGGAGATCTTCCAAATTAGGATGATCTCCAACCTCCTAACCTCCCTCCTAAGCCTATTTAAACCTTAGGACCCCCCTTGACATTCCCCCTGGCTGAATTTTCCTGTAACTTGACCTTTACACGCATTAGAATACCCTGGATTACCATCTGCATTTGTGCTTTCCAAGTTTTCTTGCAGGAACTTTGTTATTCTTCAGTCGGAGCAAGCTCAGATCGTCGCAGACGATCCTGTCCAATTCGAGATGATTTCGTACCAATTCGAGACGATTTTGACTACAGTCTACATTGGGGGCAATCAGTGCCCAGAGTTTGCGCTTTTCCTATACTTTGCTGCTATTTTATTCTGCATTTAGTCAGTTTTATCATTATTTCCTGTTATCCTGCATCTTGGAGTTCACCCATGTAGTTTAATTGCATAATAAAATCATGATTAGCTATTAAAGTGTCACAATTTACTTGCATTTCTATTCGGGATTATCTTATTAACATCCTTATTATTATTGTACATCATTTTCCTTCATCAGAATAGTTGCATTTCTGGTATTTTGTATCTATTTCTCTGTTTGCAGGTCTCTGATGAATTCGTCTGACGAATTCGTCAGATCTCAGACGATCCTGTCAGATAGGAGACGATCCTGTCAAATTACAGACGATCTTGACTGCTTCAAAAATTAGAACCTCCATCAGACATCCGGAACCAGGTATGGATTTCTTCACTTAATTTATTCTCTGTGTTTTATGTTAATTCTGCTTTCTGTATTCATTTAAATCTGCATTTCATATAGAACAACTTAGATTCATTTGGCCAAACCTAGGCTTTGGATGATTAAAGATAAAATTGAACACATCAAACACATTCCCAACCTAGGCGTGGAAACTGCCATTCAAAAGTTTCCTGGTGAACCCACCATCCATCAAAAAATCACCTTAATACACCTCCCCCGAGAGGCGGGACCTTCCAAAGGCCTCTCAGTCCGAGGTATTGTCCCATCCTTTTCACATCCCCCTTCTGGGCACGGATCCTATAGCCTGAAGGTAAGGGTGTGAAAAATTTGGAACGATATAGTTTCTCAATGTACTCTTGGTTATTTAGAGACCAATATGTCTCTTTGTATTTTTCCTCTTCAAATATTACACAAATAATATAATTCTTGTCTAACACAATCAAGTTTATATAGAGACAGAAGAGGAAAACAATGGTTATACATGAGTGATAAACAATAAAATTTCCTCTATGAAAATTTTTATCTACAAGATGATCCAAGTAATAACATAATATTAATGTATATAATATCATAAATATTTTATAGGACACATATTAAATATAAACACCTATTATAAAATGTGTAATAGTTCTTTATGAATATGGTTGTCTATCAATCCTTTTGCTAATAAAATAATAAATTCAAAGGTGTATATGACTTATCAATCCATAATCTAATTAGTTATAATTCTTCACTTCTCAAAATTTGTAATAATGTTACTAATTGGGTATCTGATAAGGCTTATGTTTGATGACTCTTAAAGTAATCATGATATGAAAGAATTAAATGAGAGAGATACAAACAAAGAAAAAATCAAACCAAAATCTATCATATCTCACTCAAATCTGCAATTTTCCATTCTCTTTAAAACCCATACCTCACATAGTTCCCTTAAAGTTACCATATGAATATGTATGTAGTCCTTGCTTATGATCAATTTTCCTAACCTATGAGAGATTTGAAAGTAAATATGAACTTCCAACTTGGATGCCACTAAAATCCCATCAAGAGTTATGCAATTATCATAGTAACCACCCCTTCTTGACCATCCAAATTATTTTTTAGATACCTTTATACCATTATGTTATGACTATTAGATTTCACAAAAAATTATAGTAATGAAGAGAAGTAAGGAATTTACTAAAACATTATATAGAAATCATAAAAATAGATAAATAAGAGACATAGATGATGGGTTCCTTTGAACAATATATAATAATTATATTATATAGATATAAGAATGAAATCACTTTGATACAATAAATGGAGTGGTGGGAGTATTTATACTAATACCAAAAATCCCAATACATAATCAAATCAAACCTAAGGTAACATAACAAGTGGGGTTTAGGTGAACTACAAAATATAAATATGGGTTTAACCATAAGAATTTTAACCATGATCGATACAAATTTTACATTAAATGAATAATTAAATACATTGAAACAATAATTACCTATAGGCCTATACAAGACTATATCATACAATGACATCCTTGGCCATAAGTTAGATTACAATTTTGACACCCACTCATAATATAGAATAGTGGGCAAGGGGAGAATACATTAATGGAAGTAACATCTTCCACCCATAATGGATGCTCTAGTTGGCATCAATATTTGATGAAGAATTTATTGATTCCTCTCATAATATAGAAAATTTATTATGTGATTATTCCCTTGCACAAGAATCTCCTGAGGATAGACCATACTCATCACAACCAACATCTAATGCTCCTACACATATACAAATAACACCTCCTATATAAATCCATATGATAAATACAATCCAAGGATATTCCCTCTTAGATGATGCACTGATCTTTAGCAGTAACATAAGTCAAGACTTAGAAGCATGATATTCCATGATATATTTCATATCACTTTACTCAATATGGGTAAATGAATTCACTTGCACATACATTGGTTCTTGATTGACTTGAGTCATCACCATGCTCATGATTGGTAAATAAACATTCACTACACACACATTTGGTCTTTGAGAAATTTGATAGAACTTAATGAATTTGTTCCAAATCACTAGGATGTTTGAGTCTCCATAAAAAAATTCCATATTTATATTCCACAAAAAAAAATAGTATTCAGACCATAATCACATCATTACATGAGTCTCCCACTTCATATACCACCATTATATATTGGTGTCCCTCCCTGATTAAGTAATGAAGATGGAAAAACAAAATCTAAACTACTACAAATGATCATTAGAGCATTAGTTCACTTACATTATTATCATAAAACATACACATTATCATTACATTATCATCCATCACATTTTTTACACATGCATTAACACATATATTCACACAAAAATCATAGACAAAAGAAAAATTCATGTATATATATAAATGTTGCATGCACAAAGTATACTCAAAGGCTATATACAATGGATTCCTAAGACTAATATACAAAAATGAGAGGCCCTTAGCTAGCACCCAAAGGCAGACCCCTATGATCCTAAAAATTCAAGACCCTAAGGAATCCTAGAGCAAGAGTCACTACAACTAGAGTCACTATGCCTAACAAATCCAGATACGAAGGAGGAAGGTTGCACTAGAAGTCCAATGACATGCTACATAAGGAAATCCTCAAGATCTTGAATGTATACACCCTAGGATCAAAGTCATGACACATCCTATCTATGAAAAATATTCCTCAATGCTATCTCTACCTAAAGCCTCACTATTGCATCTTCACCTCCACATATTGTAGTTTGTACCTCCAACTTCATCCAAAACCAAGGATTCTCAGCATCCCATGTTGCTATCCTTGCATCTCGCTCTGCCACCATCCATTAGAGCTAATCCCACTCCTCAACCATGCTAGTTTTCTTAGCTTGGAGCACAATCCAATCCTCCTCTCTTTAACCAGGAGGTCTCTTCAAAATATCCTTCATACCTCACCCACCCTCGTTCTCACCTCCAATATTATGAGGTTGATCTACCATAGCCCTTAATAGCTTCATTATATCACTATATCGATGACATATCTATCATCTAGGATCCTCATTTGCCTCATTCATTGCCTCCCCATCATTACCACTACCCTCATCCATCACCTAACTCGGTTCCCATGGAGGCTATGAGGCAAACTGGACATCGTACTCGATGTTGGTCCTGACATCATCCACATCCATGAGATCCATCTCCTCATCATCCTCATACTCCACTCACCATGCCTCAATACAGGGTAAGCTCAAATCATCATCCCAATGCTTGTATAGTACTATAACATTAAGGACTCTCCACCATATCCTAAACTATTGCAAAACCCATGAGAACTAGATTAGATCCACCTTGTTTCCATGTCGACCAACCACCCATATAACCTATCTAATCTATCATAGCTACTTCCCATCAGTGGGCCACCTAGCATCTCACCATGGTCACAAATACACCTGGTTAGGTGCTAACCCTACCCATAGATCTCTACACTCTTGGTCACTTTGACCAAGATGATTCGATTGTATCTCCTTAGCTACCCACCATCTCGATGCATAGGACTAATCCCTATTCCTCCCACATGGCAGGCCAATATGATGAGCTATAGTAAAAGGATTCCAACCCTATATCTAAAGCAACACACTATATTCTAGCCCCTTCTACTCATGCTTCTTCAGCTCATTAAGCTCCATGTATACCTAAGCTAGTAAGGTAGGCAACCAAGTGTAAACCCAAGGCTCATCGATCATATCAAATACCAACTGAATCATTTTCCAAGGGAACTGATACCTAGTGCTATTAGACACCAACATATTAGCCAGTAGGAACATGACATAGGTTGGTAGTGCCTCCAACTACCCTTGCACATACATCTCCAAGTATCTGATGCCACTACCATTGATCTTGACATCCCTCCATCCATCATAAAAAATTTAACTTATATTATATCCCTTGTCATGTCCAACCTAGATACACAACCCCTCCATAGTTACTCAAACTATGTGGTGCAAATCCTCAATTATCACAGTCATCTCCCCTATTAGGAGCTAGAAGGTGCCTTGATCTAGATCCCACCACTCTACTAAGGTAGAAAGGTACCCCTCATCTACCCTTACCATATCAATATGGACACCCCCATACAACCCCACCTACTCTAGCCACTCTTATTCGGTCCTCCATAGTACCTTTCTCATCCTTGGTAGGATAGGTGAGAATCAATGTCAAGCCTCTAGAATCCTCAATTGCAATAGAACACAAATTCAAATGCACATCAGCATCTCATCCATTGCATATTTAAAAAAAAACAAACAAAATACATTGCAAAACCAAACAAGACATCCAAAACAACTTACCTTTACCACCCACACATCAGCTCCAACTACCACGTTTACTCCCTCTATCACCATCACCAAAAACTTGCACTCTCCTTTACTCAAACGTCACTTTTTGAACTCTCAAACATAATAATGAAATGAAAAATTACCCCTACAACCCTTTTATAGCTAATATAGCACACCAAGACATCCTAGGGCATCTTCGAGGTGCGCTCAGATACTCCCCTATGTTTGTAGACTGGTAGATGCCCTCTCGCATATTTGGCAATTATCTTCAAAATATTGTAAAGAGTTTTCAAAAGGTCTCAAAACATAACAAAACCCCATAAAATAACCACAAAGTCCATCCATGCATTCATCACATTATTACATCATGTTTTGTGATAACATGAATTGATTTGGGTATTTAATTTTTGATTGAATCAAAAGTTGCAAAATACCCCAAATGGCTTCAAAATATCCCCAAATAGTTCCAAATTTCATAAAACTATGAAATTCACTCATCGATGCTTTTTACATCTTCATTCAACATTGTCAAATACACTCTTCAATACATTGTTAAATCCACTTTCTCAAGTGAACCTCTTATCTAGTTATTTACTCTATTCCCCTAGCGATTGTAGAGATTGGTTATCCATGCAATTTGGTAGGATGGGTATATTAGCATAAGGATGCTTGCTCATATCTTCATCCAACATCCTCTTATTTGGAAAAAAAATCAGTTCGGTCTCTCATTTCTAAAGTGATACCATATTTAGACTAATTTTCTCAAATGTTGTCATTGATACCCTCTCCATAGGGTTACAAATATGTAAAAATTCCTATATCATTTTTGCATTAAGGAGTCTATTGGGTCATTGTAAAGAGAAATGTGTTCCTTTCCTTTATCATTTACTTTGCATTTCATTGATGCCAAAGGGCATATTCTTCAACACCACAATGTCACCCTAGACTTGGGGTAACCAAATTGGACTCTAATTTCTAACATCAGGATACAACACATACATCCATTGCATCTTCCCAATCAAAAATACTTTTTTGATGGGGTAAAAGGAAAATCAACCAATCCGTCACATCCATTGCATCAAACACATCCATGGCATCCAACACATTGATTGCATCATCCACATTCTATCAATTGGCTCATGAGATTCATTATTTATTCATTTGCTAGTTGAGGGTGTAAGCTACTATCACAAATTTTTTAGAATCTTCTTGTGCACTAAGAAAAGAGTCCATTTCATCAAACCAAGTATCTCTTATTTTTACATTGCATTGCATTTCACACAACACGATACAAAATGGGGTATTTGTAGATGCTAGTTCCTAGCGACTGATTATCCATTCATCATCATCAAATCACAGCTACCCATAATTAATTATATATATATATATATATATATATAATAAAAATTTTAGAGAATTTTTAAAATGTTGTAGGGCATACAAATCAGTATGTGAATGCTCCATGGCTTCCACTAGATATCGTGTAGCATCCATCGAGTCATCAAACCCTTTTGAGTATTCACACAACTGTATATTGAACCAACGAAAACATATATCTATCAATTCAAGTTTTGATAGGGATATTGATTATTTTTTACTTATATTTTCTTGCATTTTATTTACATTTCATAGGTATTGCACTTAAGGTTTTGTAGATCTGCATTTTATAGAGGGCCTCACATAGTGGAGCTCTCACATGTACTATTGATCCATTTTTATGGCTTATTTGTATACAGGTGTGGGAGCCATTTTTATTGATAGCTATTGTAGCTTGGAGTGGCCCCATAGTGGATACACAAGCCCACTCAACCCTTGTTTGAAGCAAATAATATCCGAAGACACTGCAGTCGATTGATCTAGCTAGAGGGTTTCACCTCTATTGTAATTATTGTATCAAAACAAATCAATATTCTGTAACCCTTTATTTGGGGTACATGAATGTATAAAGTGGATATCAAAGTTCCCTCATTTGATAATATATGTTATTATTTATTTCATGCACATATTATTGTTTGTTTTGATTCATTGCTATTATTTGTGTTGATCTATTTCTGCTTTACAATATATTTCCAAACAAATATTTCGCATATATAAAGCCAAACATATATTTACAAACAAATATTTCACAACATATATAAAGTCGAACATATGTTTCCAAAAAAATCTTTCACAATATATATAAAACCGAACATATGTTTTCAAATAAATATTTCATAACATATATAAAGTCAAACATATGTTTCCAAAAAAATCTTTCACAACATATATAGATATGAACATATATTTCTAAGTATTCTTAACCCAACCTAGGTCTTTTTGCAATGAAAGCTTCCTTTTGGTCGATTCCCCACTTAATCACTCTCTTCCTAGCTTCTTTTCTTATCTTCTTACAAAGAATAAAAAGCTCCCTACTCTTTTCTGTTTCTACCCTTAATATAAGGAGGACCAAACTAACTCCTCCCCAAAGTCTCTACTTCATAATGAATGCCATATACTAAATTAATGGGGTCCTTATCCGCCCCTAGCAGTCAAGGATATTTGAATTTTTTTAATATTATTTTCTCCTCTCCAAATATCTTGCCTCGAGGTTATTTTATGAACATCATATAACAAAAGAACATTTTATTCTATAAAACAATTTAAAATAATAGATTCATTCTTTATGATAAAACTTTTTACTTCTATGAAAATATTTTATTTATTTAAATAAAATCATTCTTTATGATAAAACAATTTACTCTATGAAAACATTTTATTTTATTTAAATAAAATCATTCTTTATGATAAAACATTTTACTCTATGAAATTTTTTTATTTTATTTAAATAAAAATCCTTTATTATTTAATAAATTGATGCTCCTTTTTAAATAAAAATCTTTTATTATTTGAATAAAATACTAATACTAATATCAACCATTAGCATGGTATTTTAAACGAGTTTAAGATAATGGATCCTCTATATCCATTAATATTTTTTTGAAGGTGTTCCTTTACATAGGAAACATGTAAACAACTCGAACAGTTAGGTGCATTAAAACAAGGTGGGTGATTTTTCACCAATCCAGTCACCTATCCTAGATGAAGGATTTACGATAGCTTCTAGGCTACCAAATTTGGCTCTAGGTGGTCAGATTGTCAATGATCATCCTAAAAAGTAATAATGCATACCTATATGAGGGTAGCCATTCATGTTACCCTGAATTGTCTAAATCATCACTTCTCTTTTCAAGTACCCCATCCTTAGTGGTAAATTCTACCTCTTCCACCCATGAATGTACTTGGTGTTGCACATTGACAATACATTAGCAGTATTGTATTCTTCAAAGATAAATAATAATAATGCACAATCATTCAAAGCATCAAAACTGGGCATCAGTTAGTCATTTTTCAATACATAGTCTATCAAGCAAAAGTCCTACGAAAGTGGGGCATGGCAAATCTAAGTTGTTGAAATTTCTTTTCCAAAATTGATATATTTATACCTTGATATATTTATTAATTTATCATCAAATAACTTGATTTTTATATTATTATTTTTAAGTTTATCATTTGAATGGAATAAACACTAAATGATTATCAATCCTTTTTAATTGATTTTTTTTTCTAATTGATAATCTAATCTTCTAGAATTTGCACCTTTCTATTATTAGAACAAGCTTCATTGTATAAGTAAATTACATCCTAATCACTTAAGAAAATGTATCAATTATTAATGTTGTCATACCATAAAGTATTTATATTAGTTTGATTTAGATATAATTTAAAATTGACAAAGTATTTTGTTGGATCAAATTGAGTGCCCTTTACTAGTTAATTATCAATAAGCTTGGAATTACTTTATTTTTTACATAATGGAAGATTTCATCATGTTTCATACTTTGTTTTGCTTGATAATAAGGGGTTGTACTCCGGTACCCCATCCTTGAAAAAATACATCTCTCTTATTTATATCTTGAGATTTTACAAATAGATACACTTCTCATCTCAATTTAGATGCTATAGGTAGAAACCTACATCATTTTACATAAAATGTCTGAATTCTTGATTTTCATTTTCGGGATCTTTTCAAATATTTGTTTGCATACAATTACTCTAGAATTAACATCTTTCATGATATTTTCCTATAGTAGCCTTCAAAATACCAAAACTTCACCTCTATTATTTATGCCTTGCATCTTAGTAGAGTAATATTTCTAAAACATCACACTATCATAGTCTGCTTTACCAAATCTGGATTGCTAGTTTCCTTCCTGAAACACAAGTGCAACCACAAAAATTATAATAAATAGTATAAATAAAAACAAATTATTGTTACAAAATAAACCATATATTACCAATGGAAAAAATTAAAGTAAAACTTAATCATTACTTGATTTAGGCAATCAACATTTTTTGCCAGCTTTAACTAAAATTTCTACTTCCTATAACCATGAAAAGAAGAATTTCACTCCACGATCCTCAATAAAAACCCCTCTATTGGCTAGCTTAACTACACAATTTTTTCCTTCCCTTAATATATATGTAAACGTAATTTCTTCAAACTCTTTAGTAAGATCTTGAATTTCCATAATTTTCTCTTGTATGTTCCATGGATCCTTTGCTTTCCTCAAAATTACATTTATTACTATGATAGAATCACCTTCCATCCATAATCTATTACATTTGATTTGTTTACATATTTTTAACCCTTCTAAATCTACCCAAGCTTCAACTTCATTATTTGTCTTAAATCCACTATTGAAAGCATAATGAGACAAAATATATCCTCTATTATTTCTAATTATTCCTCCTCATCCTGATGGTCCTAGATTTCCTTTATATGCTCCATTAAAATTCAATTTAACCCACTCCATATTTGGTGGTTTCTAATTTATATTATTTACCTTATTTTTGCTTCTTTTGTATCCAACATCATAATTAAATTTAATGACTTGAATCCATTTATCAAGACTCCATGCTTCAAAATTAGGAATTGGGTAAGTTGACAGAGTTAGTTTAGACTCCTCTATGGCTAAACATATCTTCTTTTTCATTACCTCTAAACTAATTTCATTTTATTTAAATATTCTTCTATTCCTTTCTAGCCATATAGTCCAAAGTATTGTATCTTTTGATATATCCCATATTGTTTGTAAAGCCTCACTTTTATAAGTGCTCTGCCATTGCTTTAACCAATATTCAATTCTGCTATTCATCACCATGCATTTACCAAACATATTAAGAATCCATTGCCATAGATTCTAAACTATTGAGCAATGTCCCAAGATATGGCCAATAATCTCCTCCTTATTACAAAAAACACATTGAGAGGGGTCATGAAACCCCCTTTTCATAAGGTTATCCTAGGATAAAATTCTTCTGTGACCTACTATCCAAATAAACATTTTGATTTTAGGAATGTTTGGGCTATCCCAAACATCTCTCCATATTCTAGTGACATTATATTTATGTTGGTGCTGAAAATTATATCCACTTACTGTTGTGTATTTTCTTGAGCTATTTAGCTCTCAAATCAATTTATCCTTGGAACCCCTCGAAATAATCACAGTTGTTATCTTTTTACTCAATTGCCTCCTAGCATCAATTTCTTGTATACTTATAAAAAAATCTTCTTTCCATTAGTATCTTCCTTTTTTATCCTTGTACAAAATATTTGAAACCCTATCACCATATTTGTCTTGAAGTAATCTCATCCAAGATTTTAAAATTGGATCTAAATTGAGTGGTTTTTATCACACTAAGTATTCATCCAAATAGAAATTTGTTCTCCATTTTGCACCACTCATATTAAACCTTTAATCATAAGATCAATAATTTTTTTAAACCATTCCAAATAACAGAACCATTTGGGAGAGATAATGTAGTAAAAATTAAACTTGGGTCATTGGAATCAACATACTTACTTAGAAGAATTCTTGCTCATTGTATTTGACTCTCTTTGTACAATTTCTAGATAAATATTTCCCCAAAATCTAAGTTTACATTTGTAAGAGCTCTTAAAACCAAGACCTCTCCTAGTTTTATCATCACACAACTTCCTCCATTTCATAAAATAAAAAATTTAGTTTATCATGTAAACCTAACCATAAAAATGATCACATAATAAGTATTAAACTTTTATCAACTGATTTTGACATAAACAATGACATATAATATGTTGGAATGGCTTGTAATACTGACTTAATTGACGACCATCTTCCTGCTAATGATAATCATATACCTTTCCAATATGGAAGTTTATTTTGAACTTTAATAATATCTGGATTCCATAAATCTATCCTCATTCTCCCCTCAAATAAAGGTATCCCTAGATAAGTTGTTGGTAAATTTACCTCCTCCATTTCAAGCAACCTATAAATTCTTGCTTTAATATTAGGAGGGGTATTAAGGAAGTAAATTTTGGATTTAGTCCTATTGATTTTTTGCCTTGAAGCTCTTTCATACTGTTTTAAAAATTTATTCCAAGCTCTGGTCTCATTTATCCTTGCCATTCCAAAAAGGGTTGTATCATATACAAACTATTTATGGGAGATGTTATCGATGTTATTACTAACCTTAAGTCCATTAATAAATCCATATTTGTAAGCCTTATTTAAGTTCCTACTCAAAAATTCTACTATAACAAAGAAAAAATAAGGAGATAGAGGACCTCCTTGTCTAAGGTCTCTCTTGGCTTTAAAATATTCTATCACTAACCCATTGACCAACACTAAATAAGAAAATATAGAGACACAAGATTTAATACATCTAACCCATTTCTTCCCAAAATCAAACGTATCTAAAAAAGAAAAAAGAAAAAAGAAAATTCAAATTAACCTTATCATAGACTTTACTCATATCAAGTTTTAAGATTATAACTCTCTTTTCTTGAAGCTGCTAAATGTATAACTTCATGGGCTATTATGATACCATCTAGAATTTATCTCCCTTTCACAAATTGTCCTTGCTCTTCTGAAATTATTATGTCTAACAATGGCCTTATCTATTCACCATTACATCGAAAATAATCTTATATGCCATATTACATAGGCTTATGGGTCTAAAAGAATCAAACAATTTAGCATCCTTTTTTTTTGGAATTAGGGTAAGACAAGTTGCATTTATTTTATGAGGAATGTATTATTTTAGCCTAGAATATTCCATAATCACCAATAAATAATCCTTCACTATATCCCAATTATGTTGGTAAAAAGCTATAGAGAGCCCATATGAACTTGGGAATTCATCCTTATTAAAAGAGAAAATATCTAAATGAAATTATTTTAGAGTAATAGGCTCGATCAGTTTCCTATTGTCTTCATTTGTTATAACTGAAGGAACATCTTGAATAATTTTATCATTAAGAACTTCGATCTCTTCTGAACTTATAATATTTTGATAAAATGACTTTGTATATTTTCTAAATTCACTGTGATCTTCAATCAAATTTCCTTCTATTGAATTAATTCTATTAATTCTAGAATATGATTTCTATACTATGAAAAAAATTGTAATCTTATCTCCTTATTTTAACCAAGTATATCTTTATTTTAATATCCAAAATTTCTCTTCCTTACTAAAAATATTATGATATTCACTAAGCAACTCTTTTTCCTCTGAGCTTGTATTATTTTGATCACATATTTAGAATTTTTAAAGTTTATCTTTTAGTTCTTATTTCTTATCAAAAATATTTCCAAAGGTGTTCTTGTTACCTTTATTTTAATCTATATTTCATATCTTTAATTTGGTTTGGAAGAGCATACAACCCATCATTACCTAAATAATTCCATGTTTGAGCTATCATATCAATAAATTGAGGATGCTCTTCCCACATATGCTCATATTTCAAATATGATAAATTTTTTAATTCACTTACCACCATTTTAACTCTTATTAGCCAATGATCTGAACCAATCCTTATTAATGTATTAATTTTAGCACAAGTTCCTTCATCAAGCCAATTATATTAGAGAATGCATCTATCTAATTTTTCTGCTATTAAGTTCTGACCTCTCTTGTTTTTGGTCCAAGTATAGTTTTCTTCTTCAAACTAAACTTCTCATATATATATATATTTTGAATAAAAGATGAGAAATATTTCATACTTTGGGTTAATTTCCTAATTCCTCCAAATTTTTTGTTTAGCTTGGTTATGGCATTAAAATATCCAATTATCATGAAACAGTTTACTTGGTCTTTCCTCCTCATAAAGGCTTCAAACCCACTCCAAACTTCTAATCTACCTGATTGAGTTGTAGGTCCATAGACATTGATAAAAATGAAGTGAATATATGCAAAGTATCAAGTTACTAAAGAGGCTATCCAATTCCTAATTTTATGAACGACTACACAAGAAGTTATAGAAGTATTCCAATAATATTTAATTTCCCTTGTTGATCCCATATAATCCATAGCATCCCATTCACATCTTGCCCAAACTACTTTCATAGTTTTTGAAACTTCTTCTTTTATCATTTTAGTTTCTTGGATATATAGAATATCAAGTTTATTACTTAAACATAGGTCCCTAATACACCTATGATTTGAGGGGGCATTAGCACCTCTTATATTCCATGAGATGATAATCATGTCTCATTAGGGGCTTTTGTCCCCTCTTGCATATTACCGATATCATTTTGTTGTTTGGTAAAGAATGTTCCATACTTCAAACTTGTAAAACTTTAATATATTTTATTTATTTTAGTAAAAAGCATAACGTAGTTAATAATTGAATCATAATAATCATATATTATAATACTACTAACTTCCAATTAATTAGTTATTAATAGTACAAGGTATAATGACTCATATTTTGATATATTGCTTGTGTAATTAAAGTTGTCATGATGAAAAATTCTCTTGTTTGATTCTATGAATTTAATTGAAGCACATTAACACCTACTCCATATTTTGAACAAGCACAATTAAAATAAAAGTTTAATATTTAGTCAACCATTTGGAATGTTACATAACTAAAATTTTAAATTTCATCTAGATCTTAAATAATTATATATATTCCTTGGTCAAATTATCTATAAAGTGATTAGAATTGTTTATAGTCTTCTCTAAGAATTTACAAAAGTATTTCCATTGCTTCCTATATTCCTCAAATACTTCAATCTATGGAGTTGAGTTTAATTCATGTGTGTCGTCCCATTGAGCTTTTGGTTATAACATAGGAGATTATTCCTCATAGTGATATATGTGATAAGGACATACTTTTCTAACCTCCATATACATAATCCTTTTTTTCTAAGGTATTTTCTTATGAGTATAAACTATGTGAGTGTGCACACAAGTGCATACGTGTGTGTGTATGTACATATTTACCTTACTAGTTTAGAAGTATTTTATTTATAAAATAGGTGTTCAAATGATGGTGGTATATCCACCACTATAAATTATTGCATTACCATAAATTTAGGATGAACATGTACTATCATTGGTAGATATTTGATTGTATCAAGACTTTGTACCCTAATGTAATTCATATAATTATATCCATTATAGGTTTGTATATATTTTACATTAAACATATCATACACATCCTTGAGAATACCACAATTTGTAGCATTAGAGTGTATTATGGTATTATGCAAGAAACAATGTTCTATCCCATGAATTATGTAAAATGGAAAATATTTATAAATCTTTGTATTCTCATTTATCACCTCATGTACACGCATGTGCAAACACACACACACAAATAAAGAGAGAGAAGAGAGAGAGAGAGAGAGAGAGAGAGAGAGAGAGAGAGAGAGAGAGAGAGATGAATTCCCTTTTAAGAATTCATTAAATAGGTCAAATTATCATAGCAACATGTTTATATCAAACAACCTCAATGTGAAAATGGTCTTTGTTAGCTTATTTTATGACATTGAAATATTTTAAATAAGTAATATGTATATTCCCTAATTAGGTGCATTTATGATAGCATTGTATTGGTTTCAACCTATAATCCTTTGTAACTAATTGAAATATTAATTTATTAATCAATGAAATTTTGAGATTCAAATTTCTTCTTTGTTTCATTGAGGACTATTAGTCATCTAAGATACATGTACCTATTTTAAGTCTTTATTATTACTTAGTTTATCAATTGTATACTTTTATTATCCATAGGGTTATTTCTCATAAAGATTATGAGAATGTGATTCTATATAACTTTAGTTTTCTAAGTAATTTGAGTAGGGCCTAGTGCCTTGACCACATAAGGTTCCAAATCTATGCTAGATGCCAAATTTTCCTATGGTTTCTTATGTGTGCATGACACTAAATCCATGCAATATTCCAAATTTACCTATGGTTCCTTCTATGTGCATGAAACCAAATCCACTTATGGTACCAACTTTGTATTTTAAACTATGAAATAAAGATTAGTGGCCAATATAAATACCATAATTTGGCATTGATTAAAATCCATAATACTACATTCACCCTTTAGCATTGTAAACAACACAAAAAAACTAAGTGCTAATGTGTATAATTGAGTTAGCCTTATCAACCTTGGTGTAACATTGGTCCTAAAATTAGTAGACTAGGTGCTAACTTCTAGACTTCATAATATAATTACCAACCTTAGTCCCAAACTTTTAGGTAGGATTCTATGGAACTAGCACCATACTTAGGTGGCAACATATACTATTCTACTTTGAGCACTGACACATTTGAATTTTAAAAAGTATAGTCTAAATATTAAATGCTAAATGAGCTTGTCAACATATCAATAATAATCATGAGTTTTAATACCAAGTTTTATCTTAGGCTTAGAATCTAAACTTTGAAGTCAAAGCATTAAACATTGAAGAATGAAACATAATCTCCAAATGTTTAACTTTAAAAATATGAATTACTAAATGTGAACCATTTGTTGCACTACTACTTCTTCTTATTCTAATGGTACACATTTTGCTTTTGGTACATCCTCTTAAGGATTACCCACATATATATAAAATACACAAGTGGTTGACATAATTTTATGGCCTCATTCATATTCTTAGCGAGTTCTAGCATCATACTCTATTTTTACTAGATTTCATAATAGTTTTAAAAAATTAATGAAATCAACACATTACCTAATTTTTAAAAATAACTCACAAAAAGAAAACACATGATGTGAAAGTCTATCCATGAACACCATAATATCTCACTAAAGAAAATAGAATTACACATCAACCAATAACTAAATGGTTTGTATGAATAGGTATATATACAAAAATACAAGACACATTAAGGTTAAGGTTAAATAATTGAAATTTAGATTAAATAATAAAATATTACAAAATATTCACCTATACAAGGTGTACAAGGTGACAAAGAGATTTCATAAAGAATATGATATAAAATTTGTTCATGACCTCAAGTGAATCTTAACTACCATATGTTTTAATATCCCCCTTTATTTTTGGTGGGGACATGGAGTGAGACCCTTATAAGTTAACCCACTATAAAAGATATTCTCCAATGCCAAGATGCTTCCTATTGTGCATAAATAGAACTTATCTTAGACAAGATTTCCAACTCTATTGGCAACACATAAACTAGATCAAGCATCCCTTGGGCATAAATAAATCACACATAATGCATCCAAATCTGAATATGCTTTGAACACTAAATTACAACTAAAATTTATGGTGTTGCGATTATAATAATGAGGAGTGAATGGGATGGACTATGGAATCCTATCTAATCCAATCATAAGCATCCATAAAAAAAAATTAGTAGCTTCATTAGTATCAAAATATTTATAAAAAATTGAAAATTAGTATATTATCATCTATAAAACTAGGAAATATGGTAAAAACCAAGATAAAAGATGAACTCGATAGGGGCAACCAATGATCCAAATCACTAGTCTAATATACATTTGAGAAGCATTTGAATACTAAAGACACAAAAATGAAGTAATTAATACCTCATTGTATACGTACCTCTTATGTATCAAATTATCCTCATGGATACTATATAGTGGCTCTCCCAAGGTTCCTATATATAAATGGAGGAATGGTTGATGGAAAATACAATATCCTTTTATTTTAGTTTGAGGTAAATAATATCTAATCACATATTCAAGCCAAAATATAAATTGTTGTTAGCAAATATACAATCTATAAAAGGTCCAAGGCATACTTGGGCTATGACATTGTGATCTATGAATAAGTATGATCAATACAAGAATGTAAAAAATAGTGTAAAATCCACAAGTTTATCATCTCAAAGCTATCAAGAAGTCATGACTTGATATTCTAAATTAATAAGGATGAACTGCTTGTGATGTAAACACCATGCTTTCCCTAAAAATGCAAAAAACTAGAACTAAAAAAGAATGAACAAATTTTCTTATACTATGCATGTTTTGCTTGCTTAAGCCCATATAAAGACTTGGTCAAATGACACATTGAGGCAGTTGAACACTTAAGCTCAAAATTAGGAGTTTGTTACATGTAGAACTCATATTGAAGATCACCATGAATAAAAGTACTATTCACATCAATTAGATGTACCTTCCAACTATATAAAGTAATTATAGATAGAATTATTCAAATGCAATCCATTCGAACAAGTAGGGTATACATTTTTAAGGAGTTGATTATCTCTTTTTTGCACTTCTCCATCTAACCATCTAAATTATACTTTCTCCTATAGACCCATTTGTACCCATCAAGATTATTTCCCTCTTGAAGAGGAACAAGCTCCATGTATAATTCTTCATCAAACATTCATACTCAACAATAATAACATCTTCCCATTTTAGTTAGCCCTTGGCCTGACAATAGAAGAAATGATCTCCATAATTATTATCCTTCAAAATTAGGGATTGATAAGGAGCCTCTTGATGTCATTCTAGCTAATTTATGTGTTGAGTGTCTAAAAGGAGATGCCAAATCCACTTCGATGTTGGATGAAAAATGGAAGATACAAAAACATCATGGAAAGAAGATATAAAAAGTGAAAACTAAGTCATCCATATCATACTCACCATATAACTTAACATCTACTATAATATTACATGGACTATTTTGAATAAGCTCCTCACTCTATAATAAAAAAAATTAATGATGTTGGAGAGGAATAAGAGGAGATAAATAATTTGGATTAAATGTCAAATCCCACTAGAGGTTGAAGATGCAAGAATAATAAGAATGATATCAATATGAATATCTAACCATATCTCTAAAATTATTAGAGATATTACAATATTTTCTACCAAGAGAGTAGGAATATTACCTAAAGGAGGATATAGAATAATCACACCAAAATTCATATCTCGTAAAATAAGAACCCTCTCTTTCTTAATATCATAGAGATGATATGCCTTGGAGGTATTTGAATACCCTAAAAAATTTCATCTATGACTATTTGATGCCTCTTTCTTCCAAGTATCATTAGCTAAGTAAGCCCATTCAATGGATCCAATGATACAAAATTCAAACATCTTAGGCTTCTCTCCTATCAATATCTCAATTAGAATCATTCTATATATAAATTAGGTTCGAATTTGATTGATGATATGTCCTATACAAATGACTTCATTTCAAAACTTGGGGCCCATTCACTAAATATACAACACACATTGAGCCATATCCATATTATCCTATTATTTTTCTTATGTATCCCATTCATATTTTTTATATAATATATCCTATGAGAGGTGATACCACGAAGGGACAATAAATCTAAAAATGTATTACTTACATACTCACATCTTCAATAATTTTAAAATATCTGATCTTTATTTTAAAATAATTCTTCACTAATGGTTGTGTCTCCTTAAATTTCCTAAAATATTTAACTTTGGTAAGAATATTCCACAATGATACATAATGATACCCATCATTAATGAAAAGAAAAAAACACATTTTCTTGGAGAGAGACGGTGTACCCAATGGGTACACAAATATCACTATGAACCATATCCAAGGGTCATGTGGCATGTCTAGATATCCCTTTCAAAAAATACTTTTTGTGATTCTTCCCTAAAATGCAACCCACATAGACACCCCAAGGAGGAGAAATATGAAGAATCCCAACATCCAACTGATGACAACTCATAAACCTTAATTATTAAAATCCAATATGTCAGAGTCTATGATGTCATAATTGATTAACATCATCTTCCTATGCCATTTTAGCCATAAATTTATCTTTTCATATAGAGAAATAGGATTTGGTTTCCCACCCAACCTATACATTTTATCTGACTCATCATAATATCTTAAAGCAACAATATTAAACCCATCATCTATATCCTTAATAACTCACCTATCATGCCAAAATTCCACCTTCTTATTTGTATGGATGATACTATACCCAAAAAAAATTTTAAACCCTATACTTAGAACATGCTAATCAAATAAGGAAGAACTAATACTAACCTTACCACGTTCAAATAGCTACAAGGAGGAATCATAGCTAATAAAACATGCTCTCCAAAATATTATGTTATAGCCATGTACAATATGATGGTGCTTGGTCATGTGTTGAACCACCCTTAAATATTTAATCCTCTCATCTAAATAAGTGGGTGTCCAATGTGTCCAATATAAGCCCTTTGTCTAGATGAAAACCTTACATTCATTTAGAATTCAGATCTACTTGGTAGAGTTGAAGAGAAGCCAAAATGTGGCTGAAATTTGTATCCCTAACATATAAGTCTAAAATTACTCAAGATAAAAAGGTGAAACCTACATAATTACTCCTAAAGACACAACCCTTAGTGGCTTAGCCAATATATTTTCAATTTTATTTGTCACACCTCTTTTATATTTTATTACTAAATTAAATTATTTAATATGGATGACCCATTTAAAATAATAATTCTATTGTGATTTGTTTTAAGATTTCAAATATTGTAAAGGTTTGTGATTTATTCTTCCCAACACATAATGTCTCTAATATTTAATTTCTTAAACCATTGCATACAATTATTTTCATAAGTATGATAATTACATATTATACCAAACAAGTTTTTTGAATTGTATGAAACTAGTCTCCCTTGTTGCATGAGGACTACACCCTAGGCATATCCAAAAGCATCAAATTCAATTTTAAAGGAAAACTTCATGTTAGGAAGAGCTATTATAGGGGCTTCATATAATTTATGCTTCAAAAATTCAAAAGTTATTTCTTGAGAAATTCTCCAAGAAAACTTAACATCTCCTCTAGTTAATGCATGTAATGGAGCAACTATATTTGAGAAATGAGTATTAAATTTATAAATATGATTTTTGGTCTCAAGAAAAATTCTTCTATCATGCATATTTATTAGTTGAGGCCAATACAATATAGCTTCTACCTTGTCTAGATCAATAACCAATTCACCATTTTAAACCTTGTAACACACATATATGAGTGTGGTCTTGGAAAACTCTCATTTCTTGAGTTTCAAGAGAAAATATTGTTCTTCCAAACTCTTAAACACTTTATGGAAATGCTAAATGTTATCTTCCTCTATTCTACTAAACACCAAGATGTCATCTAAATACAAAACCACAAATGAATCCAAAAGTGTCCTTAAAACATCATTTATAAGAATCATGAAAGTGCTTGAATAATTATAAAGTCCAAGTGGCATAATAATCCATTCACGCAGTCCTTTCCTTCTTATTTTATTATGAATTTATGGTAATGACATTTTTAATCCAATTTGGATAAGTAACATGCTTCATATAATTGATCTAAACTTTCTTCAATTCATTTTAAGGAACATCTATTTTTGAAAATGACTTTAACTAATGTATGAAAGTAAATACACATTATTCAACTTCCATATTTCTTGGGTACCAACACAATCAGTGATCACAAGGTTATGCTTGGGTACAACTTCTTATTCTAGATGTTATTTGACTTGCCTTTTAATATCTTCATTTTAATAACAAAATTTTGATAGATACTTAGATTTGAAAGAGATGCCTTTGGTACTAACTGAAGTTCATGTTGAACAAACTCTCCTTTGGTGGCCCCTTAGAATCATGGAAAAATTCTATGACATGAAGTATCATCTTATTTAATTTTTAATTTTTCTCAATAGGAAGACATGAGGAACCCATATCAAACTATTTGCATCTATTTTTGGTTTGATCATCCATAATACAATTTTTTTACTGTGATTAATCAATAATTTTTCTTTATTTTTATTAGCATTAATAAGATAGATTTTTTTTTCTTTACCAATCTATATTGATTCACACTTTGTATGAAAGAGGCATCATGATCCCATAGATATGGAATCTCTAATATCACTTGGCAAAGTCAAATATTAAGTGGAACTACATCACATTCTACTTCATCAATGAATTGAGAAGAGATGGTAAACTTAAACTTACACTTTTTAATGACCCAACTATTGTACCAATGCTTCTCGTATCAAATTATCTTGACTACCAAAATCCATGATCATAATAGCAATTGTCTTCTTGATTTAGAATTTAACTTCAAAAAGAGATTTTCTCTCTTGGTCTAGCACTATACAAGTTTGTGTCTTTAAAGTTAGTTTTCATCTTCTTTGGACCCATTAATATCTTGTTCTATGATATTAGAAGTCTGTCGGTATTTTGTATACAATAAAATCCTTGTCTTTCCTTGCTTTTGGTATGAATTATGAACATAGTTCCCAACAATAATCTCTATTGTGGCCATATTTCTTACAATGGTCACACTTCCCATTTGTGAATTGCATATAACTTTCTCTTTCCCTTTACATAGTATTAATAGTCCTTGAGACTAATGGAAACTTCCCTATCCTTTAACTTTTGGAGGAGATTTCCTCCAATTTTTTAATGCCCTTGTCTTGGCTTGTTGTTTGACTCTATGTACAATGCCTTTCTACATGGCTCATAAAGTGAATGTTCAAACAGTACCAACTCTAGTTGTATATAACTATGTAGATAACTTGTATATTTTAAAATCATAATATGCTCTTCTTTAAAAATATTAATAATTATGGCCATTTTATGAAACTATGTTATATACTCTTATACTTGTTGTCCTTGATGTTACCGAAGATGCTAACACTTAATAATGTAGTTCTCTTTTAATAAAACATTTTTTTCAAAAAAAATTGAATATATTCCAATTGGTTATGGGGGCTTTCTTGTGTGTCTATTATATGTTTAGTCATTTTAAACCAATCCAAATACCCTTGACAACTAATACAAACTTCAAGTTGTCTTAACCAACTATTGAGTTTTTGAACATCCATTCGACCAACAAATGAAAGTATCTCTAATTTGTCTTCAATTTTAAGGGGTGTAATAATAACGATTCACTAGCATTTGAACTTTTTTTAACTTCTCTAGTTTATCCATCCAATTTACCAAAGCTACCACCATTGTTTGTAATAAATCTATGCTGGCCTCTAGACGTGCAAACCTGAACTTTGATGAATTTTATTTTTTTCATTCTCACAGATTCCGCCAGGCAACAGTGGTTTATATTTATATTTATATTTATGGGTGACAAATCAATTGAGAAAGTTCAAGGACATGATCCCTGTTTATTTATTTTACTTCCACTCTTAAACAACCAATTTTAAATTTTAGCTTTTTACCGAATCACGCTGCTGCGCAGGTAAGATAGAGGAAGACTCAATGATACGCAAGTGGGTGTTTTACGGCTTTTACATTTTGGTACTCACGGCTTTTACATTTTGTTACTCCACGTTGCAGTTTACCGCAAGTTGAGCTTATCGGCAATCCTGTCATATGTAAAATAAGTCGTACTTTGCATCTTCCGTGACGGACCCGGAGCTTTCTGTGAAAGAAAAGAGATGTTCAATGTAAACTACACACAATTAAACGTTTCACGGATTCAAGCATATCTACCCAACCATTCTAAATTATATATTGTCATTTACTCTGGGTTTTCAGCGTTTTAAAGTAGGGACTATACTGCAAGCAAACGGCAAAGAGATTAACCCAACCTTTTTAAATTATATATTATAGGCTACTCTGGGTTTTATAGGGTTTTAAAGTAGGGGTTATAAGGCAAGCAAACGGCAAAGAGATGAGAATGTATTATTGTTACGAAATCCTTTAATTAATAATTGGTCTATTCCGAATGACCACTGGGCTGATGTACTTTTCGGTCACTGGTATATTTCAGTGGCCTAATCATGAAATATATCATTATTGTTAAAAATCAAAAGTTCTGATATTTACCCTTTTCAATACGTCAGTACTCTGTAGAAGCATTGGCGATGATGGGCATATGATTACGTTGCAAAGTATGATGCTCTTGACGTAATCGATTGTGATGACCATATGGAAGATCCAGATTATATGAAGAAAACATTGAGGACATGGGTTGAAGCGCTTGTTGATTATGTACTTGTTTTTTAATTCTTCCCTGCAGCATCTCTTCTCTCCTTCACATATCATACCAGAGATATCACGTCGCCCGGACTCGACTGGACTGATTCCACAAAAACAGATATGTTAATTTATTCACTCAGTCTATTCATGTCTCCAAAATGATATGTTACATGGAGCGATAAGAACTTTCCTCAATGTGCAAAAGTGAAGTATGACATCAAAAGTAACAGACGGATGGTAAAAACCGCTACTTCATTATATACTCCATGTTCTCGGCCCTTAATCTGTTATGAAAAGGGGACATAATAATATTACCAACTCAGTAATACTATATAGAAAAGGGATGCACATCTTCGAAATTTCTGATGGAAAATCAACTAAATAGAAAAGGGATGTACATCTTCGAAATTTCAGATGGAAACGTGATTTTGTAAAGTGCATACGATACAGTTTTGAAAGACATCTTCATTCACAAGAATTGTCTCCCCTTCCGTATTGTTTATGTTTCCTTTATCTTTTGTTTTGATTTTTGACTGTGTTCCTTCATCAATCTCGACCATTCTCTGATTTGCAGTGAACATTAAGAGTTCTCGTATTTATTTATTTTTATATTGCGCTACGGTACGTGTTACTCGTTCACTTTGAAAGTTTCAGTATTTTATATTTTACGGTCTGTACTATATTTATTATAAATTAAATTGAAAGCATAAGGCGGTGGCGACGTGTTTCGTAAAAGGTTGGTTTTGAAAGTTTTCCGTGAGCATTCCCCATTTCAATGTCCAAATATAAATTATATGTTGTAAATGTATGTATTGTGAAGTAAACAATGACTTAAGTTCTTAAATATATCTATGTTTACTGTCTATCGTCCAAGCCTCTACTTTCAAAATAATTGAGTTTTAGAAAAAAAAAAAAAAAAAAAATGCTTTGACAAATTTATATTTTATTCATGGATTAAGAAAAAAATAAGTAAATTAAATGGTTTGAATCTCTCATACGGAGGGTGTGTCACATGTATCACATTAGTGTGGTTGTCTACATTAAAAAGTTTACTAGATTAATTATTGATTCCTCTAATATTATAGAAAAATAGTTTAATTTTTAATTTAATTATTTTAACTAAGTAATGATTGCATATTTTTATTTGATTAACTAATATTTTATAACGTTTTAAGATCGTCATTTTTACCTAGGTGTTGTAGGTGAGTTGGAGAGGAGAAGGTAATCCTCCAAGGGAGGTCCCAGGTTCGAATCTCCACCCTACCAAAAAGTTGAATTGGTACCCAAAATTCAATTGATAATGTTAGTGCGGGTAGGGCCAGGCGTGACTCCCAGGTGACTTTGATGGTGTAAAACCCTCGGTCGTGGTCTCTGAGACCAAGGCGGTCCCACAAGGGCTTTTTCGTTTAAAAAAAAAAATCATCATTTTTAATTTAAAACATCTTTTTCATATCTATATTTAAATTATATAGTTTATAAATTGGAGGGTTTTGTTTTTTAAAGGAAAAAATTATAGAAAAAACTAGGATCTTATATTTAAAAGTTAGAAAAAGAAACATGACACATTAAGTGTTGCATTTCAAGTTGTTAAAACCATGATGGAATGTATTGTGGGGAAAAATCGTTACCTCTAGTTTTTTCTTTAAACAAGTGATTGTGCGAGGGTTTCATCTATGTTGAGTGCAAGTAGTTCTAAAGGTTGTTTTTTTGGGGCTTTCGAACCGTAGCAACCAATATTTTTGTGGTTTTTGCTAATATTTTAGCAGGATATGTTGCAAGGGACCCAAAATGGGTTAAAAAGATGTCTTTCAACAAATATTCATGTTGTAAACTTGATTGACAATGAATTCCAATTTATTGCACAAAATAAAAGTGAAAATCATACCTTTTCTTGGCATCCAAGGCATTGAATAAAGATATCTCGAAAGAATTTTCAAGCAACTGATAAAAAAATTGTTCAAATAACAAGCGAATCCAATGCTAATGAGCACCTCCAAAATAAATCCAATGAGGAAACCCCTTTCAAGGGCAAGGATTTCAAAGACTTGGCCCCAAAATTATTTTTAGGGTTGCCCTCCATGGTGGACAACCTCAACCTAATGCTAATATTAATCTTAAGGTTTCTCGTAAATCTTTGAGAATGCATAAGATTTATTCTAGGAAAACTGAGTCAAGATGTATTAAGGCAGATGATGGAACTTCAATTGTTAAGCTTGATATGGGCATCATTCATACTGTCATAGAATAACTGGAAAAAAGAGGACTGATTTGTTATTTTTTGGGTTTTCGTTTGAGTCTATTTGCTTTCAAAGTTTGAGCTACAAAAAACAAAAAAAAACAAAAGGTGAGTTACAAATATCTATCTATCCAAATGGTTATTTTCTTGTTTTATTTGCTAATAATGAAGATACAGAGAAAATATTTCAAGAGGGTCCTTGGTTCTTTGGAAGGATAGGACTTTTCATGAAGCCTTGGAATACTAAATTTAAAAGTGAATAAGATATGCCTTCTATAGGTCTTGTGTGGGTTATAGACTCTTTGGCCTTCTAGTTAATTCTTGAATTTGGTTAGTTTTTCTTCAATTGGAAACTCTTTGGGATATTTTATGATGATTGTTGATTGTACTAAAAAATTTAAATGTACTATTTATGCTCGAATTTGTGCTTTAATGGATTTTGACAAACCCTTACCTGAAAATATCTCATTGCAATTTGGGGAGGACACTTGGGAGCAAGTGGTGGACTATGAAAACATTCCTTTTTGTTGCTAAATTTACCATGAATATGGTCATTTGGCTAGTGTCTATCCAAATAAAATTCCAGATCAAAAGAAAGAGGATACAAACTTAGCAGGTTTCCAAATGCCTAAGAATAATAACACTCAGAAAAAAAAACTAGTTATGAAGGTCAATCAAAGTTATCAGCTAATATATTTGAAATTATTTCTACAAATGATGTCCCAAGTGAAGAAGAAGAAATAATAGAGACATAAATCTTAGAAATGTAATTTAAATATGTAGGGAAGGAATCAAAGATAAACTAGCAAATTAAAGGTTTTCAATAGGAAAAAAGGAGAAAATATACACAAGAAAAATAATATTTTAAATGTTGAGACTTCAAATAATATTGGTCCCAAGACATACTCTACTAAAACTTTTAGTAACACATTTTCTTTGTACATGCATTCTTCAAGGTTAGAAGTCATCCTAGATTCAATTGGGGTAAGTCAATAAATAGGGAAAAAAAACTAAATATGGATTCCAACCAAAAGGTAGATTGCAAGACCAATCAACATTGTATGTTAAAAGAAGGTGAAAAACTTGTAGAGGAAGGTAATATTAATTCCCTTACCAATTTTGTAGCCTTGGTATTAATGAATATCATTACTTGGAATATCAAAGGACTTAAATGGAGTCTTTCAAAACAAAATGAAACTAGAAGAATTATTCAAACAAACCATCCACATCTTGTTTTCCTTTAGGAAATAAATATGTCAATAGAGAAAAGGGATTTAATTGCTAGTAAAATATGGTCGGATGGAAAATTTGCTTCCCTCAATTCCCAAGGGACTTTTGGTGGTATTGCCTGCCTTTGAAACCCAAAAGAGGTAGTTATTCACCATATGGTTGGCATCTAGAGTCTTTTGGCTATAGCTATTCAAAGTAGACATTCTAACCAAATTATGCTTTGCATAACTGTTTATGCCCTGAATACTTTGGAGGAAAAGCGAAGACAATCGAAGGATATAACTTATATTATCTCTCATTTTCTTGAATTTTAGGTCTTGATTGAAGGAGATTTCAATATCATCCTCTTTCTAGATGATAAAATGAGGGTAAATAAATATTTTGATAAAAGCACTGACCTCATGAGTGAATATATTGCAAACATTCATCTTATGGGCATCAAAATAGATAATGGCCTTATGACACGATCTAATAGAAGGAAAGGCTTAGCTTATATCATGGAGAGATTGGATAGATAGTTGTTCTCTGACAAGTTCTTAATGCATGGTCACATTCCTAAGGTGAAGAATCTTAACAACATTGGTTTGGATCACTGGTCAGTCATGGTGGAAATTTGGAAAACCAATGTGAGTTTTTTGCCTTTTCAATTTTAGTTAATGTGGCTTAGAGATAGTTCCTATAGACCTTGAGTGCAACAATGGTGGAAGTAAGGTAAAACAAGGTATGCGACTAAGATATTTTATTTTACCAAAGGTTGCAATACATTAATTCCAAAATCAATATTTGGAACTAGAAAGAGATTGGAGATGTCTAGCAAAAAAACATGAAGTTATTGCTCAGATTAAATTTTGAATAAGAAAATCCATTTAATGGACCTCATAGAGAATATACAATAAAAACACAAAAAATTTCAATAAATTGAAGAACATGTGCTTATACTGAGAGGGGGGTGAACAGTATACAATAAAAATTTTTCCCTCTCAATCCAAATAGTAGCATCAACATTAATAAAATAGTAAACATCACACAAAGCATCACACACATGAGAGACATCATTTTTAACGTGGTTCACCCAATGTGGGCTACCTCCATAGAAAAATATTTCTTCTAAATATTTCTCAAATAATATATTGGGAATCCTTCCCAATTACAATGTTTATGGACCTCTGTCCAAAGGAGATGTTGATCCCCTAAATCTGGTTTGTGGATCTCTATCCACAGGAGAACTCCTCCTCTGCTCTGGTTGGTGATCCTCTAGAAGACACTGCCTCCACTGCACTGACTGTGGATCTCTCTCCACTTGAAGACTCTTGTCCTCACTCAGAAGACCTGTCCTCAATGTCCTGGATGATGGATCTCTATCCACTGGAGTCTCTGTCCTCTCTACTCTATCACCTCCAAAGCTTTGTCTCAATATTGTACTAAACATAGTCCAGTCGGTCTAGCACAGCTCTGCTCAATATCTTGCACTAAACATAGTACATTCGGTCTAGCACAAATCTGCTCAATAGGTTCACTTAGAACCTGCTCAAATCTGCTCAATAGGTCCACACAGAACCTGTCCAAATCTTCTCAACAAGTCCACACATAACCTGTCCAAATATGCTCAACAAGCTCACACAGAACTTGTCCAAATTTGCTCAACAGGTCCACATAGAACCTACCCAAATCTGCTCAACAAGCTCACACAGAACTTGTCCAAATCTGCTCAACAAGTCCACACAGAACCTATCCAAATCTACTCAACAAGCTCACACAGAACTTGTCCAAATCTGCTCAATCACTTTCTCAACTCAATCTCATAGAAGCATAAAGAGAATTGTTAGAGACTCAATATGTTCTATACTCAATGCTCAATCTCAACTCAAATCAGAATATAGAATAGTTTGTTTCATGGAACTTGAACAACCACTTCACATCCACTTGACTAGGCTCAACCAACTCTACTCAACCAATCACCTCAAGGAACAACCCTTTCTCACAAACCCTAGTCCAAGCATATATCAACCAACTCAAAATATTTCCAACAATGCTCAACAACAAATCTCACATAACAATGATACTCATGTTATTTTCTAACTCAAGTTCAAGTTCTTTGCATAACCAATTGGCTTCAACAACAATGCTAATAAAACAAGGCTTAATCACAACTCTCAATTCAGAAAACCTTGAAGCATTAACTCAACCACTTTTGAAAAGGAAACCCTAATCAATTCCTTTTCACTCCAAACTTAATTTTCAATCAAGCCAATCAACCAACTCAATAGAGAAGAATTTTGCCCATACCTTTTTGTTGCCAAGAAGTTGTCCACAAAATCTGCCACACTTCACAAAAACTCTTTTCCAAACTCACATAAGGGTTAGAGGACTTCAATTAAAATCACAATGCAAAATATAACTTTAAATACACATTTTTACTCCAACTTAATTTTCACATCCACCAAAGTCCTTTTAGAAGAAAACCCTTATCAAAAATAATAATCAACAAGTCTCAAAATAAATCTCAATTAACACTTTACCATAACTCCTTATACCTCCTAAAATATAACTCTCAAAATAATACTTTCCAAATAATAAAGCTCAAATAATTATCAACACTTCACCTTTAGAAATAATCACAACAACCTCTAATTAACAAAGTTTATTAAAACATTAATAAACCTTATAACATCCTTATCACTCCAACCTTAGGGCATAACCATAAAATTAATTAACACAAAAAAATGTACTTGCCTCAAGGGGATTTGACCCCACATCTTGCCCTCACCATGAGCGCCTTAGCCATGGCTAAGGTTGCCACATGAGCTACATGCTCGTTCGCAAAGGGGGAAGCACCACGTGCTTCCTCTTTGCACTTTCCTTGCCCACGTTTAAAAATGTGTGCCTTGGCGCTTCCACAAAAACTCCACCAAAAACTTCTTCGCAAGAATTGAACGCACGACCTCCATGCTACCAATGCCTTCACGCTTTCCAAGCTGCCACTAGGCCACACTACCCAATGTGAATTGGGGGTGGTCTCTCTCCACGTTATCTTGTACTCTCCTTTCCAAATGTTTTAACCATGAGCTCATTTTTCGCATGTGCCACTCAATAATCAATCGAGCAAGGATGGATAATAAACAACTTTGGGCATGTATTTATATTGCCCTTCCTCCTTTGTCTAGACATCGACGCTTTTATTGAAATGCATTACGTCGACGCTTTAAGGCTTCGAAAGCCTTAGTAAACCCAACCTTGGGTTTTAATAAAAATTACTTTTGGACTTTATAAAACCCCTTGCCTTATAAAATATTATAATAAGGATTATAATTATTTTATTTGGGTTTTCACCATGGCAATTTTAATATTATAATAACCACCATTATAATATTAATCCTTCGATAAAGTACCTTTAATATTTATTTATAAAATTTAAATTCATGCTGAATTTAAATAATTTATAAAATAAATATTATAACTCCTTTTTAACTTCTGTCTTTTGCACTGTTTCCCTCGATATTTTACCTTCTTGTTGGATATCAAATAACCATATTTGTCGCCTTTATTTCCTACTGAAATTACTGATGACCTCATCTGGTGACATCAATGACAACTTTGACTTAGGGACTCAAAATGTCCAACAATCTCCCCCTTTGTCATTGATGGTAACCCATATCCTTTTTACTGAAACCTGACCTTTCTTTTTCTTCTTCTCCCCCTGGGACATTGCTCCCCCTGGGACAATGCTCTCTCAAATATCAAATCTCTCCCCATATCCAATCTCTCCCCAATACACAAATCACACAAATCTCTCCCCCTTTGACATCAATGGCAAAGGGTCACCTTTGGGGCTCGGGGCTAAGAATGAGCCTCTTAGCTTAGCCCCTCCCCCACCTCCACATGAGGTGGTTAATTCTGGGGTGGGAGTCTCACTCCCAATTTTCCTCGAAGATACTCAAAAGTTTCCTTTGAGAGTGGCTTAGTGAAAATATCTGCTATATGTTCCTTTGTAGTGACATACTCCAATATGACCTATTTATCTATCACCTGTTCTCTCAGAAAATGATACTTAATCGGAATGTGCTTTGTCCTGGAGTGCATTACCAGATTTTTTGAGATACTTATGGCACTCGTATTATCACATAGTATAGGAATGGGCTGATCATGCTTTATCTTGAAGTCTTCTAAAGTTCTCTTCATCCATAACACCTGTGTACAATTGGCTACTACTGCAATATATTCTGCCTCTGTTGTAGATAGAGATACTGAAACCTGCTTCTTACTTAACCAGGAGACTAGACTTTCTCCAAGAAAGAAAGCTCCTCCACTTGTGCTTTTTCTATCATCAATGTTGCCGGCCCAATCTGCATCTGTATATGTTGTTAGTGTGAAACTGTCACTTTTGGGATACCAAAGCCCAAAATCCATAGTCCCTTTTAGATACCTAAAAATTATTTTTACTACTGCCACATGTGTTTCCTTAGGTGCTTCTTGAAACCTTGCCACTAATCCCACTGACTGTACTATGTCTGGTCTTGTAGCTATGACATATAATAAGTTGCCAATCATGGATCTGTATAATCTCTGATCTACCTCTGGAGATTCATCATCCTTACTCAACTTGCACCCTATGACCATAGGAGTACTTACTGGTTTGCAATATTCTAACCTAAATTTCTTCAACATCTCCTTGATGTACTTGGCTTGAGAGAGAAACACTCCCTTTCCTAATTGTGAAATCTGAAGACTAAGAAAGAAGGATAATTCACCAAGCATAGACATCTCAAATTCACTTTGCATATTCTTAGCAAATTCTTTGCACATCTTGTCATTGTTTCCTCCAAAAATTATGTCATCAACATAAACAACCACTATTAGAAGATCATTTCCTTCATTTATGATATACAAGTTACTATCTGCTATTCCTTTCCTAAATCCCTATTCCTGTAGATACTTATCCAATCTTGAGTACCATGCTCTGGGAGCCTGCTTTAAACCATACAATGCTTTTTTCAATATGCATACCTGATCTGGTGTATCTGCTAGTATGAATCCCTCTGGCTGTTCAATGTAGACCTCTTCTTCTAGAACCCCATTTAGAAATGTTGACTTGACATCCATATGATATACCTTGAAGTTCTTGAAACTTGCAAAAGCTAAAAATATCCTTATAGCTTCAAGTCATGCAACTGGAGCAAAGGTTTCATCAAAATCAATTCCTTCTACTTGTGCATAACCTTTGCATACTAACCTTGCTTTATTTCTGACCACTTGTCCATCTTCATTCAACTTATTTTTGAATACCCATTTTGTGCCAATCACATTTTTGTCCTTTGGTCATGGAACAAGTTCCCAAGTTTTGCTCTTCTCTATCTGATCCAATTCCTCATTCATTGCTTTAACCCAAAATTCATCTTCACTAGCCTGAGTGAAGTCTTTTGGCTCAATCTTAGATAGCAAAGAAAAATTTGCTTGTTGGGATGGTTTTATTATTCTTCTCCTTGTTTGTCTTTCATCTGGATTCCCGATGATCTGATATTTTGGATGGTGTTTCTGTACATACCTGGAAGGAGTCTTAGGAAGAAGCCTTTGTGTTTCTTCTTCATCTTTGTCTGATTCCTCACAAAATTCTTCTTGACAACATCCATCTTCTTGGTACACAATTTGTTGAACTGGTTCTCTGGAATCTATCTTCTCATCAATTGTTACATTCATACTTTCCACCATAGTGTGTGTTCTTTTGTTGAAACATCTGTAAGCCTTGCTCTTAGTAGAATAACCAAGAAAAATTCCCTCATCACATCTTGGATCAAACTTGCCCAAGTTCTGATCTTCCCGTCTTATGTAACATTTGCTTCCAAAGATTCTGAAATGTTTTACAGTAGTAGGTCTTCCTTTCCAAAGCTCATATGGAGTCTTGTGATGATTTACCCTTAATTGAGCCCTGTTAATTATGTATACAGTTGTAGATACTTCTTCTTTCCAAAAACCATCTGATAACTTAGATTCATTTAACATAGCTCTAGCCATGTTTTCAACAATCATGTTCTTCCTCTCAACTACTCCATTTTGTTGGGGGGTTCTTGCTGCTGAGTACTCTCTCTTGATTCCATGTTGTTCACAAAATTCTACAAACTCATTTGAAGTAAATTCCCCTCCTCTATCGGATCGTAGACACTTAATCCTTTTGCCTATTTCATTTTCAACCAATTCCTTGAATGCTTTAAATTTTTCAAAGGCCTCTGATTTCTCTTTTAGGAAGGTTACCCAAATCATTCTGGAATAATCATCTATAAACAACATGAAGTAACTCTCACCCTGAATACTTTGTGTTCTAGTAGGACCACACAAATCAGTATGTATTAGACTCAATGGCTCAGATGATACATAGCCTTTTGGTTTAAAGGTTGTCCTAGTTTGCTTCCCATGTTGATAGGGTGCACAAATTATGTTTTGAGGTCTTCTTATTTTGGGTAAATCTCTAACTGCCTATTTATTGCTTATACTGACTATGTTGTCAAAATTCAAATGACCCAATCTTCTATGCCATAACCAACTCTCATTTTCTTGTGATAGAAAGCACTTTTCCCCTTTGATCTCATTGAGCATATATAAGTTGTTTGGGGTCCTTCTTGCATTTGCAATAATTCTTCCAGTTTCTATTTTTCTTATCTCACATCTATCTGGATAGAAGGTGACCATGTATCCTTGATCACAAAGTTGACTTATACTCAGTAGATTGTGTTTTAACCCTTTGACATACAAAACATTTTCTATTTTTGTTTTTCCATTGTCTAGACTTAGAGTTCCTCTCCCAACAATCCTTGCTGATCCATTATCACCAAAACTTACTGATCCTCTATTTGTTTCCTTTAGTACAATGAACTTATCTTTGTCTCCTGTCATGTGACTAGAGCAACCACTATCAAGATACCATTGTTCTTCTTTATCTTGAGCATGAAGGGTTGTTTGTACTAACATAGATCTGGCCCTAACATTCTTTCTTTCATCCTTCCTAGTTGTTGGAATTGTTTTTCTAGACTCAGGAGATATCATTTTACACCATCTAGCCTTGTGCCCAAAATTATTACATTTGTAACATATAACATCATCATCCATGAGAGGTGCAAAGGAATTGAAATTTCTATTGTATCTTGCATGATGAATACAATGTGCAACTCTATGACCATATTTATTGCAAGAAAAACAATGACCATGGAAGAAATTATGTAACCTGTTTGGAAGTCTTGGATTTTGTGAAGAAGTCATCTTCTTCTTGTGATTAACTCTTATCCAGGGTTCTTCTTTGCTTTCTTCCTTTCTGATGTCCTTTGCTTGCTTTTCTTTGTTTGAAGTTTCTGCCTTTTGGAAACTTGATTCCTCTTTCTGCTTCTCATATTCTGTATCTTGTAGTATCTTGGTCCTTTCCAGTTTATTCCTTAGGAGAACAATTTTTGCTTCCAATTTTTCACATTCTATTTCCCTGGCTTTCAATAGATCTATCATATCTTGCTCAATCTTCTTTCCTTCTTCCACCTTAATCTTGAGTTCTGTGAGATTCTGTATAAGTTCCACTCTTGCTTCTTCATCTTCCTGAATTTGTTCTTTCAAGCTTGAATTTTTCTCTCTAAGTCTTTCCAATTTTCTGAGAGCAGCAAATAACTCTTCTTTTATATCAAACATAGTCTCTTCTTCACTTTCTGAAGTCATGTGTGCTACCGAAGGATCCTCTTCCAAGTTGTTAGACTCTTCATGGAGAGACCCACTCTGATACCAATTGAAGAACATGTGCTTATACTGAGAGGGGGGTGAACAATATACAATAAAAAATTTTCCCTCTCAATCCAAATAGTAGCATCAGCATTAATAAAATAGTAAACATCACACAAAGCATCACACACATGAGAGACATCATTTTTAACGTGGTTCACCCAATGTGGGCTACCTCCACAAAAAAATATTTCTTCTAAATATTTCTCAAATAATATTTTGGGAATCCTTCCCAATTACAATGTTTATGGACCTCTATCCAAAGGAGATGTTGATCCCCTAAATCTGGTTTGTGGATCTCTATCCATAGGAGAACTCCTTCTCCTCTGCTCTAGTTGGTGATCCTCTAGAAGACACTACCTCCACTGCACTGACTATGGATCTCTCTCCACTTGAAGACTCTTGTCCTCACTCAGAAGACCTATCCTCAATGTCCTGGATGATGGATCTCTATCCACTAGAGTCTCTATCCTCTCTACTCTATCACCTCCAAATCTTTATCTCAATATTGTACTAAACATAGTCCAGTAAGTCTAGCACAGCTCTGCTCAATCTCTTGCACTAAACACAGTACATTCGGTCTAGCACAAATCTTCTCAATAGGTTCACTTAGAACCTGCTCAAATCTGCTCAATAGGTCCACACAAAACCTATCCAAATCTGCTCAATAGGTCCACATAGAACCTGTCCAAATATGCTCAACAAGCTCACACAAAACTTGTCCAAATCTGCTCAACAGGTCCACACAGAACCTGTCCAAATATGCTCAACAAGCTCACACAGAACTTGTCCAAATCTGCTCAACAAGTCCACACAGAACCTGATCAAATCTGCTCAACAAGCTCACACAGAACTTGTCCAAATCTGCTCAATCACTTTCTCAACTCAATCTCATAGAAGCATAAAGAGAATTGTTAGAGACTCAATATGTTCTATACTCAATGCTCAATCTCAACTCAAATCAGAATATAGAATAGTTTGTTTCATGGAACTTGAACAACCACTTCACATCCACTTGACTAGGCTCAACCAACTCTACTCAACCAATCACCTCAAGGAACAACCCTTTCTCACAAACCCTAGTCCAAGCATATATCAACCAACTCAAAATATTTCCAACAATGCTCAACAACAAATCTCACATAACAATGATACTCATGTTCTTTTCTAACTCAAGTTCAAGTTCTTTGCATAACCAATTGGCTTCTATAGATACAAAAATTGCACCAATCCAATTATGTGACTGCAAACACTGATCACATTGACACACACAACCCCAATGGAAGCCCCCAAAGGTCAAACAGTGGTCCTAACCACTCTCAAAGTAGATTTGGAAGGTCAGGAGTCAATTTGGCACCTTCAGGAACTTTGTTCAATATTCATTCCACCCAGGGATGAATTCAAACTAGGATTCACCCTACCTAGGGGCGAATATCAGAATTCACTTTAGAGTGGGGCGAATTGCAGTTTTGATGGGAAAAAAGTCAAATCTTGGCAAATGGTAGCTCAGATCCGCCACCTAACGCTTCCTTCATCGCATGGGAGTGTGGGTGAGAATTTTTTAGCATTGGAGGTGGTTACAAGGGTAGTCATGAAGTCCCTAATCAGGGAGGAGTCTCCCTCCCCCTGGGGAGGCATGATTGCCAAGTGGCGCCTCTGCATGCCCAATGCAAGAGACCTCCAGGTCTATAAATTGGTGAGTTTCCTCACCTCAAAATATAGAGAAAATTAGCATTTTTGAGCAATGAAGTGCTACCATTTTACTTCCCCATACGCCCCTAGTGGATTTGTGCCTCTCACATCCTTGATCTCTTTTAGAGGGGAGGTCATCGGGTGACTATTGGAAGAACGGATCTTGAGCCCAAAACCTGACATTTGGCCACAATATCTCACCAAATTTTTTGACAATACCCCACAAGAGGTTTTGGACCCATCCCAAGTGGATTGGTGCCGAAATCATGCCTCAAATGGTAGGCGGCCTGCCCCATGGGCACCCCCTCCCACACTGCTAAAGTCCTAATCGCCCCCATTCGAAGCGATGGGAACTCTGTGGCAGATTTTATTTATTTCATTTTTTGCATTCAATTCTATGATGCTTAGATAGGTTTTCATTTAAATTTCCTCTTGTTTTGAATAATTTTGATCATGTTTCTATCTTTGCTCACTTCTACTAATCTACAGGTAGCATCATCAAATTCCTATTTATGGATGTCAAATTGGGAAAATATGACCATATGGGTCTTCCCAAAATACCCCCAATTAGCTAACCCCAAGTTTAAAGGTCTTTTGGAGCTTTCTAGGTAGGAAATTTGGGACAATACCTTTTCAACATTTTGTTGTAGGTGAATTCGTCCCTCCCCATAGCGAATTCAAATCTACGAGGAATTTCCTGATTTTTATTTTTTTAGGGCCCTTCTGGTGATCTCTTGATGCCCCTGTCAAATTTTTAGAGCATTTGGATTCATTTTAGTGATAGTTTAATTCATTTTTCTCATTCACTTATCATAGGCTTGGGGATTGCATGCTTTGTTTTATCCGTAGGTGCTACTGACTATTTCTTGTTCCTTTGAACATAGGTTCTAGACATCAGAGGAGCAGCAAGGAGTCAAGACTCATCAACGCAAGCGGTGGTGATGTTTGGTCTACCCATTTTACATGTGGGCACGCGAAAGAAGGAAGGGCATCCATGGATGTAACAAGAACGCATACTTAAACTCTCCTAGCCCCTAAAAGGGTAGGAGGTGAATTGTAACTGAGTTTTGAAACATATCAATAAAAATAGTTGTCTTATTTATTGGCTTTTGTTTAAGTTTTTGATTTGTTCATGCTTTCCCCCTTTTCAAGCACTTTCAATTCCTAGGATTTTGCGTCGAGTTTAGTTCGGGTTGCATCACATCTTTGCTTTCCTTTTTGCTTCTGTATCCTTGTTATTTCAGTGGTGATCACGGTGGGACCTTGTCCTCTGTTCTTTTTAGATCAGAAATCTGATCAAAATTTGCCTCTTTCTTGTAGGTATCATTTTTTTTTTTGAACGTGGGTTGCTCTTCGTTCCAGTCAGTGGCAAATGCAGAGCTAGAATTCATCTTACCCAGGGACGAATGGGAATGCACCCCACCCTATGAAAAATTTAGTTTTTTTATTCATATCATCCTAAGATGAATAGCTCTCTGTGTAGTTTTAGGGCAGAAACTCAGAACTAACAGATTTGGGCAGAGAAGAGGTAGAGATTCTGAACTTTTCCTGTCATTTCCTATTTTTAGTTTTCTGTTTTTAGGGTACTTGCTTGCTTAGGGAAAGTTTTCTTTTACTGCTTGCTTGTTCCATTTTTGCAAAATAAAAATAACCCCACACATAACATGGCAAATTAAACACCAAGGAGTTGGTCGTCAAACCCCAGCCCTTGATCAAGACCAACGGTGTATTTCATCACCACATTGGCTTGAATTTTTGCATCCATTGCCCCGATCGCTACTATTGCTAGACGTAAATCCTGATGAAAACTGACCGAGTGTACCTGGGGTAATTCCCAGCACATGAGGATAAGTCTTCTATGGTAGGTGTCATAAACAGGGTGATTCCCCTTCCGTACCGCCTATGTTCCATGTACCATCTGCTCTCATGTACCTATAGTTTCCCTCACGTAAGGGCGGGTATATAGAGAGGTTGGTATATCAGCTTGGAAATGGTATATCGAAGGGGCAACCAATTTTAGGAGTCATAAGAGCCATCATATTGCATTTAAATGTTATTTATGAAAACCTTAAAAAAAAAAAAAACACACTAAACCAGGTTTAGGACACACTTGTAATATTTAAATGAGATAATCATTGCTTTGTGTGTGTGTGCTATTTTCTATTTAGTGTAGCATAAAAATTGTAAAAAGAGATAAAAACCTACATAGCTTGTAGAAGAACACCACCATGGTGTACACCCGTAGCCAAGCCCAATCAATGGCAGAAGCTATGAAAAGTGTACAAGGGGGCACAAGTCGCCTCTGCTACAGCCCCAAGGACTTGGTCATTCCAACTTGGTGGCCTGACCCACAAGGGAGTCCACATCGTTCCATTTCAAAATGGGACTATAGAGGCACCCCTCTGAGGGGCATGCCCATTCGCCATAGCACCTTTCAAGAGGAGTCCTTACACGTGGTGCTCAATATAGACAAGAAAGCTCTCATAGAAGCTCGATATGAGTGGCCACCGTGTGATGAAGTGCTAGATCAGAATAGTGTCCATGAGGAGAGGCCACATGATTATGGCATCCCTCCTTTGCCCCCCATCACTGTTAGAACCAATAGACAAAACCCAGAGCGCAGGGCTCTTCAAGAATGGCGAGCCAAATCTACCCACCCCTTTCACACATACGAAATGGAACACAAGGAATACCATTACATTCCTCAAGATCAATGTATAGTGTGGGAGCCATGCGCTTCCACACCTGCTATATACCATGATCACCCATTGAGGCTAGAGCCTCAGGTAAATTCCACTAACCTCGATAAAGGGAAGCAACCCATTGAGATATCGGATCATCACAATTGAGGTAATTGCATAGGAGAGGCATCCAAGCCTCCTAGGCTCAATATGGTAGACCAAATCGACCTGGCAGTCGCAAGACATGCCACTCTCAAATCCTAGATCACGCAGCTTGAGCAAGACCAACAGCAGCTAGAGCATCTATATCACCTTAGCAAAGAGCACATTTGATGCCAAATAGATGAGTTGCTCCATAACCCAATGCCTGAGAGGGTTCCAACCCCTTGCACCCAAAGAGTGGAACCATATGAGAGGCATAATCCTTTGGTGTGAGATAGGTCTCCACGACCTTACCAAGTGCTACCTCCAAGACCTCCTAGACCTGAACGGGAGGCCACTCCCTGAAACAATGATGGGTACCCTTCGTGGGGACCCACCTAGGGTCATAGGTCTCATCCAGAGACTCCTAAAGAAGCTTACGAGGAGTATGAACAAGAATAAGAGTGGGCCAAAATGCCCTACCAAGGTGGAGGGGTTGCTATCCGACCACCCCCCCATAGGCCTCAAGTCTCCCACAACCCACAACGGGAGCAAACTGAAGAGGAAAATATTAAATCTTTAGATGCATATAAAATGTTGCTAGAGCATTTGGAGTCTGTGGAAACCAAAACTTTTGGGCCCCAAAATCCCACATTACACCAAATCTGTAGTCATCCTGTGCATCCGTCAGTGCCAGCACCCCCTTACCCTGAACACTTCAAGCTACCTCAGTTGGCAATCTTTATAGGTGAGGAGGATGCCCAAGAGCATGTGACAAGATTCTTGAGCTAATGCTTCGGCATCCAGGACAATGACGCTTTGTTATTAAGAACATTTATATCCACGTTCACAGGCCCTACCTCAGATTGGTTTACCTAATTGCCAAAGCACAACATTAACAACTTAGATCAGTTAGTGGATGCATTCCTCGAATGCTTCACCTTCAACACCAAGAAGAAGGCATCTCTAAGTGACTTAGCCAGCCTCAGGCAGTATGAGGAAGAAACCATGGCGACCTATGAGAATCGATGGAGGACTGCTTTCAAAGCTGCCCTACCTTCCCCCTATGTTCGACCTCACTCAAATGTTCTCAAAGAGCTATTTGAAATCGATCTCTGTGCTATTGCAGCTACAACAATATGCCACCTTAGAAGAATCCTTGGCGCAAGCCATGATCATTGAAGAGATCAAGATATAGGATGGCGAGATAGCCAAACCTAAGAAAAAAGAGTGGACTAAAAACACTAAAAATGGGACCATGCAACAGAAACCCGCTGTGGTCAATCAAGTTGCTATCAATGTCCCTAAGCCTGCACAAGCAACACATCCTCAAAAGGATAACTATCAGGCGGTGCCTCCTAATAACTATGACAAAGAAAATCAAAGGCAAGAACAGAGTCAACAACGTCGCCCTAGGTGACAATACACACCCTACACAGAGTCCAGGGAATCCCTATTTGATCGCTTATTAGCAGCAAATATGTTCAATCTGCCAGAGGCTCAAACCATAGACCCCAAAGCTCCCAAGCCTAAGGGGTACAGGGAGGAATTGTACTATAGGTTCCACAGGCGACAGGGACATGACCTAAATGCCTGCTGGAAGTTTAAGGGCTTGGTGCAAGACCTAATTGATAACAAGACACTAGTGGTGGATAATCCCGTGGTGCCAAGCAATTAGTATATGGAGGTATTTAAATACCCCTTGCCCACTCATGCTCCATATGCAAAAACCCTACAAGTAAATGAGGTCACACAAAATTGTCCCATACAGGGGTACGTAGGGATGATCAGTATAGTAACTTGAAACAGGAGGTACCCGTGTACAAATGCTCCTACGACAGCTGTAGGAGAGGTGCCAAGAACGTTGCAACCACAATAGAACCTTGCACAACCTCCTCCGCCTAAGCTAGTGTCCACATTTTGGACCAAGCTCACTTAGAGTTTGAGGACCACATCAGCTAGGCTCTCCATATACGAGCTTATACAGCAATAAACACCCCATCGAGAGGCTCTAATGGAGATATTGAAAGCCATTGAGTTGTAGCCCCACAAAACAAATTCTTTCAACGACTTCATGGGACATGTCAAACGATGCACTGAGCCAGTCATCACATTTCGAGAAGACAAAGTGAAATCAGTGGCTAATGACATGGTGGATCCACCCCTGCACATTATCGTGTGGGTCAATAGGATCTCGTATAAGAGGGTGTTGATAGACACTGGCTCGTATAGTAATATCATCACAACCATGGCCCTAAAACATTTGAAGTTGCCCGCATCTCACATCACAACTTCCACTTACACCCTGTGAGCATTCAATGATGCAATATGCTCGATAGTTGGCATAATTATCCTACCCATCCAGGTGGGGCAAAAGACTATACCTACATTGTGCCATATTTTGGAAGGTGAGATGGCCAAAAACATCTTGTTGTGGTGGCCATGGATCAGGGACATGAAGTGTGCCCCTTCGATAGCTCACTAGTGTTTAAATTATACATTTGAAGGGGAAGTGCATGTAGTCCCGGTGGACTTAGAACCCTTCAAGTATTGTAATGTAGTGTAGCTGATGCCGCAATCGACCCTGCCATCAATGCATTTGGATTTTCAATTGAATCCATCTAAGCAGGGTCCAATTCCATAGGCATCCCCGTTAGCAAGTTCTTCAAATCCCCAGTCGGGTCTATCTTCATTGTCTGGTCCTCCACCAACGACGCCACCTATGGGGGCTAAATAGAAGGACAAAGGGAAGAAACCCCTGGAAGAGGAAAAACCTCTGGAAGAGACGCTGCCATCAATATCAACTATCTCTACTAAGTAGATGCCTAGCTAGATGGAAGTTGAGGCTCCTAGTTCACCCAACATGGAGTGGACTCAGGGAGAACTTCCATTCCCTCCCACTCAACCGCCAACGATCATCATTGAAATGGCCAATACGGGTATGGGGGAGTATCTAGTGTAGAATATTATAGCAACACCTGCACTGGAGTCCATGCAGGACATGGGGAGACCTCGCCTCCCCATCGGTACTATTGTTCCCATAGGCTACCCACCGAACCAGACAATCTTTGTGTATGGGGGCCTTAATCATGGTACTGAACCATACTTGCAAGAGGACGAAGATGAAGAGACTTTTACTGAAAATGTCAACTATTTTTCTAACCCAAAATTTGCTCTGAGATACCTTGGCCAATGTAATTGTCATGGATATGGGTTAGGCAGATATGAGCAAGGGGTACGTGTTCTTTGCCAACCAAGATACCAAATGCCATATGACAAGTCAGGAGTAGGGTTCAACTACCCCCTGCCCTTGGACATCTTGGTGGAGAACATGCAAGGCCTAAGGATAGGCAACAAGGGGGGTTTGGCATCAGATCCATATGCCAACCCTAACACAACATATAGAGTGAGGGATTATCTCCCATTGATGACAATCAACCTTATTGACCCCCACAATCCCTTCCCTTTCCTCAAGAGAGGAGAAAGCTCGAGGGCTCATTTTCAATAAGGATCCAAACAATTTCAAGAAGGGTCCTTAGAGGACGAGTCAGAGTATGACCCCTTCGAATCAAATAACGACCACTCACAGGTGATCCCCATGGATGATTATCAAGAAAACCTCTTGAAAATGTTCCCTTTAGATGCTCCAATCGATAAAGCGCTGTCACAAGACAATTAGGCCCCACCATAGAGAGCGGAACAACCCCAATGGGGCCAGATCAATTTGCTCAAGCAAGATGAGCCCCTAATGCCGCAAGCAATTTTCAGAGCCAACGAAGGCCTTTGGATCTTTGATAGTGATTATGAAGATGAAATCGAGATGGCGTATCTTAATCACACGTGACAAATACAATGACCATACCCCTTGGAGATTAATGACATATTCGTACAATTAAACATAGTGCCAGGGCATGAATGGTACATAGACCCAGTGTGGTGGGACCAAGTGTTGGATCCGCCACTTTGGGCATACGAAGAATACCTTCCGCCCAGAGACCCTATAATGACATCAGTGTCGAGGGCAGACCCTATCTTCCTATCCACACAAAGGGTCGATCCATTTGTGCTAGTACCTCTAGAGCCAGATCTGGAGCATAGAGAACATCCAAAATGTTTGAGTCCTCACACATGTAGTAATGGAGACCAAAATCATTTTGTCAACATGATATCCATTGACTTAACCACCCCCATCCACAACCCGATAGATCTAGTATAGTCGTTGTATCTAGACATAGGTGCCATCGATTGGGATCACGTCAATTCACCTCCATCCCCATCTGTGTACTAGAATTTTTGTGAGATGCTTCATCTCACCCCAGGGCCAATTCAGGATATCTTTCATGCTGAAGAGGAACCCAAGGTTCCCAATGCAGATTTAAACTCAGCAAATGATATCCATTTGATCCCAACTCCACACCAGTTGGAGGATGGATCCCACGTCGGTCGAGGAGATGACTGACGTAGACATCGGCTCTGATCCAATGAATCCATAGATTATCAAGCTTGGGGTAAGCTTATCCCTTGAAGAGCAATCCGACTACATTGCCCTTCTCAAAGAGAAGAAGGAAGTTTTTGCATGGTCATACAAAGACATGTCGGGGCTAGATTCGTAGCTAGTCACGCATAACCAAACACTTGATCCAAAAATCAAGCCTGTTAAGCAAAAACTATGTAAGATGCACCCAACAATGGCCTTAATGGTCAAAGATGAACTACAAAAGCTGTTGGATGCACAGTTTGTCATCTGTGTGGATTATTCGCAATGGTTGTCCAACATGGTTCCCGTCAAGAAGCCCGATGGGAGGATTCACATATGCACCGATTTTCGAGATCTAAACAAAGTGATTCCTAAGGATGATTTCCCCTTGCTGAGTATCAATGCATTGGTAGATGCTACTGTGGGCCATGAAATATTTTCCCTTATGGATGGTTTCTCGGGATACAATCAGATTCGTATCAACCTTGAGGACCAACTAAAAATGGCGTTCACAACGCCTTGGGGAACATTTTGTTATAAGGTCATGCCTTTTGGCCTTAAAAATGCTGGTGCCACCTACCAACATGCCATGACGTACATCTTCCATGATTACATGCATAAAAATTTGGAATATTACATGGATGATTTGTTGGCCAAGTCTCTTTTGCGCCCAGATCATCTCGATGACTTAAGCAAGATCCTCAATCGCCTCATGGAACATAAAGTTAGACTGAATCCTAAGAAGTGCGTATTTGGCATCACATCTAGAAAATTCTTGGGTTTCATAGTCTCAAAGTGAGGCATCGAGGTGGACCCAAACAAAGTCAAGGCAATCCTTGAAATTATCCCCCTAACTACCATTAAGGAACTCAAAAGTCTGTAGGGAAAGGTCGCATCAATTAAGTGCTTCATAGCACAACTATCTAACAAGTGCTGACCCATGAACAAATTATTGCATAAGGGGGTAGCATTTCACTGGGATGATGAGTGCCAGTCAGCCTTTGATGACATTAAACAATACTTGGATTCGCCGCTAGCATTGGCACCACCTAAACCAGAAGTGTCATTCTATTTATACATCTCAGCTATTGAGGTGGCACTGGATGCCATGCTAGCCCAAAAAAATGAACTTCACAAAGAACAGACTACTTACTATCTTAGCCGCACCCTGGTCAGTTATGAACTTAACTATGCATACGTTGAGAAGCTTTGCTTGGAAATGGTGTTTGCTACCAAAAAGCTGTGCCATTACATGCTGAGCAACAAGACGTATGTTGTGTCTAAGGAGAATCCATTGTGGTACATGATGAGTCATACTTATCATAATAGTCGCACGGTGAAATGGATCATGTTGTTGATAGAATTTGACATAGAGTTTGTTGGAAAAAAATTCATAAAAGGTCAGGTCATAGTCGATCAACTAGCAGAGGCTTCTCTCAAAGACGATCAGCCTCTAGTCATAGAACTACCCGATGATGGGGTCTTCCATGTCTCAAAATCACCAGATTCTGATAAGCCTAAGTCACAGGCTGACATAACCCTATTTTTTGATGGTTCTAAATGTGAGCAAGGTGGTGGTGTGGAAATCATCTTCTTTACACCGCAGGGTGCTCCAATGCATCTATCATTTAAATTAAATTTCCCATGCACCAAAAACAATGCAGAGTATGAAGCCCTGCTCATAGGTATTCAAATAGCAATCACCACGAACATCAAACGATTGAACATATTTGGTGATTCGCTATTAATTTTCAACCAAGTCAAAGGGGTATTCCAATGTAAATGCCCAATTTTGTAGGCCTACAAAGCCCTTATGGACAAATTCTTGGCAAAGCTTGAATGGTATGACATCGAGGCACTCCCTCGGTCATCGAATCATTTTGCGGACACTATGGCCTCCTTGGGGTCACTAATCCCATAAGACATTTCTGGTGATATGACCACCATTCAAGTCAAAACACTATCGCAATCCGCGATGGAGTGGGCAAGCTCTGATTTGATGCCAAAAATCCACTTGATTCAGATTGAACTATCCTCGGATAAGTTCTCTCGAACCCATGATTGTTTGAATCATGCCAACTGGGGGTCCCTGTTCTCCCCTACTCTCCTTAATAGCAACACAACGCTATTCTTACAAGTTCTTTCCCCCTCAGTGTTTGCTAGGGACGAACTTCAAGAGGGATTGGCTGTTCATACCATCAAGGTTTTTGATCAGCAGGATTGGTATTCACCCATAAGGGACTACATCAAGTTAGGTAATCTCCTGCTTGGATTGACGCATGCTGCAAAATGAGCATTCAAGCAGAAAGCGGCTAAGTATGTCTTGCTAGGAGACATTTTGTACTGTTACAACTACGAAGGAATCCTCCTTCATTGCTTGGACCAGCAGAAGTCCACATGGGTAGTTGCCCAAGCGCATGATGGTATGTGCGGTGGCCACTTTAGTGGTATGGCCATCGCAAAGCGCATTATCCACATGGGATATTATTAGCCATCTTTAGAGAGAGATTGTTGTGCATATGTGAGGAAGTGCATGAAATGTCAACACCATCCTAATTTGACACACATACCTTCCCAGGCCTTATAGCCGATTCAATTGACTTGGCATTTTTCATAGTGGGGCTTAGATCTAATCGAAAAGATCTCCCTTGTGTCGTCAGGTTGTCACATGTTTATCATAATGGCCACAGAGTACTTCACCAAGTGGGTGGAAGCAATTCCGCTTACCTCTACGATTGGACCTCGCATTGTGGAGTTAATTTTACATAACATCATATCTCATTTTGGTATTCCATCCAAGATAATTTTAGATAATGGGATGTCATTCAAGAACAAAGACATGCGTGCTTTGACCACAAAGTACAAAATTCAGCATAGTTTTTCGACACCCTATTATCCGTAGGCAAATGGGCAAGCAAAGGCATCAAACAAAATTGTTAGGATCTCATCCTAACCCTTAATGTAATAACTTCCTTGATGTAATAATTCCTAGTGAACGTGGGTAGTACCCATGATTAATATTTTGTAATGTTCTAAGTTTTAGCTTAGGTAGTGCCTATGACAAATGGCACCCTTTTTTATGTAACACATGGTAGATAGGTGGCATTGTGCATGTAATTCGAGTGGCATTGTGCATGTAATTCGGGTGGCATTGTGCATGTAATTCAAAGTGGCACTATGCATGTAATTCGGGTGGCATTATGCATGTAATCCAGGTGGCATTTTGCATGTAAGCCAACCTTGGAAGGAAACTCCTTAAATACCCGAAAGGGCACCAATGTAACCATCTTTTGCAAAATTAATGAAGTATTGAAGGAGGTTGCCCCCTCGAAGAGGCCCGCGATTCAGTTCCTATTGTGAGATTGTTCTTTATGCAAATTTCTGTTATATTAATGTGATGTTTATGTGAGTTATTTCCAAGCAATTGTGTGAGAGTGTGTTATTTGAGTTTATTTTATAGCAGGATCTTAACAAGTGGTATCAGAGCGCTTTCCAGGGCCAAGTTCTGCTGCAACTGCAACGATTCTTGCCATCCAATCCGCCTGTTAGGTATAAATTCCGTGTGTTTTTTCCATTCTATTTTTCCTTATTAAAAAAAAAAATCCAAAAAAAATACAGTGTTTTTTTTTTTTTTTTCCAGACCAAAAACAAAAAAAATATATTATTAGTTGAGTAGGTAGAAACCCTGTACCGGGGGTTTTAAAATATCGCGAAGGATCTGTCGTTATTGGCTAATCTAGATAGCCCATAAAGCGTCTAGTGAAGTGAGGGGCGATCAGGCTCCAATACCCAGGCCTCAGACAGAACTCGCGCACGGACTTGAGCTCCCACGTATCTTCGGGTATATCGGGAGACCATCTAGGATTAAACAAACTTTTAGCCATTAGGAAGCTCTTCGGCCTTGTATTACTCATAGTCTACGGGACACAACCATCCCGGACGATTACCCTCCCGTATTGTCAGAGAGGCAGGTAGTGTGCTCAAGGGTATGTGTGGAATCCTCCTTGAGTAGTGGCCTAAAATATTGGTCCGAGCACTATTGTTCATCACTGTCGGTATATTAGAGGGCCTATGGGTGGTACATACTCCTATACTTAGCATTCCCTGGTTCTGTTAAAACTGCAACCTGTAAAAAACTCAAAAATAAAAATAAAAATAAGAATCCAAACACCCCCGTTCGTAAACCTGCATTTCAAAAGTGAGCATATGAGAAAGGAGTCCTCTACCAAGAAAATAACAGAAGGGACATGCATTCGGGATAAGCCATGAGGGTGACACTTAAGTTGAAAGTCTGGAGAGTAACAAGTAAATTTACGAGTGGCGATCATAGTCGAGTCGGAGAGGTCAAGCACAGATCGAGGCATAATTCACGGTCTTCGAGTCGAACGGAACCGTCATATCGCTCACCTGCAAAATACAGAGAATCTTGAGTGTGAAACACGGCCAGTTTTATATAGTGCTCCAGTACCCAACTTTTGCTCAGTAGCTCAGAATCAGAATCTGTAAACACCGTTAGACTCAGCAAAACAGGAGAAAAAAAAAAAAAAAAGTCTGGGGTGCCAAAAAGTAGTGTTGAGAGATATATCTCATTGTGACCACCTCCTCCTGCTGATCATTTTGATATATAGCACCCAAGCACTTTTTTGGGCACTTACTAAAAATAGTAAGTCAAAAAAATTCAATTCTATTTTTAGTAACTGGTCACAAAAGGTCAAAAAATGGCCCAGGGTACCCGTGGACACCAGAAAGAACTAGAACACTTGGAGTCCCTAACAAAAGCCATTGAGAACTTGAACTCGGATTTTCACTCCATAAGGGAAGAAGTCCAAGGTCTTCGCCTAGAGCATGAGGCCACTAGCAATCGCTTAGAAGAAGCATTGACTGAAGTGGACATCAAACTGAGAAGAGAACCACCCAAATCAGAATACCAAGTTGAGAGTTCTACAAGGAATCGTGACCATGATACACCCTTTAGAATGCCCAAGTTGGACTTTCCCAAATTCAGTGGGAAGGATGTTGATGGGTGGCTATGTCGGGTTGACCAATTCTTTCGACTTCATAATGTACCAATATTTCATCGAGTCCAGATGGCTTCCTTTAACTTGGAATCTGAGGCTCTACATTGGTTTCAATGGTTGCGTCTTACCTACCCAAATCTCTCTTGGGAGGATTTTGAATCCCAAATACTCACTCGATTTGGTCCTAGTGAGTTTGAGGACTTCACAGGAGCCTTATCCAAACTACAACAAAAAGGGTCAGTTCGAGAGTACCAAGCTCAATTTGAAAAATTGGCCAATCGAACAAGAGGATTGAGTGAAGGGTTCTTCCGGAGTTGTTATATCAGTGGGTTGAAGATGGAACTCCAAGCAGAAGTCAAAATGTTGAAACCACGAACTATGATGGAAGCTATCAGTTTGGCTCGTCTGGCCGAATCTAAACTCTCTGCCCAAAGACGCCCATCAAATTTTTCTCAAGATAGACCTTCATTTCCCCCGAGAGCCCAACACCCAGATGATAATAAACCTGCTGCACCCAAGCGCCTCACCACCGAAGAGATGGATGCACGTCATGCCCAAGGATTATGCTACAATTGTGATGAAAAGTTTTTCAAGGGGCATAAGTGTGCACACAAAAAATTGTTCTTGATAGATGTTGGAGAACCTGATACCGTTGACGAGAGTGATGAGGATGAGGACCCTCCAGAAACACCTCCTCCACAAGAAGAAGGGAAACAGGAACCTGAGACATCAATTACAATCCATGCCCTTGCAGGCATTACTACTCCTCAAACCATGAAGGTTACAGGATGTTTCAAGGGCCAACGTCTTTCCATCCTTTTGGATTCGGGAAGCACGCACAACTTCATTGACCCTAGAGTTGCTCAATGGGAAAATTGCTATATCCACAATTGTAATTCCTTTGAGGTCATGGTAGCCAATGGGGGAACCTTATCTTGTAAAGGAAAGTGTCACAATGTTAAAATCAAGATAGGGGACTATGAACTCAAGCAGGACATGTTTGCCCTCCATTTGGGTGGATGTGATATTGTTTTGGGATGCCAATGGTTGAGTACGTTGGGCACTATCAGTTGGAACTTATCTAAACTTTGGATGCAGTTCTTCCAGAACGGACAAACACACATCATCAAGGGCTCCCCGAAAGGAACACCTCAAATTATCAGTTCAAACGGCATGGAGAAATTGCTAAAGAAATCATCACGTGGGGTCATTGCACAACTATTCTCCATCTAGCCATCCACATCTCCAATGGGTGAAATCCCACAAGACATGCAACAAATTCTCCACAAACATGAGGCCATCTTTTCAGAACCCATCACACGACCACTGCATCGCTCTCACGACCATGCCATTCCATTATTGCTCGATAGTACACCTCCCAATATCGGACCACCGTATGAGCGACTCAAGCGCACCTTATTTTGGAAAGGTAGGAAACAGGACATTCACTCTTTTGTGGCGGATCGCGACACAGTGTCAAAGGATGAAAAGAGAAACAAGTGCACTCTTCGGGCACTCTTCCACCCTTGTCGATACCGGATCGGTGTGGACCGACATCTCTATGGATTTCATAGAAGGGCTACCTAAATCCGGAGACAAGTCTGTTATTTTTGTGATAGTGGACCGCCTTTCAAAGTATGCTCACTTTTGTGCCCTAACCCATCCTTACACAACATTCACTATTGCCCAAATTTTCCTTGACTCCATATTTCGCCTTCATGGCATGCCAACCTCCATTGTATCTGATCGTGATCCCAGCCTTACTAGCAATTTTTGGCAAGAGTTGTTTAAGTTGCAGGGGACTCGGCTCACAATGAGTTTAGCCTACCATCCACAAACGGATGGTCAAACAGAGGTTGTTAATAACTGCTTGGAAACCTACCTTCGCTGCTTGCCTCCGATCATCCTACTCAATGGGCAAAATGGCTTTCTTTGGCCGAATGGTGGTACAACACTTCCTATCATACCGCAACCAGAGGCAGAGTACGGGCACCCTCCACTCACGCCTCCCTCCTACATTTCGGGCAGCTCCAAGGTACAGGTTCCATCAACACTTCCCGAATTGGATGAAGAAGGCTCCATATTACTTGCACCAAAGCAGCTGCTGTATCGTCGAACTCACAACCGTACCATCACAGAGGTCCTGGTTCAGTGGCGTGGAATTCAACCTGAGGATGCTACATGGGATTCCCTCCATCAACTCTAGCAACAGTTTCCTCATTTTTAGCTTTGAGGACAAAGCTTCTTCAAGGAGAAGGGCATGTTAGGATCTCATCCTAACCCTTAATGTAATAACTTCCTTGATGTAATAATTCCTAGTGAACGTGGGTAGTACCCATGATTAATATTTTGTAATGTTCTAAGTTTTAGCTTAGGTAGTGCCTATGACAAATGGCACCCTTTTTTATGTAACACATGGTAGATAGGTGGCATTGTGCATGTAATTCGAGTGGCATTGTGCATGTAATTCGGGTGGCATTGTGCATGTAATTCAAAGTGGCACTATGCATGTAATTCGGGTGGCATTATGCATGTAATCCAGGTGGCATTTTGCATGTAAGCCAACCTTGGAAGGAAACTCCTTAAATACCCGAAAGGGCACCAATGTAACCATCTTTTGCAAAATTAATGAAGTATTGAAGGAGGTTGCCCCCTCGAAGAGGCCCGCGATTCAGTTCCTATTGTGAGATTGTTCTTTATGCAAATTTCTGTTATATTAATGTGATGTTTATGTGAGTTATTTCCAAGCAATTGTGTGAGAGTGTGTTATTTGAGTTTATTTTATAGCAGGATCTTAACACGACCTTCCCCCCCCCCCCCCCCTCCCTCTCAAGGAACCCCCCCCCCCCCCCCCCCCCCCCCCCCCTATTTCAACCTACCAAAATAAAAAAAAAAAAACAAAAAAAACAACAAAATGCTAGTTGCCATCCTCAAAAAGACAGTCGTAGATAGTCATAAGGATTGGCACATTCAAATCCCACTTGCCTTATGGGCTTATCACACTAGCATTCGGACGCCCACTAGCGCAACTCCATTTTCGCTTGTGTATGGCTTTGAGGCAGTCATGCCTCTCGAGTTGGAAATTCCTTCCCTACGCATATCAATGCAAGAGTTCATCGATGATGACACTGCATTGTAGGCCTGGTTATACCAACTTACGTTGCTTGACAAATGATGCATTAATGCTCTTGAGCATTTACGTATCTATCAAGAGAGACTTAAGAAAGCATACAACATGAAGGTTCACCTGAGAGATTTTCAGGTTGGTGACTTGGTCTTAAAAGAGAACCAGCAGAACTCTAGTTTGTCGTCCCATCTAAGAGACAAGTTCATGGAAAATTGATTAGGTCCCTATGTAATTGACAGTAAAATAGGTCTTGGAACATACCGTCTAGCCTCTATTGATGGAATCAAGGAACTAGAACCCTTGAACATCAGTTATTTGTGGCTATTCCATATCTTAAAGAGCCATAGCCTAAACAAAATTCTCCAAGGATTCCCACAATCACTTGGTCAAACCCAAAAAGCTCCAAGGATTCCCATAATCGCTTGGTCAATCCCAAAATGCCCCAAGGATTCTCACAATCGCTTGGTCAATCCCAAAATTCTCCAAGGATTCCCATAATCGCTTGGTCAAACCCAAAAGCTCCAAGGATTCCCACAATCGCTTGGTCAATCCCAAAATGCTCCAAGGATTCCCATAATCGCTTGGTCAATCTTAAAATGCCCCAAGGATTCTCATAGTCACTTGGTCATCCCTAAAATGCCCCAAAGGTACCAATTACCCCTTTGGTTAAACCAAAAAGCTCCAAGGATTCCCACAATCGCTTGGTCAAAAATAATAAAATTCAAAAACAATAAAATCATCAAGCACAACCAAAATTCGCATCTCATTTCCATGCATGCTCAAAATCATCACAACAATAAAGAGCTCTTTCGCATCTCATCTTCATATTCACAAAAATCAATCCCTCAAAAATACAAAAATAATAGTTGCATTAGGCATCACATCCAAACATTGCATATTTGTGGTCATACAGGTCAAAGGCACCATAGACGGTAATTACTCTGCCAATCCATCTTGTTCCACATTTCTCCATTCTATAAGCAGTCCATCAAAAATAAATGCCATTCACTTCCTTTTACCATACCAGAGTCAGTGTTCTTCTAGTGTATCAAGAATTTTCATCCTTTAGTCATCATTTGCTTTCTAGCCACATACTGTACCAAGTCAGATAGATTTTACAAAGGTAGAGTTCTACTTGGATCACACCTTGTTACGTAGCGTCCCAACACAAATTAAAACACATAAAAATTCCCAAGTTGTGTGAATGAAAGATGAAACCTGCAAAGCAATCTAGGTCACCATAAGTGAAATGGTTATCTTGCTCATCCCCCTATGTGAATGACCCCAAGAATGCTGAGAGTTGGCAAAAGGAAAAGCATCCTCCCTACCCAATTCCCCAAGAATCCCAAGTCCTTAAAAAGTTGCAAACATCAAAATTTTGCAAAAAGTCAAAACTCTAAAAATTTGACATCACCACTAAAGTGCATACATCAAAAGGCACATACAATGACGTCACAATAGTACTTCACATTCACCTAAAATATGTGTCAGTTAGGGTAGTTATTAGGGTAGTTAATAGTGATTAGATAAGTAATAATGCAATGTTACAAAAGGTTTAAAGTTTAAATTATTATATGTGTAATTGTTTATTATTTTTTATTAATAAATTCAATTTTCTTTTTTACAAGATTATGGTGGAATAAATATTCTCTTTTTTAACAAGATTTCTAACCCTAAACTGTCATAAGAAAAATTCTTACACTAGCCAAATCCAAAAAAAAATGATAAACTATTTCAATTTAATTTCTTAAACAATCAAAAGTTCTCTTGATTTTATTTTTATAATAAAAAGATCAAGATTCCCTTAATTCCTCTTTAAACTAAAATTTATAATAAAACTGTTTTTAAGTTTGATATGAAAAAAAAATTACTTCTAAATTTAATATGAAATCATGCTTACATCATCTAATAAAATAGTTTTACTAAATTCCTTATAAAAAAATAATACATCGCATTCAAAAACATTAAGATGGGCCGAGAATTATAGGCCGATTACAACCCATGTCAGTTATATAATAAAATATGCAATGCTAACTTTGTAGATTGACATATGTGAGCATACTAAACTCTTGTTTAAGTATATACATTTTTCATATTGGGAATATCTACATCTCTGGTCGACAAGTCATATCAACTAACCTTATTATTTGACTTACAATGTTATTCAAATACATCCATTTATAATATAATAACTATAATATGCTACTATCTTTGAACAATTACATTTGTTTAACCCTTTATATTAGGGTAAAGTGGTAGATACATTTGTTTAATCTTTTATATTATTATTATTTATTTTAACGAATAGAAATTATGTTTTATTTAAAAAAAATTATTAAAAATATAGTAAGTTTATAGTAGTTTGAGTGTTTGTAGTTATTGGTTATTTTAGTTTGATTTGGATTAGGTTTGTTGGTTTCATCTTTACCTAAGGAGCTAAGGTTTAATATTTTCAAAAATTCATGTTTTATCCTAAAAAATTTAACCATAAGGGATAGGTTGATTGGGATGGGGTACCCCGATTTGATTCCTAGATGATCAGGGTCTTGTTGACTTCATTGTTACCTAAGCAGCTAAAGTTTACAAAAGTTTTCTATAACAAATATATATATTAAATAAAAAAATCATATAAAATATATAATAATTTTTTAATATAAATATTTTATTCCATGATTGGAATTCCGTTTCATGTTATTACCTATCTATCTATCTATTCATCTAGATTTTATTGAGATTTGAAAATAAAATTATATATATATATATATATATATATATATATATATATATATATATATTTTTTTTTAAATTTAACATTTAATAAATTTTATTTAATAAAATATAAAAACAAAAAATATAAATTTTTTAAAATAAATTGTTATTTTTTAGTTTTATAAATAAACAAGTTATGTTGCAAAGTTGAACATGAATATAGGATTTAAATAAGATAAAAAGTCTTTAACCTTAATTAAAGGTAGAAGGACTACACATATGTCTGAACAAGAGGTTTGAAGAACCTAGTATTTACACATGGAAGAAGAAACCATTTTATTGACTTGTTTTATGAACAATGAGTACACGGTTGCACGGTCTTATATCTAAAATTGATTGAAAAGAATACTTACTAGCTTGACATAAAAAAATTAGTTTTAAGTGGCCTATGCCCAGAAGTGATAGTTTTGTAGACTTTGCATTTGCATCCCTCTAGATTCATTATGCATGGAAGGGGTACATTTTTTGTGTTATCCACCTATAGAATATACATACCCTATCCTTCTTCTAATTTTTACCATCAAATCGATTTTAATTATATTTACCAAACTTTACCTATATATAATATATTATACAAGATATGCACAAAATATGAAGGGTAAAGTGTAAAGTAGTTTGTAAATTCTAAATACTATAGGTCATATGAGACAACCCTCATAAAGGATGTTGTTTACCTAACATAGGGCTACACAACCATTCACAAATTACCAAAGTATTAGTAGAAACCAAGGACAAAAGGGTTTGTGAAAATGATTAACTAAAAAGCTCATCAAAAATTTGAGAGCCCATTAAAATATAAATAATATATATTCTTTGAAAAGATAGATAGATAGAAAGGTTGCCTACTCATTGGCCCACATCCCCTTCGCTATTTTAATAAGAGTGGTCTAAGACCCTAAGTAGAAGATCCCTTCTTCCCTTTTTCTTGATAATTGGAAGATGATACACTTGTTTTATTGGACTTATCAAAGAAAAGTTGTATTTTATGGTAAATAAAACCTTATAATGTTCATGTAAGACAAGTTATCTCTTTTGTATACAAATGAGAAAATTGATTATTAAGTGTAAATGCATTTTTTACTAAGACTTATTATTTTTGTCATGCAAGTGTATTTTATCGATGGTGTGTGCACAAATTCTACTTGTTGTCCATGTCTTTGGTCAACATCTAATGACCTCTTTCTAGTGATACTCTCCCTTATGTTCTTGATCGAGGGATGATTTTGTCAAACACTCCAAAAAAAATATAATTAGACATGTTTCAATGTAATAAAATCATATGTATATCAAGAATAATTGGCAACCCATAACTTGTAGCATTAAATCTAAATTCCATGTAATCCACATAGATAGAATTTAAATTTCTATTTAAATTTTATCAAATATTTAAGTTGTGATACAAGACCAGATCATAAATCCATTCTACTCAGAGTTGATTTACTCAATTATGCTCATCCAAAGAAATTTTTATTCTAATCTATTTGGCTTCAAGGCCTTGATTTATTCTAGATGGTTATGGTGGGATTAAGCAAGGATTGAAGGATTATATATGTATAATTCTATTCAAAAAATAAAATATAAAAAGGGATAAACACAGATTTGGACAACTAATATTTTAGTAATATATTTAAAGTAAAAGAGAAAATCAAAATAATTATGTGCAAACCAAAATAATACAACTTATCATAGTATATTTAAAAAAGAAGAGTCATATCAGACTCAAAAATCTAGGGAGAGATTGCTTAAGGGGATAAAATTACCAAATTTTCATTCTAAAGCCAAAATAAATTTGTATATTCATTGAATAAAAAATATTTCAACTCCCAATGGAATAAATATTAAGGAAGAAGAAGATGGAAACGTGATTTTGTAAAGTGCATACGATACAGTTTTGAAAGACATCTTCATTCACAAGAGTTGTCTCCCCTTCCGTATTGTTTATGTTTCCTTTATCTTTTGTTTTGATTTTTGACTGTTCCTTCATCAATCTCGACAGAGTTCTCGTATTTATTTATTTTTATATTGCGCTACGGTACGTGTTACTCGTTCACTTTGAAAGTTTCAGTATTTTATATTTTACGGTCTGTACTATATTTATTATAAATTAAATTGAAAGCATAAGGCGGTGGCGACGTGTTTCGTAAAAGGTTGGTTTTGAAAGTTTTCCGTGAGCATTCCCCATTTCAATGTCCAAATATAAATTATATGTTGTAAATGTATGTATTGTGAAGTAAACAATGACTTAAGTTCTTAAATATATCTATGTTTACTGTCTATCGTCCAAGCCTCTACTTTCAAAATAATTGAGTTTTAGAAAAAAAAATAAAAAATGCTTTCACAAATTTATATTTTATTCATGGATTAAGAAAAAAATAAGTAAATTAAATGGTTTGAATCTCTCATATGGAGGGTGTGTCACAAGTATCACATTAGTGTGGTTGTCTACATTAAAAAGTTTACTAGATTAATTATTGATTCCTCTAATATCATAGAAAAATAGTTTAATTTTTAATTTAATTATTTTAACTAAGTAATGATTGCATATTTTTATTTGATTAACTAATATTTTATAACGTTTTAAGATCGTCATTTTTACCTAGGTGTTGTAGGTGAGTTGGAGAGGAGAAGGTAATCCTCCAAGGGAGGTCCCAGGTTCGAATCTCCACCCTACCAAAAAGTTGAATTGGTACCCAAAATCCAATTGATAATGTTAGTGCGGGTAGGGCCAGGCGTGACTCCCAGGTGACTTTGATGGTGTAAAACCCTTAGTCGTGGTCTCTGAGACCAAGGCGGCCCCACAAGGGCTTTATCGTTTTAAAAAAAAAAAATCATCATTTTTAATTTAAAACATCTTTTTCATATCTATATTTAAATTATATAGTTTATAAATTGGAGGGTTTTGTTTTTTAAAGGAAACAATTATAGAAAAAACTAGGATACTATATTTAAAAGTTAGAAAAAGAAACATGACACATTAAGTGTTGCATTTCAAGTTGTTAAAACCATGATGGAATGTATTGTGGGGAAAAATAGTTACCTCTAGTTTTTTCTTTAAACAAGTGATTGTGCGAGGGTTTCATCTATGTTGAGTGCAAGCAGTTCTAAAGGTTGTTTTTTTGGGGCTTTCGAACCGTAGCGACCAATATTTTTGTGGTTTTTGCTCAAAATTTTAGTGGGATATGTTGCAAGGGACCCAAAATGGGTTAAAAATATGTATTTTAGCAAATATTCATGTTGTAAACTTGATTTACAACGACTTCCAATTTATTGCACAAAACAAAAGTGAAAATCATACCTTTTCTTGGCATCCAAGGCATTGAATAAAGAATAAATCCAATGCTAATGAGCACCTCCAAAATAAATCCAATGAGGAAACCCCTTTCAAGGACAAGGATTTCAAAGACTTGGCCCCAAAATGATTTTTCAAAAAAATTGTAAACTAATAAAAAAATTGTTCAAATAACAAGCGAATCCAATGCTAATGAGCACCTCCAAAATAAATCCAATGAGGAAACCCCTTTCAAGGACAAGGATTTCAAAGACTTGGCCCCAAAATGATTTTTAGGGATGCCTTCCATGGTGGACAACCTCAACCTAATGCTAACATTAATCTTAAGGTTTCCCGTAAATATTTGAGAATGCGTAAGATTTATTCTAGGAAAACTGAGTCGAGATGTATTAAGGCAGATGATGGAACTTCAATTGTTAAGCTTGATATGGGCATCATTCATACTGTCATAGAATAACTGGAAAAAAGAGGACTGATTTGTTATTTTTTTGGTTTTCGTTTGAGTCTATTTGCTTTCAAAGTTTGAGCTACAAAAAAAAAAAAAAAAAAAAAACAAAAGGTGAGTTACAAATCTCTATCTATCCAAATGGTTATTTTCTTGTTTTATTTGCTAATAATGAAGATAGAGAGAAAATATTTCAAGAGGGTCCTTGGTTCTTTGGAAGGATAGGACTTTTCATGAAGCCTTGGAATACTAAATTTAAAAGTGAATAAGATATGCCTTCTATAGGTCTTGTGTGGGTTATAGACTCTTTGGCATCCTAGTTAAATTCTTGAATTTGGTTAGTTTTTCTTCAATTGGAAACTCTTTGGGATATTTTATGATGATTTTTGATTGTACTAAAAAAATTAAATGTACTATTTATGCTCGAATTTGTGCTTTAATGGATTTTGACAAACCCTTACCTGAAAATATCTCATTGCAATTTGGGGAGGACACTTGGGAGCAAGTGGTGGACTATGAGAACATTCCTTTTTGTTGGTAAATTTACCATGAGTATGGTCATTTGGCTAGTGTCTATCCAAATAAAATTCCAGATCAAAAGAAAGAGGATACAAACTTAGCAGGTTTCCAAATGCCTAAGAATAATAACACTAAAAAAAAAAACTAGTTATGAAGGTCAATCAAAGTTATCAGCTAATATATTTGAAATTATTTCCACAAATGATGTCCCAAGTGAAGAAGAAGAAGAAATAATAGAGACATAAATCTTAGAAATGTAATTTAAATATGTAGGGAAGGAATCAAAGATAAACTAGCAAATTAAAGGTTTTCAATAGGAAAAAAGGAGAAAATATACACAAGAAAAATAATATTTTAAATGTTGAGACTTCAAATAATATTGGTCCCAAGACATACTCTACTAAAACTTCTAGTAACACATTTTATTTGTACATGCATTCTTCAAGGTTAGAAGTCATCCTAGATTCAATTGGGGTAAGTCAATAAATAGGGAAAAAAAACTAAATATGGATTCCAACAAAAAGGTAGATTGCAAGACCAATCAACATCGTATGGTAAAAGAAGGTGAAAAACTTGTAGAGGAAGGTAATATTAATTCCCTTACCAATTTTGTAGCCTTGGTATTAATGAATATCATTACTTGGAATATCAAAGGACTTAAATGGAGTCTTTCAAAACAAAATGAAACTAGAAGAATTATTCAAACAAACCATCCACATATTGTTTTCCTTTAGGAAATAAATATGTCAATAGAGAAAAGGGATTTAATTGCTAGTAAAATATGGTCGGATGGAAAAGTTGTTTCCCTCAATTCCCAAGGGACTTTTGGTGGTATTGCCTGCCTTTGAAACCCAAAAGAGGTAGTTATTCACCATATGGTTGGCATCTAGAGTCTTTTGGCTATAGCTATTCAAAGTAGAAATTCTAACCAAATTATGCTTTGCATAACTGTTTATGCCCTGACTACTTTGGAGGAAAAGCGAAGACAATCGAAGGATATAACTTATATTATCTCTCATTTTCTTGAATTTTAGGTCTTGATTGAAGGATATTTCAATATCATCCTATCTCTAGATGATAAAATGAGGGTAAATAAATATTTTGATAAAAGCACTGACCTCATGAGTGAATATATTGCAAACATTCATCTTATGGGCATCAAAACAGATAATGGCCTTACGACATGATCTAATAGAAGGAAATTCTTAGCTTATATCATGGAGAGATTGGATAGATAGTTGTTCTCTGACAAGTTCTTAATGCATGGTCACATTCCTAAGGTGAAGAATCTTAACAACATTGGTTTGGATCACTGGTCAGTCATGGTGGAAATTTGGAAAACCAATGTGAGTTTTTTGTCTTTTCAATTTTAGTTAATGTGGCTTAGAGATAGTTCCTATAGACCTTGAGTGCAACAATGGTGGAAGTAAGGTAAAACAAGGTATGAGACTAAGATATTTTATTTTACCAAAGGTTGCAATACATTAATTCCAAAATCAATATTTGGAACTAGAAAGAGATTGGAGATGTCTAGCAAAAAAACATGAAGTTATTGCTCAGATTAAATTTTGAATAAGAAAATCCATTTAATGGACCTCATAGAGAATATACAATAAAAACACAAAAAATTTCAACAAATTGAAGAACATGTGCTTATACTAAGAGGGGGGTGAATAGTATACAATAAAAAAATTTCCCTCTCAATACAAATAGTAGCATCAACATTAATAAAATAGTAAACATCAGACAAAGCATCACACACATGAGAGACATTATTTTTAACGTGGACCCAATGTGGGCTACCTCCATAGAAAAATATATCTTCTAAATATTTCTCAAATAATCTATTGGAAATCCTTCCCAATTAAAATGTTTATGGACCTCTGTATAAAAGAGATGATGGTCCCCCAAATCTAGTTGTGGATCTCTATCCACAGGAGAAATCCTCTTCTGCTCTGGTTGGTGATCTTCTAGAAGCCAATGCCTCCACTACACTGACTGTGGATCTATCTCCACTTGAAGTCTCTTGTCCTAACTCAAAAGACCTATCCCCAATGTCTTGGATGATGGATCCCTATCCATTGTAGTCTTTGTCCTCTCTGCTCTGTCACCTCCAAGGCTTTGTCTCAATGTTGTACTAAACATAGTCCAGTCAGTCTAGCATAGCTCTGATCAATCTCTTGCACTAAACATAGTACATTTGGTCTAGCATAAATTTGCTCAATAGGTTCACTTTGAACTTGTTTAAATCTGCTCAACAGGTCCACACAGAACCTGTCCAAATTTTCTCAATAAGTCCACACATAACCTATCCAAATATGCTCAAAAACATCACACATAACTTGTCCAAATTTTTTCAAAAATTCCACATAGAACCTACCCAAATATGCTCAACAAGCTCACACAAAACATGTCCAAATATGCTCAACAGGTCCACACAGAACCTGATCAAATCTATTCAAAAATCTCACACAGAACGTGGTCAAATCTACTCAACACTTTCTCAACTCAATCTCATAGAATCATAAAGAGAATTTTTAGAGACTCAATATGTTATATACTCAATGTTCAATCACAACTCAAATCAGAATATATAATAGTTTGTTTCATGGAACTTGAACAACCACTTGACTAGGATCAACCAACTTTACTCAACCAATCACCTCAAGGAACAACCCTTTCTCACAAACCCTAGTCCAATAATATATCAACCAACTCAAAATGTTTCCAACAATTCTCAACAACAAATATCACATAACAATGATACTCATGTTATTTTCTAATTCAAGTTCAAGTTCTTTGCATAACCAATTGGCTTCAACAACAATGCTAATAAAACAAGGCTTAATCACAACTCTCAATTCAGAAAACCTTGAAGCATTAACTCAACAAATTTCAAAAAGGAAACCCTAATCAATTCATTTTCACTCCAAACTTAATTTTTAATCAAGCCAATCAACCAAATCAATAGAGAATAATTTTTCCCATACCTTTTTGTTGCCAAGAAGTTGTCCACAAAATCTGCCACACTTCACAAAAACTCTTTTCCAAACTCACATAAGGTTTAGAGGACTTCAATTAAAATCACAATGCAAAATACAACTTTAAATACACCTTTTTACTCCAACTTAATTTTCACATCCACCAAAGTACTTTTAGAGGAAAACCCTTATCAAAAATAATAATCAACAAGTCTCAAAATAAATCTCAATTAACACTTTACCATAACTCCTTCTACCTCCTAAAATATAACTCTCAAAATAATACTTTCCAAATAATAAATCTCAAATAATTATCAATACTTCACATTTAGATATAATCACAACAACCTCTAATTAACAAAGTTTACTAAAACATTAATAAACCTTATAACATCCTTATCACTCCAAACTTAGGGTATAACCATAAAATTAATTAACACAAAAAAATGTACTTGCCTCAAGGGGATTTGACCCTGTGTCTTGCCCTTACCGTGATCACCATAGCCATGGCTAAGGTTGCCACACAAGATACACGATCTTTCACAAAGGGGAAAGCACCACGTGCTTCCTCTTTACATTTTCCTTGCCCACATTTAAAAATGTATGCCATGGTGCTTCCACGAAAACTCCACAAAAAACTTCTTCGCAAGAATTGAACGCACGACCTTCATGCTACCAATGCCTTCATGCTTTCCAAGCTGCCACTAGGCCACACTGCCTAATGCGAATTGGGGGTGGTCTCTCTTCACGTTATTTTGTACTCTCTTTTTCAAATTTTTTAACCATGACCTCGTTTTTTGCATGTGCCAATCAATAATAAATCGAGCAAGGATGGATAATAAATAACTTTGGGCATGTATTTATATTGCCCTTCCTCATTTGTCTAGACATCGATGCTTTTATTGAAATGCATTACTTCAATGCTTTAAGGCTTTGAAAGCCTTAGTAAACCCAACCTTGGGTTTTAATAAAAATTACTTTTGGAATTTATAAAACCCCTTGCCTTATAAAATATTACAATAAATATTATAATTATTTTATTTGGTTTTTCACCACGGAAATTTTAATATTATAATACCCACCATTATAATATTAATCCTTCGATAAAGTACCTTTAATATTTATTTATAAAATTTAAATTAATTCTGAATTTAAACAATTTATAAAATAAATATTAGAACTCCTTTTTAACTTATGTATTTTGCACTATTTACCTCGATATTTTGCCTTCTTTATGGATATCAAATAACCATATTTATCGCCTTTATTTCCTAATGAAATTACTGATGACTTCATCTGGTGACATCAATGAAAACTTTGACTTAGGGACTCAAAATTTCCAACAATCTCCCCCTTTGTCATTGATGGCAACCCAGATCCTTTTTACTAAAACCTGACCTTTATTTTTCTTCTTCTCCCCCTAGGACCTTGCTCCCCCTAGGACAATGCTCTCTCAAATATCAAATCTCTCCCCATATCCAATATTCCTTCATTACACAAATAACATAAATCTCTCCGCCTTTGACATCAATGTCAAATGGTCACCTCTAGAACTCGGGGCTAATAATGAGCCTCTTAGCTTAGCCCCTCCCCCACCTCCACATGAGGTGGTTAATTCTGGGGTGGGATTCTCACTCCCAATTTTTCTTGAAGATACTCAAAATTTTCCTTTGAGAGTGGCTTAGTGAAAATATCTGCTATATGTTCCTTTGTAGTGACATACTCCAATATGACCTATTAATTTATCACCTGTTCTCTTAGAATATGATACTTAATCGAAATGTGCTTGATCCTAGAGTGCATTACCAAATTTTTTGAGATACTTATGGCACTTGTATTATCACATAGTATATGAATGGGCTAATCATGCTTTATCTCAAAGTCTTCTAAAGTTCTCTTCATCCATAACACCTGTGTACAACTGGCTACCACTGCAATATATTTTGCCTCTGTTGTAGATAGAGATACTGAAACCTGCTTCTTACTTAACTAAGAGACTAGACTTTCTCGAAGAAAGAAAGCTCCTCCACTTGTACTTTTTCTATCATCAATTTTTCCAGCCCAATCTGCATCTATATATGTTAGTGTGAAACTATCACTTTTGGGATACCAAATCCCAAAATACATAATCCCTTTTAGATACCTAAAAATTATTTTTTACTACTGCCACATGTGTTTCCTTAGGTGCTTCTTGAAACCTTACCACTAATCCCACTGACTATACTATGTATGGTCTTGTAGCTATGACATATAATAAGCTGCCAATCAAGGATTTATATAACATCTTATTTGCCTCTAGAGATTCATCATCCTTACTCAACTTGCACCCTATGACCATAGGAGTACTTACTGGTTTGCAATATTCTAACCTAAAATTCTTCAACATCTCCTTGATGTACTTGGCTTGAGAGAGAAACACTCCCTTTCCTATTTGTGAAGACATCTCAAATTCACTTTGCATATTCTTAGAAAATTCTTTGAATAGACATCTCAAATTCACTTTGCATATTCTTAGCAAATTCTTTGCATAGACATCTCAAATTCACTTTGCATATTCTTAGCAAATTCTTTGCACATCTTGTCATTGTTTCCTCCAAAAATTATGTCATCAATATAAAAAACTACTATTAGAAGATAATTTCGTTCATTTCTTAAATAAAAATTACTATCTGCTATTCCTTTCCTGAATTCCTGTTCCTGTAGATATTTATCCAATCTTGAGTACCATGATCTAGGAACTTGCTTTAATTCATACAATGCTTTTTTCAATATACATACCTGATCTGTTGTATCTACTAGTATGAATCCCTGTAGCTATTCAATTTAGACCTCTTATTCTATAACCCCGTTTAGAAATGTTGACTTGACATCCATATGATATACCTCGAAGTTATTGAAACTTGCAAAAGCTAAAAATATCCTTATAACTTCAAGTCATGCAATTGGAGAAAAGGTTTCATCAAAATCAATTCCTTCTACTTGTACATAACCTTTGTATACTAACCTTGCTTTATTTCTTACCACTTGTCCATATTCATTCAACTTATTTTTGAATACCCATTTTGTGCCAATCACATTTTTGTCTTTTTGTCATGGAAAAAGTTCCCAAGTTTTTCTCTTCTCTATCTGATCTAATTCCTCATTCATTGCTTTAAACCAAAATTCATCTTCACTAGCCAGAGTGAAGTCTTTTGGGTTAATATTAGATAGCAAAGAAAAATTTGCTTTTTGGGATGGTTTTATTATTCTTCTCCTTATTTGTATTTCATATGGATTCATGATGATCTAATATTTTGGATGGTGTTTTTGTACATACCTGGAAGGAGTCTTAGGAAGAAGCATTTATGTTTCTTCTTCATCTTTGTCTGATTCCTCACAAAATTCTTCTTGACAACATCCATCTTCCTGCTACACAATTTGTTGAACTAGTTCTTTGGAATCTATCTTCTCATAAATTGTTACATTAATACTTTCCACCATAGTGCGTGTTATTTTGTTGAAACATCTGTAAGCCTTGCTCTTAGTAGAATAACCAAGAAAAATTCCATCATCACATCTTGTATCAAACTTGCCCAAGTTTTGATCTTCCCATCTTATGTAACATTTGCTTCCAAAGATTCTAAAATGTTTTACAGTAGTAGGTCTTCTTTTCCAAAGCTCATATGGAGTCTTGTGATGATTTACCCGTAATTGAGCCCTGTTAATTATATATACAGTTGTAGATACTTCTTATTTCCATAAACCATATGATAAATTAGATTCATTTAACATAGCTCTAGCCATATTTTCAATAGTCCTGTTCTTCCTCTCAACTACTTCATTTTGTTGGGGGGTTCTTGCTACTGAGTACTCTCTCTTGATTCCATGTTGTTCACAAAATTCTACAAATTTTTTTTAAGTAAATTCCCCTCCTCTATCGGATCGTAGACACTTAATCCTTTTTCCTGTTTCATTTTCAACCAATTCCTTGAATGATTTAAATTTTTAAAAGGCCTCTGATTTCTCTTTTAGAAAGGTTACCCAAATCATTCTAGAATAATCATCTATAAACAACATAAAGTAACTCTCACCCTGAATACTTTGTTTTCTAGTAGGACCACACAAATCAGTATGTATTAGACTCAATGGCTTAGATGATACATAGCCTTTTGGTTTAAAGGTTGTACTAGTTTGCTTCCCACGTTGACAGGGTACACAAATTGTGTTTTGAAGTCTTCTTATTTTGGGTAAATCTCTAACTGCCTATTTATTGCTTATACTGACTATGTTTTCAAAATTCAAATGACCCAATCTTCTATGCCACAACCAAATCTCATTTTCTTGTGATAGAAAGCACTTTTCCCCTTTGATCTCATTGAGCATATATAAGTTATTTGGGGTCCTTCTTGCATTTGCAATAATTCTTCCAATTTCTATTTTTCTTATCTCAGATCTATATGGATAGAATGTGACCACGTATCCTTGATCACAAAGTTGAATTATACTCATTAGATTGTGTTTTAACCCTTTGACATACAAAACATTTTCTATTTTTGTTTTTCCATTTTCTAGACTTAGAGTTCCTCTCCCAATATTCCTTGCTGATCCATTATCACCAAAACTTACTGATCCTCTATTTGTTTCCTTTAGTACAATGAACTTATCTTTGTCTCATGTCATGTGACTAGAGCAACCACTATCAAGATACCATTGTTCTTATTTATCTTGAGCATGAAGGGTTGTTTGTACTAACATAGATTTGGCCCTAACATTTTTTCTTTCATCCTTCCTAGTTGTTGAAATTGTTTTTCTAGACTCAGGAGATATCATTTTACAACATCTAGCCTTGTGCCAAAAATTATTACATTTTTAACATATAACTTCATCATCCATGAGAGGTGTAAATGAATTGAAATTTCTATTTTATCTTGCATTATGAATACAATGTGCAACTCTATGACCATATTTATTGTAAGAAAAATAATGACCATGGAAGAAATTATGTAACCTATTTGGAAGTCTTGGATTTTGTGAAGAAGTCATCTTATTCTTGTGGTTAAATCTTATCCAAGGTTCTTATTTGCTTTATTCCTTTCTAATGTCCTTTGCTTGATTTTATTTGTTTGAATTTTCTACCTTTTGGAAACTTGATTCGTCTTTCTACTTCTCATATTATGTATCTTGTAGTATATTGGTCCTTTCCAGTTTATTCCTTAGGAGAACAATTTCTGCTTCCAATTTTTAATATTAAGTTTCCCTAGATTTCAATAGATCTATTATATCTTGCTTAATATTATTTCCTTCTTCCACATTAATCTTGAGTTATGTGATATTCTATATAAGTTCCACTCTTGCTTATTCATCTTCCTAAATTTGTTATTTCAAACTTGAATTTTTCTCTCTAAGTCTTTCCAATTTTTTGAGAGAAGCAAATAACTATTATGTTATATCAAACATAGGCCCTTCTTCACTTTTTGAAGTCATGTGTGCTACCAAAGTATCCTCTTCCAAGTTGTTATACTCTTCACAAAGATACCCACTCTGATACCAATTGAAGAACATGTTACTAAGATGGGGGGTTAATAATATATAATAAAAAAAGAATCTCTCAATCCAAATAGTAGCATAAGTATTAATAAAATAGTAAACATCGCACAAAGCATTACACACATGAGAGACATCATTTTTAATGTGGTTCACCCAATGTGGGCTACCTCCACAGAAAAATATTTCTTCTAAATATTTCTCAAATAATCTATTGCAATCCTTCCCAATTAAAATTTTTATGGACCTCTATCCAAAGGAGATGTTGATCCCCAAATCTGGTTTGTGGATCTCTATACATAGAAGAACCCCTTCTCCTCTTCTCTAGCTGGTGATCCTCTAGAAGACACTACCTCCATTGCACTGACTGTGGATCTCTCTCCACTTGAAGACTCTTGTACTCACTAAGAAGACATGTCCTCAATGTCCTAGTTGATGGATCTCTATCCACTGGAGTCTATGTCCTCTTTGCTCTATCACCTCCAAATATTTGTCTCAATGTTGTACTAAACATAGTCCAGTCATTCTAGCACATCTCTGCTCAATATCTTACACTAAACACTGTACATGTGTTCTAGCACAAATCTGCTTAATATGTTCACTTAGAACCTACTCAAATATTTTCAATAGGTCCACACATAACCTATCCAAATATTATCAATAGGTCCACACAGAACCCGCCCAAATCTTCTCAACAAGCACACACAGAACTTGTCCAAATCTGCTCAACATGTCCACACAGAACCTGTCCAAATTTGCTCAACAAGCTTACATAGAACTTATCAAAATCTGCTCAACAGGTCCACACAGAACCTGATCAAATCTTCTCAACAATCTTAGATAGAACTTGTCTAAATATGCTCAACACTTTCTCAACTCAATCTCATATAAGAATAAAGAGAATTTTTAGAGACTCAATATGTTCTATACTTTATGTTCAATCACAAATCAAATAACAATATAAAATAATTTGTTTCATGGAACTTGAACAACCACTTCACATCCACTTGACTAGGCTCAACCAACTCTACTCAACCAATGACCTCAAGAAACAAACCTTTCTCACAAACCCTAGTCCAAGCATATATCAACCAACTCAAAATATTTTCAACAATGCTCAACAAAAAATCTCACATAACAATGATACTCATGTTATTTTCTAACTCAATTTCAAGTTCTTTGCATAACCAATTGGCTTATGTAGACACCAAAATAGCACCAATCCAATTATGCGACTGCAAACACTAATCACATTGACACACACAGCCCCAATGGAAACCCCCAGAGGTAAAACAGTGGTCCTAACCACTCTCACAGCAGCTTTGGAAGGTCAGGAGTCAATTTGGCACCTTCAAGCACTTTGCTCAATATTCATTCCACCCAGGGATGAATTCAAACTGGGATTCGCACTACCCAGGGGCGAATATCAGAATTCACTTTAGAGTGGGGCGAATTGCAGGTTTGACGGGAAAAAAGTCAAATCTTGACAAATGGCAGCTCAAATCCGCCACCTAACGCTTCCTTCATCGCATGGGAGTGTGGGTGAGCATTTTTGAGCATTGGAGGCGGTTACAAGGGAAGTCATGAAGTCCCTAATCAGGGAGGAGTCTCCCTCCCCTTGGGGAGGCATGATTGCCAAGTGGCGCCTCTGCATGCCCAATGCAAGAGACCTCCAGGTCTATAAATTGGTGAGTTTCCTCACCTCAAAATATAGAGAAAAGGAGCATTTTTGAGCAACGAAGTGCTACCGTTTTACTTCCCCATACGCCCCTAGTGGATTTGTGCCTCTCACATCCTTGATCTCTTTTAGAGGGGATGTCATTGGGTGACTATTGGAAGGACGAATCTTGAGCCCAAAACCTGACATTTGGCCACAATATCCCACCAAATTTGTTGAAAATACCCCACAAGAGGTTTTGGACCCATCCCAAGTGGATTGGTGCCAAAATCAGGCCTCAAACAGCAGGCGGCCTGCCCCATGGGCGCCCCCTCCCACACTGCTACAGTCCTAATCGCCCCCCTTCAAAGCGATGGGAACTCTATGGTAGATTTTATTTCTTTCATTTTTTGCATTCAATTCTATGATGCTTAGATAGGTTGTCATTTAAATTTCGTCTTGTTTTGAATCATTTTGATCATGTTTCTATCTTTGCTCGCTTCTACTAATCTACAGGTAGCATCATCAAATTCCTATTTATGGAGGTCAAATTGGGAAAATATGACCATCTAGGTCTTCCCAAAATACCCCCAATTAGCTAACCCCAAGTTTAAAGGTCTTTTGGAGCTTTCTAGGTAGGACATTTGGGACAATACCTTTTCAACATTTTGTTGTAGGTGAATTCGTCCCTCCCCAAAGCGAATTCAAATCTACGAGGAATTTCTTGATTGTTCTCTTTGTAGGGTCCTCATGGTAATCTCTTGATGCCCCTATCATATTTTTAGAGCATTTGGATTCATTTTCGTGATAGTTTAATTCATTTTTCTCATTCACTTATCATAGGCTTGGGGATTGCATGCTTTGTTTTATCCGTAGGTGCTACTGACTATTTATTGTTCCTTTGAACGTGGGTTCTGGACATCGGAGGAGCAGCAAGGATTCAAGACTCATCATCATAAGTGGTGGCGATGTTTGGTCCACCCATTTTACATGTGGGCATGTGAAAGAAGGAATGGCATCCATGGATGTAACAAGAACGCATACTTAAACGCTCCTAGCCCCTGAAAGGGGAGGAGGTGAATTGTAACCGAGTTTCGAAACATATCAATAAAAAGGGTTGTCTTCTTTATTGGATTTTGTTTAAGTTTTTGATTCATTCATGCTTTCCCCCTTTTCAAGCACTTTCAATTCCTAGGATTTTGCGTCGATTTTAGTTCGGGTTGCATCGCATCTTTGATTTCATTTTTGCTTCTGTATCCTTGTTATTTCAGTGGTGATCACGGTGGGACCTTGTCCTCTGTTCTTTTTAGATCAGAAATTTGATCAAAATTTTCCTCTTTCTTGCAGGTATCATTTTTTTTTTGAATGCGGGACTGTTGTTCGTTCCAATCAGTGGCAAATGCAGAGCTAGAATTCATCTTACCTAGGGACGAATGGGAATGCGCCCCACCCTATGAAAAATTCAGTTTTTTTATTCATCTCACCCTGAGATGAATAGCTCTCTGTGTAGTTTTAGGGCAGAAACTCAGAACTAGCAAATTTGGGCAGAGAAGAGGTAGAGATTCTGAACTTTTTCTGTCATTTCTTGCTTTTAGTTTTTTGTTTTTAGGGTACTTGCTTGCTTAGGGAAAGTTTTCTTTTACTGCTTGCTTGTTCCATTTTTGCAAAATAAAAAGAACCCCACACATCACGTGGCAAATTAAACACCAAGGAGTTGGTCGTCAAACCCCAGCCCTTGATCAAGACCAATGGTGGATTTCATCACCACCTTGGCTTGAATTTTTGCATCCATTGCCCCAATCGCTACTATTGCTAGATGTAAATCCTGATGAAAACTGACCAAGTGTAGCTGGGGTGATTCCCAGCACATGAGGATAAGTATTCTATGGTAGGTGTCATAAACAGGGTGATTCCCCTTCCATACCGCCTATGTTCCATGTACCATCTGCTCTCACGTACCTATAGTTTCCCTCACGTAAGGGCGGGTATATAGAGAGGTTGGTATATCATCCTGACAATGGTATATCGAAGGGGTGACCAATTTTAGGAGTCATAAGAGCCATCATATTGCATTTAAATGTTATTTACGAAAACCTTTAAAAACAAAAAACAAAAAAAAAAACACACTAAACCAGGTTTAGGACACACTTGTAATATTTAAATGAGATAATCATTGCTTTGTGTGTGTGTGCTATTTTCTGTTTAGTGTAGCATAAAATCATAAAAAGAGATAAAAACCTAAATAGCTTGTAGAAGAACACCACCATGGTGTACACCCATAGCCAAGCCCAATCAATGGCAGGAGCTGCGAAAAGTGTACAAGGGGGCACAAGTCGCCTCTGCTACAGACCCAGGGACTTGGTCATTCCAACTTGGTGGCCTGACCCACAAGGGAGTCCACATCATTCCATTTAAAAATGGGACTATAGAGGCACCCCTCTGAGGGGCATGCCCATTCGCCATAGCACCTTTCAAGAGGAGTCCTTACACGTGGCGCTCAACATAGACAAGAAAGCTCTCATAGAAGCTCGATATGAATGGCCACCGTGTGATGAAATGCTAGAGCAGAATAGTGTCCATGAGGAGAGGCCACATGATTATGGCATCCCTCCTTTGCCTCCCATCACTGTTAGAACCAATAGACAAAACCCAGAGCATAGGGATCTTCAAGCAGGGCGAGCCAAGTCTGCCCACCCCTTTCACACATACAAAATGGAACACGAGGAAGACCATTACATTCCTCAAGAGAAATGTATAGTGTGGGAGCCATGTGCTTCCACACCTGCTATATACCATGATCACCCATTGAGGCTAGAGCCTCGGGTAAATGCCACCAACCTCGATAGAGAGAAGTAACCCATTGAGATATCAGATCATCACAACCGAGGTAAGTGCATAGGAGAGGCATCCAGGCCTCCTAGGCTCAATATGGCAGACCAAATCAACCTCACAGTCACAAGAAATGCTGATCTCAAATCCCATATCACGTGGCTTGAGCAAGACCAACAGCAACTAGAGCATCTATATCGCCTTAGCAAAGAGTGCATTCAATGCCAAATAGATGAGCTGCTCCATAACCCAGTGCCTAAGAGGGTTCCAACCCCTCGCACCCAAAGAGCGGAACCATATGAGAGGCATAATCCTTTGGTGTGAGATACGTCTCCATGACCTTACTAAGTGCTGCCTCCAAGACCTCCTAGACCTGAGCGGGAGGCCACTTCTTGAAACAATGATGGGTACCCTCCACGAGGACCCACCTAGGGTCATAGGTCTCATCCAGAGACTCCTTAGGAAGCTTATGAGGAGTATGAACAAGAAGAAGAGTGGGACGAAATGCCCTACCAAGGTGGAGGGGTTGCTATCCGACCACCCCCCATAGGCCTCAAGTCTCCCACAACCCATAATAGGAGCAAACTGAAGAGAAAAATATTAAATCTTTAGATGCATATAAAACGCTGCTAGAGCGTTTGGAGTCTGTGGAAACCAAAACTTTTGGGCCCCAAAAGCCCACATTACACCAACTCTACAGTCATCCTATGCATCCGTCAGTGCTAGAACCCCCTTACCCTGAACACTTCAACCTTCCTTAGTTGGCAATATTTATAGGTGAGGAGGATGCCCAAGAGCATGTGACGAGATTCCTGAGCCAATGCTTCAGCATCCAGGACAATGATGCTTTGTTATTAAGAACATTTATAACCACGTTCACAGGCCTTGCCTCAGATTGGTTTACCCAATTGCCAAAGCACAGCATTAACAACTTAGATCAGTTAGTGGATGCGTTCCTCGAACGCTTCACCTTCAACACCAAGAAGAAGGCATCACTAAGTGACTTAGCCAGCCTCAGGCAGTATGAGGAAGAAACCATGGCAACCTATGAGAATCGATGGAGGACTGCTTTCAAAGCTGCCCTACCTTACCCATATGTCTGACCTCACTCAAATGTTCTCAAAGAGCTATTTGAAATCGATCTCTGTGCTATTGCAGCTACAACAATATGCCACCTTAGAAGAATCCCTGGTGCAATCCAACATCATTGAAGAGATCAAGATACAGGATGGCGAGATAGCCAAACCTAAGAAAAAAGAGTGGACTAAAAACACTAAAATTGGGATCACGCAACAGAAACCCGCTGTGGTCAATCAAGTTGCTATCAATGTCCCTAAGCCTGCACAAGCAACACAACCTCAAAAGGCTAACTATCAGGCGATGCCTCCTAAAAACTATGATAAAGAAAATCAAAGGCAAGAACAGAGTCAGCAGCGTCGCCCTAGGCAAAAATACACACCCTACACAGAGTCCAGGGACTCCTTGTTTGACCGCTTATTAGAAGCAAATCTGATCAATCTGCCAGAGGTTCAAACCATAGACCCCAAAGCTCCCAAACCTAAGGGGTACAGGGAGGACTTGTACTGTATGTTCCACAGACGACAGGGACATGACCTAAATGCCTATTGGAAGTTTAAGGGCTTGGTGCAAGACCTAATTGATAACAAGACACTAGCAGTGGATAATCCAGTGGCGCCAAGCAATTAGTATATGGAGGTCTTTAAAGACCCCTTGCCGACTCATGCTCCATAGGCAAAAACCCTACAAGTAAATGAGGTCACACAGAACTGCCCCATACAGGGGTACGTAGGGATGATCAGTATAGTAACTTGAAACAGGAGGTACCCAAGTACAAATGCTCTTGCGGTAGCTTTAGTAGAGGTACCAAGAATGTTGCAACCACAATAGAACCTTGCACAACCTCCTCCACCTAAGCTAGTGGCCACACTTTGGACCAAGCTCACTCAGAGTTTGAGGACCACATCAGCTAGGCTCTCCATATACGAGCTTATACAACAATCAACACCCCATTGAGAGGCTCTAATGGAGATATTGAAAGCCATCGAGTTGCAGCCCCATAAAAAAAATTCTTTCAACAACTTTGTGGGACACGTCAAACGATGCACTGAGCCAGTCATCACATTTCGAGAAGACAAAGTGAAGTCAGTGCCTAATGACATGGTGGATCCACCCCTGCACGTTATCATGTGGGGCAACGGGATCTCGTATAAGAGGGTGTTGATATACACTGGATCGTATAGTAATATCATCACAACCGCGGCCCTAAAACATCTGAAGTTGCCCGCATCTCACATCACAGCTTCCACTTACACCCTGCGAGCATTCAATGATGCAATATGCTCGAAAGTTGGCACAATTGTCCTACCCATCTAGGTGGGGCAAAAGACTATACCTACATTGTGCCATATTTTGGAAGGTGAGATGGCCTACATGCAAGAGGACGAAGATGAAGAGACTTTTTCTGAAAATGTCAACTATTTGTCTAACCCAGAATTTTCTCTGAGATACCTTGGCCAATGCAATTGGCATGGATATGGGTTAGGCGGATATGAGCAAGGGGTACGTGTTCTTTGCCAACCAAGATACCAAATGCCATATGACAAGTCGGGAGTAGGGTTCAACTACCCCTGCCCTTGGACATCTTGGTGGAGAACATGCAAGGCCTAGGGATAGGCAACAAGGGGGGTTTGGCATCATATCCATATGCCAACCCTAAAACAACATATACAGTGAGGGATTATCTCCCATTGATGACAATCAACCTTGTTGACCCCCGCAATCCCTTCCCTTTGCTTGAGAGAGGAGAAAGCTCGAGGGCTCATTTTCAATAAGGATCCAAACAATGTCAAGAAGGGTCCTTAGAGGACGAGTCAGAGTATGACCCTTTCGAATCAAATAACGACCACTCACAGGTGATCCCCATGGATGATTATAGAGAAAACCTCTTGACAATGTTCCCTTTAGATGCTCCAATCGAGCAAGCACCGTCGCAAGACAATTAGGCCCCACCATAGAGAGCGAAAAAACCCCAATGGGGCCAGATCAATTTGCTCAAGCAAGATGAGCCCCTAATGCCGCAAGTAGTTTTCGGATCCAACGAAGGCCTTTGGATATTCGATAGTGATTATGAAGATGAAATCGAGATGGCGTATCTTAATCACACGCGACAAATACAATGACCATACCCCTTGGAGATTAATGAAATATTCATACAATTAAACATAGTGCTAGGGCATGAATGGTACATAGACCCAGTGCGGTGGGACCAAGTGTTGGATCTACCACTTTGGGCATACGAAGAATACCTTCCGCCCAAAGACCCTATAATGACATCAGTGCCGAGGGCAGACCCTATCTTCCTATCCACACATAGGGTCGATCCATTTGTGCTAGTACCTCTAGAGACAGATCTGGAGCGTAGAGAACATCCAGAATTTTTGATTCATCACACATGCAGTAATGGAGACCAAAATTATTTTGTCAACATGATCTCCATTGACTTAACCGCCCCCATCCACAACCCGACAGATCCAGTATAGTCATTGTATCTAGACATAGGTGCCATCGACTAGGATCACATCAATTCACCTCCATCCCCATATGAGTACTGGCCTTTCTGTGAGATGCTTCATCTCACCCTAGGGCCAACTCAGGATATCTTTCATGCTGAAGAGGAACCCGAGGTTCCCAACGTAGATTTAAACTCAGAAAATGATATCCATTTGATCCCAACTCCACACCAGTTGGAGGATGGATCCCACATCGATCGAGGAGATGACTGACATAGACATCGGATCTGATCCAATGAATCCATAAATTATCAAGCTGGGGGTAAGCTTATCCCCTGAAGAGCAATCCGACTACAATGCCCTTCTCAAAGAGAAGAAGGAAGTTTTTGCATGGTCATACAAAGACATGTCGGGGCTAGATCCATAGCTAGTCATGCATAACCAAACGCTTGATCCAAAAATCAAGCCCGTTAAGAAAAAACTACGTAAGATGCATCCAACAATGGCCTTAATGGTCAAAGACAAACTACAAAAGCTGTTGGATGCATAGTTTGTCATCTGTGTGGATTATCCGCCATGGTTGTCCAACATGGTTCCTGTCAAGAAGCCCGACAGGAGGATTCACATATGCACTGATTTTTGAGATCTAAACAAAGTGAGTCCTAAGTATTATTTCCCCTTGTCGAGTATCGACGCATTGGTAGATGCTACTGTGGGCCATGAAATTTTTTCCCTCATGGATGGTTTCTCTGGATACAATCGGATTCATATCAATCTCAAGGACCAGCTAAAAATGACGCTCATAATTCCTTGGGGAACATTTTGTTATAAGGTCATGCCTTTTGGCCTTAAAAATGCTGGTGCCACCTACCAACGTGCCATGAATTACATCTTCCATGATTACATGCATAATACTTTGGAATATTACATGGATGATTTGTTGGCCAAGTCTCTTTTGTGCCCAGATCATCTCGATGACTTAAGCAAGATCCTCGATCGCCTCATGGAACATAAAGTCAGACTGAATCCCAAGAAGTGCGTATTTGGCGTCACATCTGGAAAATTCTTGGGTTTCATAGTATCAAAGCGAGGCATCGAGGTGGACCCAAACAAAGTCAAGGCAATCCTTGAAATGCTCCCCCTAACTACCATTAAGTAGCTCAGAAGTCTGCAGGGAAAGGTCGCATCAATTAAGCGCTTCATAGCACAACTATCTGACAAGTGCCGACCCATGAACAAATTATTGCATAAGGGGGTAGCATTTCACTGGGATGATGAGTGCCAGTTAGCATTTGATGACATTAAAAAATACTTAGCTTTGCCACCAGTATTGGCACCACCTAAACTAGGAGTGTCATTCTATTTATACATCTCAGCTACTGAGGTGGCACTGGGCGCCATGCTAGCCTAGAAAAATGAACTTCACAAAGAACATGCTACTTACTATCTTAGCCGCACCCTGGTCAGTTATGAACTTAACTATGCATACGTTGAGAAGCTTTGCTTGGAAGTGGTGTTTGCTATGAAATACCTGTGCCATTACATGCTGAGCAACAAGACGTATGTTGTGTCTAAGGAGAATCCATTGCGGTACATGATGAGTCATACTTATCATAATAGTCACACGGAAAAATGGATCATGTTGTTGACAAAATTTGACATAGAGTTTATTGGACAAAAATCCATAAAAGGTCAGGTCATAGCCGATCAACTAGCAGAGGCTCCTCTCAAATACGATCAGCCTCTAGTCATAGAACTACCCGATGATGGGGTCTTCCATGTCTCAGAATCACCAGATTTTGATGAGCCTGAGTCACAGGTTGACATAACCCTATTTTTTGATGGTTCTAAATGTGAGCAAGGTGGTGGTGCGGGAATCGTGTTCTTTACACCGTAGGGTGCTCCAATGCCTCTATCATTTAAATTAAATTTCCCATGCACCAAAAACAATGCAGAGTATGAAGCCTTGATCATAGGTCTTTAGATAGCAATCACCATGAACATCAAATGATTGAACATCTTTGGTGATTCGCTGTTAATTGTCAACCAAGTCAAAGGGGTATTCCAATGTAAATGCCCAGTTCTGCAGGCCTACAAAGCCCTTATGGACAAATTCTTGGCAAAGCTTGAATGGTACGACATCAAGGCACTCCCTCGGTCATCGAATCATTTTGCAGACACTATGGCCTCCTTGGGGTCACTAATCCCACAAGACATTTTTGGTGATATGACAACCATTCAAGTCAAAACACTATCGCAATCCGTGATGGAGTGGGCAAGCTCTGATTTGATGCCAGAAATCCACTTGATTCAAATTGAACCATCCTCGGATAAGTTCTTTCGAATCCATGATTGTTTGAATCATGCCAACTGGGGGTCCCTATTCTCCCCTACTCTCCTTAATAGCAACACAATGCTATTCTTACAAGTTCTTTCCCCCTCAGTGTTTTCTAGGGACAAACTTCAAGAGGGATTGGCTATTCATACCATCGAGGTTTTTGATCAGTAGGATTGGTATTCACCCATAAGGGACTACCTCAAGTTAGGTAATATCCTACTTGGATTGACGCATGCTACAAAATGAGCATTCAAGCAGAAAGCGGCTAAGTATGTCTTGCTAGGAGACATTTTGTACCGTCATAGCTACGAAGGAATCCTCCTTCGTTGCTTGGACCAGCAGAATTCCACATGGGCAATCACCCAAGCACACGATGGTACATGCGGTGGCCACTTTAGTGGTATGGCCATCGCAAAGCGCATTCTCCACATGGGCTATTATTGGCCATATTTAGAGCGAGATTGTTGTGCATATGTGAGGAAGTGCATGAAATGTCAACACCATGCTAATTTGACACACATACCTTCCTAGGCCTTGCAGTCTATTCAATTGACTTGGCCTTTTTCATATTTGGGCTTAGATATAATTGAAAATATCTCCCTTGTGTCGTAAGGTCGTCACATGTTTATCATAACGACCACATAGTACTTCACCAAGTGGGTGGAAGCAATTCCGCTTACCTCTACGACTAGGACCTCACATTGTGGAGTTCATTTGACATAACATCATATGTCATTTTGGTATTCCATCCAAGATAATTTCAGATAATGGGACGTCATTTAAGAACAAATACGTGCGTGCTTTGACCAAAAAGTACAAAATTTATCATAGTTTTTCGACGCCCTATTATCCGCAGGAAAATGGGCAAGCAAAGGCATCAAACAAAATGCTAGTTGCCATCCTCAAAAAGATAGTCATAGATAGTCATAAGGATTGGCACATTCAAATCCCACTTGCCCTATGGGCTTATCGCACTAGCATTCGGATGCCCACTAGGGCAACTCCATTTTTCTTGTGTATGGCTTCGAGGCAGTCATGCCTCTCGAGTTGGAAATTCCTTCCCTGCACATATCAATGCAAGAGTTCATCGATGATGACACTGTGTTGTAGGCCCAGTTAGACCAGATTATGTTGCTTGACAAATGATGCATTAATGCTCTCGAGCATTTACGTCTCTATCAAGAGCGACTTAAGAAAGCATACAACATGAAGGTTCACCTGAGATATTTTCAGGTTGGTGACTTGGTCTTAAAAGAGAACCAGCAGAACTCTAGTTTTTCGTCCCATCTAAGAGACAAGTTCATGAAAAATTGGTTAGGTCCCTATGTAATTGATAATAAAATAGGTCCTGGAACATACCGTCTAGCCTCTATTGACGGAATCAAGGAACTAGAACCCTTGAACATCAATCATTTGTGGCTATTCCATATCTTAAAGAGCCATAGCCTAAACAAAATTCTCCAAGGATTCCCACAATCGCTTGGTCAAACCCAAAAAGCTCCAAGGATTCCCATAATCACTTGGTCAATCCCAAAATGCCCCAAGGATTCTCACAATCTCTTGGTCAATCCCAAAATGCTCCAAGGATTCCCACAATCGCTTGGTCAAACCCAAAGAGCTCCAAGGATTCCCACAATCGCTTGGTCAATCCCAAAATGCTCCAAGGATTCCCATGATCGCTTGGTCAATCCCAAAATGCCCCAAGTATTCTCATAGTCACTTGGTCATCCCTAAAATGCCCCAAAGGTACCCATTACCCCTTTGGTCAAACCAAAAATCTCCAAGGATTCCCACAATCGCTTGGTCAAAAATAAGAAAATTCAAAAACAATAAAATCATCAAGCACAACCAAAATTCGCATCTCATTTCCATGCATGCTCAAAATCATCACAACAATAAAGAGCTCTTTCGCATCTCATATTCATATTCACAAAAATCAATCCCTCAAAAATACAAAAATAATAGTTGCATTAGGCATCACATCCAAACATTGCATATTTATGGTCATACAGGTCAAAGGCACCATAGATGGTAATTACTCCGCCAATCCATCTTGTTTCACATTTCTCCATTCTATAAGCATTCCATCAAAAATAAATGCCATTCACTTCCTTTTACCATACCAGAGTCAGTGGTCTTCTAATGTATCAAGAGTTTTCATCCTTTATTCGTCATTTGCTTTCTAGCCACGTACTGTACCAAGTCAGAAAAATTTTACAAAGGTAGAGTTCTACTTGGATCACACCTTGTTACGTAGCGTCCCAACACAAATTAAAACACATAAAAATTCCCAAGTTGTGTGAATGGAAGATGAAACCTGCAAAGCAATCTAGTTCACCATAAGTGAAACGGTTATCTTGCTCATCCCCCTGTGCGAATGACCCCAAGAATGCTGAGAGTTGGCAAAAGGACAAGCATCCTCCCTACCCAATTCCCCAAGAATCCCAAGTCCTTAAAAAGTTGCAAACATCAAAATTTTGCAAAAAGTCAAAACTCTAAAAATTTGACATCACCACCAAAGTGCATACATCAAAAGGCACATACAATAGTGATTCTCATCACTCAATATTCAAATCCCTTGCTCAAAAGAAAAAATATATAATAAATAAACAGTGATTTTTATCACTACAAAAGAGCAAGTATCCCAATACAATTGAAGAAAAGAAGGGAGTCAAACTTGAATCCCTGGAACTCTCAGCATTTAGAAGGTCATGAGGCAAACCTCAGTACTGGTTTGGTGGATAGCCTATCGGTCACCGATGGTAAACCTCCCGCATGATGATATATCTGTCACATTAACTCATGTACAGATCAATGTTTGCATGTGGATGAGCTAGCTTATGGTATCCTAGATAGCACCATAGATTAATTTGACTAAATACAACAAAGGATTTAGTGGAGCTAATTAGGTGATCCTTAGTATAGGTTTGGTTGAAAACCTATATTGCACTAGCGGTATCCTAACAAATACCACTGAAGTGAACTCAATTGCACACACAGGGATGTGAAATAACTTGGTCAAATACAAGTCCGATTCATACCTTGTTCAAAAGTCTTGTAAGATAAAGTACAGTCATGGCTAGTTAGTTAAAAATGCCTAAGTCTCAAAAAACCTTAACTACATTCTAAACCAACTATGCTATCTTCCATCCTCGCATTACCATCAGAAAATACAAAAACATGTATACATGAAAAATCATTTACCACAGTAATCGCCTAGGACAAAAATCCATAAAGTTCTAAACAGTCTATGGTGCCCTCACAAAACAACACAAATTCAATTCATCCATTCCATTTTGCATATCACATATAAATAAAAAACATTTGCATTCATCATAACATATGCATCCATCAATATAAATTAACATGCATAAATCCATATTCATCAATCATCATGCATAACATCAAATCATCACATGCACATAAATAAAATAAAGTCATCTATATATATATTATCAAAAATACCCGCAGGCTACAATAAATTGGTCCTATGACCCCGCAACAAAATCCACAAACTCAAAATCCCTAAAGCCTAAGGTGTCGACCACCATGATCACGTAGGATCGGTGTGATGGGAACTACCCCTTGTGGTTTGGGTCCTATTGGACCCCTTAGGGCGGCTACTGCTAGCCCCTGCATCACATCTATTGCCCCCTCCCTCATCCAATCGCCTATGACAAGATGATGATGACTGCTCAGTATCACTACCCCTCATCCAGTGCAAAGAGCCACCTCTAGAGGGCTCAGGTACTCGCCCCCCGAGGTGGATGATATCTCCCTCCAAATCCATCTGATTTCGACACCACTCTGCCTCTTATCGATGGTACATCGCTACTACATCATCGCATTGTGCCAGCTGCATCTGTAGGAGGTCTCTCTCCCATGCAGTGTCGGTATCCCCCTCCTGTCGATGGTGCGTAGCCCATGCGTTCTCCCACTCTGCTAGCTGGGCCTGCAATATATCCCTCTCTTACAGAGCCTCCCCCAACTCCTCGTATCACCTCCATAGTAGCCCCACCAACCATGCATTCTCAACACGCACCCCTGCCTCTGCATCCTTTGCCACTGCCTGGTGCATATGCAAATCCGAGACTGCAGCCTGCTCTGGCTCCCACTGCTCTAGGGCATCCTGCATCTTCGGTTGATCTGAAGCACCATAATTCGCACCCACATCATCTAACTCCACCATGTCTACATCCTCTAGTGGAGCACCCCAATCATCTCCTGGTGCCTTGGCACCCTCCCTACCTACTACTGCTACCTTCACGCCTCCCAATGGCCCCTCTCCCCGCCATCACCGTAGTATCCACCACTGGTCATACTCTACGGTAGTCCCAACATCATCCATGTTTGGGATGTCAATCACCACATCTGAATCCTCACCAAGTGGCGTGATGACTGGCCAATCCAGAGTCCTCTAGTCCCCCCAGCACCGATAGACCACTGGCTCACCAGGAAACCCTTAGTGCACCCCAAACTATCATGTCACCCGATTGTAAGGGAAGAACTCTTGCTTGGTCCCATGTCTCCCAATTAGCCACCACTCCTTGTGTACCCACTGAAGCCACTCTCCAGCCTTCGGCCAGGTTGGACAATCCCAATAGGGGCACCAGAACACCTCCCCTGGAGTGAGCCAAGTGAAGGCATCGGCATAGTGCCCTATGGCACCTACCCACTGCCAACTCTATCCCTACTCCTCATATCACCACCATAGAGCTACGTAACCTGTATGTTTATCCACCATCTCCACTCGAGTCATACATGGTAACCCCACTGGCCTCTCCACCGCTATGTGCTACCAAGCCCAGCTCTGCAACAGATAGCTGTAGCTGATCCCATTCTACCTTCGATAGTGGACCTCGTACAACTCATCATAGAGTTGTGCCAGTAGCATATGTCCCCACCTCATGATCAAAGGCTCATGTATCGAACACTCCACCAGCCGATAGACCACATCCAATAAATTCCATGGGAACCTTGCACCTGACGAGTCAGGTAGCAGCATGTTGTACATGATGCCCATGAGTACTGTGTGCCTCACTCCCAACACACCTCTCTCAAACCACCATCGAACTAAGATCCTGCCAATCTGACAGTCAACCTCTACCCTCTCCACCAGACCATCCACCCCCAACTCCCCATGTCTGAAGTAGCGTGTCAGCACTGCTATCCGCTGACCCCGAGGTGTCGTCCTGATTGGTAGTCCGTCTATTGGAATTCGAAGAATCCGATAGACATCCTCCAAAGTAATTGTCATCTCCCCTATTGGGAGATGGAAAGTATTAGTTTATGGATCCCACAAATTGATCAGGGCCACGAAAAAAAAATAAAAACATTCATTTCATTAAGGTTTTTTTTTATTTTTTACATTTGAAAAACAAAATACAAAAAAATGAAGAAGCGAAAAACAACTTATGATTTTCAAATTGCAACACAATAATGAGGGAAAACACTCACTGGTATTGCTTTGGCTTTGTCACTTGATCCAATGTGTGAACTCATGGTCACAGGAAAAATTTGGCAGTGCTTCACTTCGTAGAATTAACCTCCTCCTCCTCAGAGCTCCAAATCGCCGGGAAAAACAAGTGCAAATGAGCCCAAAACCTAGTTTTGGCCTTTAAATAGGCTTTTTGAGCCTGTATTCGCCCCCCTGGGATGAGCGCTCTGGTTAGCACTCGTCCCTCCCTAGGACGAATACTAAACAAGAATTCGTCCAACCCCAGGACAAATACAAAGCAAAATTTTCAAAAACAGCAAAAACTACACAAAATGAACCAAAAATAAGCCCTAAAAGTATCTGATAAGAGTGCTTTTGCACTTGACATTCTAGGCATGAAAAATATATGTCGGGGTCACAAATCCTCACTATCCTACTCCCTAAGAAGGCTACCATAGCCGGACCACTCCATGGGAAGACGGATATTCGAGAATTTCTTCCCCAAACGCCGTCACCAAAACGGGTCAAAACCCAACCAAAAATAGCAATACCATTGCCAAAAAAAGGTGCCTTTGTGCCTGATATTCTTGGCATCCAAAATAGATGATGGGGTTACAAATTGTCACCATCCTACTCCCTAAAAAGGCCACCATGGCCAGACCGCTCCACGGGAAGACGGATTTTTTCCAATTTTAGCCCCGACAAGCGTCACCAAAAGGGTTAACACCCACTAAAAATAGGTCTAAATGTCATGAAAATGCACACCCACTCAATGATAAACATCTGAAGGCACCCTTAATTAAGCCATATTGGGTCAAGCGACTCATCGCTTTTCTCATGTTGGTCATTCCCTCATCGATTCGTCGCTTGAGGGGGTAGTCACACTTAGTCACCAATCAAAAAATACACACCCAATCATGGAAATGGCACGCATTCAAAGGATCATTGACAAATACAATCATGCTCCTGCTTGGGATAGTAAAAAAACAATAATCACAAGCTGATCAATCACTTGGCATTCATAAATCATGAACTGAAGGTTCTCACAGACAAAATGTTGCGCCCTTTGCCTATTCATGACTGATCATTGTCCAAGCTCAAGTAACACCTCACCGAAAAAGGTTAACACTTAAATTAAGTTCATTCGCTCGTCAGAAGCAAGGATTCAAGAATGCATGCCCTTCCCATACTTAGGGCATCAAAAGTTGGTTAGGTTACTAGAAACCCTAATCATTAGTGCTTTGGTTATCTATTTTTGCTCGACGTTGTGCCTTGCATAGTGCATCCCAAAAAGGGGCATCTATAGACACCAAAATAGCACCAATATGATTATGTGACTGCAAAAACTGATTGCATTGATACAAACAGCCCCAAGAGCAGCCCCTAGAGGTCAAACAATGGTCCTAACCACTCTCACAGCAGCTTTGGAAGGCCAGGAGTCAATTTGGCACCTTCAGGCACTTTGCTCAATATCTGTTCCACCCAGGGACGAATTCAAACTGGGATTCACCCTACCCAGGGGTGAATATCATAATTCACTTTAGGATGGGGTGAATTACAGGTTTGACAGGCAAAAATTCAAATCTTGAAAAATGGCAGCTTAGATCTGCCTCCTAACACTTCCTTCATCGCATGGGAGTGTGGGTGAGCTTTTTCAAGCGTTGGAGGCAGTTACAAGGGCAGTCATGAAGTCCCTAATCAGGGAGGAGTCTCCCTCCCCCTGGGGAGGCATGATTGCCAAGTGGCACCTCTGCATGCCCAATGCAAGAGACCTCCAGGTCTATAAATTGGTGAGTTTCCTCACCTCAAAATATAGAGAAAAGGAGCATTTTTGAGCAATGAAGTGATGTCGTTTTACTTCCCCATACGCCCCTAGTGGATTTGTGCCTCTCACATCCTTGATCTCTTTTAGAGGGGAGGTCATTGGGTGACTATTGGAAGGATGAATATTGAGCCCAAAACCTAAAATTTGGCCACAATATCCCACAAAATTTTCCAACAATACCCCACAAGAGGTTTTGGACCCATCCCAAGTGGATTGGTGCCGAAATTAGGCCTCAAACGACGGGCGGCCTGCCCCATGGGCACCCCCTCCCACACTGCTACAATCCTAATCGCCCCCTTCAGAGTGATGGGAACTCTGTGGCAGATTTTCTTTCTTTCATTTTTTGCATTCAATTCTATGATGCTTATATAGGTTGTCATTTAAATTTTGTCTCGTTTTGAACAATTTTGATCATGTTTCTATCTTTGCTCGCTTCTACTAATCTACAGGTAGCATCATAAAATTCCCATTTATGGAGGTCAAATTGGCAAAATCTGAACATCTGGGTTTTCCCAAAATACCCCCAATTAGCTAACCCCAAGTTTGTAGGTCTTTTGGAGCTTTCTAGGAAGGACATTTGGGACAGTACCTTTTCGATGTTTTATTGCAGGTGAATTCGTCTCTTCCTGGAGTGAATTCAAATATACAAGGAATTTCCCAAATTTTCTTTTTACAGGGCCCTCCTGGTGATCTCTTGATGCCCCTATAAAATTTTTAGAGCATTTGGATTCATTTTAGTGATAGTTTAATACATTTTTCTCATTCACTTATTGTAGGCTTGGGGATTGCATGCTTTGTTTTATCCGTAGGTGCTACTGACTATTTCTTGTTCCTTTGAACGTAGGGTCTGGACATCGGAGGAGCAGCAAGGAGTCAATACTCATCAACGCAAGTGGCGGCGATGTTTGGTCCACGCATTTTACATGTGGGCACGCGAAAGAAGGAAGGGCATCCATGGATGTAACAAGAACGCATACTTAAACGCTCCTAGCCCCTGAAAAGGGAGGAGGTGAATTGTAACCGAGTTCTGAAACATATCAATAAAAAGGGCTGTCTTCTTTATTGGATTTTTTTTAAGTTTTTGATTCGTTCATGCTTTCCCCCTTTTCAAGAACTTTCAATTCCTAGGATTTTGCGTCGAGTTTAGTTCAGGTTGCATCACATCTTTGCTTTCCTTTTTGCTTCCGTATCCTCATGCTTTCAGCTTCAAAAACAATGCTAATAAAACAAGGCTTAATCAAAACTCTCAATTCAGAAAACCTTGAAGCCTTAACTCAACCACTTTCAAAAAGGAAACCCTAATCAATTCCTTTTCACTTCAAACTTAATTTTCAATCAACCAACTCAATAGAGAAGAATTTTACCCATACCTTATTGTTGCCAAGAAGTTGTCCACAAAATATGCCACACTTCACAAAAACTCTTTTCTAAACTCACATAAGGGTTAGAGGACTTCAATTAAAATCACAATGCAAAATACAACTTTAAATACACCTTTTTACTCCAACTTCATTTTCACATCCACCAAAGTCCTTTTAGAGGAAAACCCTTATCAAAAATAATAATCTACAAGTCTAAAAATAAATCTAAATTAACACTTGACCATAACTCCTTATACCTCCTAAAATATAACTCTCAAAATAATACTTTTCAAATAATAAAGCTCAAATAATTATCAACACTTCACCTTCAGAAATAATCATAACAACCTCTAATTAACAAATTTTATTAAAACATTAATAAACCTTATAACATCCTTATCACTCCAACCTTAGGGCATAACCATAAAATTAATTAACACAAAAAAACATACTTGCCTCAAGGGGATTTGACCCCACGTCTTGCCCTCATCGTGAGTGCCTTAGCCGTAGCTAAGGTTGCCACACGAGCTACATGCTCATTCAAAAAGGGGAAAGCACCACATGCTTCCTCTTTGCGCTTTCCTTGCCCATATTTAAATATGTGTGCCTTTGTGCTTCCACAAAAACTCCACCAAAAACTTATTCACAAGAATCGAACTCATGACCTCCATGCTACCAATGCCTTCACGCTTTCCAAGCTACCACTAGGCCACACTGCCCAATGCGAATTGGGGGTGGTCTCTCTTCATGTTATCCTATACTCTCCTTTCCAAACATTTTAACCACGAGCTAAATTTTTGCATGTGCCACTCAATAATCGATCGAGCAAGGATGGATAATAAACAACTTTGGGCATGTATTTATATTTCCCTTCCTCATTTTTCTAGATGTTGGTGCTTTTATTGAAATGCATTACATCGACACTTTAAGGCTTCGAAAGCCTTAGTAAACCCAACCTTGGGTTTTAATAAAAATTACTTTTGGACTTTATAAAACCCCTTGCCTTATAAAATATTATAATAAGGATTATAATTATTTTATTTGGGTTTTCACCATGGCACTTTTAATATTATTATAACCACAATTATAATATTAATCCTTCGATAAAGTACCTTTAATATTTATTGATAAAATTTAAATTCATGCTGAATTTAAATAATTTATAAAATATATATTATAACTCCTTTTTAACTTCTGTCTTTTGCACTATTTCCCTCGATATTTTGTCTTTTTGTTGGATATCAAATAACTATATTTGTCGTATTTATTTCCTACTAAAATTATTGATGACCTCATCTGGTGACATCAATGACAACTTTGACTTAGGGACTCAAAATTTCCAGCACAAATCTCTTCTAGCTCGAAGATCTCACAACTTTATTTCTTCCCTAGAATCAGATTTTGGAGACGTTGTCTTCACTTGAGATGGAATGAACTTTGTAGTTGTCAATTTCTTTTCCAATCTATTTTTTGTTGCACCTCTTGAATCATCTTATCAATAGAATATTATTCAAGTTATCCCTACTCTTATCACTTTTGAGGAGAACTTTGTTTTGACTACTCCAATTATTATCAATGAGCTTCAACAAGTGGTTTTGAAAATGCAAAAAGAAAAAATCCCAAGTCCTAATGGTTTTCCCATTGAGTTCTATCAATATTTTTAGGATATCCTTCATGGTAATTTATTAGAGGTGGTGGAAGAAGCTAGGAAAGACAGAATTTTTGAAGGTTATCAATAAAACTTATATAGATCTTGTCTCAAAATCTCTAGAGGTGGATCATATCTCACCTTTTAGACCTATAACTTTATGTAATGTTCTTCTCAAAATTATTACAAATATCACAACAAAAAAATTGAAGCCTCTTTTGCATAAGATTATTTATCCTAAACAAGGGGTTATTTGGAAGGGCGTCAAATAGTGGACGAGATAATTCTTGCTTAGGAAGCCATCCATTCCATGGAAATATAAAAATCTTCATCTATGTTCATTCATTTAGACTTATCTAAAGCTTATGACATAGAGGATTGACACTTCCTTGTCAAAGTTTTAAGGTAATTTGGATTCTATTAGGATTGAATGGAGTATATTATGGGATGAATCTCTTTGGTATCCTACTATGTTCTTATCAATGGTAGGCCTTCTCAATTGTTCCTTGCTTTCAGATGTATTAGGCAAGGTGACCTCCTCTCCCCTTATTTATTCATCATTCTTGTTGAATGCTTGGGTAGTGTTGTGGCTGAGCATCCACAACACACCCCAAAATTGGGGACCCACCCTTTTTGCATGCTTTCAAAGAAGATCTCAGTGACCCAGATGCTAAAAATCAAGAAAAGGGTAAAATTGCACAAAAATGAAAAAGTGTCGCGATATCGCGACATGTCGCTCCGTCGCTGCCAAAAAAGAAAAGTTGTCGCGATATCGCGACATGTCGCTCCGTCGCGGCCTGAAATGAAAAAACGTCGCGATATCGCGACATGTCAAGTTTTCGCGGCCCAGGCAAGCAGGAAGAGGCATTGATCGAAAATTGTCGCGATTTCACGACGTGTTGTGAAATCACGGTCCAGAGAGGAGAGAGAAAGACAGAATGGAAAATTGTTGCGAAATCGTGACATGTCACAAAATCGCGGTCAAACCAGTCAAACAGGGCAAGGCACTAAAAGCGTCACGATTTCATGACAGAAAGCAGCAAAGGGGCACGAAGCAAAAAAACGTCGCGATATCGCGACAGGTCGCGTTTTTGTGGCTCCAAGCAGCGAAGTGGTACGGAAGGAAAATATGTCGCGATTTCGTGACATGTGTTTTTGCGGCCAAATACAACAAGAGCAGCCCGAAATAGAAAAGCGTCGTGATTTCGTGACGAAAAGCTGGCAAAATGGTACGAAACAAAAATCATTGCGATTTCGCGACAGAAAGCCACAAGACAGCTCCAAATGAAAAGGCGTCGCGATTTTGCGACAGGAAGCAGCCGAGGCGTACGGAGATGAAAAGCATCGCGATTTCATGACAGGAAGCAGCCGAGGCATACAGAGATGAAAAGCGTCGCGATTTCACGACAGGTTGCAGCCGAGGCGTACGAAGAGGAAAAGCGTCGCGATTTCGTGATAGGTTGCAGCCACAGGGCCCGATAGCATAAAAATGTCACGATTTCGCGACATGTCTCATTTTCATGACGCATGAAGGTAGACAAGGCTGTTGGCAGGAAAATGTCGCGATATCATGACATGTCACGTTTTCACGATGAAAGTAGAGGAGCAAAGCTGCATGCATAAAAACGTCGCGATATCGCGACATGCTATTTTTTGTCATGATTTTCACGGGGCCGTTATAGAACATGCAGAAAAGTGCGGAACACGTGGCGTACATGTGTAAGGGCTGCAGAAGCGTTACATTTTAATAGAGAATATCGAACGTTTCGGCATCGAACATAAAGTCAAAAGCAATGAAAAGGCGGGGAATTCAAAACGATGCATTCTGGGAGGTGAAACGAAGCGCCGCAGGGCGAAACAAAGAACCACATCAGAAAGTATAAAATTAGAGGCACAGATTGATACGAGGGTCGAAAAACCACTACGGGCAGAGTTGCAGAGCCAAAGGCAATAAGCCATTCTGGGCCTGCTTTTGTGGTGTTTTTCTTCCACTTTGTCTGGATATTCCTTTACATTGGACTGGGTAGGAAATTGTTTGTAAGCAGGGTTGCAGTGCTAAAGGCCAGAGGGCCATTCTGGGCCTGCTTTGAGGTTGTTTTCTTCCATAGACTGGGTTTGGGAAACCAGAGATTCTGTTGTTGTATAATGACCAATTTTTAATACAAAAAATTCAGAGAGTTGCATCTCATTGGCAAGAAATAAGGAGTTATTTTCTGCATGCAGGATTAAATGTTTATCTTTCCCCTTTTCAGATTTCTAGGCTTATAGGTGAAGTTTAATGCAAGTTCTCTTGGTTTCTTCATGCGAATGTCTAAATCTAAAAATTACGATTTAAACCCTAGAAACCAGCACCTAACTTACCTGGATTGTGCGAGTTTGCAGGTTCAATAGGTTAGGTTGTATGCGAAAAACCTCATTAGCTTCGGTTTTGTCAAAGAGGATAGCATCATACTGAATGCACTTTTTATTTTTCTTTCACATTTTATTTTCATTTTTTTTCTGCATTTTATTTTATTTACAGGCATTAAAATAAAAATTAAAAAAACTAAAAAATTCCAAAGTCAGAAAATAGAAAATTTCCATTTCAAGGCCGGAGTTTCATTTTTCAGTTTTGTTTTTCATTCATGAGCAGATGATGAAATTCCCTTCATAAAATTCCATTTTCATTAAAGGGTTTATGTTTATGACATTTCATCAATTTTCATTTTGAAGTTACAGTATAGTCATAAAGGGATCAAATCACATTTGCTTTATTCGGGTTCAATGAACGATCATTAAAGTTTCACAGTAAAATAAACCAACATTGCCCCTTGTTAACAGTTACTTGCAACCACTGAGGTGTTCCAAGCATTTTTATTGAATATCTTTATTTGAGATTATTAATGCACAGATATAAAATGCTAACATAGCGGAACCTTGGAGAAATTGTTTATTAAATTTCTTTGCAAGAGAGGATTTAGAACCCAAATCCTATCGGAGAGTGTGTTTTCACAATCGGGTGAAAATACCACTCAACAGATTGGCACTAGAAGGAGGGCTGGATGGGTTTATTTTAGTGAGATTTAAATTTTTTGTATATTTCATGCCGTACTAATTGTTATCTTTAGCCTTCTAACACCACTCAACAGATTGGCGCTAGAAGGAGGGCATGAAAAGGTTTATTTTATCGTGATTTTAGATGCTACGGGTTTATAATTGTTTAAGAGCTTTACATTGCTAAATATTTCAAGTCCATTTGATTAGCATCTTCGGCCTCCTCTAACACCACTCAACAGATTGGTGCTAGGAGGGCCGAACGGGTTTATTTTAGTGTTATTTAAATTTAAATTTTTTATGCTTTAGTCCTCTAACACTCAGCTGATTGTAAAAAGGACGGCCTGAATTTATTTACTTGTTCTATTTTAAGCAATTCAGGTATGCTGTATATTATTCTAACACTTTTTTTTTATTGTTCATACAGAAATATGTGATTTGATTTAAATTTGAAAATTTTGGTCTCATGCAATTACTTGACATTTGATTTTAATAAGTACATCTCTTAGTTGATGCTAACTTGATTTTTTTCATATATTGCAGGTTGAATATTCAACAAATTTGGTTCTAAAATTACATTTTAAGTTTCACCAATGGCAACACTTGAAGAGCAAAGGGTATCCTTGAGAGCTGAAATAGTGTCTCTAAGAGAGAGAATGGTATCAATGATAGAGGATCATTATAAGGGTTTGTCTATACTTGTGGTACCCTATCAAATTCCTACAATGTTATTGGATTTTTTACGGTGTTTTAATCAAGAGGTGCCACTAGGATACTTGCAAAAACTGCATGTCTACAAGAATACATTATGTCAATTCTAGGTGTTCTATGAGGAGGTAGCTTGTAAGTTATTTGCATACATTTTGGATGATAAACCATTATTTTGGTATAGCCAACTACCCATGGAGGTTAGGACTTCTTGGATACAACTAGAAGCAGCCTATCTTTATCATTTTGGTAATCAGGTTGACTTAGAAATTTTGAAAAATCAGTTTACCTCCATATGTAAAGAGCCTAATGAATCCTTGAGTCAATTCAATGGAAGATTTCGTGAGTTGCACTCCCAAATGTGGGAAAATTTTAACACGTTAGAAGAGGAAGCCATGGAAGTATACCTAGGAGCCATACACCCCACACTTGCTTCACTCATTGAGGAAAAACTGAGTGGTTTGTCTTTAGAGAAAATCCATGAGATCTTAGAAGAGATAGAACGACAAGGTCTTGAAGAAGAAAAGGCACAACATGCTCACATAAGAGATTGTCCTTCTAAAGATATTGATGCCAACCTACACCAACCATCAAATATAGCACCCTCCACTCCAATGATATCTAAGGTAAATGATCAAGGGGATGAATTTGAATATCCAAATCTTACAACCACCTTAGATGTAGTCCAAGAGGAGGTGCAAATTGCTAAGCCAACATCCGCTAGTGAAGATTATGCAGAAATGATCTCATTCATAGAGATACACGATTATCTGGATGAAGGGGTTCTAAATCCAACAATGTTTGATATATGTGATAGGATGGAACCTACCATAGAATTGAATGAAGTGGTTGAAAGTGAAATTGGAAGAAAACCAATAAATGAATTTGAAGACATGATAGAGTTTCACCACTTGTTCTTGGAAGATACTATTGATGAGATGTGTAAAATTAAGGATCAAGAAATTCTTCACCCTCCAAATTATGATAATGAATCATGGGTTACTAATTTGGACGATGATAGCCTTACAAATTTGAATTCAAGAAATAACCCACTTTTGGAAATAATTGAACCATCTAAGGAAGGTGAAGATGAATTTGATGAGAAACATATTGATGAATTGGAAGATGTTGAAGAAGTAGTTGAGCGTCACCACTTGATTTTGAAATATGATTATTATGATGCTTGGAAGAAGTGGGAAGACTTCACTCATTCCAAAACTACTAATGAAACTTGTGTGCCCATTGATATACAGGACAACATAATCGCCTACTCAAAGGAAGACTTTACAACTCCTGTACAATTTGAGGATGTTTTGGAAGAAAGTTTCAAATCTCATCAAATTTTGAAAGATCATGATGATCCTATTGCCAAGGACAAAGAAGAAAAAGAATTTATGAATGAATCAAGAGATCATGTCACAAACATCATGGAATTTCATTCTATGGATTTGGATGACGATTTTTACAATGGTTGGGGGAGATATGATGATGCATTCTTTTCTCACATCTCTATAGATGAAACTCATATCTCACTTGATATGCAAGATATGGAAACTTCCACCTCACATGAAGAGATACCATGGATAGTGAACAAAGAATTAGAACCAAATGATAAAGAGATTGATCAATTGGAAGCAACTCAAATGAAGGATCATCAAGATGAGTCATGGGACATACACTTTGACCAAAAACATTTGAGGGTTGAAAATTTGCATGACCATGTTTTGAATTTGATTGATTTTTATGATGAAATGTCGTTAAAGGTGAATGAAAAATAGGGTATGATTTCTAATTACACCTTTGATAACATTGTTTCAATGAATGAAAAAGAAGTTGATGCACTTGAACTGTTAAACCAAATTCATCAACAATTACTAATTGAATCTAGGATAAAAACTTTTAATGATCCTAATTTAGTAAATATCCTAGATGCTTGTAAATTGTTACACAAATTTGATTGGCCTACAAATTTGGAAAATGATTTGGCTTTGAAATTTGTAGAAATAGGCTCCTACTTACAAAATTGCATATTGGAAGAAGATAGCCTAATTCTAAATCAAGGAGGGAATTATGAAGTTTACATTTTAAAGAATAGACATGATAAAATTGAAAATCATTTATTGTCTAATCATTCTAGTAATTTGATGCTCACCTATGGGAATACTAATGGAACTAAATTTAATTGGTGGGGTGAGAGAAGAAAGTTGAAGTGGGTTGCATTGTTTGGTCTTGTCTTGTTTTTGTTGGATTCCCACAACATTTGGCATGCATATCATGTTATATTTTTGTTGAAATGTTCTAATCATGTTTGGGATCCAGGAAAGTGATAGTCCAAGCTTTGCATCATCTTGTATTATAGTGTACATTTGTATATAGATTTTGGTTTTTGGTTTTGGGTTTATGTTTTCAAGTTTCATTTTGGGATTGCTATTTGGATTTGGATTTAAGTTGTGTGTTGGTCCTTTGGACATTTTTTGTTTGAAAAAAAAAAAAAATGATGAAAAAGTTGCCTTGAGATGCTAACTTATGTTCTAGATCGGGGAAATATGGAACATTGGAATTATGTGGTAGAAAGCTCCACAAGAAATACAAACGAGTTTAATAGTATCGTTTGAAACTTGTGATGCATGAAGTAGTCAGTTTTATATGGCAATATTTCATCTGCAATTCAAAAGACAATGCATTTCATATTACATCTCACTTTGCACATGCATGCCATCTTAGTTGCATATGCATTTCAAATACAAATCATTAAAGTGTGTCAAATCCTCTTAGGGTTATGCTATAACATAAATGTGAAAAAATCCTAAGGTTGGAAACTGAGCCTCATGATATCTAGAACTAAGCACATCTTATACACATTAAAAAGGATCTTGAGCAAAATGATCAAAACCTTGCTTGGAAGAAAAGGTTGGGCGAAAGAAGTATTTCATGTCTATCCTATTATGCAACATGATCCTTAAAACAGTGGTTTTGAACACTTCCATAAAGCTTAAAGCCTAAAATCGAGTAGTAAGGATAGGGCTAAATCCTCATCGAACTTAGGTTGAGGATCCAACTCCCCAAAGCTTTGATTTGACCTACATGGAGTAGTAAGGATAGGGCATAAATTCTCATCTCGCCTAGGTTGAGAATCTGATTCCCCAAAGCTCCTATGTCTCATTTCATGATAAATCTTGGATTGGAAGGATCGTACTACATGTCCCTAGCAAGGATGGGTAGTCATCCCCAAGGTCCAAGAAGTAAAAAAAAAAATATATTTATTTAATTTTTCCCATATCATCTTTATATTGGATTGGAAGGATCGTACTACTTGTCCTCTGCAAAGGATGGGTGGTCATCCCCAAGGTCCAAATAAATGAAGGTAAGTCTTGGATTATGGGGTTAAGTATGCCCATGCATGGCAGCATGTCTTGTCCAAAAAACAAGACCACTGATTGTCCAAAGGGTTAGACTAGCATGACCATTTCTTCCATAATTGGTTAAATTATTTTGCTCAAAGTGAGGTAATGAATTCTAAATTATGATAGTAAGGATAGGTTTAAACTCCCATCTCGGTTAGGTTGGGAGTCTGATTCCCCAAAGTTCTGATTTCACGTTCACTTGCACATGGGTTCAAGATAGTAGGGACTCATAACCAACTTTGGGATATAATAAAGCAATTCATTAGTGGATCCTAAGAGGGTTTGGTAATCTTGAATGTTTGTGCATGATACTAGAAAGTTTAGGCCTTTACAAGAGCAAAATCTCTAAGCATAGTTATCAGGTTACACAAATCATTCACAATCTCACATATGCATTCATGTGAAACTGACAATGGAATGTTGATCAAGTTCAAGCGATAGGAAATGAAAACACATTTCACACACCGAGCTAATACTTGATGATTCTGATGATTCATATATTTCTGATCTTTGGGCATTTGTTTATATTTATTATGTGCTAACACATGTTTTTTGTATACTTCTAGGTAGGGTTCTCATTAAAATGCTCAGGAGCATTTGATAGCAGAGTCGCCATTTGTTGTGGCTGATCCACAACACACCCCAAAATTTGGGACCCACCTTTTTTGCATGCTTTCAAAGAAGATCTTAGTGACCCAGATGCTAAAAATCAAGAAAAGGGCAAAATTGCACAAAAATGAAAAAGTGTTGCGATATCGCGACATGTCGCTCCGTCGCTGCCAAAAAAGAAAAGTTGTCGTGATATCGCGACATGTCGCTCCGTCGCTGCCAAAAAAGAAAAGTTGTCGCGATATCGCGACATGTCACTCCGTCGCTGCCGAAAAAGAAAAGTTGTCGCGATATCGTGACATGTTGCTCCGTCGCGGCCTGAAATGAAAAAACGTCGCGATATCGCGACATGTCAAGTTTTCACGTCCCAAGCAAGCAGGAAGAGGCATTGATCGAAAATTCTCGCGATTGCGATATCGTGACATGTTGCTCCGTCGCGGCCTAAAATGAAAAAACGTCGCAATATTGTGACATGTCAAGTTTTCATGGCCCAAGCAAGCAGGAAGAGGCATTAATCGAAAATTGTCGCGATTTTGCGACGTGTTTTGAAATCGCGGTCCAGAGAGGAGAGAGAAAGATAGAATGGAAAATTGTCACGAAATTGCGACATGTCACAAAATCACGGTCAATCCAGTCAAACAGGGGAAGGCACTAAAAGAGTCGCGATTTCGCGATAGGAAGCGGCAAAGGGGCACGAAGCAGAAAAACGTCGCGATATTGTGATAGGTTGCGTTTTTGCGGATCCAAGCAGCGAAGTGGTATGGAAGGAAACTATGTCATGATTTTGTGACATGTCGCATTTTCGCGGCCAAATACAGCAAGAGTAGCCCGAAATAGAAAAGTTTCGCAATTTCACGACGAAAAGCTGGCAAAATGGTACGGAACAAAAATCATCGCGATTTCACGATAGAAAGCCGCAAGACAGCTCCAAATGAAAATGCGTCATGATTTCGCGACAAGAAGCAACCGAGGCGTATGAAGATGAAAAGCGTCAGGATTTCGCGATAGGAAGCAGCCAAGGCGTACGGAGAGGAAAAGCATCGCAATTTCACGACAGGTTGCAGCTGAGGCGTACGGAGAGGAAAAGCGTCACAATTTCGTGACAGGTTGCAGCCACAGGGCTCGATAGCATAAAAATGTCACGATTTCGTGACATGTCTCATTTTCACGACGCATGAAGGCAGACAAGGTTGTTGGCAGGAAAATGTCGTGATATCGCGACATGTCACGTTTTCACGGTGAAAGTAGAGGAGCAAAGCTACATGCATAAAAACATCGCGATATTGCGACATGCTATTTTTTGTCACGATTTTCATGGGGTCGTTACAGAACATGCAAAAAAGTGCGAAACACATGGCGTACATGTGTAAGGGCTGCAAAAGCGTTACATTTTAACAGAGAATATCGAAAGTTTTGACATCGAACATAAGGTCAAAAGCAACGAAAAGGTAGGGAATTCGAAACGATGCATTCTGGGAGGTGAAACGAAGTGCCGCAGGGCGAAACAAAGAACCGCATCAGAAAGTATAAAATTAGAGGCACAGATTGATACGAGGGTTGAAAAACCACTGCGGGAAAAGTTGTAGAGCCAAAGCCATTCATGGCCTACTTTTGTGGTGTTTTTCTTCCACTTTTTTTGGATATTCCTTTACATTGGACTGGGTAGGAAATTGCTGTAAGCAGGGTTGCAGTGCTGAAGGCCTGATGCAGGAGCATCCGGTGAAGGAAAAGCAATCTTGCATCCTCCAAATTCTTTTCTTAATTCTCTGAGTACTTTGAATTTAGTGGGGTTCCTATCCTTTCTTGCGGGGAAGTTTTGTAAAGGGAGGCAAGTTTCGGGGAAGTTTTCAAAAGCAAGGCAAAGGTTAAGCTGGAGTCGCGAAATCGCGACATGTCACGATTTCGCGACATGTCACGAAATCGTGACTCCGAAGGCGTGTAGTGGGCGAGGGCCAAAACCGTCGTGATATCGCGACGTCGCGATATCGCGACGTCGCGATATCGCGACCGTTTTGCGCAAGGCAAGGCTGAGGCGCGGGGGGCCGCGATACCGCGACATGTCGCGATATCGCGACATGTCACGTTATCGCGGCCCGTTTTCATTGCTTATGTTCGAAGGATTGGGGGGGTCACGATACCGTGACATGTCGCGATATCGCGACATGTCACGGTATCGCGACATGTCGCAGTATCGCGGCTCGCGAAGGCTGTGGAGGTCCGAAGGCGTGGGGGTCGCGATATCACGACATGTCGTGATATCGCGACATGTCGTGATATCGCGGCCCAAGAAAAGTCAAACGGAAATTACCACGCGGACGGTCGGACAGGGAGAAATTGACACGTGGTTGCCACGTGTCTTAAAGGCGGCACGACCAGTGGGGGATAGAGTTAATTTTGACACGTGGAACAGATCATGAGGTTGAGGGCCACGTAATCGGAGGAGAGAGATTTAGACGTCGGCCAAGTTTAAGTACCTTGGGATGTCGTTTCTGGAGAAACCGTGGTTACAGGTGAAAGACTTAATGGCAGAGACAGCGATATTTAAAATCAGTCAGATTAAAACGGTGGGGCAGGGTATGGAAAGCGATGAATGCAGGCTCTGGACGGATCGGACAGTTGCCATTTATGGCAAATTTGAATTCTCGTCCTGGAGGGGGATTTGAATTTAAAATTTAATTAGGTGGAGGCATTGATTGCCGGGGGAGGACCGGGACCGCGTTAAAAGAGGAAATTTTTGTTTTCAGAAGGGGGGTGGACCGGAGAACAGAGAGGGGGAACAGAGCCGAAGCGGAGACCGGCTTTTGTAAAGCCTGCGGGCGATTTTATTTTTTGGAAATGCATGTAAATATTCGAAATTTTAATGAGAACGCAGAGTAATTTTTAGAGTGGTAACTCCGTGCTCCGTCAGTGGTATCAGAGCGGGAGTTCCTGAGTGCGTAAACAGACCGCCGACCGTGAGGCAGTTTGCGCCAAGATGTGTGGGAGGTTTGAGTTTGGGTGAAGATGCCTCCGAGAAGAAACCCGATGGGTGGAAGAGGCATGGCAGCGAAATATTTTCGGGATTTGCAGCAGCAAGTCCAGGCCCTACAAGAAGAGCTACGCAGGGGACGTGAGCCGGGAAGGGATGCAGACAGTGAGGATGAAGTGGAAGAGGAGAATGAGTTTGAAGAAGAGGAGGAAGATGTAGACCCGACACAGGCCCGGCTATACAAGGCCATATCCCAGATCGGGAAGAGGCCAAAGTTAGAGGTTCCCACGTATTTCGGGAACTTGAACCTAGAGGAATTGATAGATTGGGTGAATGAATTAGAAGAATACTTCGAATACGAAGAAGTTGAAGACCCTAACCGGGTCAGATTTGCTAAGACCCGACTGAAGGGCCATGATAGCATTTGGTGGAAGGGGGTATAGCTGGAGAGAAACCGAAGAGGAAAAGAACGGATTACTAGGTGGGACAGAATGGTGGAAAAATTAAAAATACAATTCATCCCTGTTGACTATGAGCTGGATCTGTTACGTAAAATGCAAAGCTTGAGGCAGATGAACAGAACAGTTCAAGAATATACAGAGGATTTTTATAAAATTTCCATCAGAACCGGACACTTAGAAGCCAGCAAAGAAAAAGTGGCCCGTTACATTAATGGGTTGAGACCGAGTGTGCAGGAGGAGTTGAGCTTGGTTCGGGTAAACACCATCGAAGATGCTTACCAGTTTGCTTTAAAGGTTGAAGGAAAATTGAACCGAAGGTTTGAAAGCAAGCAGAAGGTGAAAGAACCGGGAGGAAAGAACGGTGGAAAGAAAGAAGGAAAGGAAGAGAAGAAGGAAGAAGAGAGCAAAGCAACCGAGGTCAGAAAGAAGAAGATGAAGACCCAAAACCGCAAGTTCAGAATAATAACTACCCGAGAGGAAGAGGTAGATCTGGACGTGGGTATGGAAGAGAAATATTTCGTGGAACCTGTTTCCATTGTGGAGAAGAAGGACATCGGGCATATGAGTGTCCACAACACCGGGAAAAGACGAACAAGAAACCGGTGGGTCCCGCCAGAGCAGTTGTAGCAGTTGAAGATGCTGATTCAGAACATTCTGAAGAAGCTAAAAAGGGAGAAGCCATGATTGTGAGAAGGACCATGCTGGTGGAAGAAGACCAGTCTGAGAAAAGGAGAAGCCTGTTCCGCACCCGATGCAAAAGTGCAAGCAAATTTTGCAATGTGATCATCGACAATGGAAGTACAGACAACTTAGTTTCCGAGGAGATGGTTACTAAGTTGTAGCTGGAAAGAAGGAGACACCCGCATCCATACCGGATTGCGTGGTTGCGGAAGGACCACCGAGCTTGGGTCCGGGAACAGTGTTTAGTCACGTTCCAGATTGGGAGATACAAGGATGAAGTCCTGTGTGGTGTATTCCCTATGGATGCATGCCATTTGTTGTTGGGCAGGCCATGGCAGTTTGATCGGAGTGCAGTGCATGATGGCCGTGCAAATACTTATTCCTTGGTGAAAAATGGAATGCGGCACAAGTTGAAGCCATTGCAGACCGAAGATGAGAAAATGTGCAGCAATGCCAAAATTTGTCTGGTAGAGGGCAGAAAATTCTGCCAGGAAACAAGATTTGAGCAAGTTGTAAAGGTTGATGAGTGTTCGGAGATTTTACAAAGGAAGCAGACCGAACAACTTAGAAGTGAAGGTCACTTCTCCTTCTTACCCGGGGTGTCTGATGCAGGAGCATCCGGTGAAGGAAAAGCAATCTTGCATCCTCCAAATTCTTTTCTTAATTCTCTGAGTACTTTGAATTTAGTGGGGTTCCTATCCTTTCCTACGGGGAAGTTTTGTAAAGGGAGGCAAGTTTCGGGGAAGTTTTCAAAAGCAAGGCAAAGGTTAAGCTGGAGTCGCGAAATCGCGACTCCGAAGGCGTGTAGTGGGCGAGGGCCAAAACCGTCATGATATCGTGACGTCGCGATATCACGACAGTTTTACGTAAGGCAAGGCTGAGGCGCGGGGGGGGCCACGACATGTCGCGTTATCGCGGCCCGTTTTCATTGCTTATGTTCGAAGGATTGGGGGGGTCGCGATACCACGACATGTCACGATATCGTGACATGTCACGGTATCGCGGCTCGCGAAGGCTGTGGAGGTCCGAAGGCGTGGGGGGTCGCGATATCGTGACATGTCGCGATATCGCGGCCCAAGAAAAGTCAAACGGAAATTACCACGCGGACGGTCGGACAGGGAGAAATTGACACGTGGTTGCCACGTGTCTTAAATGCGGCATGACCAGTGGGGGATAGAGTTAATTTTGACACGTGGAACAGATCATGAGGTTGAGGGCCACGTAATCGGAGGAGAGAGATTTAGACGTCGGCCAAGTTTAAGTACCTTGGGATGTCGTTTCTGGAGAAACCGTGGTTACAGGTGAAAGACTTAATGGCGAAGACAGCGATATTTAAAATCAGTCAGATTAAAATGGTGGGGCAGGGTATGGAAAGCGATGAATGCAGGCTCTGGACGGATCGGACAGTTGCCATTTATGGCAAATTTGAATTCTCGTCCTGGAGGGGGATTTGAATTTAAAATTTAATTAGGTGGAGGCATTGATTTTCGGGGAAGGACCGGGACCACGTTAAAAGAGGAAATTTTTGTTTTCGGGGGGCGGACCTGAGAACAGAGAGGGGGAACAGAGCCGAAGCGGAGACCGGATTTTGTAAAGCCTGCGGGCGATTTTATTTTGAAATGCATGTAAATATTCAAAATTTTAATGAGAACGCAGAGTAAGTTTTAGAGTGGTAACTCCGTGCTCCATCAATGCCAGAGGGCCATTCTGGGCCTGCTTTGAGGCTGTTTTCTTCCATAGACTATGTTTGGGAAACCAGATATTCTGTTGTTGTATAATGACCAATTTTTAATACAGAAAATTCAGAGAGCATCTCATTGGAAAGAAAGAAGGTGTTATTTTCTGCATGCAGGATTAAATGTTTATCTTTCCCATTTTCATATTTCTAGGCTTATAGGTGAAGTTTAATGCAAGTTCTCTTGGTTGCTTCATGCGAATGTCTAAATCTGAAAATTACAGTTTAAACCCCAGAAACCAGCACCCAACTTACCTGGATTGTGTGAGTTTGCAGGTTCAATAGGTTAGGTTGTATGCAGAAAACCTCATTAGCTTTGATTTTGTCAAAGAGGATAGCATCATACTGAAAGCACTTTTTATTTTTATTTCACATTTTATTTTCATTTTTTTTTTCTGCATTTTATTTTATTTACAGGCATTAAAATAAAAATTAAAAAAACTAAAAAATTCCAAAGTCAGAAAATAGAAAATTTCCATTTCAAGGCCAGAGTTTCATTTTTCAGTTTTGTTTTTCATTCATGAGCAGATGATGAAATTCCCTTCATAAAATTCCATTTTCATTAAAGGGTTTATGTTTATGATATTTCATCAATTTTCATTTTGAAGTTACAGTATAGTCATAAAGGGATCAAATCACATTTGTTTTATTCGGGTTCAATGAACGATCATCAAAGTTTCACAGTAAAATAAACCAACATTGCCCCTTGTTAACAGTTACTTGCAACCACTGAGGTGTTCCAAGCATTTTTATTGAATATCTTTATTTGAGATTATTAATGCACAGATATAAAATGCTAACATAGCAGAACCTTGGAGAAATTGTTTATTAAATTTCTTTGCAAGAGAGGATTTAGAACCCAAATCCTATCGGAGAGTTTGTTTTCACAATCGGGTGAAAATACCACTCAACATGTAGGACTGTAATGAAAAATAGAGATAATAGAATCCTTGAGGGAGTTACCATTTATCGTGGAGTTAAATCTATTTCTCATATTTAATTTATTCATGACTCTACTATTTTAGGTAAATGTACAATTTAGGAAGATTCTAAAATTAATTAAATCATTAGTTGTTTTTCTAATGCTATCGGGAAATTGATCAATGAAGATAAATATAAATTTATTTTCTTTTAGTACTCTCCCAAACCGAAATCCATGGTCTTGGATAAATTAAGATATAATAAGACCTCCCTTCTAACCACTTATTTAGTCATTCCTATCAATTTTCAAAGACAAAAAAAATACTAGATTTGGTTTTTAAATAGAGTTAAGAAGAAAATTGGAATGTGGAACAATAGGTGGCTTTCATTTGAGGGTATAATTATCTTAGTAAAATTAGTCCTTAAATATATACCTATTTATTTTTTTATTTTGTTGAATATCCTAAAAGCAATTCTTTGAGAATTGGATCAAATTAATCATCGATTCCTTTGGAGTGGTACTAAGAAGAAAAGAAAATGGGCCTTGGTGAAATGGGATACTTTATGCCTTCCTAAGAATGAAGGGGGGATAGGCTTTCGATTTCCTATTAATAAAAATAATGATATAGTTGCTAAACTATATTGGATGATTTTATATAACTCCAATGCTCTTTGGGTCAAGAATATTTATGCTGAATATTCTGAGAACAAAAGTCTTGAAGACCTTATTCGCTATTAATTGCCTACCAAAGGTTCTCCTATTTTAGCAGTTCTTAATACTGGTGAGTATTTGATTAAGAAAATGTTATTTTGGATTATTCATAATGGTCAAAAAGAAAAGTTTTATATAGATTCTTGGGATGATCATGAACCTTTGATAACTTAGTTTCCTGATTGGAGATCATGGATGGCGGAGCTTTCTTGAGCTAACTGGATAAACGTTGCTAATTACTATCGATACCCCACTGGTAATTCAAAGGTTGGTAGATATTGGATCCCTATTTAGTATTGGCCTATTCAAATTCTAGAAAGGTAAAGAAAATATATCCAAAGCATCCTTCATATGAGTTCTCTCTTGGTCCCATGATAAAGATTATTTTGCATGGAACCAAACTACTAAAGGCGAGTATTCAGTTGCTCAAGGTTATTTGACCTCATGCCATAATAATCCCAATGAATCACATGACATATTTACTCAGTTGTGGGCTCAAAAGCTCTAGCCTAAGGTAAGGTTTTTTACATGGATTTTATTGCATCACAAGGTTCTTACTGATGAGCATCTTATGAAACATGGTTTTCATGGCCCTTTTAGATGTAAAATGTGTGGAGAAAATGTGGAAACTATTAGCCATAATTTTTATCGAGTGTACCTTAGCCTCTGAGCTATGGAGGAGAATGGCTACCTTAGTTGGAATATAGTGGTCCAATTTTTTTACGTTTGAATAGATTTGGAAGGATTAACCTAATCAGGAGGGTGTTGATCATTTTATTAGGCATGTACTTTGGATAGGTTCTACCATTCTTCCTTGGAATATCTCGAAGGAAGAAACAACCATATTTTCAATCAAGAAATAAAGGAAATTTATTATATCTGGAAAAATATAATTGCCAAACTAGCTGAATCAGTACAACAACTCCTTAAACACCCCCAAAACTCCCACCAAATATGGGATCAAGTGATGCAAAGACTGAATATTAACTCCTTTAAAGACAACCATCTTAAATGGAATGTGAGTAATCAAAATATGGATAGAACCAAGAATTGGTAGTCTTCTCCTAAGGATTTTGGAAAATTCAATAACGATGAAGTCTCTAGGGGAACCTTGGAAAAACTAGTGTGGGAGAAATTGGTAGACATTCAGATGGTTCCCTGGTTTTCTCTTTTGCTAATATTTTGGGTATTCTTTCCAATAACCTTGTTGAGAGGTATGGTATCCTTAGAGACCTTCAAGATGTTGCTAAGGTCAAATGGAAAAAGGTGTTGGTTGAATCTGACTCCCAAGTCATGGCTAATATATTGAAGACTCCTTCTATGAATCATAAGGTTGATCAATCAATAAAAATAATTGTTGAGAAGATTCAATTAATCGAGATGGGTTTTATGAAATTTGAATCAAATCATGTGTTTAGAGAATAGAACAAGAGTGTTTATGGTTTAGCTAATTGGGCATTGGAGAAATATGATCTTACTTACTACCACCACCCTCCAAAATGGTGGGATTCACAAATTAGGGAAGCTCTTCTTTCTATCCTTTCTTTAAATGGCTCCAATAATAGAGGTACCTAGTTACATTTTCTTTGTTTTTGATTTTTTATTGTTCAGTTAGGGTATTTTAGTTCCCTTGCTCAGAGTGATCATTCTTATGCTTCCTTTGTTGAATATTGCTTAAATAGCCTTTTAGCCTAGTAAGGTCAATGTTGTATTTTGCTTTTTCCTCTTTTTTTTTTTGGTTTTTTAGTGTGTGTGTTGTCTTATATTGTTTTCATTCTATTTTATTTTTATTTTTTTTGTGTTTTTTTTGGTGTTTTTTATATTTCTGTTTTTTTTGTGTCTTGTGTTTTTATTTTTTGTGTTTTCTTTTTTGTTGTGTTTGTGTGTTGTCTTGTTGTTTTCACAGTTTTTTTGTTTGTGTTATGTGTTTTTTTTTTTGTATTTTTTAAATATTTTTGTTGTTTTTTGTGCTTTTTATTGTTTTTTATTCTTTTTGTGTTTTTTTGTTGTGTTTTTGTGTTTTTTTGTTTGTGTTTTTGTTTTTTTAGGCATGATCTTTGAGTGTGCCACAGAGGGTAGGCTAGGTGTGATCCCTAGGTGTTTTTGGTGGAATAGATATCTCTACTTCCTTGGGACTTACACAAAAGTGGCATCCCATTTGAGGTGTTTTCCACACACAAAAAAAATATGTTGCATTTTATTGATAATAGTAAATATGTTACAATGTGAAATGATGATATCCTTTTCCAATTTATTCCAAGGGCTATAAAAGAGGGTCTGCAAGACGAGTTACCCTAGAACTAAATGTCTTTTGGGTACTATAAGAGTCTTCTATGAGATCCTCAAGGGAGAGTGGAATTATTGGATATGTTTCATTGCTAGCTACAATAGACCTCAAAACCTGTGTAACCCTATAAAAAGTATTAGAAATATTTGTAGGCATGTCTCAATAAGGCCTCTCATAAACACAGACAAAAAGAACACAAATGCTAATAAAAATGTATCAAAGAAGTACTAATTTAAAATGAAATTGAATTAGCAAAGAGGGGTTACCTGGTCATATTATTTGGCAGTATATTTGTAGAAACCAAACCTATCTATATGTTTTTGATAAAATGTACCCATCTATATGTTTTCCTATTTCTTACTCTAGTTGGTTGGCCCTTCAATATTTGATCTCCTTAGTATGATCTGAGCTAAAAATAGGAGCTAAAAATACTTAATTGATACCTGTAACCACAAAAAATCACAAATAAATTTTAGTGGGAGGAGTCCTAGGTGTGCAAGATGATTGGAAATTGCTTTGGTAGTATTTTGGGAATATAATTATGTAATATTATCCTCCCTTAAAACCTAAAGCAAAAGGGGTATTTTATAGAATTCCTAGGTAGAAAAGGGGGTAGGTGATATGGTGGGAGAAGGAGAAGAGAGAGAAGGCCTATTAATTAAGCATGTGATGGATAAGACATTCCCAACTAAGTTTATTAATTGGGCATGGGTGTGCCATGTCCACCAATGGATTAGTGAAGAGGGAAAAACCGTTTTCTTTTAAATTCTTTTAATGCCTTGTAGGAGGATTAGGTGTTTATATTAGGGATGATTGGTTGTGATTGATTATAGATTTTTATTGTGTCATGATGATTATTGAGGAAGGAGGGAGTAAGATTATCTTAAGTCATGATCAATGTATGATGCCCCAATTATGAAAGGGTGCGCGTCCCATGAAACTTTAATTTTGATATATTTTTTTAACCTTGATTGATTTAGTAAGTTTTTGAGCTAGATGCAAGTGTCCTTGTGATGATTTAATCGATTGTAAGTGGACGTGCTGGCACCTTAATAAAGAAATTTTATGAGTAACATATATACATTGGCATCAAGTTTATCAAATTTTAATGTATTAGAGTTTTACTTTTTTGTTTTCCCTAGCAAATAAGGGTTTGTGATAATCTCAGGCAAAGGTTCTTGAATGAACGCACTTACAAAATTGATTGTTTGGATATTCATAATGTGTAAGGTAAATTTTCAATGTGTGATAACTACCCCCTCAATCGATGATTTCATGGGTGAATAATTTGCAAACATCAGTGAATAAATTAAAAAAAATGTTATTGTGAGATTGCATAGGGTACGGGAAAGGTGAAATTTGAGATGTGGGAGTGATTTGTAATAAAAAATAGAAAAACATATGGATAAGTACATTTTTTGAGAAAATGTATGGATATGTATCATTTTTAAAAAATGCACCTATCCATATGTTTTCCTACAATGCACCTATAAAATCATAGTCGAACGGGTGCACACCTCATTTGCATCATGCATTTAAAAAAAAAATGCAAGGAGAGGAGCGAGGTAGAGTGAGTGTGTGATGTGGAGCGCTGCTATAGTAGTAACACAAGTAGATGAGATGACCCAAAGTGATTTACGAGTTGGAATTGGAGGGTGTGTAGTGGAGGTAGCTTGAATTTTTACCCTCTTTTATGTTTTTCAAGATAAAATGAATCCTAGGGCTCAATTTTTAGTGAAAAAAAAAAAATTAGAAGTAGAATGTGATAGTGTAAGTTGTATGATGTGCATGGGGAAAAAAGAAAATGAGTGGTGGGAATTTGTATGCATGTGTGTATGTTGGCACATTTCTCTATACCTATTACATGTATGTTTGTTTGTTTAATATTATTATTTTTTGGTGTGTTTTTGTCTATTTTTATGGAATTTTTTGGAGCCACGTGGGTTTGTGACAAATGGATATCCAAAAAGACCCTTTGTTTGGAAAATGTATGGATCCATATGTTTTGTATAGATCATATGGATTTGTAATTTTTTAAAATTAAAAATATGTGATAGACTTGATAGATTAAATGCAACATTTGATGTATGTGAACTAATACGATTATTTTGTGTTGCAGGTCAAGGAGTTATAACCACAACATCAGTTTCTATCATTTTTGGTGAGGGTTTTTTTATATGAGGTGCATTGATAGTGATTGAAGGGGGTAGGCTTGTATGGGGTGGTATGCATAGAGATTTTATGGTGTGATCATCCTATTTGGATGTGCTATGTGAGAGGTGAGATCATAGTTATCATGGTCACATATGTTGTTGATAATTTTGATATGCAACCATGTGTTACCAAATTCTTCCAAGGTGTTGCTTCCTTGGAATATAATTGGGCTTTTTTGTGACATGATAGAGCAGAGGATGTGATTTTCTTGGGCACATGCTTTGTTGGCCCAAATATATAAAAATTTGCATGGTGTAGGGATGACCAAGAGGATGTCCCTGTGTAGTTGTTTATTGATACAACTCTGGGCCTATGAGTTATAGTTATTATGAGGCTAGAGAGGCCATCATTTGAGGCACATGCATTTATAGCTGTAGATGTACTATATGCTATGTGATGGCAGGCTAACATGGAGGAGAGTACAAGAAAATATTATGCAAGTAATGCTATTTAATATTGAAGGAATTTTTGGAGCTTAATACATGAGTATGTTATCTAGGATTCATATAAAGGAGCACTCGTGTGGTTAGAGGATGGTGTGGATATATCTTGAGTTAGGCAGGGCAAGTAGATGATCGGTCAATATTATTTTTATATTGAGTTCTTACCATTCAATCACATGTAGAGGTAGTTTATATTGTGATAGGGCCTTCCCAATATTCTAGTGGTGATTTGGAGGGTTTAGGAAGATCATGAGATGTGGTTCTAGGGAGGGGAATTAGATATGTCATTTGATGAACTACTAGTGTTACCCAATGTTGAAAATATGGGGAGCATTTCAAAGTATGATGCATGGTGGGTGATGTAGAGGTAGGATCCCAAATTAGGTGTGATCAATGGGGTTCAAGATGGAGGATCAGAGGTAGTACCTAGGATTTTAGGGGTGGCTATAAGTGGAAGTCAAGGTATTTTAGTAGGTGGACTGGGCAATTTGACAAGTGATGCCACGACAGTGGTTGATGGTAGGAGGACAATAATATATTCTAGCAACTCAGGGGTAGCTACAAGATTGGATGCTGATGATGAGGGTCTCTCCTAGGAGGAGTCACCATTGATACAACATGTGTGGCTTCTATGTGATAGTTGAGTAGGGCCCTCATGAGTATACAAGAGGGAGGTAGTACAAGATGATGTGGATTAAGAGGATGATATTGAGATGTTTATGGAGGAGATGATGGGTCATCTATATGATTTTGATTTTTTTTGTGATAGGGAAGAGTAGGTTGAGGTAGAGAGCGATGGCTCCCATTTATATATAAATTTGTGTAGGGTACATATGGAGGAGTTATAGTGAGAGTGTGATGTGGCTATAGTGGGAAGAGGGGAGGTGGATTTGGCTATGGAGTAGCTAAGGGTATAGGTAGAGGATGTGGAGATACATAGAGTTCATGTGGGGGAGTTACAATGAGAGCATGATGTGACTACAACTAAGAGATATGTGGTCAAGAGGTAGAGTAGAAGTGGAGAGAGAGCTAGAGTGGCTACAAACATAGATGGAGAGAGAGATGTGGCATTGGATTACAAAGAGAATGTAAAGGGGATTGAGAAGCACAAGGTATGGATAGAGGATATCTATTAAGAGTATGTCATTATTGTAGATAAGAGGGATTGACTGTAATAGAGGGTATATAGTCCTAAAGAACAAGGGGTTGAGTCAACTCTTCAGGCTAATATAATGGAGTTACAAAAAATTTGAAATGTTTATGGGAGATCCATTATGTAGGAGAAGGATAATATGTTGACCTATGAGGGGACCTTGATTTCTCATGATTTGGTTCTACCCTTGTACTCGAGTTCCAGATTGTATCATAGTCATAGTATTACAATATTAGTGACCAATAGTACAATGATTTAGAGATGTACGCGCATCATAGTCAGGGAGATAAAATCCAATGCAAGGAGGTGAGAAATCATAGAGGAGAAATTATGCAAGCCTAGTAGGACAAGTAGGGAGCGATGAGTCTCCTAGTGGTCTGTAGGGCTAACATTATTTTTGGTGTGACAAATATGCCACACTTTTTTGATATGATATCTCAAGAGTGATGGATATGTGTAGTATTTTTGATGTATATGTGTTGTGTAAAGGATTATGTATATGAGTTTAGCTAGTTGGAAATTTTAACAATATCTATAGTCATGCTGATATACATATGCATATTGGTTTTATTTTGTTGTAGATTTTTGGTTTATTGTGAATATTGAATGTGTTTTATTTGATATGTATGTGATGTAATATTTAACATTCATTTTATGTTGTTAATGTTATGAATGCAATTGGATGGTTGTGTAAATACATTTTAAAATTTCTAATGTATATTTGTAACTAAATCTTTTTTTGTGTGTATTTGATTGATACAACATTGCATGGTTAACATAATAAATGACAATTTGGTATTCATGTTGACATATGAATAGATAATGAGATAGGTGAACATGCAATGTGGAGGATGAATGTGAATCTAATAATGATTTTATGCAAATACTTATGATTATATGTGGATGATTGACCTAAGGACAATGCATATTGATCTTGATGGCTTGCTAGTTGTGCAACTAAGTATGATGTGTGTTTGTACCTTTTTCTAAGGGTCTTTTAGATGTTAGAAGGATTTCTAGGGAGTCAAATATCTAAGTTTAACCATCAAACCCATCTATTAGTCAAGTGATATTCTACTAAAATCTAGTCCATCATGTTTGAGGTTAAGCTTATCATGAACTAGTGTGTGTGCAATGATATTTATTTATCCATTTTGATTAAGGGAACTAATTAATTGTAAACTTATCCAATTAAATATAGCTCATCCACAAGTGTGCAATGGTCTATACAAATAAATTTTTCTAATGTGATAGATGTGTCACCACTCGTAAGGTATACTCCACTACCAAACATGTATCTATAGCTCCAATGGAGGTTAGCCTTATGATTTGTATATCCTTGAGGAAACCAAGGATTCAAGCTTATTTTTTTTGTAGCACATCCTTTTTTTGATCCTCAAGGTTGGGTCATTTGAATAATAGTATGATTAGGGAAACCGTTTGCTTTGGTTTTGTCTTCCTTAGACTCAAAATTTATTTAGTGTTTCACATGTGTTTGGTTCATGAAATAACTCTAGTTAGTGATGGGAGATCTAAAATTATATTAGAAGCTAGTGATATTTGATAGGTATTTATGAGATCAACTAAAATGGTTTACTAATAGAAAATACTTATATTAGAAATCAACCTATGCATAGGGTTGGATCCAACATCATGATAATTATGATAATTAATACATGGTGTTGCATGAAATGAAATATGCCTATGTAAAAGTGAATAAACACAATGATGTGACAATGCAAATGCTGATGAGGTACATGATAAATGCATAACTTATGTACAAGAACATGTGCAATAGATCTATCATTGATTAGGCTAACCAAGTAAGATCAGTGATTACATACTCACATATCCCAAAAGGTGATTAACATAGTATCATAAATGTTATATTAGGGTGGTATATGCATGCATGTAATGAGTTATGTAATTTGAATTGTTTGGTGGTATAAATATGAATGGTTTATGAGAAGATCAGAAATAATAAGAACATATCTAAGGTATATAGTTGTTGTAAGCATGACCATATAACAAGTATAGGAAGGAGAAGAAATATATGTGAGGAAAGAAAAATATGGAAATCCTACCCAAGGTATGTAGCCACTATACATTTGACCATACAACAAGGATAGGAATAAGAAGAAATAGGTGTGAGAAAATAAAAATATGGAAATCCTACCTAAGGTATGTAAATTATCTAAGCATGACCATACAATAATGATATGAAGAAGAAGAAAGAGGTGTGAGGAAGGAGATGAAAATCCTACCCAAGGTATGTAGTCACTCTATGTGTGGTCATAGAAAATTGATAGGAAGAAGAAGAAATATATGTGAGGGAGGAAAAATATGAGTGGAGAAATATGTTGTGTTGTGATTTGATTATTTTTGTACTTTTATTGTTGTTTTTATATTTTTGTTGTTTTTGATATAGAATGTACAAGAATTTGTGAGCCTTATTTGATGAAATCAAGCATAAAATGCATGGATATGAATGATGTTGAGGGGATCAAGTTCCCCTATTCCCTCAATATTTGTAATACGATAAGCACCTAAACCATATTTATGTGTAATGATATATGGACCCAAACAATTGAGAGTAAATTTATCTCATACAAGAAGTGGTTTATTTGAATTTTTTTGGCTCTCCATTAGCACAAGATCCCCTACTTGGAATTCTTGATGATGTATTTTGTTGTTATATACACAACGAACACAATATTGATAGACATGGATGTTTTCAATGGCATTGATGCAATGCTTATTGAGAAGAGTAAGCTAGTCTAAACAAGCTTGGCATGTAGTATCATCATCGATGAATTATTACAATGAGATTCATAGATAAGGGAGTTCTAACTCTAGGGGTATGTTGGCCTCAGTTTCATAGATGAGTGAAAATAGAGTTGTGCTATTTGGTGTTCTTATGCTTTTTTGTATACCCATAATGCTAAAGAGATTTGGTTGTGCCTATCATGATGATATTCAACAACCATTTTTTAAGTATGGAATAAATTGTTTTATTTGTTACTTCTACTTGACCATTTCCTTGGGGGTAATAAGGAGTTGAGAAGCTATGTTTGATGTTATAATTTTCACACAATACACAAAAATCCTTGTTTTTGAATGGTGTGTTGTTATTTGAGATGATTCGACAGGGAATACCAAAACGACATATGAGATGTGTAATGAATTCAACAATTTTAGGTCTTGTCATTTGGATGAGGAGAATGAATTTGATCCTTTTTATGAAATATTATGTTTTGGTGATGATGAATTTATGTCTACCTAAGGAATCTAGGGTAATTTTTTCTATGATACCTAGGCCCTATTATGAAAATAACCACATATATTGTATGGGCTACAATACATGGGATGATAGGTGGGTTAAGTTGGTATGTTTTTGGAATTTAATGCACTTATTTACATATTTAAAAAACTCATATTCCATAGTGGGCCAGTAATAACCCATGCACAATATGCACTTACTGATGGTCATTCCACTAAAGTGACAACAATAATGGGAAATATGGGGATGGCATGTCCTGAGAGCTATTTAAAGTGGCTAAGAGATTGTTGAATTATTGTTCAAGCTCATCCTCAAAGGTCTCAAGGGAATCTAGGTGAATCATGAAGACTTGGAAGAATTGTGAAGGGATGTCGATGGAATATTGGATAGATTGGCTTTCTCTAGAGAAATCATACTTTGTATTAGAGGGGTCATCTTGTTTGTCACTAGTAGACATAATGTCTAGGTGTTGAAACTCATCTTCTAATAGTTCCTCAGGGTCACAACGATAGCCCAAGCTATATTTTTCCTTTGGATATTGGTAATGAGGAGCAATAAGGTTATGTTGAGCCTTCTCATGATGACTTAGGCCAAATCCATGCTAGTTATAGTGCCAAAATTAGCATAAGGTGAATGACGGGTTGGATAAGTATTCTAGGTTCGCATAAAATGTGAGACCATGTTCTAGAGGCTCAAATGCTTTTGAGAAGGTATCGATGTATTTCTATCTTAAGTTCATATCATTTGTAGGAAACCCTAATGGGATAATAACATTGATGGTCAATTGTATGTTTCATGATAGACAAGAATCGTGTGTTGTTTGAACATTGAGTGGTGAGATACGATCATTATGAACATAATATTCCATTAGTAATATACTTGTCATGAGATATGATATATGTGGTGTCTCAATATGGATTCATGACAACAAGGACCCAAAATTCTTTGATAGATAAGGTTAGGAGGTGTGTGGGTTGCATAATAATGTGGAGGAAATTTTATTGCTTATTGGGTGTTAGGCTACAGGGGAGGGGAGGGATGTGTAATTGGTTGTGTAATTGGAGTGACGGGTGTAGTTACTGATTGAGTAGTTATTGGAGGGGTGATGAGGTCAGTGGCTAGGTGAGTTGAGGGAAGGGTGGAAGCTTGCGATAATGTGGCTAGATTAAAGTATTTTAATAGGTCATTATCATCTTGGATGTGATGTACTTGTCCATCATGTAGATATTTTAAGAAATTATGAAGTGTTTAAGGGATACATTGCATATCATAGGTCCAAGATATCCCTAAAATAAGATTATACTATATTTTCCCTTTAATTATATTATAGAGAGTGGGTATTTTTTTTATGCCTACTTTGATATATAGGACTATCATACCCAAAATGAAACATAAAGTGCCATTAAATTCCAATAAGTCCATGATTATAAAAGACTATGGAGGGTTGCATGCATATACACATGTTGCCTATAAGGTTAGAAAAGACTGCTATAATTTCTTCATAGATCTATGGACCTCGAGATGTCATTGAGAGCCTCACGATGAGGTTATGACTATTGTTAGAGGTTATAGATGGATAACCTTGCATATGTAGTTTGTAACTAATATGTGATAATGCTCCTAATGGTTATAATAGATCATGAAAGTAGAGGGGAGCCTATGCTAGTGGGTATGTGGAGGATGAAGGTGTATGAATGGTTGTTGGTTATTTGGTAGGGTAGGCTAGGTATTTTTGGTTCCTCATGATTATGTTAATCATTCTCATAAAACCATGATGTTTAGGTACATGATTAAATTGATTGACCTATTGATGTATCAATTGTTAAGTCAAGTCTTGAGCCTATGTGTGATATGTCATGTTGAGGTCAAGGATTCTAAAATATGCCTAAATTTTTATTAGGAGAGCACAAGGGGATCCAAAATAATTTAGGTCTTGGAAAATGTGTTGAAATTATTGAAAACCATTAATATCATGTCCCTTGAAGCAATTATAGTCATAGAAGGTGTATTCCTTATAGCATTTTTCTTTTGTATGGTTTAGGTTCTATGGTTTGATTTTGGTGATGTGACCTGCATCACAAAGTTTTTGGAAGATGTTGATCGAATTCTCGGCTATAGGAGTTCAAGTGAAAGGTGGATGATTAAGAGGATGGTGGCACGTACATTACTGGTTAATTAAAGGTGGAGGAATTGCCTACCTATGGTGATGGTAACCTTGGGATTACAACTAGGTTTTGGATGGGAACAAAGCGATTGTTGCACTTAGCACTAGGTTGGTCACTTGAGGTGGCATAGGTAGGGTAGGGTTAAGATTCCCCTTATTGAATTAGTTTGGTGCATAGTGTGGATTCTTATAGGGTTTAATATTTCTCTTTTAGATTTTGACTTCCTATTGTAATGTGGCATGTGTAGTTGCCTCCTCAAAGGAGCCATACTATTGAATTTGCAAATTTCTTGAGATGGCTTTAATATAACCCCTTGCAAATACCATAACTAGATCAAGTTGTAGGATGGAAAAGGGAATCTCATTAATAACTATCCTCCATATTGCAACATAATCATGGATAGGCTCATCATTGAATTGGAATATATTTTATAGGTGTAGCAATGATGTCTTGTTCTTTATGTTGATGGAAAAGTGTTTCAAGAAGGAATTGGCTAGTTGTTCAAATATATATAGAATATGCTAAGTAAGTTATTATATTGACTTAGGGCTGGTCCCCCAATATATTGAGGTAAGGTTCTGAGAATTAGGGTGTTGTTACCACTAATTCAATAGTAGGTAAAGTGATAGTTTCTCAAATATTCTTGATCCTCCTTACTTTTAAATTTTTTGAACTTAGGACATTCAAATTTGGAGGGGTATTATGGCATGATCATAGAGGGGTGAATAGGTTATGAGAACAACTCACTATAAGTGGGTTTGTTATATCCATATTCCATTGAGTGTATTTGTAGTGCTTTAATTTTTATTGAATTATCTACATTTCATGAGGTATGGTCGATATTATTAGTTTTTGGACCATAGGGGCATCCATTAGAGAGTGGTTAGGGTAGTATGGGGGTGGGGTGTGGTAGTTGGAATGTGGTAGAGATGGTATAGGGTGTTGGTTATGGATGTAAGGTTATACAACATCTATTTGGTAGAAATTGGGTGAATATTGTTGGTGTGGAGGATTTGAACTATACGGAGCTTGGGTGTGATTAAGTCTTGCATGCAAGTTTTGGTACCATGTGTGGTTGACTGTAGGGATGGATTATTGGTAATATGTTTGGTTATATACCTCATGATATGGTACTTGCATATGTTCTTGTTGTTGTGATACTTGGTTGTATAATTCAATATTAGTATGTGTGTGGGCACTTGAGTGTGTATGTGTTTTTAGGGTTCCTAAGTGTACCAATAATGATCTAGCACTTGATGTTTGTGTGTTATATTAAGTGGTTCTTGGATAGGTACTTTCTAAAGGGATATTTAGGTGTACCCTTATTCATGTAGTCCTTGGATAACCACTTGTTGTGGAGGTACTTGGATGTATTTTTGTTGTTTTGGTAGTGCTTGGATGTACACTTTATTAGTATTTATTTGAGGGTATGATACTTGAGTGTGAAATTGCTGAGAAGGCACCTAAATGTGCATTTTTTGTTGATATAGAAGCACTAGATTGTGGAATTATTGTTATTGAAAAGGAAGCACTTGATTGTGTAATTTTTGTTGAGAAGGAAGCACTTCATTGTGGAACTATTATTTTTGAGATAGGAGCACTTGATTGTTCTACAATTATTGTTTTTGATAAGGGAGAACTTGATTATGCAACTATTGTTGTTTAGAAGCGAGCACTTTATTGTGAAATTATTATTATTGAGAAGGGAGTACTTGATTGTGCAACTATTTTTGTTGAGAAGGGAGCACTTGATTGTGCAACTATTATTGTTGATAAGGAAACACTTAATTGTTTTGAAATTGTTGTTGTTGAGAAGGAAACATTTGATTGTGAAACTATTTTTGTTGAGAAGGGATCACTTTATTGTGCAACTATTGTTGTTGAGAAGAGATTACATGAGTGTGTAACTATTGTTGTTGATAAGGAAGCAACTTTATTGTGGAACTATTATTGTTGATAAGGGAGCACTTGATTGTTCTATAATTATTGATGTTGAGAAGCGAGCACTTGATTGTGCAATTGTTGTTGTTAAGAAGGGAGCACTTGATTGTGTTGTAATTGTTGTTGTTGAGAAGGGATCACTTGATTGTGCTACAATTATTGTTGTTGTGAAGGAAGCAGTTGATTGTACACCTATTGATGTTGAGAAGCAAGCACTTAATTTTACAATTATTATTTTTGATAATGGAGTACTTGATTGTACAATTATTATTATTGAGAAGGAAGAACTTGATTGTGCAATTATTGTTTTTGATAAGGGAAAAATTTATTGTGCAATTATTTCTATTGAGAAGGAAGCACTTGACTGTGCAATTATTGTTGAGAAGAGAGCATTTAATTGTGCAATTTTTATTGTTTAAAGGGAAGTACTTGATTGTGGAACTATTGCTATTGAGAAGAAATCACTTAATTGTGCAATTGTTGTTGTTTAGAAGGAAGCACTTGGTTGTGCAATTATTGTTGAGATACTTGGTTATGCCCTGAAGGCCCTTTGTATGACAAATATATAGGTGGTATGTGAGGTGGAATGGTAGGTGGTGTCGAGTCCTATGAAGGTGGAGAAGTGAAAACTATTGTTACATTCTATTGGGGAAGAGGGGATGATTGCTAATATGTCTGAGTTTGATCAATGATAAAAGTAGTGAATGTATTGAATTAGCACTATGGATGAGGGTGAGAGGGGATGATGTGACATTGTGTAGGTGGCTAAGATAGAAAGTGAAATTACCATTTTTGATTATAACTATAGAAGTATAAGTATGTAAATATCTAGATTTGTGAGGGAAGAGGTAATGGGGATGGGTTAATATATGGAAATATGGATGTAGGATTACTATAAGGAGTGGCTTCTTGCATCCACGTTAGAAGGGGATTAGGATCAAGGAAGGTGGATAAATTAGGGTTTGCATTCATCATATCGTAATCTAAGTATATGGAAGAGGAAGCTATGTAGGTTGACTAAGGTAGTATGATGGTGTCAAAAGTTGGCACCTTAATTTGAGAGATGATAGGGGATTTTATTTAAATTTGTGTGAGGTGATGATCAAAAATGTTAATGGGAGGCAATAAAGTTTGTGTAAAACTAAATTATGTTGATAAGATGACATAGATGAATGTTGAAGTGGAGGGAAGGATGTTTTTCCTTGATGCTCAAACAAGGGATTCACTCTTGTATTATACACAACTACATGCTCTCGATCATGCGCTTGTCTTCACATGGAAACCATGATTGAGAAAATGCTAAATAGGTGTGCTCTATGAAGGGAAAGGCCTAAAATTTCAATTGTTTGAACAACCTCAAGCCTAAATTTTTTTGAGTGAAGTGTTTTAGTGAAAACCATAATTATTTGAATGTTTTCTGAGAAAATATAACTATCCATATGTTTTCCTTATAGACTAGATTTCTTAGACTAAATATTACAAAACCAATTTTGGGGGTCTATAGGACCGTTTTGAAGGTGTTTTAGCAGTTTTGTAATAGAATTTTTTGAATTAATATAATAAAAAAAAAATCAAAAAACATGCATGTATGGTTGATGTTGAATGTTTTTACTTGTCTATTTAATTTTATAGTTTTTGTATTTTGATATGAACAAAACTCTATAAAGAGAGGGTATGTGATTGAGATCTACAAGGGTACGTTAATGCACACCCTTCCCACTATACCTAAATTTATACTAGGAGTGGTGATACAATAATAAGAAAAAGGACTTCCTATTATGGGATATGGGTCAAGGTGACTAGAAGGGGGATATAAAAGAAACCTCCAAGAAGAAGGTTGAGTTATCTAAATCCTACTACATGCCTAGTCGAGAGTTTGCTTCACCCTTGGTTGGGCTTAGATAAAAATTATGGTTGTGCACTTACTAATTATATAGCCCTATAAGTAGGGGCATATATCCTATCCTACCCTAAGGTAATATCAAGATTAGGGGATTTTCCAGTGATAAAGTCCAAAAAACCACTTGCGAGGGCTACTATCGTATCTAGGGAGATGATTCAATGCTTGCTAGTGGAATATAATTTCATTGATCTCTATTGATGGTTGGTGATGAAATCCAATGCTAACCAATGTTGTTAACTTATGTGTGTGTGATGTTCTTTTTATTTAACAATCAAAATGCAAAAAATGAAACTATGCTATGACAAAAGACAAAATTTCCATTAAAATGAGATATTCAAAAGAAGGTGCCTTTTTGAAAGCAAATATACACTACTTTGAAAATGACCAAATGATATGGTGTATTTTTAAAGCAAATATACACTATTTTTAAAATGACTAAATGATATGGTGTATTTTTAAAATCAAATCTATACTATTTTAAAAATGACCAAATGATATTGCGTGTTTTTGAAAAAAAAAAATTGTGACTATTATTTTGTTTGAAAATAGGTATAAAGAGGAAATAAAATGGTGAAATTTAAGGTTTTTGTATTCCTATGTATGATTCCCAACTTTTGGGTGTTTTTTGAGATCTAATAGGCTCCATTTCATGTGTTGAAATAGAAAACGTACATATCCATGTAGCACAGGGATATAGTATTCTGAGTGGGGAGGTGTTTACTAATGCTTAGGATGATCAACTTGCTATTCCTAATCAACAGACCAAATCATACAACTATACAATCTCTACAACTAGTAATATGCAAAAACTAAATATCTTGTACATAACCCAAACCATACCACTGTACGATACCAAATAATACAATGATAGAGATTGTACAATTTCACACTTATCCAATCCTTAATATTTGGTTTTTCAAGCTTCTGTACATAGTTTTGTAACTAAACAAGTTGATTTCCCAATGCTACCAAATCGGGTAAATTCCATTCAATTGCATAAACTACCAAATTGGGTAATTATCTTCTGTACTATTTGTACGAACTCTGGTGTACGATTTGCATGAAATTAAGGTATATCCAAGTGATAATTTGGATATTATTCTAGTCCAATCTCTCTTATATAGTTTTTTTAAGGATTTAATATGGAAATTAATCCTAATTCTACCAAAATGCAAAGTACTTTCTCAGGGTTGAGAGAGTTCTATATCAAATGTTGACATCAAAAAATTGTACAAAAATATTTAATACATCTACCTTGATATCATCATCCTCATAGATAATTCCTCAAAGCCACACTAGTGTTGGGTTGGTCCAAATCCTCCATAACAATGCATAAAATAACCATAACAACTAAAAGGAAGCACATGCAATGGAATTAAACTATTGAATGTTATTCAACCATTATAGGATCATACACTACGTAGAGAAATTATGAACTATACTCAATATTTATTATTGTTCAACAATGTCAATCAAAAATCAGAGATATGCAATAACACTTCACAACCAAACTCATATCATCAGATCATATCTAGACTCTAACCAGAATGTAACCAGACTATTAAAATTGAAAATGGGGCCTTGTATAATATTTTCCAGGATGTTCCAAAGTAGTTCCTAAGGCAATTAATTATTCACAACTGCCCATGCATAACATAATACATTAATTAATACTTTTACTAAGTCTAACACCTTAATTATCAAAATCATGTGCAATTATAACTTAAAATTACATTTCCCATGCATTTCATGTCATTTCATTGCACATTGTATGGTTTACCTTCACCTTGTACGGTTTGCTCCTACCTGAAATGGTTTGTATTTCTAGTTGTACGGTTTACTCCTACTTGTACGATTTACAAAACTTTTCAAAAGTGTCAAAATTGGGCAAATCCATTTATCACTTCTTCTGGGAGGTGGATTTGCTGCCTACAATCCATGAATTTTCCTAAAATATGTATCTATCCATATGTTTTTCTAAAAAAGTGGTTTCTTGGGTTTTTCTACGACTGTCTCGGGCCTGGGTGTCAAAAAAATGAATTTGGAACTATACCTAAAAGTGTGGGAGGTAGAAAGATCAAATTTTCTATTTGTTTTTAACTACTAAAATTTGAAAGTGCTTGTTTTTAGCAGGGAAAATTTGAAACTATTGCATTAAAACCACAAAAGGGTGATCCACAAAGTTGTGTATGTTGGGCCTAAGATGCATTTCAGGAATTTAGGAGACTCCTACAGTGGTTTTGTAGTATCTACAACATATCAAGACCTTAGTTATCAAATTCATCAAAAATTTTAGATGAAGTTCAAAATTCATCGAATTTGAAATCCTAATGAATAAATTCATTGAATTAACCATAAATTTGAAAGAAATAAAATTGGGTAGGAAACAGGCATGTGTGTAAAGGAAAAAACACCCACCAATTTTTTTTTTACCCTAATAAATGAGGGTGTGCAACTTGGTATGTAAATGTGTGGTTTTATTTTTTACGAAGCACTCATGACATGGGATTTGTGGCTTTCGTGCTGCAGATCACGCAGAGGAGTTTAATATTCAAGTCATATCGTAACCTGATCTCAGAATCATAACTTTAATATTCCTATTTACAAAGACTAAAGCTTAAGGTTTGAGCTTATGACCAACTGCAAATATCAATGATACTCTTCTCTGACTAAATGCAAAGACTATGAAACTTAGGAAAAAATTAGGATGTAATATCCATGACAATTTCTAAAGATCAAGACATTAATTAAATTTAAAATATTTAATCTATGAAATTGTCACAGTAAAAACTCTACTCTAACTAAATGCGAAGACTCCAAAACTTTCTTATCCAAAAATTAGGATGTAATATCCATGAAAATTTCTAAAAATTGAGACTTATTAATTTAATTTAAACCATTTAATATATGAAATTGCGACTGCAAACATTCGTAAGTTATGCTAATTATACACAGGCAAAACTGAAAAGAAAAGTAATTTTGAGTGTATTGAGAACAATTCACGGGAAAAATTTAAACTAAAATTTCATTGAAATTTGCTAACCTCTTAATTTCGAGTGCCAAATTCTGGCTCGCCATAGTCTTCAGCCCTAGAGTCTGAAGCTCCAAAGTGCAAATTTTATTTCAAATTTTTAAACATGTCGAATTTATTTTTAACTTCAAAAGTGCAAATACGAACTAGAACTTGATAAATAAGATCAAAATCATAGTGGAAAAACTTGACAACACTCAGGAAAGAAAAATGAAAAAATGAAAAAAATATATAATTTTATTGAAAATATAAGTTTTTTCATGCATATTACTTATTAGTATATTCTAACACACTTACTCAACATTCAACATTATACAAATAAGAAATTAACAAGAGGAAGGGGCATATTCATTCTTGTATTCATCAAAATATTTATAGTACAAAATGTGCTTATGAGCCATGATAAAATACAAAATCAAATAGCAGTTGCACTAAGCAAATACAATCTCTCAAGATTCAAACTATTTATGAACTGATTTACCCCATGACCTAGAATAAGCTCTAATTTCCTTTTGTTGTGCAAATATTTGTGCCTCCTCTCATAACCTTTGCTCTTCCTGTTCCCTCACCAGTAACTCCTCTTCCAGGTTTTTTTAGTTCCTACAAGAGGATGGTAGGATCTTCTAGAGATTGCACCTCCTTCTATAATATCCATTTAGAGGATGGATCAATTTGATCTAGGTTAATTGCCTCATAATCAAAACCTTCTATTTTTTGTGTTGGAGTAGATTGTAATGCACAAACACAAGATCATTCAATTTATCTTGTTTTAATCTCTTTCTCTTCTTGGGGTGTATGTGATAAAACACTCCAGTTGCACTCACAAACTAAAGCATTGCATGGCTGAGATAAAATGTAGATTGCAAATTATTACAGGTTGGACGTATATGTCCCAAAGTCCTCCCACCATAAATCTGAAAAAAATCAATAAAATGAGAATTAATACTTCACAAGTTCCAATGTAAAATGTGAAATTGAGATTAAAATATAAAATAACATACATGGAAAAAAATTTGAATGTTGTTTGGTGCATTCAGGGGATATTAGAAGGACTCACCTTTCTTATAGGCTTGAATTTGACCATGTATATCCTTAAGATAACCATCATCTCATAGTAAGTAGAAACTATTCTCCCAAAAAAGAATTGGAGATTAATGAAGTATGTTGTTCCATGAATATATCTATGAAGCTGGGCTATCCACCATCAATCAATGATTTCCCAAATGGGTCTGTATTTGTGTGGCAAATGTTTATAAAAATAGATAATTTCCTCTTTGGTACTTTCCATAGCCTCATACACATAACCCATTTGTGGTTTTTTCCCATCAACAAGATGAAGAACTCTCACCAAAGTCTTTGATACCTAAAAAAAATATTATTAAAAAATGCCTCATCTAATAAACATGTAAAATCATCCAATAAACAAAAATAAAAATAATACTTTTAGTAGGTTATACTTTGATGGCCTCCTCCATGGCCATACAAAAGGACTCCTCAAATATGATTTCATACACTATCTTCCATTCAACGGTGTGTTTGTACCTAGTTCCATGATATGTGCTCCATTCATCACCAATAAATGTTTTATTCAATACCCCCTTTGCATTGAAAATATTGCAATGTAATAAAATTAATGGTAAATCATTTCACGCTAGGTCGTACTATCTCCCTCCTTCTAGTAGACTACCGCATCACATTTAACACCCATGTATGATTGTAAATATACTTTGTCACTATCCTCACCTTTCACACAACCTCCATCACCCAAGGCAATTTCCCAAGGCATTTCAATAATAAATCAAGACAATGGGTTGCACATGGGATCCAAATTAACATGATAAATCTCTCTTCTAATGGCTTCCCTACTACCACATAAGTTGAAGCATTGTCCATGATGACCTGGACAATATTTTCAACTCCCAACTCCTCCACTACATCACCCAACAACTATGCAAGAATAGTTGCATTCTTCACATGGATTGATGCATCTATTGATTTAAGAAAAATAATGCCATCTGATGAAGCAACCAAAAAATTGAGCAATGCCCTACTCCTCCCATCAATCCACACATATGACATAATAGTGCAGCCCTTTAACCTCTAAATTTCATGCTGCTTCTCAAGCAAAGTCTAAATATCCTATAAAAACTCCTAAAGAAGAGGGTCCTTGAGGTCAGCATAGGTGGGCAACCTAAATCCTAATTTGAATTCTACAATGACATCTTAAATACCTCACCAATATGGATACCTTGACACATTGAATGGCAAGTCTAAACAATACCAAAATGAGGCTATCACCTTCTTAGCTACCCTAAGTCTCTCTTCGTTCCACGTTGCCATACCCTTCAGCATGGGTTGTGCCCCTAGTGTGGAACGTGCTACAAAAATAGAGTCATTGATGCCACTTCCAGGGCATGCAACTAAGGGGTTATCATTAAATACACTATGATGTCTACTAATGCCAAATAGTAATGGCTCAAATGTGCTACTTTTTTTTGTTGCACAAAGGGTTGATGTCATAGCCTCACTTTGTTTCCTTTTTAGCCCCTTCTCACTATAATCAGCATGATTTGCATTGCATTCTCATTGAACTTCAATGGGCACCTTATCACAAGCTCTAACATTGTTGTTATTTACCTTAGCTAAGTGATAATTTAGGTGGTTTATGTCTCCATGCAACTTATTCTGATAAAAATTACAAGTTACGTCCCCCTTTGTGTACCCTTATGTTCCATATGTTCAAATAGGATTCATTTTTCCCGTGCTTGTCATTATCCTACACATTGAATCATGGATACATAAATTATTAAATAATAAATACTAAATATGCAAGTTTTGTGGATATGGAAACCAAAAGCAAATAATTTTGTTTTATAAATAAATAAATAATAATATTATTAAATAAAATTTAATATACAAACTTTAAAATCAATATTAAAATTTTACATAACATTAAATATTAATAAATTCTACTAATTATTTATTAAACATGCTCTACTTATTAAAAATTTTTATGGAAAAAAAAACTTAAGGAAAACGTTTAACCAACTTTTATTATATTTTATAATGAATAAAGCTGAAAAAGAATATTAAAAAATAAATATAAGTATTGACAATATGAAAGGCCTTACATGGCAAATATATAAATACTCAATACAATAAAGCTAAGAGAAAAATATGTTATTATTAAAAATATTGAAAAATACTAAAGTAATTGTTTTGGGTTTTATTTAAAAGATTCAAATTTAAAGACTTCAAATTATAATAGAATATATATCACTATATTTTTTTTTGGTAAACAAAAGTGTTCATTAATTACCGGGTTTTGCAGGTTAACCCAAAACCTATTACAATATCCAACCTTCTGCTGAGATTGTAGATCCTAGTCATCCTTGAAACTTTCTTACCAGAACTTGTGTTGAATCCCCTACAACACCTTACTAACAAGGCACACCCATACCTAAACATAATTGTAAACATTACTTACATTGATAGGAAATTGAAGTTTGGAACTTTACACTTGTGAAACCTGTTGCTTGCCCATTTCCTATTCTCTGTCGGAATCTTCCAAGGCTTACACCCTATTACCTTCATTTCCAATTTGGTATGATTTAGAGGGAAACCCCATAGTTATTACCAGCTCCATGGGGAAAGAACACCCATTCATATTTCTCCTTAACGGGTAGGTTTCTTTTCATGACTAATAATGTTTCCACTTCACGTGGCACACCTTGTGTCCATGTCACCAAACTACCAACATCAACACCTATGTTGGCTAATTTTTCAGCTGACATTTTGGCCTCATGGTAAATGTGATGAGCCCTCATGTTCTGTATTTTGCAAAAATGATCCTCACTTCATGGATGACTCCCTCGATTCTCCATGGAGGTTTTTTGCCATTGGTTAACAGGTTGTTGATGTTCCTCAAATCACCTTCAATAATCAAGTTACCTTGAGTTGCTTGGGCTACTTGCAACCCTCTACAAAGGGCTCTATCTTTTGCTTCATTATTAGTTCTGATTCCCAATGGTTCAGTGAAGGCATTGACCAGATTTCCTTGATGATCCCTGATTATTCCTCCAGCTCCATCTCTTCCTGGGTTCTCCTTTGCTGCGCCATCAAAATTTAGTTTAAACCAACCCTGGGGGGGTGACTCCCAAGAAATCTCATTTTTGGGAATGGGCAAAGGAATGGAAGGTTTTTCCTCAATACCTAAGGCCCGAGCTAATTTTTTTTTCTTGGGGAGGAATTGAGTGGTTCTCATCCACTAAGGTGCTAAGGTTTTCTTTCGCAAAGAGAATAATCCTATTGAGGATGGTTTTTGGGTTGTGAATGGTATCCTTAAAGTCTCTATGGTTCCTTTCTAGCCAAATTTACCAGAGAAAATTATGCCAATAGATTTTCCATAGGTACTTAAGTTTTAGGCTAACAAAGGGTTGAGGCCATTGATGGAACACTTCAAATATAAGAGCAGGCTTAACCCATGAGATCCTAAAGGCTTGGAAAAGTTCATCCAGGATGGAATTCGCTACCGGACACTCTAGAAACAAGTGTTGGGTTGTCTCCCATCCTGCCCTACACATGTAGCAATGGTTAGCAATAACCATACCTTTGGATAACATATTGTCCATAGTGAGGATTTTTCCTTGAATCACCAACCATGAAAAAAGGATATTTTAGGAATTAAGCCTTTGATCCAAACCAAACTCGGTTGAAATTGTTGAACTTCCACATTGAGAAGAAAATTATAGGCAGTCTTAACTGTGAAGTCACCACTTTCAATCTCATCCCAAACAATGTGATCTTCATCCTCTCTAGAGGGAATAATTTGCTGAGTTAAAATGTTATAAAGCTCTTCAGACCCCGCTTCAAAACCCTGTACTATGATGTGTTTCCACTTGTTCATATTTATATCCTGCCACATATGATTTGCAACCTTCTTCCCAATATGCTACTCCATATGCTCTTGAATCCTAGCCAAACGAGTATTCTGGGATAACTCCTCAAATCTCACCCATCGATCCTTCCAAAAGTCTATCGTTTTCCCATTTCCTAGAATCCATCTAAGACCTTTCTTGACAATATCCCTGCTCGTGAGGATTGCCTTCCAAAAATCAAACCCCCTGCTTGCTAAGTTGTCATTAAGGAAGTTCACACCTCGGAGGTATTTCCTCCTAACTATAACAGTCCATTCATTATCAACCTTAGTCAATAATTGCCACGCTTTTTTGGCTAACAAAGTTGTATTGAGATGAGCAACTCTCCTCAATCCTAATCCCCCATTAGCTTTAGGTTTGCAAACCTTGTTCCAACCTACTAAATGGATCCTTTTCTTATCCTCAGTCCCTGACCAGAATTTTTTTTTTTTGAAGCTGCTCAATTTTGTGATACACCTTGTTGGGAGATCTGAACACTGATAGGAAGTAAACGGGTATACTTTGAAGTGAAGCCATAGTTAAAATTGCTTTTCCTGCTTGAGATAACATATGTCCTTTCCAACTTGCTAGATTTTTTTGGATCCTCTCCAGAACTATGTTCCACATTGATCCTTCAAGTTTCCCCGTAAATAGGGGAAGACCTAAATAGGAGGTGGGAAGGGATGCAATCTGAAATTCCATGATCCTTGCTATGTTGTTTTGCCTAGGAATGGGGGTATTGATGAAATAAAGTTTGCTCTTATCAAAATTTACTTTCTGTCCAACCGCTTCTTCATACATTATGAGAATATTTTTAATCCTTCTTGCCTCAACCACAGAATCCAAAGTCAATAACAATGTATCATAAACAAATTGTTGATGTGTCATCGGGGTAGTTAGTGACGTGGCCTTGATGCCTGATATGAGTCCAACTACCACTACTGCCTTAATGGTTCTTCCCAAGGCCTTAGCTACAATGATGAACAACATAGGACTTATGGGATCTCCTTGTATTAGACCACATTTTCTTTGAAAAAAACCTACAGTAGACCCATTAACCAAAACTGAAAAACAAGGCTTAGAAATACACTCTCTTATTAACTTGACCCATTTCATGTTGAAGCAAAATTTTAATAAAACTGCCTCTAGGAATTCCCAATTTATCCTATCATAAGATTTTTTCATGTCTAACTTTAAATCCATGACTGCTTTTTTGGTTTGAGCGGTTGTATGAAGAGCCTCATGAACAGTAATAACTCCATCTAAAATTGATCTTCCTTGTATAGAACTTCCTTGACTTGGATCAATGATAATCGGTAGAACTTTCTTCAAATGGTTGGCCAAAACTTTGAACAAAATTTTATAATATATATTACACATGTTAACCGGCCTAAAGTCAACCATAGTCTTGGGGTTGGGGCCTTTAGGTATCAAAGCAATGAAAGTTGAATTGAAACCCCTTGGAATATTATTTGAACTTTGGAACTCCTTGATTGCAGCAATAACTTCTGCTCCAACAATATCCAAGCAAACTTGGAAAAACCGTGATGAAAATCCATCCGGCCCAGGAGCTTTGTTAGGATCCATGTTAAACAAAGCCTCCTTGATCTCTTCGTCTAAAAAATTTGTTGTAAGAGACTCGTTAATAATTTTATCAATGATTTGTTAAATTAATTGAAGGATAGAGTCCTTTGCTTGGGCATTACAGGCCCGTTCTTCACCCAATAATGAATTGAAAAAATTAGCAGCCTCGTCCCTGATCTCCTGAATGTTTTGAGTTGAGGATCCATCCACCTTAGTTAAATTTCTAATATTATTGTTTCTTCTATTGCTCAATGTGGTAACATTGAAAGAAATTTGAATTAGAGTCCCCTTCCTTTAGCCATAATGCCCTTTATTTCTGCCTCTAATACATCTCCTCACAAGCTAAAATATTATAAAACTCACAAAGGGTTTCCTTCTCTTCAGTCCTTGTCACCTCATCATAGGTTCCATTTTGGATTTTGCTTTCTATTATTCTCAGTTTTTCCTCCACTACTCTCTTATTCTCAAAAATATTTCCAAAGACTTCTTTATTCCATATTCTAAGGTTTTTTTGCACCATCTTAAGTTTTTGAGATAGTTTGAAGGAAGCACTTCCCTGGATAGGCTGCTGCCACAATTCCTCTATTCGTTTCTTGAAGTCCGGATGTTTAACCCACATTGACAGAAATCTGAATGGCTTTTTAAAGGAGTTAGCCTAAAATGCCTCCCATAGAATAATATTATGGTCTGAAGCGCATTTAGGAAGGGCTTGTAACGCTGAATCACCAAACATTGTTGTAGCTTCCTTGGATAAAAAAACCTGTCCAACATTTCTTGAATTAGCTGACTTCCTATCCTCTTGTTACTCCATGTAAATTTGGCTCCTTTTAGTCTTACATCCATCAATTAATTTGTGTTAATGAATTCATTGAAGTCCTCCATGCTCCTTGAGGGTAACCCAGATCCTCCCTTCTTATTAGATAGGTAAAGGTGGGTATTGAAATCTCCCCCAATCACCCAAGGAATGTCTTTAAAATCTTGGCTCAAATGCCCCAAAGACTCCCACAATTCATACCACCCTTGGAAAGAGGTGGGGGAATAAACATTTGACATAATCCAATTCTTATTAGTATCAAAATCATGAAATAATACGCTTAAGACTCTTTCATTTGCCTGAATAATACTACCTTCTATTTTAATAGTATTCCATAAGATCATGAGGCCCCCAGATGCTCCTCTCACCTGTTGAAAGGCCACTTCCCATTACTTCCAAATCCTTCTAGCTATAAGTGTTGATTGTGCCGCATCTGTTTTGGTTTATTGAAGAAAAATTATAGTAGGATTCCAATCCTTCCTTATAGACTTCACCATCCTTTGTTTTGGTGGGTTGTTTAGGCCTCTCACATTCCATGAGAGAACCTTCATTTAGACTATTTGATATTTTTTCCCTGCCCCCTTCCCTAAGCCAAAGGGGGTTTGTCAATTTTGCTATTATCTTGGCCAGGAATAGCTTGCTGTAACAATGTTATTTGCTTTTCGTTTACAATTTCTTCATTGATTCTCATTCTATAGTGCTCTGCTTTAGCTATTCTCCCTTTCTTTCTTTCACTAACATAATCTATCGGATGCTTGGTGGTGCTTCTAGTCTATTTTGGACTCAAATGAGGGGGCATATACTATGATAGTCTAGGGCTTGAACCTTCTTCCTCATTTTGGTGGTTTTCAATTCCCTCTTCATCCTCAACCTTGTTTTGGTTCACCTCTCCTATCTGGTTCCTGAACAGGGGGCTTTCCTTCAAGGAACCTTTTACCATTGGGCTCGTCTGATAAGGGATAATTTGCTCCACTACTAGATTAGGAGCTACATTCATGCCTCTTGTTTCCACAACTTCGACTCTTGACTCTATTTTTCAATGTTTAAACTGAAATGACCTGGCAATTTTGTTTCATTTTAAGCATAGCTTTTGGGGATTTTTGTCATAACTATGGATGGTCCAGATTTGGATGGGGAGTCTAGGGTTTTAGGAAACTTGACACTGATGGTATCATCCTTACTATTTTCTTTTTCAACTTCTAGATTTTCTAGGATATCAAACATGTTCAATCTGGGATCTTTATTACATACCTTATGATTTTTGCCTCCCTCATTATGTTGCTTTCCTTTCTCTTGGATTTTTTCTAGTTCTGTGTTGGCTTGGTTAGCCTGGTTATTCTTAACTTGTTTGTATCCTTCCAAGTTAAGATGCGGTCCTTGAAACTTTGGGATCTCTCTCCCATTAGCTTTCCCTAGAAAACCTTCACTCGTGGCTTCCTTATTTGCAATTTTTGTCAAAAATTGGGCTTGAAGGTGGCCCTTGGTTTTGCACACACTACAAAATGCCAACTTGTTCTCATACTCCATAGGCTAAATCCTTAGAAACTCTCCATATTCTAGTTCCACTTGAGAAGGTAGATCAGAATCCAAGTTTGCATTTACACAGATCCTGGCATACGTCAGTCTAGTCCTTGCTCGGGTTGAATGGTCTATTGCCACGGACTCTCCTATCGTCTTTGCTATGCCACTAAGCTAGTACTCATTAAAAAACTAGGTTGGGAGGTTTGGTAAGTGGAACCAAATGGGTGCTATATTAATGTTCTACTTCTCAGGGTTGAAATCCTCCCCCCACTTCCTCAAAAAGAGGCTATGCCTTCCTAGAAACCAGGGTCCTCCTGTCAAGATGCGCTCTGCATCATCTTTGTTGTTGATTCTTATCATAAAAAAAACCTCTTTACATGGCTACTATTTCTAAGCTTCCTAAATTTTTCCACTTTATCGCGTCCCATGAGTGAATAGTCTCAATTTCTAGCCTTCCTCCCAAAAACTTGCCAACTAAATAATAATATATTATTATGTACAACCCGTATTACAACAAAGTCAAAAGATGTTGAAAATATCATAGCCATTGTCATGATGTGGGAATATTATCTAGCCTATAATTTCATCACCCTTTGATCCATGAATTCACTATCATCTAACACATATACTTGCACTGGTAAAGTATTATTCTCGCTAATGATGCACTGTGAATCAAAGTATGCTAATTCCTAGTTTGGAATTACTAGTTGTAGAGATGCATCTGGTTCTTTCTTATTTATTTTATGGGAGAGAGAAGTGTATCGAGTACGAGGATGATGTTGCACTTATTAACATACAAGAATATGAGGAATTCCAAAGGACCAGCCGATCAAAAGTAACAGAATGCAATTGTACATATAATTTGAATAAGTAAATTTTGATATTAACATAAATTATTAAAAAGAACGAACGTGGATTTTAAAAAACCTTGGAAGCTGACCACTTGAAGTTTACATGTTCAAATATGAATGTGCAAACTTAGACAATGACTTCCATTCTCAACATTCTATATTTGAGGGATACTGTTCTCGCCTAAATTGAACAATATTAAATATTTAAGTTTTTTAAGTTTAATTATAGAATATTAGAATTTAATAAAGAGATGATGTTAAATTTTTACATAATAATAAATAAAATTGAAAAGAACAGGATGAGTCCAATGGATGTAAAGAGTTTGTATTTTTATTAGTTATAATTCTATGTGCATAATATCCTTCACAATGATATATATCAATATATATATATATATATATATATATATATATATATATATATATATATTCTAAACAAGTGATATAGACATATTTTATAATGAATATTATGATAGAATTAGTTATTATTTTAGGGATTTGGTTTTTCTTGGGAGGGTTCCAATTTCAAACCATGACATACCCAAAAGGGGAGAGGTTGAAGATATGAACCTTACATTTTTATTAAAAATTCTAATCTTAATCATAATTACAATATTATTAAAAAATTTATTGTTTAATGGGCGCAACAGACAAGGATGGTTTTACTTTTACGGTTATGATTCACTAAAGTTGACATTAGTAGGCTTTTATCCCCATAAAAAAAATTGAGAACATACCTTAGAGTAACAAAATTACCATGATCTATAAGTAGCATGTAATTAATAAATTAAAAACTAATATAATATACTGCCCCCATCAACTAATATAATACACATATATGTCAAATATTATGTGCCTACTATTTTGGCTGAGTGTACACATGGCATCGTCCATAACGAAGGGCTATTGTCCATGAGCTATAAGAAATACGTAATTAAGAAATTATAGATAAATATACCACCCTCATCAAATAATATAATATACACATATGTCAATTGTTATCTGCCTACTATTTTGGCTAAGTGTACACATGGTGCCTTCCATAACGAAGGCTTATTGTCCATGAGCTATAAGCAACATGTAATTAAGAAATTACAGAGTAATATAATATGCCACTCTCCTAAACTGATATAATATACACATATATCAAATATTATGTACCTCATTTTTTGGCTAAGTGTACACATGGCGCCATCCATAATGGAGGGTTATTGTCCATGAGCTATAAGCATCATGTAATTAAGAAATTATAGACTAATATAATATACCACACTCATAAACTAATATAATATATGCATATTTCAAATGTTATGTGCCTACCACTTTGGTTGAGTGTAAGCATGGCACCATCCATAACAAAGGGCTATTATCAAAGATAATGGTGTGAGCGATTCAAGCGAAAGTCAGGTTTTATCCAAGGTTTAACATATGTAGATAGCTAGATTGGATAAGTAAAAAAAAATATAGTGCACAATCTTTACACAAACAACCATAGATAGATTTTATCTAGGGTTTAACATACATAGATAGCCATATTGGATGCATAGAAAAAAAAATAGTACACAATCTATACACAGACAGCCATAGACAGGTTTTATCTAGGGTTTAACATACAACGACAACCAAACAGGATACATAGAAAAAAATATAGTAAGCAATCTATACACAGATAGCCACAAATAGGTTTTATCCAGGGTTTAACATACACAAACAACTAGATGGGTGTACTCATTTATATACATAGAAAAAAATATAGTACACAATCTATAATTCATTTTAGTGAATGTATAGGTGAGTAATATTTATTTTTAATTTTTAATAATATTTAACTAATTCATAGGAAGAAGAGTAATATTTATTTTAAATTTTTAATAATATCTGTCTAATTTCATAGGCAAGGGCTCTAGGAAATATCCACAACTAAAATTTAAAGGTTTCTATGATAAAAACCTTGAATATAGACTGTGGAGTATTTACGTCCAACCATGCATAGTCATAATGCTCCCAAGCTTATTCTATAACCTCTCTGTAATATCTTCTGCAACAACTACACTTATTTGACTCTTCGAAGAGACTGCAACTTTATAGAGTTATAACGTACACCAAAATAAAATATAAGGTGCAAAACGTTGTGGGCCAAAGTCATAAAACATGTCAAAGTACATGTCAAAAAATCCCTCATCGATGTACCACTGTAATCTTCATGTGAACGTCAATAGATACATTTTGAAGCCCTCGTCTGATTTTTTATTGAAAGTTAGTTGATTTTTTTTATTGAAAGTTAGCCAATTTTATTTTTAATTTAAAGTTAGTTGATTCTCGATGTCCAGACTTGTGAGTTTGAGTGGGACTCAGACTCGGTCCTAGACTCGATTGGACTCGATCAAGTCATAGAAAAAAGGAGTTCGAATGGGCTCGATGTAGTTGAGCCCACTCAGACTCGAACTTGATCAAGTAATCGAGAGTCTGGCTGAATTTGACTACTATGATCAAGACCACAAAAGTTGTTAGTTAGCTAGCAAACCAAAAAAAATTATATAAACCATGACTACCAAAATTAACTAATAGAAAATGTGTTGCATTTTATTGATAATGGCAAACATGTTATAGTGTGTTATGATGATTTATTGTCAATGTAAGTAATGTTTACAATTATGTTTAGGTATGAGTGTGCCTTGTTAGTAAGGTGTTGTAGGGGATTCAACACAAGTTCTGGTAAGAAAGTTTCAAGGATGACTAGGATCTACAATCTCAGCAAAATGTTGGATATTGTAATAGGTTTTGGGTTAACCTGCAAAACTCGGTAATTAATGAAGACTTTTATTTACCCAAAAAAAATGATGATATCCTTTTACAATTTTTCCTAAGGGCTACAAAAGAGAGACTCCAAGAGGAGGTACCTTAGCATTGAATGTCTTCACAACCTGTAAGAGTCTTTTGCAAGATTCTCAAGGGGAGGTGGACATATCAGATGCATGCAATTGCTAGCTAAAATTGTCCTCAAAACTTGTGTAAACCTAAAAAAAAGTATTAGAAATGTTTGGATGCCTATCTCCATTAAACCTCTCATAAAAATAGAAAAAAAATACATAAATGCTGATGAAAATATATGAACTATTGAAATAAAATGAAACTAAAGCAACAAAGAGGGACTACTTGATCAATTGATTTGGTAGTCTATTTGTAGAAAATATACTTATCTGTATAATTTTTGATAAAACATACCCACACATACATTTTATTATTTCTTTCTTTGGTTGGCCCGTCCTTTGTTCGTAGATATCCTTGGTGTGATTTGAGCTAAAAAGAAGAGTCAAAAATGCCTAATTAATACATGTAATCACCAAAATTCATAAATAAATTCAGGCAAGAGGAGTGTTAGGTGTTAAATATTCTTAGGAATGGCTCTAACATTATTTTGGTAGCATAAATATGTAATATTCTCCTCCCTTGAAATTGTAGGTAGAGAGGGCCTTCTATAGAATTCTTGGGTAGAAAAGGGGGTAGGTGATGTGGTGGGAGGAGAGGAGAGAGAAAGCCTCTTAATTAAGCATGTAATAGATAAGACCTTCCCAGATAAGCATATTAATTGGGCATGGGTGTGGCATGCCCACCTAAGGCTTAGGGAAGAGGGAAAATCTCTTTTTCATTAAATTCCTTTAAATGCCTTGTAGGAGGATTAGGCGTTTATGAGAATGGGGGTGGGTGGATTTTTAAGAAAGCACATAAAGAGGTGTGAGTGGGATGTGGATTTTATAGGGTAGGTTTACCTAGGTTTTACATTAACCTCAGGTTTAGGTCAAAGATTATTTTTGAATATTTTGGTTAATTTATCATTAATTTTCACTACACGAGGCCGAGTTTGACATTTTTAGGTGTCTACAATACAAAAAACTAAAAGCTTCAAAATAACTTTTGAATAAAATTCATGTTATGGTATGTTTATCATGGATCATAAGGTGATGAAATGCCACTAAATTCAATTAAAATATTTATTGTATAAAGTGATAAAATATTTGTGCATTGTACACACTCTTATTTCCACTATGATTTATATGGTGGAATAATATATATATATATATATATATATATATATATATATATATATATATATACATGAATTATAGACATAGACATATTATTCACTAATATTGTATTTTATTAGAAGATAAAATTTTAATTTTTGACAAAAAGTTACCTTAAAAAATATTAAAGGAGTTATTTTTATTTTGGAATATAATTTCAAAATTATTTTGAAAGAAGAAAAAAGAAAATGTTATGCAAGCAGGGTTATGCAGAAGGGTGAATTTCACAATTTAGAGCGAATTTTAGGATTTTTATTTTGCTAATTTTGGGACCTTAGGGTTCGTCCCATTCACCCAAAAATTACGGGATCAATTTTTTTAGGGTAAATTTACCCTAGTAAAATAAGTTTTCCTGCTTAATTTTTGCCTTAAAATTATTAAAAAAAATTATCCCACCCAATTTACCTCTTGTACCCCACTATATATAGGTAACCCTGACAATGACACTCATAGTCTCATACAATTAAAACAAGGTGACTGACACAAGGCGATCACCAAAAGTGACTGGCAGAAGTGACTGACACAAGGTGACTGATATAAGCGACTGATAAAAGGCGATTGATAAAAGGTGACTAACATGAGGTGACTAACATGACGTGCCTGACACAAGGTGACTGTCACAAGGTGACTGACATGATGGTACTATCATAAGGTGACTATCACAAGGCAACTATCACATGACGACTATCACAAGATGACTTTCACAAGGCGATTATCACAATGTGACTATCATAAGGTGACTTTCATAAGATGACTATCACAAGGTGACTAACATACAACGATAAATATTTATTTGTAAATTTTTGTTACCATTTATGTTCCTTTTTTATACATTTTTATTCATTGACACTCAATAAGGAGGTTTTCCTATTATTTGGGCACCAATCTCAAGCCTTCTTGGGTCAGATATTTTGTTGTCTTGAATAGTAGTTCTCTCTTTTATCAGTTATTTCCATTTTCAAAAATTATGTTCTTGTTACTCTTTTATTTATATAGGTAAAATGTCACCTATTGGCAGTGGAAATAAGGGAGGTCAGTCTTCCAGTTCTGATAAAAGGAGTATCCTCAAATACTTTCATAATATTTCAAAATCTAGTGAGCCATCAATATATGCACAAATTTAAGGTATGAACACCTTTACTTACTAACCAGTTAATTTTTGTACATTGTTAATTTTATATATAATGTCTTCATTCATTAAGAAGGACATTTTTTTGTGGATGGCTTTGTTCACTGTTTACCTATATTTTTTAACATAAGGTATGCTTTTAAAAAGAATAATGATAATGACCCTGGTATTGACCCTAGTATTATCTCTATAGAAAACACTGCTAACCCTGGTATGACTCCACTTCCACATATCCACGATAATGAAAAGTCCACAAATATATATATTTTTAAATAAATGGAACAAAAACATGAAGATATTCCTGAAACTAACACACCAAATGGAAAATAAAATAATAGTTCTTATGTAGTCCCTACTTCTGGATAATCTTCTTCTAAAAATATAAACTTGCAAGGTCATCTAGATGGACAATTAACAAATCATTTCAGCCTAATTGGGTTTCATATTTTCTATTTTTTGATCCAGTGCTTCCAGAGAATAGTAATGAGATAATAACAAAATTGAGATGTGTAATATGCAGTTGGAAACATAGAAATGATCACATATTGCGAGTTAAGAAATATATGGTAGAAAAACATTGTGGAAAGGTTTATATAAAAACAAAAGAAAGTGATAGACCAATATAGAAAAATTATAGGGGGAAGGATGCATCATAGTTTACCCATATCATATATGCACAAGAATATGATAAATCAATGAAACAAAAGAAAACTTTGGTTGAGAAAGGTGCAACAATTCAAGCCCATTTTAAAAAAATGGAAAAGTTTAATTTAGCTTCAAATTTTTTACAGTTTAATGTTGTACTCACTATTCTTAAAAAGGGTAGACCTATATCTTATTTCATTTATTATAAATATTTATTTCAACTATATGATGTACAGAACTTAACCAGCACCCATTGGTCAGATTGAAGTGGTTGAGAAATGGTAAAATTTTTGTCATTTTTTGAGTAGGATGAACTCAAAGAGAAAATAAAAAATACCAAATTCATTTCACTTTCAATTGATGAGGTAATTGTTGTTGACAACACATATTGAATTTGCATTCATATTTACACATTGGAAAATCATTTAAGGCAACCTCATTTACTTGGACTACACAAGATGATGGAAAATTGCAACGCATAAAACATTTACAATGTTGTTGTTTCTAGTTTAAAGGAAATAGCAGGAATGAATGAAATGGAAATAGCCACAAAGTTAGTATGTGTCAGAGATGATGGTGCTGCTACAATGCAAGGACACAAGAATGGTCTTTGTGTTAGACTACAAACATCTATTACCCCATATTTGATCCCTATTCATTGCATGGCTCGTAGAATTAATCTTCAATACAAAATTATGGATACATTTACAAATGTAGCGAGAGTGGAAGATATTATCCGTGAAATTCATGATTATTTTTTACACAGTCCAAAAATATTTTTAGAGTTTTAGTAGTTTGCACTAGGAGTTACTGAAGGTAAAAAATCTTAAAATATGTAGATACTAGGTGGATTTCGATGTATCAACAGGAATATAGATTTTTCAAATAAAATTAATCCTTGGTAGAGTTTATGTATGCAAATCGTAGGGTAGTTTATAAGACTAAATATTTGCTATTTCGAATGAGTGACTTTGAAACACTTCTCACATTGTGTCGTATTATTCCAATGTTGGAAGAAATAAATACTTTGATCAAAATTACACAAGAAATATTGATTTATACTGTGGATTTCATCAGGGATAGAAAATAAATTTTCATATATATTGATATGATGTACAAATATAGTCAAATTTTTATGGATCCCATGTTTGAGAGTTGGATAGCATTGACAAACATGAATGATCCTCAGAAATTTTTGAAGTTCAAAATAAATGATCATCTATATATTAATGTCCATGAAACACAAATTCCTTTATATTGTTTTGGTTATCGAATTGATATGACTACAAATGAAGTTGAAAAAATACCCATAACATACAATAGATTTCATGTAGTTGTAATAGGTACAAAAATTAAACTGAAATAAATAGCAGAATCATTGACAAAAGAAATTAGAGACCGTTTTCAAAGATATAAATTTCTTGAGGCTATGGGTGTGGTTAATCTGATATATTAGGATCCTTATAATGAATACCAAAATATAAATGGTTTATTTCTCAAATACATAGGCACTCTTGCTAGGAATTTTCACTAAATGTGCGGTAGTCAATGGTATTGAAATCAATGGCATTCTCAACAAAGATATTTTGACAAAATAATCAAATTATTTTGGAACAATGTTTGCTCAAGTTTCACAATTCACTAATCATCATGAAAGGTTTTTTTTTCACGTTTGTGAAAACAATAATATCCCAGTAGTATCCTGCAACATACTATGAGTGAATATTTGATTTTATATGAATTATTTCAAATGATGATTTTATGATCTGTGTAGGATGAAAGGGTATTTAGTGCATTACTATATGTAAAATATAAAGTTCAAAATAGGTTGGACAAAAAATTGGAAATTCTTTTGAGAGTATATGCGTCAACCTATGATGTTGAGAAGTTTCCTTATGAAAGAGCTTTGTCATAATTGAAATAAACCATGTATTGAAAACCATGTATTGCATCCACATAATTCAAAATTATTTTATTGCATACACATAATTCAAAATTATTTATTTCATCCACACAACTGATCAAAACATCACAATATTGAAAACAAAATATCAAAAAGTAATACAAAATTTATGGAAATTGTCTCTTTGATTCATTTAAAAAATATACGAGTCTTTGAAAACATGTAAAAAATATGAGTCTTGGTAAAAAATATATGCAACATGTTTCTTTTCACCACATTCCAGAATCCACAAATAAGAAAACAACAATTCTACTTTTCTTCCTGCAAAGTGCCTGAAGTTTCAGTTACATCTACCTCAATATCCTTTTCTTCCAATGCACCAGCCCGTACCAAATTTTAGTTGTAGTGTTTATCCTTGATAGCAATAGACCTTCTTCCTTTGCGGTATATTATTTAAATGATGCATTCAAATATTTATCATTTTCTTTTAATACAACGTCCACATCTAGATTCTTATCTTTGATAAGCTTATTTAGCAAATTATTTTATCGAACAGTGTATTGCAGTCTCTTCTTCACTTCAATAGTATTATTCACACCGATTTTTGATGTCCTGATAAAATTTTTCATGATTTTCACTTGTTGCTTTAAGTGATGATAATTAGACTACATAATACATGATAAAAATATTAATATTTATTAAAAATATATATTAAAGAAAATTTAGATTTTCAAATATATATGTAAAACTTACATCTACTATAAGTCTTGCAGTTTCTGCTACTGCTACTTTCTTCTTATCTGGTTCTCATTCATTTAAATAAGTTTGGGATTCGACATTTAGGTTCTCTAATCGATCCAACATAATAGCTAGAACTTCATCATTGTTTGTAGAATTGGTCTTGACAGTGCTAATTTCAAATTTTTGTAACAGAGCATCGAGCTTTTATGGCTCATTCTCTACATTTAAAAATAGCTTTTTTCTATGTGTGAAGTTCTTGTATCAACAATTTATTACTTTGATCATAACATTGGTTCGATATTCACATTATCTTAATGTATCAATATCTACAAGAATATTATTCATAACAGTAGCCTTACATCTATTTGCTAATAAAATATTTTTTGAAAAGTTTACTTTATCGTCATCAGTCGAATGATGATGGGTGTCGACTTGTTGGTGAGGGGAAAAGGAAACATCAACGACATCTCCTTAAAAATTCTCCTCTACTTCATCATTGATCCTTAGACTATGAAGTAGATCACTTATATTTAGTGGTAATTTCAAATTATTTATATCCTGATACATAAAATCATTACCAATATTCGTAGCAGCAAAGAGCATCTAAGATGCGCTTTCTACATTTGATAAATTATCAAGTATTAAAATTGGGAATGGCATCCCTGAAATAATATATTGATCCACAGTCTGATTCTATGTCTAAAAATGACTGTTGGTTCCTTGATGCGGTTGATGCGGTGTGAGGAACTATTTTCCACGTATGCGATATTGGTTCCTCACCGGTGGTGCATGTTTTGGTGTTTATTAAATTTAATGTGGATGAAATTGATGTTGATGGACTTGTTGTAGGTGGACTGGCTACTTTTCCTATTGTGAACCTAGTGGAGGCATCTATTTTCAGTATTTTAAATCTAGTTGGTCCCTCTACAAAATTTTACATGAAAAATATAAATTAAAACTAGTTTTAAAAACAATACCATTAAAATAGATCAATTTTAACTAAACATACCCGACTCAAACTCTACAACCATTGTCATTGATGATGCAAGTATTTTTCCTTGCTCTAAAAATAGTTAAAATATTTTCTTAAACTAAATATAATTTTATATTGTTAAAATACATTATTTAAAATAGTACTTTTGAAAAATAAGTTTACCTTGTGAGTTGGATGTTATGTCTTCAATGTCAACTGTAGCATATGCATGTCCAAAAGTAAGAGGAGTTGCATGTGTATGTTGTCCATCAAGAGACCTCCTACGTTTACAGGTGGGATTTACTGGTGATGATTGCGACTGTGTGTCAAAATTGGTAGATTCTTCTTAAATCCTAATGGTGGCATCCCTTTTACTGGATGAGTGATTTTTTCTTCTATGTTTTCTAAATAAAATTAGAAAATAACAATATTGATTGAAAAGAAAGAAAAAAGAGACTATTCTAATAAATAATTTTACTTGTATTTAATTCTCATTGATGCAAATAGCCAAAAAATTTGGGTGCAATATAGTTGGAGGATTTTTTATTGAATATTATAGTATGTTTCATGAAAAATATAAAGAATAAAGATGTTGGAGGTTACTGTATATGCAGATTGAATTTTCTATGCACAAAGAAGGTCCTATTTTAGGTAGTTTGAAATATGAGTGGACCAATCATATATGCCTCCATAAGTACATCGAATCAACAATTACAATGCCCAAAATGATATTTTTATAAGTCGATCCTCCATAATAAGCCTTCCTAATGAACAATTCAATGTAGGCATAAAGAAATTTGTTTGCAATGTTGGAAATGTTCAAATCCCTTTCAAATTAGAAGAATTAACTAAAAAATAGAGAACATTATTAGAGAATGGAAAATACAATTCATCAAAATTAAGGATAAATAAAAATAAAATTTTAAAAACTTACCTTTCAAATTGTCTGGATTCACGAAATATATGGATGCCAACGTTGATTTATCATATTTAGTCAATGCATACTGGTTGTTAACAAGGAGACCATCCAAAAATGGTAGCCTTGTTAATAGTTGCACATCTGATGGGTTCATAGTAAAAACAATATCCTTATTATCAACTTTGATCTATACAGTGGATACATCATGGTTGTAGCAACTAATTATATGTTGCATCAGGGACACGTTGACATCCAACAATGGCATCTTCATGACTCTAGCCACTCCATAGGTGTAAAGCCTGTTGGAATCTCTCCCAATGGTGCTAAAAATATTCTTGACATTCGGGCAATAATAGCTCTTGAATGATACCTTGGAAGGGAGAGGAGAGGAAGTGCTAGCCATTTTTGATCACCTTTTGTAAAATCTCTAAAAACCCTCTTAAAACACTAAAAATGTTGGGAAAACGCTGAGAAAACGCTCCAAAAACCTTCTAAAAAAGCTTAGAAAATAATCTGAAAATGCTTGAAAAAGCTCTGAAAATACCCTCAAAATGCTCAGAAAATGCTGATAAAACCTTCTGAAAAGGCTCTGAAACCGCTATATAAAATGCTATGAAATTGTTTTGGAAATCATTGTACAAAAGGTGAAAAATGACCCTGATATTCTATTTATAGAAATCTACATGGTTGAAGTCAATGAATGTGTGACATATGGCAGAGGAGAGGACACATGGCAACATATTATTAACAATATTTGATAATTACATTATTCCAATTGTCATGTGAAAGTTGCCATGTGAAAGTCGTCATGTGACAGTCGCCATGTGACAGTCACCTTCATCCAGTCACCATGTGATAGTCGCCTTGTGATAGTCACCTTGTGATAGTCACCTTATGATAGTTGCCATTCGATAGCCACCTTGTGATAGTCACCATGTGATAGTCGCCTTATGGCAGCTGCTTTATGACAATTACCCTGTGATAATCACCTTGTGACAGTCACTCTGTGATAGTCTCCTTGTGATAGTCATCTTGTAATAGTCGTCCTATGACAATCACCTTGTGATAGACACCTTATGATAATCACCTTGTGACAATATTTTTTCCAGTCATCTTATGACAGTCACTTCTATTAGTCAACATTTTAAAATTTTAAAAAATTGGTGCACAATTTTAAAACAATCATCATTATTTGATAAATTTTTTGTAAATTTTTGAAAAATTTGCCCTGATGTTTATACACCTTACAACTAGATTCACCTCAATTTTATAAATACACTTTGGGGCTGACCCCTTATGCATAACCATGTATGCAAGATTCTTATCCTCATAAACATTTGGCCTAAGCACTATTATGTATCATCTTCATTATATAATTATTGGGTGGACTTGACAATGAAAGGGTGGGATCAAGATCCAATGACTATTCATACTATTACACATTCTCAATAAGAGCTATAATCAAATGGAAACTAATTTTCATGCAAAATTATGATGTAAAGGTATATATTATATTTGTAAAAAATTAAAATTAAAGAGTACTATTTATTAATTACAAATCCTAATAAAAAAAAATTGGTGGACTAACACATCACACCCCAAGCATGAGCTAAACCGACTAAAAATATAGGTAGTAAAATGTTCAACTGCTACATCACACCTCAAGTAAATGATAAACTGGCTAATAAGATAGCCAGGTCCAAGTTCAAAACATCATCACCTGAAAACTACAAGAAGGTGGGCTTAACAACAAAACTAAAAAAATATCACCACATATATTAAGTGTTCCAACCTGACCCTAGCATCTTAGGAACAAGTTGCTGAGCAGGACTCATGGGAGCCTCAAAGGTGGTGATCCAAGATAAATCACTTGCATTGCCTGTGCTACATATAGTACTAACATCATCTCCCTTAGGATAACTAGTGCTGGCAGAATGTGGAGGAGATCCCCATCCTTGGAAATATCCCTAGCCAACCATATTGCACATAGGATCATGTTGAGGGTGACCACCCCAAGATGAAACCTACTGGGTAGATCTTGATGGCAACAATCCTTGTGTGTGATCTCTAGATGGCTAAGAGCGAGCCCTAGAAATTGGCCTATCCTTGTTATTTGATGGTGGATGACAACGTTGTCTAGATCTGGACCATGTATGTTGCTCATTCTTTGGGGGGACTCTGCTAGCTACACATGGTGCATTACCCCAATAGTCAATTAGCTCCTGCAAATGAGTGAGCTCCATTGCCACTTTATTAGCTTACACATAAAACTATAACCAAGCATCATGAAACACCATCAGCTTATCTGAAAGGGAAAAAATAACATAGGGAGTTTTATCTGGAAAAACTATCTCATTTCTATTTTTCCATGTATGAAATAGAATGCTAATTCTAAAAATGTTCTAGAAATCTAACAGAGGTTGAGAAAATTTTGGTGTATCTCCCAATATATTGTGAAACCAAGTTAAAGGAGCATGCAAAAATGGTTGATAAAAGGACTCCATCCACTCCCAAGCCATCTTTTCTCTACTATAGTTCCAAAACATATGTAAGGTTGATTATGCTTCCCCATAGAAATGACAAGTGGGAGTGGAAATTCCCAAGTGATTAAGCCTATGGCCAAGCCCTAGCCCCTAAAACAACATACTCCAGGAAAAAGAGGCCTTATTAGGTTCAATATAAGGTTCCCAAGTGATCTGAAAGTGGGATCTCCATATGGATTTGGAAGAGAATAAATTCTAGCACCCATTTATCTTTGGCACCATGGGTAAATTGGGTGTAAGCCAGCTATGACCCTACTTAGTCATGTAATTACGTATAGGAATATGTTTATACCATTCCCACTATTTTTGCCAAGGTTGTTGAATAACCTCTTAGGCCAAAGGGAAAAGGGGGTACAATTAATAACCACATCATATGTGGCTTTGTCTATGGGTTGTAACACATACTGCTATTGAAAAATCTCCCAAGGGATCCAATCCCTATTCTACCTGCAATAAAAATCTAAAAGGGACACAATGCCCTTTTTAAAAAAAAAAAATAGCATGAATCCATTGAACTTGATCAAGTGGTTGTCCCTAATACTAGACCACAAGGGACCACCAGATATTGAAATTATCAATAGCTATCTCCCGGTGGCAACCAACTCCTTTCCAATGCAGCCAGGGATTGACAGACTCCCAAGCTCGCCAAATAATTTGAGTCACAAAGGACCAAGAAATTTTAAAAGAAATAGGAGCTACAAAAATGGAAGGTAGATCCAAACCCTTCCAACATTTTTTGCCATTGGGTAGCCCTGATGCCACACAGTTCTAAAGAAAAAATTTCCATGCTTCATCCCCTTTGAGATAATTGATAATACATTTAGCACTGAGATACACACATTTATGGAAGCAATTAAATAGCCCCAACCCTCCTAAATTTTTAGGAAGGCAACAAAAATCCCAAGCAACTCTATGGAAGCCATTTTTTATAGAATAATTAGCCCATAAAAAATCCCTCAGAAGCTTTTCCAGCTTCTTATAATAGTCTTGATAAGGAACTCAGCATGAGGAGTAATAAACATGAGTACTGGCAAGAATTTTAGAGCAAATTTAGAATTCACCCACAAGGGACATATTTTTGGTGATCGAGTAAGTGAGCTTGCTCTCCACTCTTTGCACTACATACTCCCAAAGTTGAGATGGGGTGATCTGAAAAGCAAAGGGAATGCCCAAAAATTTGAACATATCTCTAGGTTGAATTTACCTCCATTGGTATTGCTCAATCTAGGGTGGAAGGGAAATGGAGGACTGCCTATAGCAAACAATCTTCCTCCACTGAATATTGGAATCGAAGGCTTTGCAAAATACATCTAGGCTGTAAAGAGTCTGTGTGATAGACGTTTCATATTCACTGATCATTAAAAAAGAATCATCTATAAAGTGGCTATTGATGTGCTTCCCTTGCCCTCCTAGTAGGTAAATACCCTTAACCAGTCATTGTGAATATTTATGGGTGAGAAGGTACCCAAAGACTTTAGCTACAATCATATAAATGGAGGAGGCAAGAGGATGCCCCTGGTGCACATAACTAAATAGACCAATACACTTTGTTTGCACACCATTCAACGTGAGAACCACTAAAGCATCTATAAAAAACATCTTCATAGATTGGACAAATCCAGGACCAAATCCAAGGGCTGTAAGCATCAAAATAATAGTGTCATTCTATTCTATCATATGCTTTTTCAAAGTCAAATTTAATAAACATCGTCAGTTTATGGGATTGTCGTGCCCATTCCATACCTTCCCAAAATGCTAGCACAATATCCAGAATATAACGATTATGAATAAAGCTTGCTTGTTCATGCCTTAGAATAAGAGGAAGCAGAAGCCAAAGTCTAAGAGCAAGGGCTTTAGAAATAATTTTATAGCTAACATTCAATAGAGTGATAGACCTTCAGTTGGTTATCACCTCAAGATCACTAGGCTTACAAATGAATTTTATGTTGCCTCAATTGATAATTGATCCTAAGGAACCAGTGGACATGGCTTCCCGATAAACCCATAGAAGATCAGGGCCAACCATATCCCACAAAGTTTTATAGAATTCGTAAGAAAAACCATCAAGACCTGGCGCTTTATCATTAGCCATGTGAGATAAAGCCTTAGTAATATCACCTAATGAAAAAGGTTTATCACAAGCTTCAAATTGGGAAAGCGAAAGCTTATTGGAAAAAACCGAGCAACAGTCATCCGGATTTTGTTGTCTCTCAACTGATAGATGGTGGGCAGAAAAGACCTGTTGATAGTTTTTAACAAATGCCTTAGAAATTTCAGGCAACTCTGATAGCCTTTTGCCATTATCCATAATGGCTTTGAATTGAACCGCTTGCCTAGGCGGTCTGAGTCTCTGAAAGAACTCCTTGGAGACCTTATCTTTGACTTTGAGATAGTTCATTCTGGCATGAATCTAAGCACCTCGAGCCTCATATAACTCAGCCTTCTTAAGCTCATGTCTAAGGCTTGTAACATACTATTGCAGATTTATACTGAGAGGGGAAGCATCAATCCTAACAAATTCTTTGGCAAACTCTCACTTTAGGGCTATATTTGTATACTTATGCAGTTGGGCAAGCTTGACCCCAATAGCTCAAAGCAAGGTGGTTGTGCAAGCAATGGCATTGTTCCACCATGAAATCCAACCCGTATTCCCAAATGTCCAATGAATAAAGTTCCAAATCCTAATGATATGAGCAATAGAAGTAGGATGCTAAAGGAAAGATATATTCAAGAAAAACCAAGAAGAAAATATCTTTGCTGGCAATGTGCTCGAATAGATGTTAAAAATAATTGGCACATGATCCGACGTCGTATAACTAGCAAGAGCCACCACAGGAGGAGCGAATGGCATAATGATCTGAAAACTGGATGCAAAGTGATCCATTAAAATTGCTCTATTATGTTGCTTTAAAATTCAATCATCCCCACTTTGAAAATTGGACCAGGAAAACCAAAGTGAGTGCAGGAAGCCTTTGGAGGAATAACAAGCATTGGGGTCAAAAAATCCTAATTTGTTTTTCATAAAAAACCATTCTTCTCTCTCCCCAACACACCATCACATAGGGAGACGACCCACTTTATTAAAATTTGTCTCAATCATATTGAAATCACCATATAGAAACCAGACAATGGAAGGTAAGGACAAAGCCAACCACCACCAGAGAGCACATCAGTCAAGGACATGATTGGATGCATACACATTTACAATTCCAAAAGAATGTCCATAAAATTCAAAAAGGGTCCACATAGCCTGATTTGAAGGGTCCACCCCCCAAGTAACCAAATGGGATTGCCAAGTGGGAACCACAAAAGTTACAGCTCCACCTCGACCTATAACATGATTAGTAGAATAAAATTGGTTGCCAAGCCAAATAAAGGAATATGCGCATTGTAAGTTAAAATCAGATATTTTAACTTCTTGCAAACAAAGAAAATAAAACCTGCCATGCTGACAACAGAGCTTAGAAATATCACTACAGATCAAGTATTTACAGATAGGGCCTGTCAAACCTTTGAAATTCCAAGACAAAAATATCATGAGGAACTTTCAAGCTGCATATCGCCTTCAATAACCTCATAAACACCTAAATACCCAAGCGAGGATTAAGTTTTTGAGAGAAATTGATCATGGTTTCCTTCCAGGAACAAAGTATAAGGTCATTTGTCACTGCTAGGACTGCGAGACCTTCTCGCTCGTGCCTTCTCAAGGGCATCTTGTAAATTAATTTGAATACCCTCATTATCTACCATGGCGAAAGGCTTGTGGAGGGGTGTTAGTGTAGCACCATGCATGGCCATCTTATATTTAGGTGCATGCACTAGAGGAGATATCCTCTACCTAATGGATTTAACAAAGGGCTTTATGGGACGATTTCTTTTTGTGATAGTAGTCCATGAGTCTTGTGAACCATTATGCGTGGGTATTTGCTCGGCTTGAGCAACCTGATATGGCTAAGCAGGCACAAAGCTAGGAGGGTTGGCTGTGACTTTATTATGCTTGAAACACCCCTCCATGAGCAAATAATCTTTAATTATATGTGCTACTGACTGATAGCAAAAACAAGTGTTCAATAGGTTTATATAAATCAGATTTTGAACAAAGGATACATCCCCAACCCTAATGTTGATATGATCTCTGATATCCTAAGAGAGATCAATTTTCACACAGACCCTTCAAATGGGATGAGCACCAAAAACCATAGATTCTCAATGCACACAAAAAGGCCTAACAGGGCAACTAGGATTTTTAGGAAAGGCCAAAGAGCTGGTGGCAGGCCAGGGAGCTCAACCCACATGGGCACCTCAAGGGATGCACCCTCTTCAACAAAATATTCTTGGGTCCAAGGTTGGAAAACTAACAAAAATTTATGCACATACCAGGGGCCATGGTTAGAAATTGCAAGCACATGCTCAGGAGCAGAGAAACAAAATAGAAAAAACCCCTTGGTCAAGTTTTGAATTCCCTCAACCTCAATGCCATGAGGAGCCTAGTAATGCTGAATCCAGTTGTGGATTAGCGACTCATTGGGGATATGACCTAGGAAATAGCCAATAAGTGTATTGAAATTATACATCATTATCCTATGGTTGCTGGATTTTTTTTTAGAAGTATTGAAATGGTATGTTATGAAAGAATGTGTCACTATTTAATATTATAAAAATAGTTACAACCTTTATTTATGTTTATTTATAAATATAGGAATAAGTGCCTATCAATAACATCAAATCCTTTTATAATTCAAATGGTATGATAGGGATTATTATAATTGTTGATAGGACTGCAAAATATGCTCATGTTTTGAATTAAATTATCCACGTTTGGAAATTGTAAGGTAAAACTTATCATAGGTGATAAAGATTCAATATTTAGTAGACTTTTTTATTCAATTTTAAAATATAGTAAGATTTTAGTTCCTTGTAATTTATTCAAATAGATATTTAAAAAATAAAAGGTAAATAAGTTTTCAAAGTAATATATCATACATTTTATACTAAGAAAACATAATAAGCTAAATGTTTAGCTTCAGTATATTGGCTCCAATATATTTCTGATAAGGAATCTATATATTGAATATTTTTATTGTTATGACTCACATTCTACGTCAACATGATTTTCTAGCATGTTTAAAGTAGGGAGTGCGAGCATTTGACTTAACAATAAGAAATATTGCAATTTATGTGTGATAATTTCATATTATTGTAATATTAAATATGATGTGAATGATTTATTGAAGAAGAGTTTGGATTATTATGAATTACCTTTGTTGAAAATATTTTATAGAAAATCAAAAGATGATTTAAAGGAGAGTTTGGATTATTATGAATTTACCTTCATTGGCAAGATTTTATAAAGAAACAAAAGAACAAAAAAATTAATTTTATATTATACAAACCTAGAAAGTTTTTAGTTTCTCTTTCTTTTTCTGTAGGAAAACTCTATAATTGCTTTCACATTGGATAAATATAAACTCAACATGACATGGTATAAAATATGCCTAATCTATGGAATGCATCGTAGAATTTAGCTAACATTTTGGATAAATTATATTTCTATCAATTCAACCTCTAGATAAGGTCAACTCTGTAGTATATTTTTAAAACTAAAATAGGAGTTTTATATGAGGGTAATAAAAAATAAAGTTAAGAAAGAGTAAAAGTTAGAAAAAAAAGTGAATGGTGAATGAAATATAGTGTGACAACATTGGACACATCTATAAGAGCCTACTATAATAAACTAATAAGTGATACTTAACAAACCATCCATTGTAAAGTGCATAACAAAGTTAGCCAACTACCAATTATATACTTTAACCATTCCAAGGTCTTTAATGAAAAGTAATCCAATAGCTATCCAAATAGTAGAATTCACTTTTATAGAATAGGGTAATCACAAAGTGTAACAAAAAAGAATTAAAAGATCAACTCATCTTTAAAAACTTGCAATAACACTAGCAATAGAGACCAAATAGCTATCACTTCTCATTAATTAGTAGCAAATATAATACATCTTACACCTAGACAAATATTAGAGAACCAACCCCTATTTTGAGGTGTATTTCCCTATTTATAAGCTACTCTTTGAAGCTTGCAACATAAGATTTATAGTATAGTTAGAGAATTGTTATGTAAATTATTTTGGCAAAAAATGCCCTAGGGAGCTTATAGTTTTCATGCCATGCTAGTTTTTTGCTAATATTATTGGTTAAAATTTCATCTTATGCATGAATTTAAATTTATTTGCAATTTTCTCCTTAGATCTCCAACTGTCTTATATAAATGATTCAATCATTATAACTATCTTGTCAAAGATATCACTTTTAGGATCTAACAATTTAAATTTGAACAACTAGAAGGAATTGAAGTAGTTCTGGCCCTATAAAGGATGTCTAGAGTGCAACATAATGAATCCAAGACTTTTATCTAATTTTAAAGTTCTTTGGAACACGTCTAGGCCTTAGGGACACTCATATGACATCATTTTGAGAACAAATCCTAGTTTTGTTCTTGATAATTGGGTATTTTGGGTTTGTGCATTTTTTGTTGGCACTTTTGGCATCAATATTTTTGGCCTTATTCAATTGTGGTCTCTTTTGCATGGCCCGCGATTTAATTGTAAAAATTTTAACATCATTGCTAAAAATATTTTGGCTTTGTTCCAATTTTTTTGGTAGATAAGATACTATAGCATTAATACCGGGTTTTACAGGTTGACCCGAAACATTTTACAAAAAATAGCCTAGGGCTTTTGATGAACATATCCTTACTAAGAATCCTATATATGTAAAATCTACATGCCGCTAAAGCCATTAAATCCATTAAGGCACATAGCTTGTTATCAAAAAAAAACTTCCCATACAATATTTTGGTTATACCTTGAGAAAACACACACGCATCATAATTACAAAAAAGAAACAGACACGGATCCCTTCCTTGAGACAATGGAGAAACAAAAAGTTGCAGACACACATAGCAGAGTACTAAACAAACTCCAACAAGATCTGTATTGACATTTACTCTTAATAATTATTTGTTAATTGCTTACTTCTGTATATGACATTCTTTGGTACCACATACTATCTTGGCCAATCAGCCTTGGAGAAGTGAACCTGCTAGCTAGATTTATGGTGATGGTTATCTGGTGGTCCATGTGGCTTTGGTTCAAAGTCTTATATTGTCATTTATTTCCTTCCCTGTGATTATCAACCAACCTCAAATTACTAAGACGACTAGGAGCCATGTTATCAACCAACCTCACATGGCTTTGTTCCATTTATGTTTGTGCAGACAAATAATTTCTTGACTAATGTCTAAGGTGTGCTACCTTACCTTTAGGGAGTCTATATTCATGCACAATAATTTGATGAACACCAAACCTTTTTTCTCTCTTTGCTAACAATTGAATTGAAGGTCTAAAATCATTCATTACTGATCTCGTGCACTTAGAATTTTTGAGGTTGACTTGGAAAAATGGACATAAGGGTATTTTTGACCTACATTCTTGGAACCTTGGTTTTTTGCTTCTTAAGAAAGATAAAACTAGATGACATTATTTATTGGGTATAGAGTCATAAGTAAATAAAGTAACTAGAATATAAGTTGGCCAAAATGGAGAAATTAGGATTTGGAGGGGTTCATAACATGAGTAGATAAAAGGATTATGAGATTAGGAATTGTAGGAATAAGTTGAAACATGGAATGGATGAAGTTGGTGGAGATATTTAGGTAGGTAGGGTGTGAACAAGTGGAAAAAATAGGAATATGGGAAGAAAAAATGATGGATACATACTAAAAGTGCCTAAGGAATGACAATTCACTACAAAAATGGTACTTCCATGAGCACAGTCTACAATAACTAAGAGTTCTTTTGGACCCAAGCAAATAGCCTTAGGTAAATATTCCAAGCACTCGAGGACAATTTGTGGTCTTTTATGTACTTATTTTCCATTGTAGACATTTACATGGCACCTTAGAGCTTTCAAGACTTGCATGGATTTCTATTGAGATCTATGTTTTTATTTTTAGTTAGACCTTGTGTCAACTTATATAGAGTTGAGGATTGTGTTAACTAAGCATAATAATTATTGCATGATGTCATTCACTTGATATGTTGTATCTTCAAAAAACTGTAATTCATCTGGAAAGCTTACATACATGCTTCTTCCTTCACATATTTAATGATTTATAGCTAGTTAGGTACTTCTATCTTATCCATTGGGAAGATGAGACATCATATGATGCACTTTGTGTGTTATGTTCTAAGCCATTACATGTATCTTATAGCTTTAAAGCACCTTTCCTACTGCTCATGATCCATTGGGCTATGGAGTCATGGAATAATAATGGTAATGAGAAACTTGTTATTGGGTATAACAAAAAGAATGAGGAGGGAATATTAATGAAATACTATGTATGGAAAGAGGGAGTATGGAAATAATTTAAAATAAGGTGAGGCATTATAATGATAGATGAGTGTGTGAAGTTTTTTTTAAGGGGTGGAGTGGAGTGTAAAGAGGAATATAGGGAGTGCAAGGGAGGGATATGATAGGATGATAAAAATGATGTATTCAAACCTAAGAGGGATACTCTTCTTTATTATTGCATTCTAGGCTCTTTCTCTGGATACATAAATTTGTTTTCTTGCCTTACCATTTTTTGGCCCTTGTCCCAATGGTTCCTTTTTCATAGAGACAAGGGCTCAAGAAAGAGTAAGGGGAGAACAATGAAGTTGGATCCACCATAAACCCTTAAGATACAACTATTATGTGGGAGTAATCTAATATTGAGAGAGGGGAGACTCTTTAAATAGGATCATCCTATCAAAATAGTGATCATGTAATCTACCTCATTGATTATATTTTTTCTCAAATTGTTTGTTCCTAAAGCAATTTTTAATGTACTACTGATTTGAAAACCCATAGAATATGTGTAATGACCCAAAATTTAGCTACAAGAAAACACACAGAAAGAAAAGATTTTTTTACTAAGGCGAGGGATTCATAAACCCCTAATCAAATTTTAGATAAACTAATGTTTAAAATCCCCTAATTTTTCCAAAGAGCTACACCTCACTAGATACCCTAACACAAGTCCATCTGTGTAGGCGTATGATGTGTTACCACAAATAATTTTATCCCTCTCATCACTCTTGATGAGCTAAACTTATCACCTTCAGTCCATTGAAGGTATACGTCCATCTCCATACCATACACAAGTCAGTATATGTAGGTATGCTACACGTATTGTGAGTTAAGCTATCCATCTCATCTACACGACGAGTTATCTTAACTCAGATGTAGTATTTTTATAACTTAGATATTAATCTCCCTAAGGGGTCTTAATCCCTTAGGTCATCTATGTTCACCCTAAGGGGTCTCAATTCCCTTAGGTCACCCTCTAAGTTCACCCTAGAACTCATTACTTAAGTTTTTGTTTTTTAGCAAGAAAACAAGAATAATTCTAGATACTAAATCTAACAAAGCATAATTCATAAAGCATGCAAAGGATACTAGAAAGGAAGAAACATTTAAAGAATATAAAATTTAATTGAAAGGAGTTTAAATACAAAACATAGATAATCCAGAATAGTAATTTAAAGGTACATCATCCAAGTAAATAAACAATTATTACATGTAAGCAAGTATGGTAAATCCTCCATACTCTTAAATAATAATATATTACATCAATTTCATCAAGGAAATCTCCCCACAAATAATCTATTTGAGCATAAGTAAATCATTATAAGTAGAATCAACTAACACATTGGTTCCAACTACCTCCTTGGTCCTCCTCAACTTCCATCGATCATTTGAGGATAGTAGGGGATCAGGGCACTCATGGTTCCATGATAGACATACTTCTAAATGCATCTACTATGTTTATTGCCAAATTGCAACTATACAAATCAAATCAAAGTATCTAACCATCTATTGCATAGTTGATATCATAAAAACCACTATTTTTATTTCCCCTCTCATTATCCCATGAGAGTCTTTCAACAAATGCAACTAGATCATAGGTCTAACTTTAATCAATTCCTTTCCAACCTTTATTCAACAAATTAAAGTCCCATACCTTTAATCTTTAAATAAGCTAGGTTTCTTTATTTCATAAATCAAGTCCTATTACTTAATTCATAAATAACTATTCCCTTCATTTCATAAATCAAAGTCCCATACCTTTAATCTATAAAATGAACTATTATTTTCTTTTACTTAATAAATCAAAGTTCCATCTCTTCAATTTAATAAATAAATTATTATTTTCCTTTTATTAATAAATCAAAGAGCCATACCTTCAATTTAATAAATAAACTATTCTTTCCTTAACAAAAAAAAAACAACATTAATAACAAATAACATTTCCTCCCTTCTTTTAAAAAAAAAACCCCCCCTAATAAAAAAAAAAACCCCCCTACTTTAATAACAAAGGAGGAGCAATCTCAAACCCAAAACGATGACTCCGATGAAGTCCCAAAAGGTTATCCTGGAAGCAACTCAAAGGAGGTGCACTCAAACCCAAAATACACTCCTTAACAAACCCAGGTCAGCTGAAAGGAAGATGAACCTACAACTACTAGGCACGATGGTTTCTTTAGCAGAGAAGTGGCCCTATGACCAAACCAAACAAGGACTCCTAATAGGAATGGGTACACCATGGATATGCCATACGAAGGTTGCAAACCCTTTTTCCCAATAAAACCCAACAAGGCATCTTCAACATTCTCTCTAACCACAAAAGGGATGCTCGAACGAACCAGGGAAGAGCAACGATAGTGGAAAATAGGTTTGGATGAAATATTATCTGAGGTATCCCAATGACTTGAATAATGATAGCGCTTAGAAAAGGAGATAACGTGCCCCAAAAACTGGCAATGTTGGATGTCTAACAAAATCCCAACAAAGGAGTTTGACTCCCTAGGCTCAACTAGAGGAATCTACTAAGCATCGATAGCTCACCCTTGAATACAAACAACACTATTAGAGACAAGGGGGTGGCAACAGGTTACTACCATAACCATACCCAACACGTGCACACACAATGCCCGATAGGGTAAAAGCATGGAGACCAAAACAACATAGCTACAAGTGAGATCAAAGAGTGGCCTAGCTAAAGGTTTCAAATAAACACTAAAATATAAGCCAATTTAGTGTAGGTATAGGTAACTGGTCTCGGTTGGAAATATTGGATGAGCTTAACAACCCAACCACATCCACAAGGCTAGGGAGACAATCATCCATACTTATTTCCTTAAGAGACAAGCAAATAGAAGGTAAACCAACCTGTGAACACACGTAGATGAATCCCAAGATGTTTGAACTACTCATGGTTGTTCACTACATTTTTTGGTTCTCCTTTGATAGATCAAGTCCTTCTACCACCCTCGTATTGCATTCTCCTTTTTTCTTTTTCGTTCCCCTTTGTTATGCCTCCTCTTGCTCCTTTCTTCCAATATTAGGGAGAGGAATCCTTTCTTTTCCACATTAGCAGTCTTGTCTCCCATTAAAACTCATCCACTTATCATTAATTCTATCTCATCCTTTCGTGGCTGTAGATAGCCTTTTGGTTTAAAGAATCATTTTTATCTTCTCCCCAAAACTTGCCATCAATGAAGCTACCCCTTCAATGTCGATAGAAGCTTCATCTTACAACCTCGATCGAAATCCCTTGAAAGGTGGTCTCATGAATCAGATCTTGCAAGTTCTCTTTTAATCAAAGAAATCCTATTATTTCTCACATAAAAGCTTTTCCAACTTGCTTAATGAACTTCCATTATCATTTGTGTGAGAGCTTCACTATCTATTTTAAATGAATTTCCATTATCATTTAAACAAAGCTTTAATAACTAATTTAAATGAATTTCCATTATCATTTAAATAAAAGTTCCGTTATCATTTAAATAAAACTTCTATTATTTATAAAATTGAATTCCATTATCATTTCAAAATAAAAATTCTATTATTTATAAAATGAAACTCTATTATCATTTCAAAATAAAACTTATATTATTTATAAAATGAAACTCTATTATCATTTTAAAATAAAAATTCTATTATTTATAAAATGAAACTCTATTATCATTTCAAAATAAAACTTCTATTATTTATAAAATGAAACTCTATCATCATTTCAAAATAAAACTTCTATTATTTATAAAATGAAACTCTATCATCATTTCAAAATAAAACTTCTATTATTTATAAAATGAAACTCTATTATCATTTCAAAATAAAACTTCTATTATTTACACAATAGAGAGTAAGAGGTTTTTAAGCAAACAAGGAGCTTTCAAAGGCAACCCAAATTATGCATGCTTTTATTTCTCAAACCACCAATGCAGATAGTGATGAAGTAAAAGACAATCAAACATATGCAATCAGACAAAGAGGGAATCTTTCCATCAACCTAATCACCTATCTCAGCCCAAGAGTTTATGATGACTACTAGGCCATCAACTGAGGCTCAAGGTGGTTAGCTATTGATGATTATCCCTAACCGAATGCATGCCTATATGAAGGTATCCATCAATGTTACCCCTGAGTTGCCTTAATCATCACTTCCCCAACCTCAAGTACCCCCACTTCTGGTGGATGATTCTACTTCTTCCACCTATGAGTGTACATGATCCTACACATTTGGCAATATGTTAGTAGTACCATGCTCTTCCAAATCAACTAAACATCACATAGTTGGTTCAATTGCTCAACTTAGGTATTAAAGCATCATAGATTAATACATTGTTTCTTTGTGCCAAAAATCCTACCAGGGAGGGTCATGACATCCTACCCCATGGGACTAAACACCATCTCGAGTGTTTCCAGTTTTATAAAAATAAAAATTATTACATTATATATTTTCAAACAAGAAAGAAAAATATTTTTGCATCTCATCCACTTTTTCCCAAGTGGCATTTCTTTCAGAAAACTGGTCCCACTAGACCTTACATTGCTCAAGAGTTCGATTCCACATAGACTTAGAATGGAACTCAAGAATCTTTACCGACATCACTTCAATAGCCTCCAGATTTTCCATTTGCAATTTAGAAACATCCCACACATGTTCAGGGTTAGCAACATATTTCCTAAGCAAGGATATGTGGAAGGTGTCATGGATCTTTGATAGGTTAGGTGGTAAGGTGAGTCGGTATGCAATCGAACTGATCTTTTCAGTGATCTCAAAGGGTCCTACAAATCGAGGATCCAACTTCATGGATTTGATAGCACTCTTCATCGGTTTAACCCTTAAAAATACTTTATCTCCAACTGAGTACTCTCTTGGAGTTCTCTTTAGATCAACATAACTTTTTTACCTATCGACAACTTCTTTAAGTCTTTGCCTAATTACCTTTAACTGATATTCCATTTCTATGACCATATCTGGACCAATCACAACTTGATCTTCTAGGTTATCCCAAGACAATGGTGTTCTACACTTCCACCCATACAAGGCATCGAAAGGAGCCATTCCTAGAGAGGAGTGATGTCCATTATTATAGGTAAACTCTACCAGATGTAGGTAGTCTTCCCAATGAGACTTGTGATCCATGTAGTACATGTGAAGCATATCTTCTAGTACTTGGTTTACCTATTTAGTTTGACCATCTATCTCAGGGTGGTATGTCGAGCTCATATTCAGTTTTGTACCCACTGCACGATGTAGGGATTTCTAAAATTCAGAAGTGAATTTGGAATCCCTATCTGAAATGATCACCTTAGGAAATCCATGTAATCGGAATACCTCTCTAGAAAATCTATTAGCCACCACCTAAGCATCATCCTTGATGTTCCTGGGTATGAAATGTGCAACCTTAGTCAAACTATCGACTATCACAAGGATTGCATCATGTTGATACCTAGTCTTGGGTAAACCTACTATAAAATCCATAGATATGACCTACCATTTATGTGTAGGTACATCATGTGGATACAATTATCCTATAGGATGCTTGCATTTTACCTTAAATTTCTAATATTCGAGGCATCGAGCGATAAAATTGATGATATCCTTCTTCATTCCTACCCAAAAGAAGGTTATTTTCATGTTTTCCCACATTTTGACCCCTCTAAGATGGGCAGAATAAGGAGATCTATGGGCTTCTTGCATTATTAATTTCCTTAAATCACCCATTTTTGGTATGATGACTCTACCTTTGTAGCACAAAAGGTCATCTTTCATGCCAAATTCCTTATTACCCTCAAGGTCTCTATTCATCCTAGCTCAAATTTCCTGGCAATACTCATCCTGAGATTGCTCTTGTCTCACTTGATCCATCAGATCCATATGACTTCTAGTTATGGCTACTATGTGTTTCCTTCTACTCAAAGCATTAGCAACCTTATTCTCTTTCCCTTTTATGTACTCAATTTCAAAGTCATACTCAGTGAGAAACTCAACCCATCTTCTCTATCTCGCATTGAGTATAGGTTGGGTAAATATGTACCTCAAACTTTGATGGTCAGTATTTAATTCAAAGGGCCTTCCCACCAAGTAGTGGTACCAGGCCTTTAGAGCATGCACCACTACAACTAGCTCTAAATCATGTGTAGCATAATTAACTTCATGCTTCTTGATATTCCTTGAAGTATATGCTACTACTGACTCTTCTTGAGAGAGTACTCCTCCTAACCCTTCCAATGATGCATTCGTGCATACTAAAAAGTCCCCTTGAGGGTCAAGAATCTTTAGTATTAGTGTGGTAGTGAGTTTATATTTCAACAATGCAAAGGCAGCTTCACACTTTTCTGACCACTTGAATTCCTTTCCCTTCTTCTGAAGGTTAGTTATTGCCGCAAAAATCTTGGAGTAATCCTTAATATAACATCTATAGTAGCCTATTAACCCCATGAAGCTTCGCACTTCAATCACATTAGTGGGGGGTGGCCAATTCAAGATGGCTTCAATTTTCTCTAGATCCACAATAATTCCTTCTACTGATATTATATGTCCAAGATATCATACCTCAAAAACGTAGAAATCACTTTTGGCTAGATTTCCATAGAGTTGATTTTCCCTCAACAACTCTAACATGATATTGAGATGTTTATCGTGCTCTTCTTTGTTTTGAGAGTATATTAAGATATCATCTAGAAATACAAGGACAAACTGGTCCAGATGCCTTCTAAACACATTGTTCATTAGATTCATGAATGCAATTGGGGCATTAGTCAGTCCAAAGGGTAGAACTGTAAACTCATAATGCCCGTACCTAGTTTTAAATATCATTTTGTGAGTATCCTCCTCACGTATTCTTAACTGATGATATCCTGATCTTAGGTCAATCTTGGTGAATACTATGGCATCTCTTAGTTGATCAAACAAATATTTGATTCTAGGTAGGGGATATTGGTTCTTGATTGTAGCCTTATTTAGCATTCTGTAGTCAATACACAATCTTAGTGAACCATCTTTCTTTTTCACAAATAAAACTGGTGCACCCCAAGGTGACACACTTGGTTTTATCAATCCCTTTTCTAATAGCCCTTGCAGTTGAACCTTTAGTTCCTACATCTCGATAGGATTCATCCTATATGGATATCTATGAATAGGTTCTGCTCCTAGCATAAGATCAATTGTGAAATCAAATTCTTGCATAGGAGGGAGTCCAAGTAAATCCTCTAGGAATACATCCTTAAAATCCTACAAAATTGGGTGCTTCCCTAGAACCTCTCTCTTCTGATCATCTTCTACTTCATTGAGTTTTACAACATACACTATCCCTCCTTTCTTGAGGGCTTTCTTCAATTGCATAGCCGACAGCATCTAGGGTTTGAATGCCCCCTACTCGCTATGAATTCTTAGTCCTTTCTTGCCTTTCTTTGAATACTCGATCCATTTATCTTGGAAATTGATCAAGGATTTATGGGCCTATAACCAATCCATCCCTAGGATCACATCAAAGGCATGAAGTGGAGCTACATACAAACAACCTTTGGTGGTACCACTAGCTAAAGTAATTTTTGCCATTGGATAACACTAGTTTACCGAGTAGGTTTACCTAGAACCATACTCTACCTTCCATCCATGGGCCAAATATCTTGGCCTTTCCGGCATACTCCTTGCTAAACTAGAAGAAATAAAACTATTAGTGGCCCCACTGTCTATTAGAATATTTACTTGCTTATTAAAAATATTACCTTTTACAAGCAATGGGGTAGCTTGCCCCTCTAACTTTTGTTTCCCGATTACGGTGTAGATCCGATGCTTAGGTTCCTTTCCTTTGGCATTGGATGAACTTAGCCCTAGTTGGTGCGGACACTGATTAGCATAATGTGGGCCTCTACAATGATAACACCCATCCTTGGGTCCTTGCTTATTTTTTAGTTTTTGTTCCCCTATCTTACTTACTAGGGCTAAGGTTTGTGGTTTTTGAGGATGAGACTTTGCATTGTTGGGATTATTGTTGGTTTTCTTTTGGAAGTTCTTCTTGAACCTTCCCTATTTCCCATTATTTCCTTTCTCAAAATTCTGAGGATTTGTGGTCTTTCGATCTTATTCCTCTTCCCATTTCAAGAGTCCTTGACTATTCCTCTTCCTCAGTGCTTTTTGATCTTGCTCAGATAGACCAACATAGTTAAATTGCAGGTGGGATTATGCTTTCTTTTCCAAGTCATACACTTTCTATAGTAAGTTAGGCTCATGCATGTTTACATCATGCTTCACTCTAGATTCCAACCCATGAATAAACTTGTGAACCCTCATCTTCTCATCATAAGTAGGTACATACTTAAGTAACTGAACCAACTTATTATAGTATGTCTCCACTATTTTAGTTCCTTGTCGAAGGCTGGAAAATTCTTCAAACTTTAAGGTATAGAAGTGTTCTGTGAGAAACCTCTTTTTGAATATTTCAACAAAATATTTCCATTTAATATCAATAGGCTCAACCTTATTCTTCTCATAGTAGGTTCCCCACCAATCTAAAGCAGCCCCTTCTAATTTTATCATGGCCCAAACTATTTGGGTTCCTAGGGAATAACCTTTTACTATAAAATAAACTTCTAATTCTCTCAGCCAGGCTTCAGCTGCATCCCCTTCACCTTCTCCATCAAACTTGGAGATACAAATTTTTTTTAGATCCCTAGCCATTTCCTTTTCTAGAAGGGCTCTAGCTTGCAACTTGTTTTCTAGAAGTGAGGTCTTCTACCTCTCTATTGGAATTTCCTAGATCCTCATCTCTAATCTCTTCTTCAAAATTATTTTATTGAGTTCATCTAGGTGTAGGCCTCTCTTTTTTGGCCTTAGGTGGTATTTTAACCTAGTTACAACCAAGTAAAATATTAGGTTATAACTTCACTTGAACTGTACCACTAATTCAAACCACAATACAAAGTTCTCTTGCTAAAAGCATCAATAATCTAATTAGGATGGTATTCCAAGGTTATGATGTAACATTAATACCAAAACCCATACTCATTGTATGTAAGGTATCATAACATTCATTCCCCCTTGGGATTAATTCCCATTAGATTCTAGCAAGTGGAACATTCTAGGTCATCCCAACTCTAGCTTAAACTCTAAGCAAGCCTTCATTGGAGGCACCAAATCCCTTTAGCACACAAGAAGCTCTATACCCTCATACCTAGAGCTTTGATACCAAATGTAATAACCCAAAATTTAGCTACAAGAAAACACATAAAGAAAATATTTTTTTTTTACTAAGGTGAGGGATTCATAAACCCCTAACCAACTTTTAGATAAACTAATGTTTAAAATCCCCTAAGTTTCTCGAAGAGCTACATCTCACTAGATACCCTAACACAAGTCCATATGTGTAGGCGTATGATGTGTTACCACAAATAAGTTTATCCCTCTCATCACTCTTGATGAGCTAAACTTATCACCTTCAGTCCATCGAAGGTATACATCCATCTCCATACCATACACAAGTCAGTCTATGTAGGTATGCTACGTGTATTGCAAGTTAAGCTATCCATCTCATCTACATGATGAGCTATCTTAACTCAGATGTAGTATTTTCATAACTTAGCTATTAATCTCCCTAAGGGGTCTTAATCCCTTAGGTCATCTATGTTCACCCTAAGGGGGTCTCAATTCCCTTAGGTCACCCTCTAAGTTCACCCTAGAACTCATTACTTAAGTTTTTGTTGTTTAGCAAGAAAACAAGAATAATTCTAAATACTAAATCTAACAAAAATATAATTCATAAAGCATGCAAAGGATACTAGAAAGGAAGCAACATTTAAATAAGATAAACATTAATTGAAAGGAGTTTAAATACAAAACATAGATAATCCAGAATAATAATTTAAAGGTACATCATCCAAGTAAATAAACAATTATTACATGTAAGCAAGTATGGTAAATCCTCCATACTCTTAAAGAATAATATATTACATCAATTTCATCAGGAAAATCTCCCCACAAATAATCTATTTGAGCATAAGTAAATCATTATAAGTAGAATCAACTAACACATTGGTTCCAACTACCTCCTTGGTCCTCCTCAGCTTCCATCGATCATTTGAGGATAGTAGGGGATCAGGGCACTCATGGTTCCATGATAGACATGCTTCTAAATGCATCTACTATGTTTATTTCCAAATTGCAACTATACAAATAAAATCAAAGTATCTAACCATCTATTGCATAGTTGATATCATAAAAACCACCATTTTTATTTCCCCTCTCATTATCCCATGAGAGTATTTCAACAAATGCAACTAGATCATAGGTCCTACTTTAATCAATTCCTTTCCAACCTTTATTCAACAAATTAAAGTCCCATACCTTTAATATTTAAATAAGCTAGGTTTCTTTATTTCATAAATCAAGTCCTATTACTTAATTCATAAATAACTATTCCCTTCATTTCATAAATCAAAGTCCCATACCTTTAATCTATAAAATGAACTATTCTTTCCTTTACTTAATAAATCAAAGTTCCATCTCTTCAATTTAATAAATAAATTATTCTTTTCCTTTACTTAATAAATCAAAGACCCATACCTTCAATTTAATAAATAAACTATTCTTTCCTTTACTTAATAAATCAAAGACCCATACCTTTAATTTAATAAATAAACTATTATTTCCTTTACTTAATAAATCAAAGTCCCATCTTCAATTAAGTGCACTCAAACCCAAAAGGCACTCCTTAACAAACCTAGGATAGCTGAAAAAGAAGATGAACCTGCAACTATTGGGCATGGTAGTTTCTTTAGCAGAGAAGTGGCCCTACAACCAAACCAAACAAGGACTCCTAATGGGAATGGGTGCACCATGGATATGCCATACGAAGGTTGCAAACCCTTTTGCCCAAAAAAACCTAGCAAGGCATCTTCGACATTCTCTCTAACCACAAAAGGGATGCTCAAACGAACCAGGGAAGAGCAACGATAGTGGGAAATAGGTTTGGGTGAAATGTTGTCCAAGGTATCCCAACGACTTGAACAATGATAGTGCTTAGAAAAGGAGATAATGTGCCCCAAAAACTGGCAATGTTGGACGTCTAACAAAATCCCAAAAAAGGAGTTTGACTCCCTAGGCTCGGCTAGAGGAATATACTAACAATCGATAGATCACCCTTGAATACAAACAACACTATTAGAGACAAGGGGGTGGCAACAAGTTACTACTAGAACCATACCCAACATGTGCACACACGCTACCCGATAGGGTAAAAGCGTGGAGACCAAAACAACATAGCTACAAGTGAGATCAAAGAGTGGCCCAACTAAAGATTTTAAATAAACACTAAAACATAAGCCAGTTTAGTGCAAGTATAGGTAACTGGTCTCGGTTGGAAACATTGGATGAGCTTAACAACCCAGCCACATCCACAAGGCTAGGGATACAATCATCCATACTTATTTCCTTAAGATACAAGTAAACGAAAGGTAAACCAACCTATGAATGCACATAGATGAATCCCAAGATGTTCGAACTACTCATGGTTGTTCATTATATTTTCTAGCTCTCCTTTGATGGACCAAGTCCTTCTGCTACCCTCGTATTACATTCTCTTATTTTATTTTTCATTCCCCTTCGTTATGCCTCCTCTTGCTCCTTTCTTCCAAGCTTAGGGAGAGGAATCCTTTCTTTTTCCATGTTAGCAGTCTTGTCTCCCATTAAAACTCATCCACCTATCATTAATTCTATCTCATCCTTTCACGGTTGTAGATAACCTTTTGGTTTAAAGAATCATTTTTCTCTTCTCCCCAAAACTTGCCATCAATGAAGCTACCCCTTCAACGTCGATGGAAGCTTCATCTTACAACCTCGATCGAAATCCCTTGAAAGGTGGTCTCATGAATCAGATCTTGCAAGTTCTCTTTTAATCAAAGAAATCCTATTATTTCTCACATAAAAGCTTTTCCAACTTGCTTAATGAACTTCCATTATCATTTGCATGAGAGCTTCACTATCTATTTTAAATGAATTTCCATTATCATTTGAACAAAGCTTTAATAACTAATTTAAATGAATTTCCATTATCATTTAAATAAAAGTTTTAATAATTAATTTAAATGAATTTCCATTATCATTTAAATAAAACTTCTATTATTTATAAAATGAAACTCTATTATCATTTCAAAATAAAACAAAAAAAGAAAAGAAATATCATTTCAAAATAAAACTTCTATTATTTATAAAATGAAACTCTATTATCATTTCAAAATAAAACTTCTATTATTTATAAAATGAAACTCTATTATCATTTCAAAATAAAACTTCTATTATTTATAAAATGAAACTCTATTATCATTTCAAAATAAAACTTCTATTATTTATAAAATGAAACTCTATTATCATTTCAAAATAAAACTTCTATTATTTACACAATAGAGAGTAAGAGGTTTTTAAGCAAACAAGGAGTTTTCAAAGGTAACCCAAATTATGCATGCTTTTATTTCCCAAACCACCAATGCAGATAGTGATGAAGTAAAAGACAATCAAACATATGCAATCAGACAAAGAGGGAATATTTCCATCAACCTAATCACCTGTCTCAGCCCAAGAGTTTGTGATGACTACTAGGCCATCAACTGAGGCTCAAGGTGGTTAGCTATTGACGATTATCCCTAATTGAATGCATGCCTATATGAAGGTATCCATCAATGTTACCCCCGAGTTGCCTTAATCATCACTTCCCCAACCTCAAGTACTCCCCCTTGGTGGATGATTCTACTTCTTCCACCTACGAGTGTACCTGATCCTGCACATTTGGCAATATGTCAGCAATACCATGCTCTTTCAAATCAACTAAACATCACATAGTTGGTTCAATTGCTCAACTTAGGTATTAAAGCATCATATATTAATACATTGTTTCTTTGTGCCAAAAATCCTACCAAGGAGGGTCATGATAATTTGACAATGTTCTTCGTATGCTTCCAAAAATATATGTTGACTTCCTTGGCCAATTGCCTTAATTTGGTTAAATACAACTTTTTATTTATCTTTCAACTTATTTACACAAAATTATGGTGCACATTTGCATACAAATAGTACCTAGTCTTTAATTACTACGTCAAAATTTGCAACAACTCGATTGTAAGCTGGCTTGATTGCTTAAAGGATATTTTTCCAGACTCACACTTTTCCCTGTGGTATATATCTTGGAACTCACAATTTACATTCTATAGATCTATATTGTGACCTAGATTGAAGGATATTATGCTTTCAAATATTAATTGATACAAAATATTAATCAATGTAGAAGATCATTTTGGTAGGGATAAAGCATGAAATATCCATGTTTCATGATCTACACTAATAGTAGTTGTTTGTTGATTTTCAAAAATATGTTCATTAACAACTCCAATTCTATTTATTTTTCATGATTTTTGGGCCAAATTTGTTGTATTTTGTGATGTTCATCCTATAGTAAGGGTCCATAATAGGATTTTGTTCTTGATTGATTTTCCTAGCCTAGTAGTTTTCCTCTAGTGATGTGATTATCCTATACAAATGCATACCACATCATATTATATCTTTATTTAGGCTAATATATCATATTAATATGTGCACTTGCATAACCTTTCTTGTTTTCCCTTTGTTCCTCGTATCTTTCTATGTGATATGCTTTTAGCCCTTCATTTGATAATTAGACCAAATTTCATATATAAGGAATATTCATGTAGCTATGATATGGGAGCATTTAACTGCTTAATTACCTCAAAATATGCTTGGACAAACACATCCCAAACAAGAGAGCACATCTATAATTACTATATATTGGAACATTGGAAGATTTGGACATTTGTATAGTAATATTGGGGCTTTTTTAATAAGGCCAATTACTCTAATCTATAACCCATTAAAATTCAATGTCTTGGATTCACATTTGATATAATTTAGGTCCAAACCATAACATATCTCTTGGGGCATGATTAAACTCTAATTTGGGGTCTATAATGCAATTATGCAATATCCTACCATCCAAGAAAAGATATAGATAGAAAATGTGAAGCTAACAATTTTTATACTTAATACATGGTTACTTATTTGTTGAATTCTAGGAACTACCCTCTTCTTCTATTTCTTTTAGCACTATTTTGACAAACCCCACTCATTTTGGTACCAATAAATCCTTCCTTTAGCTTCTCTCCTTATAAGAGTCGCATTTTGGATTTTTATGCCTTACTACCATAAAATATCATAGTTCCCTCAATATAAAATCCACAATATTAAAGGTCAACATATAAATAATGTATAGCAGAATTATATATGAGTAATTTAATATGTATATCAAGGTCAATATAATACTAAAAATAACATTCACTTATATAATCAAATATAAATGTAAATGGCCTAAATCATTCATGAACTATGAATGAAGAAAACTTACAATATTAATTTCTCAAAATTTGTATACACACTTTATTCATTTATTTTCTCTTATAATAATATAATCAGGTATTTTCATATTATATTATTATCTCATGGAGTATTATATCCATAATATATCCATAGTAATATGAATCTTAAAGTGCTTGATTATTGCTCTCCATATGACAAGTTGCATGACCATTGGCTTATCATGTTGCCACTTGCATCCTAGACTCTTCATTTTCCTTTTACATGCACACTTGACTCTATGACACTTGCACACTTCTACACCTAATCTAAAACACTTATGCACATCCTCATATTACATATTTGTACACTTACATACATGAAACTTGTGCACATTCTCTCAACACACACTTGCACTCTAACTTACATGATTCTTGTACATGTCATGCACATTGAAACATACATAAAATTGAAATATAAAGCACACTCCTAAAGTATAGACTTGACCCTAATATATTACATATTTACAATTGTACCATGAAGGTACCATGGGTATACATTATTATGTACCAAATAATATAATATTCCTCAACATCATCTGATGATCTTGTTTTTAGAGTTAATGACTTAAAAATACTTTGGTACTATTTAACCATATTTTCTCTTTGTCTCTAGGTCACAATATAAAAATACAACTTCAAGTAGGCTTCTCTCATCTACTTATTTATTTTTCATTTTCTAGTAGATGATGTTCCATCATACTACCCTAAATCTTTTTTTTATTGAAATATTTTTTGTGAAGGCAGTGTTTGTTCCAACCCTTTTCGCTTATTTAGTTTTTTAATTTCCTAATCCTTGGCTTTTTATCACATGTTGATGCAAGAAACAGGATGCATTTTCTACTCTTGTATACCAAATGACCCATAGGAAGTTTCCTATTGGGGAGAACTATCCCAGTTTTGTCATGAGCTATCACACTTCCCATCGAAAGTTTTGTCTTTGACTAAAAATATAACTCATTATTTCTCATTGGCTAATATTTCAGGGCACATCTACCAAGGTGTATTGCTTTGGTTTCTTTTTTATCATTTTATTCTTCCATATTTTTAAGCTCTTTTTTAAGTTGATGAATTTTAGATTTCAATTCCTAAGTTGTCCATCGTTGCAACACCAATATAGTGGGAATAAGCTCTATTATACACAAAGAAGATGAATGTGATTCTGCTACATCATAATTTTATGGGTAGAATGCATTTAGAAGTTGGTATTAAGGGCTATATGAATTTTCTTGGGGAGTTTCCTATATGGTGATTCTAGGTGGTAGCTTTTAGGCTATGATAAACATGTTTTTTGCCATTATAGCTTCTTGGAAAATTTATGGAAACCTTTTTTTGTGGCCTACTATATTAAAATACTCTATTCAGGATCGAATGCATGAATATAATAAATATATGCTTGAGCATAGGATGAGTGGATTTCTTAGGGAATCCTCTTCCATGTTATTTTGAACCAAATATTGAAATTAGTGATTCTTTCATGGGGACTTCTTTAAATGGAGGAAAATTAGGTGAGTAGAAATAATGGATATGCAAGGTTATCAAAATATGTTATAAATGATATGGCTAAGTTGGGCCAAGTTCTCATGATTTTGTCCTCTAATGAACAATACCACATCAAAAATTTAACTCAAAAGGATTGATCCAATAACTTGGTCATTACATCTTCAAAGGTAATGTTATATGTAGTGGCTAAGGTGACCACATATTCATAGTGTTCATAAGTGGTTTTACTTCTACCATGGTAAATATGTAATACTTTTAATATGGGTTTAGGGATTTCATGTAATATTGGTATATCAGTAGGTCCAACATCATCCTAAGTAGGGTAGAGTTGGCTAGCCATGATTAGCTAAATAAGATTATTTTATGGGGGTAAGGCCCAACATTCTTCCTTGGATGATTCTAGGTTTAATTGCCAATGGAGTTGCTAAATTCTTTGATTCTTCCATCAATTGAGTCACCAAGTGAACATGCATTCTCTGCTTATGAGGTTAATACTATTCACCAGATATTGGATCCTCTAGGTAAATCAAGTTAATGTAGGAAACATCCCATTGGGCATGCCAAAAATAATTTTTGGTGTAAAATATTTCTAATTTATGGAATGCACCCTAGACTTTATCCAATGTTTTGTATGAATGATATTTCTCTCAATTCAACCTCTAAGGAAGGATGGTTCCTTGGTATATTTGTAAATCTAAAATAGGGGTTTAAGTTGAGGGTAATAAAAGGGAGTGAAGAGAGAGTAAGAGTTATAAAAATGAGTAAATGTGAATGAAATATAGTGTAACAACATTGGACACATATGTAAGAGCTTACTATAATTAATTAATAAGTGATACTTAATAGACTAGCCATTGTCAAGTGTAGAACAAAGCTAGTCAATTACCAATTGTTTTCTTTAACCTTTCTAAATAATTTAATGAAAAGTAATCCAATCTAAATAGTATAATTCACTTTTAAATAATAGACTAATCAAAAAGTGTAATAGAAATAAATTAAAACATCAACTCATTCATAAAATCTTGCAATAACACCATAAATAGAGGCCAAACAACTATCACTTCTCATTAGTTAGCATAAGAGATAATATAACATACACCTAGGAAAATGGTACAAATTTGACTCCTATTCTTAGGTATATATAACTATTTATAAGCTACTATTTTAATATTGTAGTATGATATTTATAGTACAATTACACGTCTATTATGCAAAACAACCTGGAAAAGAATGCCCTAGGGAACTTATAATTTTCATGTCATGCTAGTTTATTATTGATGCGGCTAGTTAAGATTTCATATTATGCTTGAATTTGATTTTTTTTTTAATTTTATCCTTAGATTACCATTTATCTTCTATAAATTATTGAGGCATTCCAACAATATTTTCATATATATCATTTTTCTGATCTAATAGTATTAGTTTAAAAAAATGGAGGGCACTGAAGTAATTATGGCCTTGAAAGGGATGTCTAAAGTGCCATCGATTTAGGCTAGGATTTTAATTTTCTTGGTGATTTATTTGGAACAATTCTAGGCCTTAGGGATGCTTTGACGATGTCATTATGGGAAAAATCCTAACTTTGTTCTTGATAGCTTGGTCTTCCAGCTTTGTGCATTCTTTGGTTCATGCTTTGAACACCAACATTTCTAGCCTTGTTCATATGTGATCTCTTTTGCATGATCTCAAACTTTGTTGTAAAAGTGTTGAATTCATTGCCAAAAATATTTTGGCTTAGATCCATTCTATATTTGTGCACATGAACTATTTCTTGACCAATGTTAGAGGTGCGTTACCTTGTCTTCAAGGAGTCTAGCTTTGTGCACAAAAATATGACTAAAACTAAAAAATATTGCTCTTTGTGTTGACATCAACCACATCAAAGGTTTGGTTTTGTTCATCCCTAGCCTTGTGCACTTAGAATTTTTTATAAGTATAATCTTGTTCAATGCTAGGCTTACACAATGACATGAACTTTTGAGACTTAGTCACTTCATTTTTGCATTTCTCCTAGTTTTTTTTATATCAAAAATATTTTTATGACTAAACAATCTTCCAAGATATTCAAATACTTTGATATTATCTTGTAAAAATGGAAATGAGGGTATTTTTTATCGAGGGTACCTCGACCCTATAGGGAATTAAACTAGGGTAACTGAATTGCAAGCAATCAATTGATACCAACGAACCTATCCCTTTGTGCATGAACCTATGAGGCTTCATCAAGTATAAAAATAATGGATTATTATTTATATCTTCCACATTCTCCAAAATTTTATCCTATTTTTTATATCTTTATTAAAATGATAAATCAATATGTCTAAGATTAGTTGCCAAGGATCACAAAGGAAACTATTAGATATTAGTCCAATAGACTCATGTATGATAAAACTAATAAAACATAAAATTAATCTATTATGGAGTATCTAATCAAATGTAATAAGCATATGAAGCTATTATTAGAATAAAATACTTGAAGGACAATCTCTTTACCAAGATGCATAGAAAATTATAAAGCATTAGGAAAACAATTTTTTAAATGGGAACATGTTGTGATTCAAATTATAGGTCCAAAGTAGAAAGAGAAAACATTTGAGTATTGATACATGTGATATTTATTTAGGGTTATTATGAAGTAATATTGATTAATTTATTAGATTTATAGTATTTTCCCACCATTTTATGTATAAAATTAATGTAAAATTCTTGTTTGGATTTTTTTTTTTTTTTGTGTGTCAGAGTTGACAATATTGGAATTCAAAAGAATGTTTTATTGAATGATATTATGTGCAAATATATACTTGCATCCTTATTTTTGCTATCAATATTACATTAAATTTTCATAATGTAGAATACATAGTATCATTGGTGTTTGATGCATGTATTATGGTTGCATGATTTGGAATTATATGGTTTGGATGTATTGTTCTAATAATTTTATATGGTTGAGACTATAAGTATGCTATGCTAATATTTATTCGCAAGGTAATATCTCATTATATAAATACATCGTATGGGATTTTAATAAATAAATTGACATAGTGTAATATCTAAAATTAAAAACAATATCCAAATATTGCTAGATATTATAATAGAATAATTAATAGATTTTATTATATAAATTTATATTATTAATTAGGGTGGGGTAACATAAATTTATTATTAGCGTACTTGTATAAAATATCTTATGGGATTTTAATAAATAAATTGACAGTGTAATTTTTAAAATTAAGAACATATCCAAATATTGATAGATATTTTAATAGGATAGATAGTAGATTTTATTATATCAATTTATGGTGTTAAATAGGGTGGGGTAACATAAATTTATTATTAGCATACATGTATAAAATACATTTATATCACTAAGTGAAGTTTGACATTTTTTAATAATATGAAAGGAATCCACCCCCCTTTGTGGAGTGTCCATAATCTCATTGAGGAATCTAAAAAATTCTTATGAAGTCTTAGCAACCATGTTATACAACACATCTATTGTGAAGGGAATCAATATGTGGACATCATGGTCAATTTGAGCCTATACCAATATAGCTTCCATATCTGGCATAATAATTTCCCCCAATCCCTAACCAGGGGCTATCCTAGCAGATGTCACTCATTGCTTTAACACCTAATCTATGGATTGGGATCTCTCCCTTATTGTTTATCTTCCTATTGGTATGAAGTGGATCATCTCCTTAATCCTAATTATATGGTTCATTATTGATCATCGGATAAACCCCTATCCAATCCACTCCACTTAGTTTATGTTTTGGTCCTCCACATCCATTACCTATCCCAATTTGGAAGGCAATACTCCCCTATCATGTGTCATCCCTTTTAGCCTTGTTGTACTCCTCATCCATGTGATATAAAAAGCTTTTATAGGGTGTCAATCCTAGTCAGTGATGTGCAAATATTTTTCATATTATCCATGTCCTCTTCATCATTTGTAGCTTTTTTTACTCTTCTCGTGTTGGGTTATTTGTAATCTGCCCTCACCTACTTGGTAATCATACCTAGTCATGCATCAATATCTTCATTTATAACCCTAAATCCTCTTAATGGAATATCCACATCATCTACATGTTCTCTAGTGTGCAAATTCTTAGCGTGTTCTCTATGACTATCATATCTTCTACTGGCCAGTGTAATTTAAAGTCCACCAGTTCATCCTAGTGTTAGTGATAAAGATGTTTTTGTGGCATGAAGATAATTATTGGTTACCAAACCATATTGGTATACATAATGGTTTGTTATTGACTCTTCAAGCTCCCCAAAATGTAAATCTTTTAAGAGTACCTTGGACCTAGACTTTCTCCAAATCTTATTGTATATGCTTTTGGCTTGTTTGTGTCTTGTTTTTTGTCTTTTACTCTTTTACTTCCTGGTGGTCTAAGGAGCATTGTGCTATGCAAGGTTTTCTTGGACACCACTCTCATTTCCCCTATCACCATATTTTCTTCCACCATCCCTGCTTCCTCCATACCTACCCCCTATCACCATCCCATATGCAACCCTTTGTATTTCGCTCCTATGACCATGGACGATTAAAAATTTGAGCCAAAAAATCTTTAGATAGATGCTACTATGGAATAAATCTTCAAATATCATGACCTCATCACATTCCTATAGAAGATCCATGGTAATGATATGGAGCTTTCCATGGAATTGGCCTAATCATGGGAATATGGTATTGTGACTATCATAGGGATCATATTCATGATCACAATTGATCTATTCAAAGAAGTTTATATGCTCCCCAATAATGGATAAATTATGCAAAGTGATAAAAACTCTCTTATCAACTAATTATTCTACTTCATCGAGAAAGGAGAAGGTTCAGTAAGGATAATGGTGGAATTATTAGAGAGTATATTTCAAAGCCTTAGAATAAAATCATGGTTTCAGTCCTCCAATACTTCATCTAGATGATCCTAATTCCTTTCTTCATAGTTTCGATATTACCTTCCTAGACCATCTCTAATGCAAGAAAGTTATTAACATCCCAGAGTATCACTTTAGATCTATTGAGTGGTTTATCCACAACATTAATAAAGGAACTTATTCATTTCCTGATCAGCAAGACCTCCACCTTATCATATATAGACATGTCCTTCAAAGAGAATACAACAAGGTAAATATCTCTTGTATTGATGGCCCATTGACCCCTCCCCAATTTTCAAGTCACTATGAAAGCCCTAGCCCTGTTGCTATCGAAGAAGTTGCTCCAATTTCAACCTATCCTAAGGCTATCCAAATGCTATATTTTGATTTTGAATCCCATGGAACACCTCCAAATATTAAATTTGAATTCCATTACCACTCAACCCATAGTAAATCCTAAATAGGGAAGCGTAAGTCTTAAATAATATTGGATCAAGAGGGTAATTTGTTTTTAAGGCTCCCACTAGAATTCATAAATTCAATCATGAAGATGCTCCAATGCAATCCTCCTCTCAAAATGGAGCTCCTTTATGTAATTTCTCCAAGCCTTCCAACCACATCCAGTAGTACATGTGAATTTCCTTCATTACCAAGAAGGGTTATGTGTAGGAGTTGAATGATCTCATGAGCGTGATTTCATGAGCCATGAAAATAAATGCTTATCTACTACAACAATCCATTGTCATCGTATAATAAATCTATAGCTAGTTTGAAGGTGATAAACCAATGGATATTCTTGACTCCCCTATTCTTATGATTGATAGTTGATGGGTTTTTGTTGCTTAGATGGGTTTAATTTTGTGATCATATCTTTACTTTTTTAGGTAGTCCTCCCTATTTTGGAGACCCCCTATTTAGTTTTTTGGATGTTATCCTGCTCTTTAAGACTATCTCCATTTCTTTTTTATTATCTCTTTTTGTTCTTAGGAGATAGCCTCCCTTGTTGATATTTTTATTCAAGGTTTGGGGATCCTTTCAAAACCACTTCCTCCAAATAATAAAAAATATATATTTTACATTTTTACTTTGAACATTCAATTTTATAGAAATATGTGTGGCGTGTCTTAATTAACACATAAATACTATATAGTGTGTGTGTGTGTGTGTGTGTGTGTGTGTGTGTGTGTGTGTGTGTGTGTGTGTGTGTGTGTGTGTGTGTCTAACTATGGATACTTTTAGTTAGATACACCTTTACAGGGCATAATAATAATATAGAATTAATCAATTAAATGAAAAAAATTATTTAATATATAATCAATGTATATTATATGCAATATGTCAAATGACATGATATTAAGTTGTTATAATGTGATATGAATATGATATTTCAATGTGGAGATCCAATTCCAAATATTACCAAGTGATATATGTATAATTACTAGTTCTAATAATATCTTGTATGTGGTTTATTTCCTAATTGTGAATTGTGTTTTGTTGAAATAACATTAAAATTTAGTGACGGCCTAATATGGGTAAGGCCAAATTCAATTGTATATAACAAATTAAAATTTATGAAATAATATTACATTGTAGAAAAATTATGGAACTTTATATTAAATTCTTTTATTAATCATTTACATTAAAAAAAAAATCATTAAATGGACTTATAATATGTAGAATTTTAATTTTGTTAGTTTAATAGAATATGGTAGCTTATGGATAGCCATACAAAGTATACTTTTTCCTTTACACAAAATATCCTTCAATTTGGAAATGAATGAAATTAATGAGGATAATTTTACAATCCCATATGTATGTCATATACTTGAAGCTCTAAAAAATATTACATGTAACTATCTAAAAATATAAAATAACATATAAAATACCCACATATGTATCAATTATTTATTTTATATATACTACATAAATTATTTTCTTAGTGTGATATTCTTTTGGATATATATTTCATTATATTATATACATTACTAACATGTGAAATAAATTTACAGTTTACATTTTAATTTAGCATTAAAAAGCCAAAATTAAAACTATTTTTTGACATGAAGTGTTGGGTATAATTTTTATAAAAGCAATATATTTAGAATTAACAAAATTATAATAGAGTATTTCCACCCATGTTAATGTATTACTTGTATAATCCTTTCTAGGTAGTGTAAACATCCAAACAAATCATAGAATAGATGTGATCATAACCACAATTCTTAGTGCAACAAGTGTCACCCTTAATAGGTATATTTGTATTTTTTATTATTCTTAAGGGAGTGTACTCAAATATTTCCTTGAATATATCTAAATAATAATGGCAAGTGGATCACCTTGAGTGAACAAGTCTCCCAAGAAATTTGAATCTTAGGAAGGTAGGAACCCAAGTGCTAGCAATAGAGGAATGGAGAATCATGAGTTTGAAAATGGTGGAATGGGAAATCATGAGTCTAGTGGTTGATGAATAGAGAATCAAGATGGACTATATAGGTGATTAGAAGTAATAGGTGTTGGGAGGGACCCTCCTCCAGATCCACCTCAAAAACATGCACCTGACTCCTTTGCAGAAATAGTTTGGAAGGGGGTAGGGTCTTCATCACTCCTCCAATTCATGGTGTAGAAAATCTCACACCAAACAATAGAGAGTTGGTAATTCCACTCAAAATAATAGTATCCTTCATTTACTAGGAATTTATCTCTCTTGTGTAGAAATTTGTTTGTTCATGATCATATATTGATTCCATCCACAAATGGGCCTTCATCAAATAGTGGCCCTACAAAAATATGGATTTGGTTTCTCTCCCTAGGGGGTTCTTCCTTATCAAACTTAACAACCTAGAAGACTCCACTCGTATCCTTATAGGTGGTCCATGGTTCTTTGGGTGATGTAATCTCTTCATCATAAGATGAGATGCTAATTTTGACCTAGAAACACAAAGCATTAACTTGGCCCCCACATGGGTTAGGCTCCTTGGTCCTCCCATCTAGTTTTGGCATGATGTAATCCTGAGGAGAATCACTTAGTCCATTAAGGACCTTGTTGCTTTTGACCCAAATACTAAGGCTAAGTACCAGATGATTTATGCTCGATTGTGCATAAATGATAATCTAAAATCATATTTACCCATGTATATCGATCTTGTTTTTGGCTTCTTTTGTAGGTACCAAGCCATTAAATATGAGATTCATCCAACCTTATACACTGAATTCCAAAAGTAGGTTCACCTAAGGTTACAATACCCTCTCTAAATAAGGGAATCAAAGAAAGAGTGGCTCTGATCAAGGAATTCTGAAGAAGATATCTAGTTCACTAAGCAAGACCAAAAAAAGAACCCCCAAAAAAAAACCAATGCCCCAATCTTCTAAAAATTATTCTATTCAAGTATGCTCTCTCTTTGCTAATCCTAATCATTTCAACCTACTTTTTGGGCCTAAATTTACTAAAACCAATCCTCCTGATGAAACTCATGTCCATGTACCTTAGGATAGTTTCCCTAGGGGCTCTGATCCCAACCTTGATATTTTTCCTCAGTCTCCTTCAAGATCTGTCCCTTCAGGCCTTCCCCTATCTAGTGACTCCTTGAGCCTTCTCAATGATCTATCTACTAATAATGGTCCCATTATGTCCCATATTATAAATGTTAATTCCCCTATTCTTGGGGATTCTTTAGGGCCTCCCAATTTGGTAACTAGGAGCCAAAATAAACTCTTTATTGATGTTGGGAGCAATAATAAGAAAGGTAGACCTTCTAAGTAGAATATGTGAAGGAAAGAGATAGAGGAGGATATTATCAATGGCTTTTAGACTACCCTCCTTTCTTATTTGATAGACCAATCAAGTAAAAAATTTCCTAAGGATGATGTAAAGTGATACAAACCACCCCAACCTCAAAATAAGGGGGAAATATTCCTCCAAATATCATAAAAGAATATCCTCTCCTAGAATTTTAGAGGTCTTAATGGACTAAACAAACAATAGTTGGCTTCATCCATGAGGAAATATCTTAGACCTGGTATTATCTTACTTCAATAAACCAAGATCGAGGAAGTTAGAGCTAAGAGGATAGTCAAAGTAATTTGAAAACACAATGAATTCATATTCAATCTAGCCTGAAGTACATTTGAAGGTCTCCTTTGCTTGTGGGATTCAACCAAAATTGAAGGCAAACTCCTATCTTCCTCAAATAGAATTACAAATATTATTATTGTTTCTATAAAGACACAAAAGTTAGTTGGGTTCTCTCAAATATTTATACCCCTAATAATCTTCTAGGGTGGTTTTCATTATGGAATGCCTTAAGATAAATGAGAAACATTTTCTCAAACAAAGATTGGATGTTTATTAGGGACTTCAATACCCCTATTTATCCTTCATATAAAAGTGGATGGGCACCTATCACCCCAAGGTGATATGAGGAATTTGCAAATTTTGTAGATAATAATGAACTAATGGACATTCCGTTGATAGAAATAAAATTCACATGGATAAACAGAATGCTGGGAAACTAACTCATTCAACTTAAGCTGGACAAATTCCTCCTATCCAAAGAAGCCATCTGCCTCTTTGGAAATTCTTCCTTCTATTCCCTCCAAATAACTAGCTTGCACCATAACCCTCTTACGTTTGAGTGTCTTCAACTAGCTTCTTATTTCAAATATTCCTTCAAATATGAGTCCATGTGGTTTCAAAACCCAGATATTAGAGATAATATTTATGAATGGTGGAGTCAAAGATTCACTAGTCCTCACATTTACAAAAAGTTTAAAATATTGTGCTTCATAAAAGTTAATCTCAAAATATAGAACAAATAAGTCTTTGGTAATAGATTTTAATGCAATTAGAATGTCATGAGACAACTCAGAACTCTCGAAGAGCAAGTCCAATCTAGGAATTCATCTCCTAATCTTAGAACCAAAGATAAAGATCTTATCTCTAAATTTCACAACATTTTAGAAAAATATGAACTCTTTTGGAGGTAGAAATAAATTATGGCTTAAATAAGGGGACTCCAATACCAATTTTTTTCATGCCTTGACTCTCAGATATCAAATCTCCAACAAGACTAGAGAATTATGTAGGAGTGATGGGTCTATAACTAGCAACATAATAGAAATCAGAGCTGAAGTAGTTGCCCATTTTGAAGTAATCCTAGGTTCTTTCCATCCTTGTTTATCCCAAGCCTCAAATTCTCTCCAGAATATCTTGTGTCTCATTTCTCCTAACTTTAATGATCGGCTACTTCAAATTTTTTCTCAAGAGAAAATTAGAGATGCCCTATTTGTTAGTTTTTTATGCTTAATACTTAAATCAAAATAACCACAAGATATAAAATAAAGTTTCTATAAGAAATATAAATTAATGATAATATTATAAACATATAAGACTCATAAATAAATTCTGCAACAAATCATAAAACTACCATTAACAAATTCTCATGAAGCAAATATCTTGATAGAATAAAGATCTCCAATACACCATACTTCCACACACTCTAACTCTACATTATGTCTCACACATACACAAACATAGACACATATATAATGGAATGTGAATCTTCATATGATGTACTCTTAGACTTCACTCTTCTTTAGACTTCTCACTTTCCTACTCTATAGACTCATGTGCACATGGACTATTATACACACTTACATTATCAAATACTTTGCACATTCTAATAATACTTGTGAATTTATTACATTTCATAAAGTAAATACTCACACTCTAATCTAAGGAACACTCCTAATATAAATATGTACCCAATGTGGTACATTAGCATGTACCAAATAATGTAATATTCTCCAAAACCCCCTATATTACATTATTTGGTTATTGAAGACTTTAGTATTCAATATAGTATTCATATTTTGTCTTCAGTCTATCTCCAGTAAATTTATATTTGAAGTCTTCAAATAAGTATCTTATTTTGGTTATATCTTCACCTTGATTCTAGAACTCGTGCTATATTTTCTTGTTTTCTTCATTCTACTTCTTTTATGTATTCCAAAGTTTTTTGTTAAGTTGAATTATATTTATAGTGCATGTTTTAAGGGACCCAAAACCTTTTTACAGAAATGATTGACATGCCAAAAGCATTGACAACAGATGCAGGGAGGGCTGGGAAAACTTTGTAGATCATAAAAAAAACCATAATAGGAAATAGCATGGAAAAAAATGTGGAAATGTTTTTGCAAAACTATACAAAAGTAGCTTCAGCATTGAACGTGATCGCCATACCAAAACAAAAAAAAAGGCAACACCAAGGTCTCCTTGGGTCAATAGAGGGCCCAGAGAGGGACCCAAGCTAGTCAATTCTTAGTATCCAAGTATTGGTGACCATCAACTCAGCACTTGAGTTAATGGGTTGAGCTTGCATCACCACTTTGGAACTAGGTATAAGAAAATCCATTCTTAGGAAGGTGCTTTTGATGGATCTAGAGTTGGTTGATTTGGGTGCCTTGATACATTCAACCTCAACACCTTTTTTATTGATGTAAATAACCCTAATTATTTGACTTTTAATTGGTAGTAATATTCATGATATTCTAGGGGAAGCTGGTGCACCACACTTTGATATTTGTAGAGGAAACTCCCAAATTAGCCATAAGATCAACAACCTAGTTGGCTTCCATATAAGTGTGTTGGATGATCACTTGAGGATGGTTTTGAAAAATATTTTTGGATTCTTGAATAGTTCTGAATGCTCTTCATGGTGGTTTCTTGTTGTTTTTCAAATAACTGGTGATGTTCAAAGAGTCTCCCTATATGATTTTCCACTTGGGTTCCTCTCTGAGAAGGATAAATCCTCTCCATAGCACTTTAGCTTCTGCAAAGTGGTTGGTTTGAGATCCAAGGTGTTCAACATACATGAGGATCAACTCACTTTTGTGGTCTCTGATAACTCCTCCTACACCCATTGGGCCCGGGTTTCCTTTGGAGGCCCCATCAAATTTGAGCTTAATCTAACCCTCTATGGGGTTTCCACTTGATTTTAGCTTTGGGATTAGGGTAACCTTACGCTCTAGGATCCTACATAGGAATACAAAGTGTATTGAAGAGGGAACATTCTAGGGATGAATATGGGACCATGGAGCAAGGAATAATATGGATATTTTTAGTAGCATGGGCAATGACTTTAGAGGTGATGATCAAGGTATCCTTGGAAGAGTTTGAAAAGGCTCTATTGTTGCACTCTAGCTAAATTCACCAATGGTAGTGGTGGAGGTAGAAGTTCAAGAGGGATCGGAGCTTGATATTACCAAAAGGACTAGGCCACTAAGAAAATAAATCAATTATGGAGTTGGGCTAGACCCAATGGATGTGAAAAGAGTTTAGCAACTGATCAAGAACATAGGAGGAGAACTCACAGTTGATAAAGATGTGATCTATGGATTCCTAGTTAGACATACATATGTAATAGCGATTGGGGATCATGAAACCTCTTTTGGCCAAGTTTCCAATAGTAAGAATTTTGTTTTGGATTACAAGCCAAGAGAAGAAACCCACTTTGGGAATGAGTTTCTTCTTCCAAACCAAGTTGAAAGGAATTATGGAAGCCTGGGGACTTTCTTGAAGGATATAGGCTGATTTGATAGTGAACATACCTTCATTGGAGCCACCTCAAATGGGTATATCATCTGCACCCTCAGTAGGAATGTTGAATGAATTAAGAATCATGTATAAGTTAGCAACTTGGTTGGGAAGGTTAATAATATCGATAGGTTTCCAACCAAGGTTTCCATTGGAGTGGATAATGAAATCAACAACCTTGTTATCTAATAAGGTATCAGTGAAGAGCTTGAAGATAGAAGGGGCACTATTCTCAATCATAGGTTCATCTTAAATCCATCTATCACACCAAAATTCAATGTTGTTTCCATTTCCAAGAATCCATCTAAGGCATTTTTGAATGAGATGTCTGATTTGGGTGATGGATTTCCAGAAAGCAAATCCCACCAGGGGACCTCTTCATTCAGAAATTGGTGATTCTATAAATACTTATTTTTTAATATCTCCACCAGTTTAACTTTGTTTTTAGTAAGGATTTTCCATTCATGCTTGGCTAATAGAGCTAAATTCATTTTGGATATTTTTTTGATCCCAATGCCACCTTGATATTTGTTGCTACAAACAATGCTCCAAGACACAAGGGGATTCTTTTCTTATCTTTGATACTAGACCAGAGGAACCTTTTTTGGATTTGCTCAATTTTAGTGCTCACAAAAACTAAACCCTTGAATATAAACAAGAATTACATTAGGATTCTATAGAGATAGGCCATAGTTAGGGTGGCTTTAGCTATTTGAGAAAGAATATGGTCGTTCCAAGAAGTAAGTTTTTTCTAAATTATCTCGATGATATTGTTCCACATGGAATTCAAAGGGTTACTTGTGAATAGGGAAATCTTGAAGTAAGTAGTTGGAAGAGCATCCATAGAGAACCCAAGGATCTGGGCTACTTTTATTTGAGGAAGTTAATTTTTTGCTCGATAGTTCTTTCAGAGAGCTGCAGAATGTGCTTAATGGCCTTAGCTTGAGAAATTGAATTGTAGGTAGAAAAAATGGTTTCATCTACAAACTACTGGTGAGTAACAAGGTTGAGTCTCGTAGCAACATTTATTTAAAAAATAATCCCTCTTTTGTTAGCATCTTTGAGGGACCTTCCAAGCGCCTTAGCTATGATGATGAAAAGGATCAGAGATAGAGGATCTCCTTGACTCAATCCTCTTGCACTAGGGAAGAAACCAGTAGGATACCTATTAACTAACATTGATAACCAATGAGAAGATATAAAATATTTTATAATATCGACTCAATCTACATGAAAGACAAATTTTAGAAGGATATCAAGGAGAAAATCCCAGCTAACTCTATCAAAGGCTTTATTCATGTCAAGATTGAGAATAAATGTAGGTTTCTTGGAAAGGGTAATAGAATGTAGATTTTCATCGATTATAATGACTCCATATATAATGGTTATCCATTTAATAGAGCTACCCTAACAAGGGTCGATGATGAGGGGAAGTATCTCCTTTAGTCATTTGGCCATATATTTGGTTAATATTTTTTAAAGAACATTGCAGAGGCTAATGGACATGAAATCAAAAAAATATTTACAAGAAGGCACTAGGGTGATGAAGGTAGAATTGATACCATGGGGGATTCTTCTAGAATATTGGATATGTCTTACTACAAAACACACATCAGGGATGATCACATCCTAGAATTCTTGGAAGAAGCAAGGAGAGAATCCATCTAGCTTGGGAGCCTTGTTAGGTTGCATAGAGATCAGGGCTCCTTTTATTTATTCTGGTATGAGAGGACTAATTAGCATTGAATTGGTGAATGGAGATATGTATTAGGGGATGTTAACCAGTAGGGAAACTTTGACCTGGGTGAAAGTAGGGGAGGGGGTTCCAAGAAGGTATTGGAAAAAGAAAATAGATTCATTTCTAATTTTAGAAACCTCCTTCATAAGGCTCCCATCACTATGAATGAGCTCTGAGATTTTATTAGAGCTCATGTTCCTCAAAGTAGAAGTATGGAATAACTTGGTGTTCGAGTCTCTATATCTGAGCCAGAGGGCCCTAGATTTCTACCTCCAAAAAATATCTTCCTTGGACAAGATATAAAATTTAGATAAGTGGTTATGCTCTTCAGCTCTGATGTTATTATCCTGATTTCTTGTTTGAATTTTCTATTCAATAATTTTGAGCTTCTCCTTGATGACTTGTTTGTTCTCAAATATGTTTTCAAAATTTCCCTATTCTAAGTCATGAGATTTTATTTGATAAATCTAAGTTTTTTAGAAATCTGGGCTAAAATGGACCCCTTAAAATATTGCTGCAATGAAAGGGTGATTTGGTTTCTAAAATATGGATGATGGAACTACATGGATTTGAAACGAAAGTGGATCTTAAAGGTAGGAGTTTTGGTAGCTTCGAACAATAGGGGGTTATGATAATAAACAATTTTGGGTAAATATATAATGGAAGCATATCCAAATATGGGGATAGCCTCTCTTGAAAGAAGAAACCTATCTAACTTAACTTGAATGAGATTACTTCCAGTCCTTTTGTTGCTCCAGATAAAATTTTATCCTTTAAATTGCCATGATTTCAATAGTATCTATGAACTCTCCAAATTCCTCCATATTCTTGGTGAAAGAGATGTTTCCTCATTTTTTTTTCATATTGATATAAAAGACTATTTAAGTCCCTCACAATGATCTAAGGAATAGTGTTAAAGGATTTTCTCATTTGGCTTATAGAGTTCCACAGAGAGGCTCTTTCCAGAGGGTTATTTGGAGCATAAACATTGGTGAGGATCCAGGTGTTGTTGTTTTTGTAGTGGAATAACATGTTGATAATTTTTTTTGAAGAAGAGATTAATTTACCTTCAAATTTGATCAGATCCCACATGCACATCAGTCCCCCAGAGGTTCCTTGGGAAAGACTATATATAACATCACCTTTATTCCAAATTAATTTAGCTAATTTAAGGGAAGAGATGTCATCTGCTCTTTTTTCTTATAGAATGAGGATAGTAGAATTGTACTCCTTTCTCAAATTTGTAGCTAGTCACTATTTGGAAGCCCCATTGAGACCTCACACATTCCATGTGAGGATCCTCATTTAATACTTTTGTGATATTTTTTACCTCCATTTATTTGCTGTGTGGGAGATTTGGTTTTCTTAAGATCATCTTTCAGGAGGTTCAGATAGTCAAAAAACAAAGTTATTTGGATGCCGTTTGCTATATATTTTTTGACCTCCTTTCTCCTTTGCTTAGCAACGGATGGTATACCTATTTTCTTGTCACTTCCAATATCAATGGAATATTTTTTACTTCAAGTCTACTTAGAGCTAATTTTTTCTAGGAGAAACTAACTTGGAACAAGGTTTGCTTCATATTTAGCTTTAGAGGGGATGGACACAAATATATTGGGTTCGAAGAGGGGATGAGAAGGGTTGGATATTGATAGATATTAAATCAGGTTGGTAGGATCATCCGCAAGAATATAAGTTTGAGTAAGATCTATTTGGATCAAGGGGAGGAATTCAATCGTAGGAAGACCAATTTTATTCTTAGAATTAAGAGAGTGGGATTCAAAAGGTGAACATACCTGGTATTTTTTAGGGTCCAGATAATATTCAATAATACTTTTCCCTTTGCCATCATAGGGTTCATCCTTTTTTTAGGAGTTCTTGACTTGGTCGCTTCTTCTATGAGTAGGTAGGGAAGAGCCATTCTTCTTGAAGAAGACTTGATCATTTTTGGAATAGAGGCTCTTCGGTGGATGAGGAGGAAACTGATTATGAGATCTATTAAAAGGAGGTACTAAGTTGAGCTTTTCAAATTTCTTAGGTTCCTTTGGTTGTTGGGCCTTGAGAAGAGGGCATTGATTTCTAAGGTGGCCTTAGGTGTGACAGTGGATGATGAACATTGGTTTGTTTCTATATTACAATGGTTGATGATATTTGTAGGAACCATAGATGAGATTAAAAAAGGTGGGTAATTCTTATTCAAGGTTGGAATTCATGTAAAAGTGGTTGTGGATCATACTTGAGTGTACTTTAGTTGGAGAGTCAATTACCACTAGGTTTTTGATGGTTTTAATAATACCCATGAGAATTTCCTATTGTCATAAGTGGGAAGGAAAATATAGGATCCAAACCTGTATAGGGGTAAAGTTTATTCTTTGGGTATTAGGATTGAAATCCTTGGTCCACCTTCTGAGAAACAGACTCCTTATGCTAAGGAACCAAGGCCCTCTAGTTAGGATTCGACTGACATCATCATTATTATGGTGAATAACCCTCTAGAGAGGGTCATGATCTCCATAATTTCTAAGCTTTTCCATTTGGAGAAGGCCCAATACCTTATTTTTTTATATCAAGGCACCCACCAATAAATTTTCCCACTAGGGAGAAATATTTCATTGATATGTAATGGGAAAACACAGTCTACAGGATGACAATGTCCAATATTATGGGTGAGAGAGAAAGAGTAGGGGATTTTGAATTATTTAGTCCTTTATAGATGGCTTGAGCAAAGGAAGAGACACTAGGGTTTTATCAAATTGGGCTCTCACCTAGGGTGGGACCCTCGACATGCCCTTGGATAGGGAGATCATTTTTTGGGGGCTCCTTATCCCAAGGACCTTTAGAAGGATTACCTGATTCCACCTATCCACTTATTGGTGCAACATCGTTACCAGGTCCAAATCCTCCAGCTATCAAATTTTGAAAATTATCTTTCCCATCTTTAGCATAGTAGGTTTCCATTGCTAGCATAGTCCACTTTATTTTCTATTTAATAATTCGGTACTACTAATGAATCTATGGTTTTAATATCAAGCACTCTCATCTATAGATTAGCAAGGGACAACCACCAGAGATGAGAGATAAAATTTTGGGAAATAATGACAATTGTTGTTTATTCCAAAGTTTTCGATATGATATTCATCCTTGAATTTTTACAAGTAGCCTTGATGAACAAGAGATCTCATTAGCATACAAGTTATAAGTAGATCAAGATTAAACAATTTTCTTTACCCTGATTCTTTGAATGACCTTTCTTCATGTTATTCAAAAATTTCAAACTTGAATCCATTTTTAATAGATGCTTAAAAAACAAGAACTTGAAAGAGATAATCTTAATCTAAATATTAATATCTTTTAAATTCTTCTAGTACTTGTCTTTATAGTAGAAAAAAATAGATGAGTGAGTTCTTCCTCCATAATATTTACATGTATGGAAAGTCCAATAGTTTACTTTCTCATGACTAGTCTTATTGCAATAAGTACATCTTGAAGATATCTCCACTTCTTTATTACTCCTTTTTGAAATTTGAAGTTCATATGTTTTATTGATCAATTTATATAACCATATGTGTATAATTTAGGTTATTCTACCTTTGCTTATTTCATAATTCTATAAGAAATCCTTTTGACCAACATCTACTACTTTTTGAGAATAATTTTTGAGTTTACTCTCAATATTTCCATTAGTATAATTTGCATTAATGTCTTCTATCATATTGTTATAATATATCTTTATAGAATCTACTCTTGTTAAACTATAAATTTGTTAATTCTTAAAAGTCTTTTAAAGCCATATTGGTTCTTCTATTTTAATCACACTTTTCATATTGTTATTATCCCTTGAATCAAGTATCCTCTAAACCATTTTGATTCCTTGAATCCTTTATACTTAATAAGTTCTTCCATAGTTCTTCTAAAGTAGACTTCCTTGTAACTCCCTAGTCTAAAAAATGAAAGACAACTTTGATAAAGTTTTCAAATCTCTAAACCTTTGAGGTTGACTACCTTATGTATCTCTAGTTTTGAATTTATTGTCTCACCTTGATAAAACCTTTTCAAATTCTAAATTTTAATTTGAATCTGAGTATATGATCAAATACTAACTTTCAATTCTAAAAATCTTGTAGTATATCTTGTATTTACTAATGTTTGGATAATGATCAAAAAATAGTTTTAAAAAAGGTTTCAATTCTTCAAATATCTAGGTTGAATTCCTTTTATCTCCAAAATTTATGGTTTCTAAATTTTAAAAATTATGTTGGTGTTGAATTCCTTATAACTCCCCAATTAGAAATTTAGAAAATAAAGGTATTTGAAAATTTAATATTCCTATTTCAATGTAGAAATCCTTATTCCTCCAAGTTAAAATATTTGTAAATATTTCTATGCAACTTGAATTTCAAAACATAATAGAGTAATTTCAAAAACTTTCAAATTAAACACTTCTTATTTCAACAATATTCCAAATTGTTGAATAGAAATTATAATATTGTAATTCATTAATTCATTATCTTATTTCTCCATTCAGTCAATTAATCTCAAGTATAATAGATTAATTAACCTTAACCTTAATAATATTATTCCTTATACCTTCTTAATATTTGCAAAGAATTAAATCAATCCAAGTATTCTTACCTCCTTGTAAATTGCATGCTAAATTTGGGTCTTGAATTATCTGACCTCCTTCTACATATTTATTGGCCTCTCTGTCCTCCAATATTGGGTCTTCAAGTCTTTGACCTTATTTTGTGTATTCACTGGTCTCTCTATCCTCCAATATTCTCTCCTTTATGATGCACTCCATGTTCTTCAAGAACTTTGAAATATATTTATTACATATTAAAATTGTATCCTATGTATTAATGGTGCAGGATAAACATTTTGATTCCCCTTAGTGATGGTTGGTACTCATGTTTGAGAAATGACAAATGTCACTCAAACTATTGGTATGCACAGAAGATGTTATGTCTTCCTTTGGTGCTCCTCCTCCTTGCAAATGGCTCTTCTTCCTCAACACTTCCTCAATGGCACATGGCTTAGTAACATCTCTTATTTCTTAATGTTTGCTCTTCAATGATTCCCTTGGATTTCTCCTCAACACTTGATTTTCTTAATAACACTTGGATTTTTCTCAACACTTTAGCTTCCTCCTCAACACTTGGATTCCTCAACAATGCTCTCTTCATATTACGGTTCAGTATATGGATATTATAAACTTATATTCTCAACCTCCTTTATGGATCTTCATCTATGTCTCTTAGATTCCTTCCAATATCCCTTCAACCTCTTCCATGTAGCGCTTAGTCTTGGAACAAATGCTAACATAAATGATAATTCAACTCCTATCAATGCTTATGCTTCCACCTCCTTGCTCAGTGGATCTTCTCCCTTGCATGGTGGTTCTCCTTCTTTGCATAATTGCTTTTTCGAGGTAAATTTTGAATGTTTACCCCCATGTTCTATGGTTTTTCATCTTCATTCTAACAACACCTTGTATTCTCTCCTATGGCACTCAAGCTTTACTTTTTGGTGTCCCTTCCTTCAATACGGTGGTGCCTTCACTCATGCTTGGTGGTTCTACCACTCCTTTGATGAATTTGATTCACCAATAATTTTACAACTTTTACCTGTACTTTTTGATGTCTTTGGACACTTTAACTTTGCCTTACACTATTCAATCTCTTTTTTTTATTCAATAAGACTCATAAAAAATTCTGCAATTTCTTGGATTATAAAAACAATATATATTAATTTTTCCTTATCCATATTACTCCTTTTCAAGCAATATTTAACTTCCCTTTTTGTTTTTGTGTTTTGTAGATTCTAGGATGATAATAATACCTCCTTCCATGGATTGGAGACACTTAGATTAGAATATATTTTATTGGCTATAATAACCCTAATATGGTTCTTTCTAAATACTTAATAATAATCTGATTTGAATGCTTGAATAATGAACTTTTATAGCACCAATATTAAAAAACTTTTCGCCTCCATTTGTAGCTAATATCCTTGGTGATTTGATTCACCTTTTTTGTTGTCTCAAATTTACAAGTTTTGTAGCTTCACTTCCTTTTAATTTTCTGCCACAAAACAAATTTTTATTCCTCCAATAATATTGTTAAGAATTCTATAATTTGTAGCTCTCAATACTTCCCAAAGCTTTATTCACTTTGTTGTCAAAATCTCTACCAAATCTGCTCTGAAAATATTCAAAATGAAGCTCTACTATATCCTTACAATGCTGCCCAAATTTGCAGTCCAAAACTCTTAAATCATTGCTCACAAAATCTGATTTCTCTTCCTGTATCTTGCTGTCTAAAAATAGTCTTTGAATTATCCAATCCGCTGCCTTAGTTTATTGAAATTTTTTCCTTCAATTACTACTCAAGGGCACTACAAAATCAACCCAAACTTTCTCTAGTTTGCAGTTCTATGTCACCTTCAGTTTTCTATCCTATTACTCTTCAACTTCTACCTAAAAAATCAGCAAATGTCTTTACAAATCATCCTTAAAAATATGAAAGGTTATCTTCAAACTTCTCAATTTGGTTGCCTATTCTATCCTCTTTTTCCTCAGCTCTTTCTAAATTTTATCTTCGTATTTGGCCTCTTTGCTGGCCTATTATTCAAGAATATTTTTTTTTGGTAGATAAGATACTATAGCATTAATACCGGGTTTTACGAGTTGACCCAAAACCTTTTACAAAAATCAGCCCAGGGTTGTTGATGAACATATCCTTACTAAGGATCCTATATATGTAAATCTACATGCCGCCAAAGCCATTACATCCGGTAAGGCACATAGCCTGTTATCAAAAAGAGACTTCCCATACAACATTTTGGGTATACCCTAAGAAAACACACATGCATCATAATTACAAAAAAAAATAGACACGGATCCCTTCATTGAAACAATGGAGAAACAAAAAGATGCAGACACAGATAGCAGAGTACTGAAAAAAACTCCCACAAGCTCCGTATTGATAGTTACTCTTAATAATTATTTGGTAATTGATTTCTTCCGTATATGACATGCTTTGATACCACATACTATCTTGTCCAATAAACCTTGGAGAAGTGAACCTACTGGCTAGATTTATGGTGGTGGCTATCTAGTGGTCCACGTGGCTTTGGTTCAAAGTCTTATATTGCCATTTCTTTCCTTCCTTGTGATTATCAACCAACCTCAAATTACTAATACGACTAGGAGCCATGTTATATGACATGTGACTGTCCCCATTAGTCTTTGTGGTATTTCCAAGCAACATCCACAAAGACTGACAGCTCAGTTAAGTCTTTGAGACATTTCTATGGTTCCTTTCTAACCACACCTACTAAATATAGTGATTGAGACATTTTTTCCACATGTATCTAAGTCTTTGTCTTGAAAAGAGGCAAGGCCACTACATGAAAAAATCAAATTCGATGGCTGGTTTAACCCATGAAATATTGAAGGCCTAAAAAACCCACTTAGGATAGTCAAGTAAAAAGGGCACTCAAGAAAAAAGTGATAAATGGTCTCCAAATTAGCCCTACATAGATAACAACGATTAGTGATACAAATACCTTTACACATCATATTATCAATGGTTAGAATTCTTCCTTGGATAACTAGCCATGAAAAGACTACAATTTTTGGAATTAAATTTTTTATCCAAACTAAGTCCTTTTGGAGGACAAAATCCTCGTCATCAAGCAGAAGCTTGTAAGCTGATTTAACAGTGAACTACCCATTTTTAGTAGGAGCCCAGTTCACTTGATCTTCCTTGGGTCTCATTAGGATAAAATATTTCTCAAGAATTTTACAAATATCATTTGATTCCACTTGAAATCCCTGAATTCTTATTTGTTTCCACTTAATTCTACCTCTGTCCTCAACCGTATAATCGGAGACTTTTCTACCAATGATTTCTTCTATGATATCTCTAATTCGAGCTAAGTTAGGATATTGCGTTAGTGGTTCATCCTTAGCCCACCTATCATTCTAGAAATTTATCCTCTCACCATTGCTTAAAACCCATATTAAACCTTTTTTGATGATTTCCTTACAATTAAGAATTGCTTTCCAAAAAGCAGAACCTTTGATTGGAATTGAGTCACTTATAAATTCCATATTTTGAAGATACTTTCATTTGATGATAGCTGTCCATTCATTTTCTTCACCAAAAATGAGACGCCACGCCTGCTTAGCTAGTAAAGCTAAATTTATATGAGTAATTCTCCTTAGACCTAGCCCCCATTTCCCATGGTTCTGCACACTTTGGTCCATCCTACAAGGTGTATCATTTTTTTCTCCTCTGATCCAATCCATAAAAATTATTTTTGGAGTTTCTCATTTTTTTGGAAAACCTTCATAGGGGATTTTAAAATGGAGAGGAAATAGAATGGAATGCTCTGAAGAGATGCCTTAGTGAGGGTTAGCTTTCCTACTTGAGATAGATCATGACCTTTCCATCCAGCAAGTTTTTTTTGAATTTTTTCAATAACCCTGTCCCACATTGACTCTCTTAGAGAACCAATGAAAAGAGGGAGACCAAGATATGAAGTGGGGAGGTTTGCTATATCACACCCTAAAATTTTTGCAATCATTCATTGCCTCTGAATGGGGGTGTTCAAGAAATATAACCTACTTTTACTGAAATTAACTTTCTGACCAGCAACGTCCTTGTAGAGTTGCAGGATGTATTTAATTATTTTGGCCTCAACCACCGATACCTTAGTCAATATAAGGGTATCATCGATGAATTGTTGGTGAGAAACAGCCCTAGTGAGAGATGTTGCCTTGATTCTTGATATTAGCCTTGAACTGCAAGCATTTTTTATGGTTCTTCCTAAAGCTTCTGTCATAATGATGAATAACATGGGGCTGATACGGTACCCCTACCAAATTCCTCTACGACTTTGAAAGTAACCAATAATTTTTCCATTAACTAGAATCAAGAACCATGCTTTAGAAATACATTATTTGATCAAATTAACCCATTGGTGGTGAAAACCAAACTTAAGGAGGACAACAATCAAAAAGTCCCAATTTATCCTGTCAAATGCTTTGTTCATATCAAGCTTGAGGGAAAAAACAAACTTGTTAGTCTTATGAGCAGAGTGCAGAGCTTCATGAACTGTGATAACTCCATCCAAGATTGACCTAAATTGGATAGAGCTTCCTTGGCATGGATCTATGATGCATGGTAGAATATATCTCATTCTATTTGCAATGGCTTTAGTTAGGATCTTGTAAGAAACATTGCACAGACTTATTAGCCTAAAGTCAGCCATAGATGTAGGGGTTTGCTTCTTAGGAATTAGAGAAATAAAAGTAGAGTTGATATCTTTTGGGATATTATTGCTTTCTTGGAATTCTTTGATAGAAAAAATTACATACTCACTTATGATGTCCCAAAAATCTTGATAGAAACAAGGGGGAAAGTCATCGGGTCCCGGGGCTTTGTCTAGCTCTATGCTAAACAAGGCTTCCTCAATTTCCTCATCATAAAAGGGAGCTAGAATTTTAAGGTTTATATCCTTATTTATTATGCTAGTAATGGATTGCAATAGAATATCTTTGGCTTCCTCATTGTACTGCGATTACTGACCAAGGATAGAATTGAAATAAATTACTGCCTCCTTTATGATTTCTGTTAAGTCTTGAGTAATAGAACCATCTGCTTTTTTTTTTAATTTTATCTTGTTATTGATTCTGTTTCTAAGTGTGGTGATGTGAAAAAACTAGAATTTGAATCTCCATATTTCAACCAGAGAGCCCTTAATTTTTGCCTCCAATATATTTCCTCACAGGCCAAAATGTTATGAAACTCTGCTAGTTTTGTTCGTTCCTTTTGCGTAGTAGTTTCATTAGCATCATCGTGTTGGATCCTCTGATAAATTATCTTCAAACTTTCAAAAACCTATTTTTTTATTATCAAAGAGGTTCCCAAATACCTCTTTGTTCCAAGTTCGAAGCTTTTCCTTAACAAACTTTAATTTTCCAGTAAGTTTAAAAGCTGCACTACCCCTAACAGGCTACTGCCATCACTGACTTAATTTATCTCTAAAACTAGAATTTTTTATCCACATAGATTGAAATATGAAAGGTTTCTTGAAGGACAGAGAGTTAGGGATCTCCAAAAAAATGGGATTACGATCAGAGGTAATTTTAGGAATGGCTTGCAGGGAAGAATCACCAAACAATGTTGAAGCCTCCTTTGATAGAAAAAACCTATCAAGCCTTTCTTGAATGAGATGAAACCCTATCCACCGATTGCTCCAGGTATAATTTGCTCCTCTAAGTTTTACATCCATAAACATGTTGGAGTTCACAAAGTCATTGAACTCATCCATGCTCCTGATAGGTGGTCCATTTCCACCCATTTTTTCTGAAGGGTAAAGAGGAGTGTTAAAATCCCAAGCCAGAATCCAGGGGCCATTATGGAAGATTTCACTCAGATTTCCTAAGTACTCCCATAGTAGAGCTCTCCCTTGAATTGAAGTTGAGGCATAAATATTTGAAAGGATCCACGACTTGTTGCTATTTATTTCCTTAAATAAAACACTAAGAACCCTATCATCTTTCTAAATAATGGTGCCTTCTACTATCCGAGGATCCCATAAATTCATAAGGCCTCCAGATGCTCCTCTGGCTAATTTGCAAACCATCTCCCCTTGATTCCAGATTTTTTTTGCTAATTTTTTTGATTGAATATCATCAGTTTTTGTTTCTTGCAACATGATGATAGTTGGATTCACTTGATTTCTTATTGCACTGACTTCCCTATGTTTGGGTAGACCATTAAGGCCTCTCATGTTCCATGAGAGGCACTTCATTTAGATTTTTTGGGATTTCTTCCTCTCCCCTTCCCTTGAGGGGGTTTTCCTAATTTGTTGTCTTCAGAACCTGGAATAACCTATTGAAACAAGGTTCTCTGTTTTCCATTGGCAATGTCATTATCAGTTTTAATTTTTTGATGCTTAGCATTTGATATTCTCCCTCTTCTTTTTTCACTACCAAAATCTATAGGAGACTTCACAGTGCTCCTGATTTTTTTAGGACTAAACTAAGGGGAGGTAATTTTTTGCAGAATCAGATTGTCATAGTCCTTAGTCTAAAGAGTTTCACATATCTCCACCTCTACATCCAAATCTTCTCCTTTTTTCCTGTATTCCCTTGGTCTACGGGATGGCCCCTCAGTAGGATTCACTTGGCTCCTAGTGATGATGTTAGGGAGATGAGTTTTTTTATTTTCCAATGCCTCAATTTTATTCCTAAGTTCTTTAGCATTAGGGTTTGGATTTGGGATGCCCACTGGGCTTGAAGTATTTCTAGCAATGGGGTTTAAGGATCCTGACTTGGATGTGGATTCTAGAAATCATGCATTAGGGTTTGGATTTGTGATGCCCATGGGGCTTATAGTAACTTCAGCATTAGGCTTTGAGAATCCTGACTTGGATGGGGATTCGAGAGAGTCAGAAAGGTTAGCCTGAAGGTGCTGGGCTTCCATGTCTTTTGATAATCCTCCTACTCCCATATTGGATAGAATTGAAGATTTATTTGAAACTAGAGGATTATAACTTACCTGAGTATTTTGGTTGCCAAAAACCTATTGTTTTCCTTTGTCTTGTTGGGACCCTACACCCTCTTTTTTTTTTTTTTTGGTAGACATAGTTTGCCTGATTGAAATCACCTCTGCTAGGAAAACTCCTCAAATTTTCTCTGTCTAGCATTCCCTGCTTCTACTTTTATCTATTCATTTCCAGGTTAGGGCACTTATTGCATAGATGTCCTTGATTTTTATATTTTGCACAGAATGCTGGTCTGTTCTCGTATTCTATCGGCTATTTTCTATAGTATTATCCATACTCTAGCTCCAAAAACCTTGGCAATTCATTATTCAAATTAGCATTTACATAGATTCATGCATGAGTCATCCTTGTTCTGGCCAAAGTTGCATGATCAATGGAGATCAGGTCCCCTATAGTTCTGGCTATGCCTTGCAACCAATATTCATTGAAGAACTGGGCAGGTAGACTTGGGAGATGAACCCAAATAGGGGCAATGTTAATATTTTGCTTTTCAAGGTCAAAATCTTCACCCCATCATCTGAGAAAAAGGCTCCTTTTGCCTAGAAACTAAGGACATCCTATTAAAATGTGGTTAGCATCCTCCACATTGTTAAAACAGATAATGAAGAACCCTCAAGTTAGATCTACCAAATCAAAGCTACCTACCAGTTGCCATTTACCCATCGCCCAAGCCCTAATAGTCTCCATGTCCGGCCTACCTCCCAAAAACTTGCCTACCAGGGAGAATTCTTCCATTAAAATAAAAGGGCTCATGGAACTTGTTGGGGCTGAAATTTTATTATTTACTAGAACTAGGATCGGAAGAGAGATAACCTCCTTTCTTTTTCCTCTAAGATTTTCAAAAAAAGATAGCCACTTCTTGGGCCTCGCATTATCATTCGTATCTTTTTGTCAGGGTCTTTCTGAGGAGGGTTAGGCCCCCGAGTGATTCTCGCCTCCAAATTTACCGTATCCTAATCGCATTCCTTTGGATCTTCACTTGATCCATGCTGGAGGTTCCCACCTGCCCCTTCCATACCTGATGTACCTCTACCGCCTTGGCTGAGATTCCTACCCAAAAAATTCAAACCCTTACTCCCACCGCACCCGCTAAACCTCAACTCACTCATTCCTCTTGCTGAAGGAGAATGGAATGATATAGTAAGATTTACCTTGCAGTGATGGTCGCTTCTTATTTTATCTCGGCTTCCACTTCTGGCATTGTTTGTAACTTTAAATTTCTTTGTCATTTCATAGCTACGTGAAAGAGAAGGATTTGATCTTAAGGAAAAACTTATTTATGCTCTTGAATTTGAATGTCTTGAAGTATTCAAAAATACTTTCTCAAATTTGGTAAACTTATTTCCAAAAATCTTCTCATTAAATTAGTTTCACAAATCCTTTTGGTCTTTTTGTTGAATAACAACAATTTCCTCTAATTTGATGTGATTACCTCTTTTTAGGAGTTTATTATTATTACAATATTCTACCTCAAAATTTATTTAAACCTTATATAATGAAAACTTATTCAACTTTATCAATAGGGCTTCTCTAGCCTCCTTCTTACTCCTTCCAATTTTGCTTGAAACGTCTCCTATTGGGTTTGTAAACTCTTTAATATTCTATCTCCTTTATTAAAATTGTAATGGGGATATCTTTCTTGGGTCTCCTCAATCTTCAATCTTCAATAGAGATTCTCTATCCTCTTTCTCTCTTTCTTCCTTCAGTATTCTATGGGGACCTATTTCTTGGGTTTCCTCAATATTTAATATGCAGTCTTCAATATTTGATGAGCCATAGAATTAATCATATTTTGAAAATTTTTCCCCATTATGTGTGGCATATATTATTGTAGATATAACTATTTTTATGAAAATAATATATATAATTGACAGTTTATTGTGCATGTTCTCTAATATTTGTCTTTAAGTGTAATGTGTGTAGATTTAGTGGAAATCATTGTATTTTGGCATATTTTCATCAAGGTCCAACCTAGACCTAGAACTTGCAAATTAATGAAGGGAAAAAATTTGTAGAGTATCGATAAAAGGCATGAAGTTAGGCACCAAGTCCTTTTAAGTGCTTGACTTCCATTTAGCACCTAACTATTAGGTGCCTAATTTTTGTTAAGCACCTGCTTCCCATTGTACGGAGAAAGGTGCCTACTCCCCATTGTACGATGAAAGGCACCTACTTTTCATTTTACAGTGGAAGGTACCTACTTCTCATTGTATGGCAAAAGGCACCTACTTTCCATTATGCAAATAAAAGGCACCTGCTTCTTGACTTATTCAACCGTGGTGCCTACTTCTCGTTAGCATTAAACTCCAGCACAACTTAGTGGTGGGTAGAACAAAGTGAACGCATAAAAAACCAGCTTGAAAGTATTTTTAGCACCATAAATAAACATGGGATAATTTCAAAGTTGATTTTTCACCTATGTTGCAGCTATTACATGAATTTATTTTGTAGATCAGGAAAATCAAATATCAACGTATTCTAAAAATAGAATATGTTGGGATATTCTAATATTTTTACTAATTCAAGGAACAAACTGTAACAATGGATCATGTGTTGATTCATTATGAATGTTAATAGGGCTAGCCACATACTATATAAATATACATTCCACCCTTGAATAACCTCCCAAACTTTTTATGTAATTTTCTAGTTGAAAACTATTAATAAAATATCCTGCATTGTTCTTGTAAAAGCTATTCTCTAAGCGTCTAGTGAACATTCTACCATGGGCAGAACCTGCTGGTAGCATGGGCCCACTGGAAATAGAGTCCTTCCCTATTTACCTATTTTTTTGTAATTATTTTAATAGCTTAATTTATTTCCAACACTTCCCTATTTTCTGTAATTTCTAGCAAGGTAGACATTTATAATTTTAATGTTTTCAGTCCTATTTCTTAGAATTAGCATAGGATTATGGGTTTAGATATAAACTTAAATTAATATTAAAACACCCCCAAAACATAATCCAAGGGACTCATCTTCGAATGAGGAATTGCAAGCATAGATTTTGCATGTCTACTCACAAGACTACGAGCTACCCTAGGTTAAAAATTAAATGGAGGCAATTAATTGAACCATAGAAAAAATAACCAATGTTTTGCCCAACATTTTGGTGCCATTGTTGGTGAGTAGCCATTGTAATTTTTGTTCTAAAGAAATCTTAGTTATAGTAGTTTAGAGTATTTTCTTTAGAAACCTTCAACTGAAACATTGTATGAGTCCATCTAAGAACAAGGGACCAGATAATTGTTTTGTCAAAAACAAAGTTGTTTCTCAAAATCATTTAGCTTCAGTAGAACCTCAACTTGAGACTGAAATATCACCATATAAATCCCCACCTGTGCATTGGTGGAAGCACCCACTATTTTCATAGGATATTTTTGAAACAATTCAGCAGAATTCTAGAGCAGGATCAGAGATAAGTAGAGTTCAATATGAGGAGGATCTACTAAATTTTAAATGTTGGTAAGCGGTGTTAGAAAAAACTATATCAAATGCTAACTTATCCCTCCTTTTTAAGGATAAAAGAAATAAAATAGAAGCATTGATAAATTTTGAATGAAGCAGGGTAGAAACACCAGTAGTATGCAGAATGGCAGAAAATCTAGAGGAAACATCTACGAGTTTTATTTTTCCAATAGGAGAGGCAGGAGGATATCACAAGATGAAACACATCTCTCATGCCCACCTTTTTTAGAGGACTATCGATAGAAGATCTAGACCTATTCCTATTTAAAATTTATATTTTATGTAGATCTATGGATTACACCATAGATCCTTAGAAATTGAAATTATTCCCTTCTACCTTGGATGATTCATTTTTATGCTAGTTCATCATCCTGGGGGATAAATTGATAACTACTTGGGAATAGTTGAAGAAATTTTTCCTAGATCAGTATCAGGATTTTGGTAGAGCAAGAGATGTAATAGAGGAAGTCCTAGATATGACCCAGAAGGAATGAGACTTTGTGGAAGAATACTGGGATAGGTTTAGCTTTAATATACAAAGATCACCCCATTAAAAACTAGGAGATAAGTCCCTAAGAAGTATTTTTTTTGAAAGGACTGACAAATGAATCCTTGGAAGCTTTGAACATTATCTCTTGGGGAGACATTTACCAACACAAAATGGATAATTTTTGGCAATTGTGTTAAAATTTCTCAAGAAGAAAGGGTAAATTAACCTCTATAAATGTTAAGTAGTCAACCACTATCACTAAAATAGAAATAGGCAACATGTTAGAAGACCTTAAGAGTGAGATGTTATCATCTCTGGCTATTTAAATGGATACTCTTTTGCTTCAAAGAAATAAGCAAGAGAATGAGGTACCATTGGCCTACTTCTATCCTAAATGTAGAGGCAAATACCCTAGAAATGAGTTCCCATAAAAAAAATTTCATGCATGTGTTGTTTGTAAGAAGGATCATAAAATTAAGTTGTGTCCATAATTAATGAAATCAAAAGAGGAACCTGAAGTGGCCAACACATACTTCATGGATAATAGGAAGAAATGGAAATAGTATCCTATGGATAACAATATGCAATCATGAATGTCATCTTATGGGGGTAGTAATTATCAGAATCAAGGTCAAAACCAGCCACCCAACATGGGTTGGTATGGCCAAAAACCTTGGAATCTATTTACCCAAGGAGCAAATGATTACAACTCTTAACCTTGTAACCAATATCAACAACCTGGGTAGTAGTAGAGAAATCAGAATGCTTGGAATCAGTATCCATAGCATACTACTCCAACTCCACTATAGCCAAGTCTACCAACTTTACCTACTCCAAGGACTCCTCAATTACCAACACAGCCAACAACAAACCTAGACAACAAGCAACCAGACTATCATATGGAAAATAAGATGTACCCTATGTATAATATCAAGGTAGATTACGATCCTATCCAGTTAAGTTTAGGAAATAAATTAGGTGTAGAAGTCAATCCTCTTGTAGAAGAAGAGGAACTGGTAGAAATAGAGAAAGGCGAATCACCCCTTATAGAATAGGTAGAAGAAGAATCAACTCATGAACATAAAAAAGAGGAGGTTCCACCTTTTCCACAAAGGTTGCAGGAACCCAAGAAACCAATACAAAAAAATTTGATATCCTTTCCAGTTTAAAGAAATTAACAATCATAATTCCTTTATTGCTGGCCATAAGACACATACCTATTTATGGTAAGGCCATAAGAGAATTGTGCCTCAAGAAACCAGGGAGTAAACTGGCTAAATCAATCAGCTTGGTAAGTTAGTTAGCTGATATTATGCTAGGAAATACCTACATCTAGAAGTATTCAGATCCAAGGATCCCAATGCTAAATATAAAAATAGAGGGTTGTATTTTACCCAACACACTAATACATTTGAGGGTTTCCATCAATGTCATACCCAAGGAAACCATGCAAAAACTAGAATTGACCAACCTGAAGCCCATCAAAACTATGTTGTAGTTGACATATAGATCTATTGTACTTCCTAATGGAATACTGGAAGATATTATTGTTACAGTAGATCCATGGGAGTATACAGTAGATTTTTTAGTATTGCAATAGATTTTTTAGTATTGCAATCTAAGTCTGGACTAGGTAGATACCCATTAATCTTAGGTATACCTTGGCTGGCAATAGTTGATGCCTACATAAGCTATAGATATGGTAAAATAACCATTTTATATGGTCAGAAGATAAAGAAACTGATCATACATCCACTTGCATAGTCTACAGATCTGTTGGGAGAACCAAAAAATGAAAATCAAAATGTTGATGGTATATCAATGCTCCAACCTATGATGACACTTGAAGATTTGGAAGATGAAAATAATGAGGATAGGATTATCTCCCACTTTTTTTTATGGAGAACCTTCTTGTCCTCCTCCTAAGTTGCCATTAGTAGGAGTAAAAGACCACCATATTTAACAAATAGAATTTGCACCTAGTAGGAAGTTGAATATAGATAACTAGTTGATAAAAGAATATCAAATCAAATAAAAACAAACATTGGAAAAACATCAAGATACCTTTTCTTGGGAGTATTCTAATATGATAGGAATAGCTCCTAAGACCTGTACACATAGAATATATTTGGAAGACCAAGTTAGAGCAGTAATACAACCACCACCTGCCACCTTTTAGAGGATAGTTCTTAGTATTTTTTAGATATGATTGGAGAGACTATGGAAGTGTACATGGATGATTTCATTGTATATGGTGAGACTTTTGAAATTTCCATAGAAAATTTGGAAAATACACTTAAACATTGTGAGGAAACTAACCTATCCTTAAGCAATGAGAAATGCTATATGTTGATGCAGGAAGGGATAGTTTTAGGACATCACCTTTTTGCAAATGGGATCAAAGTAGACAGAAAGAAAATTGAATTCATCCAAAATATGCCTACTTCCAAAACACAAAAGGACATTTGTAGTTTCCTAGGATCAGTCGGTTATTATAGGAGTTTTATATCAGAATTTAGTAAAACTGCTAAACCTCTTACCATGTTGTTAACAAAAGATGCAAAGTTTATCTAGACTAAAGAATGTGAACAAGCATTCAACACCCTAAAACAAAAACTGATTACTACCCCAGTGCTAAGAGGTCCAAATTGGACCATACCTTTTCACATATATGTTGATGCATCCAACAATGCAATAGGCTCAATACTGGGACATAAATATGGTGATGATTTTTATACCATCTATTATGTTAGAAAAAACCTTATAGGTGCTGAATTGAATTATATTGTCATAGAGAAGGAATTTCTTGCAGTAATACATGATCTTAACAAATTTCATCATTATATTACAAGTTATCAGTTATTTGTGAACACTGACCACTCAATAATCAGATACTTGACAAAAAAACCTGGGATTAGTAGTAGAATTATCATATGGCTATTGCTTTTGTAGTAATTTGATGTGACAACATTAGACAAGCCATGAAAAGACAATGTGGTAGCTGATTTATTGTCTAGATTGATATCCCTAGACTATGCAGCAATAGAAGACCAATTTCTAGATGAGAATTTGTTTTCTCTAAATGATGAGATACCTTGGTACGTAGACATGACTAATTATTTAGCCACTGGTAGAGTATCCCTTGCACTTTTACCTCATGAAAAATATACTTTAATTGAGAAAAGTGTAGATTTCTCATGGATTGATGGGTTCCTATTTAAAATAGTACCTGATCAAATCATGAGGAGATGTGTTTCTGGGGAAGAAATAATTGAAATACTAAAGGATTTCCATGATGAACCTTGTGGTGGCCATTTTTGAGGAAAAAATACTGCATATAAAGTGTTGCAGGCTATTTATTACTGGCCTTCACTATTCAAGGATGTAGCCAAATATGTGAGCCAGTGTGATCAATTTCATAGGATGGGTACACCTACTCTCAGAGATGAAATGCCACTCCAACCACATGTTCAAATTGAACCATTTAATAAATGGGGGATGGACTTTGTAGGACCTATTAATCCGTATTTAGGAGGTAATAGGTATATCCTAGTTTGTACTGACTATGTGATAGAATGGATTGAAGTACAGGCATTGCATGATTCAAAGGAGAAAATTGTATAAGACTTCTTGTATTCAATAATTTTTATAATATTTGGGGTCCCAAGGTAGATATCAATAGATCGAGGGCCTCAATTTACTTCAAGGATGATCCAATAACTCATGCAACCACACAAAATTAGGCATAACAAAACTACTCCCTACCATCCACAGGAAAATGGGCAAGTTGATGTGACCAATAGAGAATTGGAGAATATACTGATAAAGGCAGTACAACAACACAGGAAGGACTAGGATACTATATTACAATAAGCAGTGTGGGCCTATAAGACCACCTAGAATACTATTACTGGTTTCAAACCATTTCAACTAGTCTATGGGAAAACAACCATGATGCCCATAGAGTTTTAAGTTAAAACAATTAGGACTACTATAGAATGAATATTAATCTGGAAGATGCACAAAAATATAGAATCCAGTAGCTTAATTAGTTGGATGAATATCACCTTGAGGCTCAGCAAAAAACAATTATTATTAAAAAAACAAAAGTCCAAGTGGCATGACTGCCACACTAGGCCTAATCAGCTTAAAGTGGGAGAATGGGCATTACTCTATGATTCTCGATTCCAAGAAATGAAGGGCAAGCTCATGCAATATTGGATGGGGCCATATGAAGTAATTGAAATCATTAATAATGGTGTTGTAAGAGTTAGAACAATATATGGCAACAACATTACATTGACAGTCAATGGTCACCGCCTACGTCCATACTATGTATCTAAAGCATATATGATTGAGTCTAGATTAGGCATGGGGGAGACCCCAGTTGATTCTAACTTTATCTTGAGTTAGTGAGATGTGGACCTAGTCCACATAGTACCAAAGATAATTATTCTTTTAAAATTTTCTTTATTTTTAGTTGTGTTTTTGTTTTGCAAGAACAATGCCCTTTGTGCAACTGTTAGGCAGCCTTGGAGACCTAGGCCTAACAAGCACAAGATCCATGAACCTACACCTTTAAATATTTTTAGGAGAATTTGCTTGTAGTAGGAGTAATTAGTCCCCTTTCAGAAAGGGGAATACTAAACTTGAACCTGCACAAGAGTGTTTAGATTGGTATTTTTGTAAAATAAAATACTCAACTATTGGTTCAGGGGTAGATGCTAATCTTGTAATGTTTTTCAATCAGAAGCACTAAAAATGCCTGATCAAACTAACATCGCATATACAAGAACAATTCAGCACTTTTTGAATAAAATAAATGTACCATGTGTTTGTATTTGATAGGAAAATGCCTACTTCCATTTATTCAAAAAGGTGCCTATGTCCCATTGTACGTCAGAAGGCGCCTGCTTCCTATTGTACGATGGAAGGCGTCTACTTTCTATTATACATAGGAAGGTGCCTACTTTTTGTTGTACGATGAAAGGTGCCTTCTTACCATTGTAAAATTTATAGAACTTGATTCCCAATATATAACAAAGATGGCACCTACATAATGTTTTCTGATAGTATGACACTTGACTCCCAATTTTTTAGGAGAACGATCGACTTCTAGTTTTTAGTAAATTGACACCATATCTTCTTAGCATACATAAAAAATAAGTTGTATAAAGTTTTTCATATGTACATCAACTAATAGTCAAAAAAAAGGTGCATGCTTCCCATGATAGACATAAGTTCCTAATTTATAAGGCATCTACTTCTCATGTAAGCAAAGCACCTGATTCCTATGGTGCCTATTTTTAGTACAAGGTACCTGTGACCCATAACTTGAAAAGATGGCACCTGATTTCCATATGAATAGGCATCTAATTTCCATTTATTGTGGTCATTTTCTACCTTGACAGAATAACATAGCCTTGGGATGTGGACTGAGACACGTCAACTCCCCCTACACGTACAAAGTCAACTCCACCATGAACAAAATTAAAAGTTGACATCTACCAATTTTTGAGGGGATGTTTGTCATACCAAAGGTGCTACATTTTTCTAATTGTTGTTTTTAATTTTTGTAGGATTTATTGAATAACCCACAGTGCAACTACCAAGAACCAATCACGTCCAAGGGAATTCATTGCATGGGAACCATATCCATCATTGTCTATTGCAACTTACCCCATCATCAAACACTAGCTAATAGCGATGCACCATGTGCATTTACATATATGCACCCATGGAAAAAATTTAGGTGCATATTTAAATTTTTTGTTTCTTGTCTATATTATTTTCATGAACATGTGTATATATGGAAATGTGTCGGCACAACCTCCCATTATTACCTTAACCACTTGAACAAATCCACTTGGTATAATGTTGCATGGAATACCTGTGATTGGTCGACAATTTATGGTTATCACCTCCGCACAATAAAGCACATGCTCGAAAGAAATTTATTGTGGATAACCATAATCACTGTGAATTATGGTAATTAACTACCTACATGCATAAACATAACTATTTAAAAAATTTATTTACCAGCTACTGTGTAGCCAAATTTAGTAAGAAAAATGCAGAAAAGTGAGGCATAATGGTAATTCGAAGGGGAGATAGTGAAATTATTTAGTGAATTGTGAATACGAGCCAAAACATGGGGGGAAAGTCAAGAAACCATGACGTAAAGAAGATTGACCTGATAAATTTCTCGAGTATTTTTACAAACTTCCAAACATAGTTGGACACTACAAAATGGATGGACTACTGTTGATTGGTCAGTCAGGGCTAGGATGTAGTAGTAGCAATTGAATTTGTGGTATCAATGAGCGAGGGGGTTGTGCGCATGTGGGGGCTGGAGATCCCAGTCACAAAGGACTACATTTCTAGAGTTATATGCATCCCTCTTACAGGGGAACACATGTACAAGGAGGATAACCTTACCCTATATGCATAGAGATTTTTTGGAGCACCAAAAGAGCACCTGATATACAATAGAGTGCCAAAGTAGAATATTATCAAGCTCTAGAGGATTGTTTTTGAGCAAATCACTTTTTTCTTTACATGCTCTGGTAGGTACTCCTACCTGAATTCCAACCATTTTTGTTTCCTCAATTATATGTTGCATGGGGAAAAAATCAACGTCCCCCACTACCTTACATGCACATTGAAATATGAGGACAAGCAATACCAAGTAGGTATCATTTTTGCCTTGGCTCACCATGGCCTAATTTTTTCCTTGGTGATATATGTAGAGCCACATAAAAATATGACAATTGAGGAAGTTGCAAGAACTAGTGCAGTAGCAGGGGTACAATAAGAGGAGGAGGTGCCCATTAAAAATTAATAGTCGACCCCGAAGGTGATAGAACTATAAATGATGGTGCTTACATCCTAGCCTACAAGAAATATAGTGGAAGAAGTACAGGCCTCATACCCTAATTTTCCCCAATTTGGGGAGGAAATAGGGTAGGCTTCGTCACCTTCCATGCCCAAATTTGAGGAGGAGGTAGTGTAAGATTATATGCCTATCTACACTAGGACTTCGTCACCTTCCATGCCCCAATTTGAGGAGGAGGCAGTGTAATATTATATACCTATCTACACTAGGACACAAAGTAGAATAATGAGGGCATTGAAGGTGGTTTCAAGCTCATCCAATGAGGAGGCACCCATCAATGAGCTCAATAGGTAGGAGTATATGGCCCATATTTTATAGGATATATCTTGTAGGCTAATTCCTCAATAGAAAGTGGCCATGGTAGATGTACCACTAGAGGTCCAGAAATAATATCTATAGTAGTAGTTGTAGGATCTAAAAGAGTAGGCTTCCACTTGGGAAACCAAATTCAAAGAGGAACGGACTCTGTTTGAAGAGTCCAAAAAATAGGTCACCCTCAAAAAGATGAATTGTATCAAACAATTTGGAAACTACAAAGTCAATTACAATTGTAGGGCGGACCAATGGTAGCCAATAAGCCAGCTAGGGTTGATGTAGTAGTACAAACCAATGGGGTAACAAAAGTACCACATGCTAATAATGAACCAAAATAGGGAGACACTGCTACAATGGTATTGGAGCAAACCTGCTCTACCTCCCCCTATTCAGAGAAGATAATTCAAGAGGATGAGTTTGAAGTGGAAGAACCTAAAACTACAAATCAACCTAAAAATGGGGGAGAAGATAGATAAAAGTAAATGGAGTTCGAAGAGCCTCAAATCATAGATAGAGAGGGAGATGCAGAGCACTCTCCAATCGATATAGGGGCAACTTAGCCTCAAGAAGAAGCAATAATTCTTGGGGTGAAACAAGAAGTTGTAGAGGAAGAAGGAGTAGTTCCTGATGTGCAGTAAGATGCTACAAAAGAAAAATAAATAGTCCTTAATGTGCAACAAGTAGCTGTAGAGGACCAAGAGATTTATAAACCTGCATCCCCTATACACTAGCAAACACCAATTGCACCAACATACTCGAGGGTACATAGTATCAAGCCAAGATCAAAATAGAAAGTCATAAGGCCATCTCAGTGCCAACCTAGAACTAAGGTAAGAGTTGCAGAATTAAAAGTCGTAGGCCTTGAATCTAACACATAATCAAAGAGGAATTTTTATGAGGAATGGGAGTTAGTAAAATCTCATATACCCAAAAATAGAAATTTGAGGAGCTGAAGGGGGAAATTAAGGCAGATAAGAAGAGCTATAAGAAGGCCTCCAAGAAAGGCCTCAAGGAAGCAAAAAAGGAGGTCAAAAAACAATCTAGTAAACCTAGGAAGAATATCCTAGTTGCTCAACCTGAGAAATTTTGGCAATTGTATAGGTCTAAATATGAGAAGCCCTCTAGGATGCAGGAGTATTTTAAGTAGATGGGATTTCTAGGCCCTATATAGAGAGAGGATATGGCTTCAAGTAGCAAAACTCCCCCTATGCCAAAAATAGAGGTTAAATCTAAAACTAATGTTGACCCAACAGGGGGAGATTTACCCACATCCAGGGTTGCTAAGGAATCTAGCATCCCATTTTGGGATAAGGAATTAGTACCTGAGTGTGAGAATTTGCCACTTCACCATGAGTACTAGAAAATGGATGAGCCTGTATTCCAAAAATATGCCACCAAATTCTATGGGTTTTACATGAATGTTGATAAGGGCAAGGTGTCTTGGACCAAAGAACCACATAAAAAGAGGGTAGTCCCAAGTGAACCACTCTGGCACAACAAACGCCAGAAGTAGCAGGGACAGGAGACAACAGTTCTGACAACACCAAATGGGTGAAATTCCCAGGATAAAGATAAATCCAAGGCCATTAATATAAAAGTAATGGAGACCAATCGGGATTATTGGGATGAGGTGAATAGAACTAGTAATTACCAATTCACAGTGGCACAGGGACGTGCCACCCCTTAAGCATGGGGGGATGTTAAGCCATAAAATTGCTCATTTTTTGAATTTTTTTCTCCATTATGTGCGACATATATTCTTGTAGATATAACTATTTTTATAAAAATGATATATATAATTGACAATTTATTTTGCATGTTCTATAATATTTGTCTTTAAGTGTATTGTGTGTAGATTTAGTGGGAATAATTGTATTTTCGCATGTTTTCGTCAAGGTCCAAACCAGACCTAGCACTTACAAATTAATGAAGTAAAAACATCTGCAAAGTATCTATAAAAGGCACTAAGTTAGGTGCCAAGTCCTTTTAAGTGCTTGACTTCCATTTGGAACCTAATTTTTAGGTGCCTAATTTTTGTTAAGTGCCTACTCATTGTACGACGAACGACACCTACTTCTCGTTGTACGATGAAAGGCACCTTATTTCCATTGTACAATGGAAGGCACCTACTTCCTGTTGTATGGTGGAAGGTACCTACTTCCTGTTATGAAAATGAAAGGTACCTACTTCCCGACTTCTTCAATTGTGGTGTCTGCTTCCCATTAGCGTTAAACTCCAGCATGGCTCTGTGGTCGACATAATAGAGTGAACACGTCGAAAACCAACTTGAAAGGATTTTTAGCACCATAAATGAATAGGGGATGTCAAAGGTGATCCATCACCTATGTTGCAGCTGTTACGTGAATTTATTTTGTAGATCAGGCAAATTGAATATCAACGTATTATGGAAATAAAATATGCTAGGATATTTTGAAATTTTACCCGATTCAAGAAACCAACTATAAAAAAGGATCATGCATTGATTTGTTTTGAATGGTAATAGGGCTGGAAACATACTATATAAATATGCAGGCCACCCCTGAAGAACCCCATAGGTTTTTTATGTAATTTTCCAGTTGCAAATTATTAATAAAATATGATGCATTGTTCTTGTAAAAACTATTCTCTAAGCATCCTGTGAACATTATACAATGGGCAGAACCTGCTAGGAGTGTGGGCCCACTTGCAATATATTTCTTCCCTATTTCCCTATTTTTTTGTAGTTATTTTAATAGCTTAATTAATTTCTAGCACTTCCCTGTTTTCTATAATTTCTAGAAAGGTAGACATTTATAATTTTAATGTTTTCAATCATGTTTATTAGACATGGCATAGGATTATGGGTTTATATATAAACTTCAACGAACATTCAAACACCCCCCAAACCATAATCCAAGGGAATCATTTATGAAGGAGGAATTGAAAGCATAGATTTTTGCATAGCTACTCACAAGACTACTAGCTACCCTGGGTTGACAATTAAATGGAGGCAATTAATTGAACCATAGAAAAACTAACCAATATTTTTCCCAACAATATTCAATGGGGACCTATTTATTGGGTCTCCTAAATATTCAATATTCAATGGGACCTCTTTCGTGTACCTCATTAATATTCAATGTCTACTCTTTTACTGCAACTCAAAACTAATCCTTGCACGAGGAAAGCACATAGACTTTCAGGCAACTGAAGGTGAAATCCTTCTCTATCTATTGTAGGAAGCTTCTCAAAATTTAAGAAATAATTTTATGCAACAAAAAACTTAGACAATAGCAATAAAATACAACAAATCTCCAAAATTCTAAAATCAATCATCTTCACTAATTATTCTTCAATCTAGTGGAAAGAAATCTATGTTGAGTCCTTGTCTTCACGATTTTTTTTGCAACCCTATGGAAATATTCTAGCTAAACTACAAATTTCAAATATTGTAAATGAAATCTCCCTATCTCCTCTCAATATCTATTGTGGCTCTTCCTATCTCCTATAAATCTTCCTTGTGGATCTGATACCACTGTTAGCTTTTGATGCTTACGACTAAGCAAAATAACCATAATATCTAACATAAATTTACAATAAGAAATATAAGTTAATGATAATATTCTAAATATATAAAAATCATAAATAAATTTTGAAAAAACTCATATATACCATTAAAAAATGCTCAAAAAAATAGTATCTTGATATAATAAAGATCTCCAATACACCATACTTCCACACACTCACTCTACATTGTGTCTCTCACACACATAGGCACATATATAATGGAATGTGACTCTTCATATGGAATACTATTGGAATTCACTCTTCTTTAGACTCTTCACGTTCCTTCTCTATGGACTCATGTGAACATGAACTACTATGCACATTTACATTATTGAATACTTTGCACATTCTAATAATACTTGTACATTTATTACATTGTATAAAGTAAATACTCACACTCTAATATAAGGTACACTCCTAATATAAATATGTACCCAAGGTGGTACATTAGCATGTACCAAATAATGTAATATTCACCAACACTCTTTTATAAGGCTATTGATAAAGCCTTTAGTCGTAATGGGTTCCCTTCTAGGTTATTTTAGTTTTTCTGGGATATTATTGTCATGATCTCATAGCTTCCATCCAATATATTCAAAGGATGAAATACCTACCTAAATATGTCAACTTAACCTTCCTTGATCTTGTATCAAAGTCTAATATATGCCATTATATTTTAGACTTTTGACCCATTAGTCTCTACAATATCATTTATAAGATCATATCTAAAGTGATTACCAATAAACTAAAAGAAATTCTTCCCTACATAATTGAACCCTCCCAAGGAATCTTGGTTTAGGACATGCTTATCATAGATAATATTATTACCATTCATGAGCTCATCTACTCTATCTTCAAGAGTAAGAGAGCTAGACTCTTTATCAAACTAGACATGAACAAATCCTTTGACAGGGTCTCTTGGAATTTCTTTTTTGTTGTCCTATCCAAATTTATCTTCCATGATGATTGGATCACTAAAATAAAGGAATACCTCTATTCTACTTGGTTCTCTATTCTCATTAATGGTTCAGTTATTGGATACTTAAAAATCTATAGGGGACTAAGTCAAGGAGATTCTATTTCTCCTTTCCTCTTTATTATTCTAGTGGATTCCCTTGGTAGATCTCTCAAAGTTACGTGTTCCTTGGATGATATCATAGGTATCAAGGCCTCTTCTAGCCTCAAACCCATCACCCATCAATAGTTCATTGACGACACCATATTGGATACTCTATCATCTATTCAAGAATCTAAAGTCATCAAACTTATTATAAACTAATGTGAGGAAGTTGATGGGCATAAATTTAATTTTGTGAAACGTAAAATCTTCTTCATCAATACCCCTATTAATAGATAATTCAAAATTGCAAGAATAATGGGTTGCACTATTTCCAATATTCCTTCCACCTATCTGGGTCTTCCTCTCTTCTAGGGTAGTCTATCTAAAATTATGTGTAATAATGTCATCCAAAGACTTATGAAAAAACTAATTGGATGGAAAGGAGCCCTTCTCAGTCAAAATGCTAAATCAAATTTAGTCTAAGTGTGTCTTCATATAATCTTAATTTTTTCCATGTCCATATTCAAGGCCCCAACCTCCATTTTCCAAAAAATAGAACAAATTCAAAAATTATTCCTATGGTTTAGAGCTGAGAATCAAAGAAGATTTTCTCTAGTTGTTTAGGATAAATTTTACACCAGGAAATATCAATGAGGCTTAGGATTAAGGAAGGTGAGCAAGATGAACATGGCCCTAATTGGTAAATAGAGATGAAGAATCCTCACCAATGTAAAATTTTCTAAGATAGACATAATTAAGGGTAGGTACCTTTAGAGAAACTCTCTCTTCGATGAAGGCACTCTCCCAGATGGGTCTTCATTATAGAATTATGTTACCAAAACTAGAAAAATCCCAAAAAAAGGTCTCAGATGGTGTCTTGGCAATGGAAGGCATATTTACTTATGGGAGGACCCTTGGTTAAAGAACCAAAATTTGATTGATGACCCCAATTTGATTGCCTTAAAGCCTTTGACATATCATATTTTTCAAAAATTTATTTGTAATTTCATCATCTATGGGCCATTTAATAGTCTTGTTTGGAAGAATTTTCCTCCTAATGGTTTAAGTTCTGAGTAGGATCCTATTTTTAAGGTCCTTTCCAATATTTTTAGAGCCTATGTCATCTCTAGTGGTCCCTTGTAGGATTCCATATTTTGGAGTACCAACGAAAATGGTCAATTTTTAGTTAGATCTACTTACTACATTCAGTATCCTATTATTAGTTAGTTTCCCAAAATTATAATTTGGCTTAATAACCTTACCCTAAAAATTGCATTATTTTTATGGTTGGTTTTCTAGAACAAAGTCTTGACCATTGATAATTTGATTAGTAGAGGCATGTCCATTCCTAATCACTACTATCTCTACTAGTTTAGATAAGATTTAGTTCTTCATATGTTCCTTGGGTGTCCCTTATCCTCTAGTGTATTTCTTTCCCTCTTCTCATCATTTTGTATTGAATGGATCCAACCTAATGTTATTTTTAATATATATGTGCAGTGGTAAAATTCTTTCTTCCACCAACACGTCAAGTCTTTTTAATCCTTTTATTTGCTCAATTTTCTTTGGAAATTCTAGTTAGAAAGGAACAACAAATCCTTTAATGGTGCTTCTAGAGACCCCAACTATATTTACTTAAGGGTTCTAATTATGGCTATTGAAAATTCTCTCATGGTCCCTTCTACCAACATCCCTCAACCTAGTTTATAGTCCAAGCTTGTTGCTTCCTTTAATCTCTCTTTTGTCCCTCCTTGCCTGGATCTCCCTACTACTGATAGATCCTATGTTAGGTGGTCCCCTCCTCCTATGGGATGGTACAAGTTCAACTTTGATAGGTCTACTAAAGGTAATCTGGACAATACTGACAGTGTTGTCATTGTTAGAGATGATCATACTAGGATTATCCTAGTATTTGTTGAGAATATCAATATTCAAACCACTAATGTGGTATAAGCTAGAGCTTTATACCAAGTATTATTAATATTGGAATACCTCCATCTTAACAACCTAATTATCAAAGTTAATTCCATGAACATTATCAATAACCTCAATGGAAATTGGTCTCTAGTGTGTGGCATTTTTAACTTGATAGAATATTTTAGGATATTTGTTTGCAAGTATGACAATGTTATTCTTTAGCATGTTTACAGGGAGGGGAACAAAGTAATTGATATCATGGCCAATCTCAGTTTGGTTGAGGATTCTCTTTGGATATGGTATAAAAATTATCCACATGCTCTTTGCATATGGGATGAAAATTATCCATATCCTTATTGCTTTAGCTTTGTTATCATGCCTTGTCATCTCTTAAGCTAGCTTGGATCATGTGGACTGATCAGTCCTTTTTATTTCCTCCACCTCAAAGGACCTTGTCCTACCCAGCAAGCTCAACAGTCTGAGCTATCTTATCCAAAATGTCAATTCCTGATTTTCAACATGTGGTTTCCCACCTTAGATTATGATTGTTTTTTTGGATATAATTCTTGTGCTAGAGTGATGAGTTTTGTTATTGTCATAATTTAATTTTCAATATTTGTCAAATATAGGGTGATGTCCAAGGCTGTATGTGATAGAAGGCTTTGGCAAGTTACAATTCAAAAAATTAGTTTACAAGATTTATTTGGTGAAACAAATTTTTATTTGGTTCTTCAAGGTCACATTAATCCTAATTTACAAAAATGAAACTAATTTAACTTTCAGAATTAAAATTGTAAAATTTAACATTTAAGCTACAATTGCAAAAATTGACAATTGCAAAATTTAACATTTAAGCTACAGTTGCATTAATTGACAATTGCAGAATTGAAAGGACTATTTTACTCTTGCTAATGGAAATGGTTGATATAGAAAATGCTAAATTGAAATCAACTACAATTAATCATGTTGAAATTCATAATGCTAAAAATTGTCAAAAAAAGTTGAAATTTTTTTTTAGAAAAAATTGCTGTAAAAGTTGTCAAAAAGTTACCTGTAGAAATTGAAGTACAAAAAAATAGAGGTATTAAACACATTCAAAATAGAGGTCAATCGACTATAAATATTATACACAAATCACACTTTAAAACATCAAAATAACTATGCTAAAACAAGGGTTAGTTTTGTTACACAAATTAAGCAAGAATTTGATAGAATTGCTGCAAAATATAATTTATCAAAAACTTGCAACTTTCTCTCTTTCCTTCTAGTACTTATATTGGGCCCTTTATCCTTGGCTTGGAAGGCATAATGTTCACTTCAAAACTAAAAACTAGTCACTCATATACTCACAAATTCACACATGTAAAAAAACTACACTTTTATTCAAATATTCAAAGTACAATGATTATATCTGCTTGTTGTGGTGCAATGGTAAATGCCCTGGGTGCTGGTAGAGGTCGACCTAGGTTCCATTCCACTTGTCTCAATCCTACAGATATATGGTATAGTTAGTAATGTCCTATGTTTTGGTAGAGTCTGACAAGGCTCCATTCCTCCTATGCCCAACCTGTTGAAAGTGGCACCTCGAAAGGGGTGTTTTCCATTATAAATTAGTTTTACCCAGGTGTTGTAGGTGAGTTGGAGAGGAGAGGGCAATCCTCCAAGGGAGGTTCCAGGTTCAAATCTCCACTCTACCAAAAATTTGAATTGGGTATATAAAATCCAATTGATAATGTTGGTGTAGGCAAGGTTGGGTGCGATCCCCGGGTGACTTTGATGGTGTAGAACCCCCTGTTCGTGGTCTCTCAGACAAAGGCGGCTCTACAAGGGGTTTTTTGCTTAAAAAAAAGTACAACGATTACAATGAATTTGTCTACTTCTAACTTATGGACTTCTACTCGGACTAGCTCAACCAATGAGGGAGCATCCTATTTATATTATTTTCTACATGAATACTTGCAAATACTAAATCAATCCTATGTGTTTTCTATGCCTAATTTGCCTATGTTATTGTAGCAGGATAGGTCTAGCTTAGGACACAATCTGCTGCAACAACATATCCATGCATCCTCCAACTAGTGGAAATAAGTCAAAAAAATATTTAGGATTGGGTTTTACTTTTGTATTCACACTATTCCCCTTTATTCCTTTTGACATGGATGCAACTATACTTTTTATGTTGAAACAGTTTGTTTTTGCCTTCATTTCATAGAGTTTTGAAATATAGAGTAGAATTGTCGGAATGTATTGTTGCCACAAATTCAGATCAAGTGTGAGTGCTTCCAAATGTGAAATTATATTTTTCTTGCCCTATTATACATGTTCCAACCATTCACACTTGCCACCTTTGACCTGGTCTATGACTTCCTTTAAAGTTGTAAAATACCGGTTTTTGTATGTTGTATACAATTGTCCCTACATTTTTTGCTTTGTGCCTTGTTGCTCTCATTTGGACCATGTGGGAATGCATCTAGGTGGATCAAAGGTCTTCATTGGTCTTTGTGAACATATTCCATCCACTTTTACTTGCTCTTTTTGACTATTTCAATGCTCCCCTTAAATATGCTAGTTGGTTGGAATTTGTATGTTGCACAAAATTTGTCAATACCCTGTTTTTACAGTAGAGATAGTTTTTGGTGCCAAATCAACTTGACAACTTGGTTTTGAAATGGGATGATATTTCAAATATGCCTGATTTATCCATAAACCATAACATGCTTATTTGCTTTATTTTTCTATTCTACTTTTACCAACAAAAATCATGCAAAAATAGTCATAAAATGTTGAAAATAGTCAAAATAGGGGTACAATGTTCCTAAACATTAAATCATGCAAACAATAACAAATAATGCATTCTAATCACACATTTGGCATAAAATAATATTATATTTGGTTTTTATGGCAGTATTTTAATGTTCAAAATATAACAAAAATGAGGTATTTATGGGCCTCATCATTTCCCCCAACTTGACCTGATGCATGCCCTCATGTATTTTGATGGGCTACAGATAAAATGAGTTCCAACTCCTTGTACTAGGTTCTCCAAAATCTTAAGACTCCAGTGTAATATCCCCTACACTATTTCAACTCTGTTAACCAATTTTAAAATTGTTCATCAGGTTGTGGATCAAAATCAAAGTAGAATGGTACATGTGTGATAATAGTGGGTGGCCTAAATCTTAAGCCTATCCACTAATGCTTAAATGCTAAGATTATATGCATTACTACTTTTGACCTCCTATGTGACCATAACAAATTAGTTGGTGACATTGGCTCCCTCTTCTATAAGGAAATAGGTAATTCTCCCCATTTGAATTTGCATGTTGACAAGGAATTTGTAAAATTACCTGTGCAAAATTATTGAAAACAAACCATACTATCCTTAAGATTATTTAAATAAGTGATTTTGATCTCTGGATTGTCCATCAATTTGAAATATTGGCTTGTTAATACTTTGTGATTGGGCAGAATATACCTTATCAACATGCCAAGTTCTAATTTAGTTTACTTATTCCTTCTTTTCTCCTAGTCCCAATACAACTGATTGTTCAAAGTGGAGATAAAGAACTGGAGTTGTATATCCCTTGTATAGATATGGGGTAGAAACTAGACATCCTCTAGCATGACATATTTGTGCAAGAAAAACTCATACAATAGATTTTTTTGCTCCTCAGGGCTCTATAGATATACCTCCAGAAAGTCAGGAGTAGTATTTAAATCATAAGTTAACCTTGATAAAATACACATTACTTTCCATATGAAGAAGCCTTCTATGAGGAGTAGGCTATATAACCTAGTAGGCCTTTTACATTGTATTAAACCTTCTACAATCTGACATAAACTTTGCACATTTTTCCTGCAAATTAGCAATTTCTGCAGCCTGTGTCTCGTTTTGCTTTTCTAGGGGTTTCAGTGCTACAATGCATAATTCCAAGGTTTGGTAGTGTGACATCCACCTTGCAATATATTCATTATACTTTTCTAGTGGAATCATATCATATGGATGCACTACCGGTGGATTTTTATGCTCAAACAACAAATTAACCTAAATTCTTATTTTTGTTGTTTGCACCTTTGAAACAAAACTGATACAAATTTGATTTAGATCTGCCTAAGGTGGTGTAATTACCTGGAGTGGGGTTTCTTGCGTTTCAAGGACCTCACTTTCTAATGTTCTTTACCATTTTTGTTGTTTTGGAATTGTATCTAGGCATTTTGATACAGTTTTTGTCCATTTCGAAGCTACTCCTAAATGAGACTATACTTATGCAAAATGTTCTGGAGCTATCCCAAAATGTTTTGGAGCTGCATTCAAAAGTGCTGAAATGGTATCTTTTCAAAATTTTATTGTAAAATCTATTGTTGGCCCATCTCTAGGGTATGTGAGCCTTCCATGACATCAACAATCCCCTCTCCATCCCTCTATTCAAATGTTGTTTCTTTTTCTGTATGTTGTTGTGTTGCTGCAATAGTAATGAAAATAGGGATAAAAGTTTCAGGTGCATGTTTCAAATTATCCTCCTTAGTCCTATGAGGTAGTTGTGGGATATCAACTTGCATTTCTCCTTCTAGAACCTGCCTTGCTAATTCAAGTAGAATTTCTGCCACCTCCCTACTAGAATATAAAATTATGGGTGGTACCTCCAATGGATCCAATCTTCTTCTTAACTCTATTTATTGCAACAATTGATAAATGTATTCATATTTCTCCTTAATTATTTCTTCACCCATTTAAATCTAGGTTTTTGAGTTTTGATAATCATCTTGGTATCTTTCACATGGTCATCTAGCTCATATTATTCATATTATTTAATTTCTAAATAATATGTAGGTAAGTCCATAGAAGGTGGTGAAATTGGCTCTCCAGCTTCTTTAAATGGTCCCTCTTATTGATTAAGTGATTCTGGAACTAAAGCTTCATATTCTTGGACTAGTATTTCTTTAGTCACTTCATCTTCATCCTCTTGAAGTATAACTTTTATCATTTTTCTATGATTGGATGATGGAGATGTAGCTTTTATGGTTGCAGTTGTACCTTGTTATATTCTTCTTAGACTTCTTATCAAAGGAGGTGGTGAAGGTGTTTGAGTTGGTATTTCAATATCTATTTCTTCAACCAGATCCTCTGCAAAAAAATGTCCATGTAGTCTAGAAGACCTTCTTAATTGTTGTGTTCTTTTTACTCCCTTAGCTTACTGAGTTCATGTAGATGTTTTTCCTATAGAATTTAGTCAAAAAAAAATTCCATTTCATCTTCCTCCAAGGAATTTGCTACTTTAGTCAGTGACCCAATTGTTTTAGCATTTGACTGTGTAGATGTGTGAGCAACCATTTTTGTGACTTCTTCACAGAAATTCACTTTCTTGGGTTTTTGCTACTCTACAAGTCTAGATTCAACTTTTCTTTTTCTTTGTGCTTTGGTCCTGGCATTTGGTGGACATGGAGGGGATAAAAGGGTTCCTTTATATTTAGAGGTAAACCTCTCATCTATATTTTCTTTAGGGGTATCTACCCTGCCTGCAACCTCATTAAAACTGTTATCAAGGGTCTCTACCCTACCTACAACTTCTTCTTACTCTTCTTGCCTTGGTTCCTCTTCCATAAAAATCTGCTCATTTCGGGGGGTAAATAATCTATCAAAATTTTATGGATTCCCTTGAAATGGTGTTTGTAAATGAGCTTTATGAGACAATGGTGCCTAGGGGATCCTTTGCCCTGTTGGTATCTCTTTTCCATATTATGTAGTTCTTGATGCAAGTATAGAGGAATATTTACCCTTACCTTTGGGCATTGGTTACCATACCTCAAATGACTGAGGAGTTTCATATGATGCCTTGACAATACAACATACTTCCCCCTCACAGGTTAAAATTTTTATTACCTAGATTGCAACCTCATCCTAGGGTTTTTGTATACTAGCTCTCTTTACCCCTTTACAAACATTGTTGTTCATTTGCATAACAGGTTGTACATCCCCTTCTTTTGAAAATATTCTAACTACTTTAGAGAGTGCATTTTTACTAGTTCTTGTGATTACTAGTCCTTGCAAAGGTAATTCAATAATTTGGCTTAAGACCAAGGGAGTTACCTCTATTCTCATGTTGTTGATGGTTGCCCTATTGTTCTCAAGGGTTCAGGTTAAGAAATGGTCTTGCTAAAAAATCTGCACCATTTTAGGATAGTTTTTGAATTCATCGAGGTTATTTGGCTCAGCTTTATTCTTTTGTCCAATGTTATTTACAACCTATGTCCATATTTGCTACAAATTTCTAAACTATGGTTATTTTACTCAATCAGTTTCATCTTGGAAAATTATTTTTATAACACAATTCACTCTTTAGAAATATCACAACATTTAAATCCGGTGTCTTGTGCAAGTATCTATGATTATGAATCCCGGTAATGAGTGGCTTTGGTACACAGGATTTAGCTTTGGAAGGTGGTTCAAAACACATTAAGTCTTACATGTAATAACCAAACACGTGGTGTATGTTGGTTTACTAAAAGTTTGAATTTTTATTTTGCGCATGAATAAAGGATGACAAGCTGATAGAATTTATATTACAATACATGCATATAAACATATTAGCTAATCTAGATAGTCCAATTTAACCAACTCATATCTATTTTATGAGACAAATGGATGCTCACCTCCCAATATTGTGTGATTGCGAGTGTCAAAGTGCCCAAATCACATGGGTCTAGATCGGGTGATGAAAACCAGGTATGATCAGATGTTGTAAAACATGCTAGATAATTCCCTATTTTATTACTACCACATATATTTTGGAATTTCATGCTCAAAATCACAGAGGATAGAAAAGGTTCTTCTTGAAATTTTGAGAAATATCTTTTTTTTCTCTTTTTAAATTTTTTTATCCAAATATAATTTAATACATGCTAAATGCCTACTATGACAAAATGCAAGAAACACATACCTGGCTATCCTAGAAAATTTATCATACACTTTACAAATTGCTACTTTTGATGATCATTAGTTGAGCATATGAAATAAAAAAATAAAGTATATGTGCAGTTGGTGAGATTTGTACAATGGTGGAACAATGATGGATAGATAAAAAAGACAAACATGTCAAAAACTGATTTTCATGTAAGTCTTAATTCAATAGCGCCTTTGAAAAGGTTTTCACTATTGATTTTTTTTCATTCATTTTTTCATCTCTTTTTCTTTTGTTGTTTTTCATCTATTTTTGTCTTACTTGTGCCCATGAAGGAATTTCACAATCAATATTATTTCCATTTGTTTTTTTCTTGTTTTCTTGTTTTTTTTTCTTTTTTTTTTCAAACTTTTTCTCAAATAATTTTATTTTGATATATGTACTTCCAACTGTATGATATTATTTAAAAATTCTTCTTTAGTCAATGGTTCATGGTATACCCAAAGGTGATGTCCATTTACCACTAACTTTCTCCTTGAATCATCAATGGGAGAAAGATGAACTGCTCCATTGTCAAACACTTCTTCAATTAGGTATGGCCCAAGCCATCTTGTCTGTAGCTTCCCAGGAAAATCCTCATAACGAGAATCAAACAACAAAGCCCAATCTCCTTGCTCAAATTTCCTTTTTTGAATATGACTATCATGCCACAACTTTCATTATTGTTGGATCACCTTCATTTGGTGCAATGCATCCAACCAAAGTTCATCCAATGCATTAAGTTGCAGAATCCTGTCCATCTATGCCTGTGACAAGTCAATACCAATTTCCAAAGATGTACAAAGTGTTAGTAACTCAAATTCAATAGGAAGAAGAGGTTTCTTACCATAAACTAGTTTGTAAGGTGTGAAACCCATGGTGGATTTCCATGTTGTGTTGTATGCCCAAACTACTTCTGGTAATTTATTTAACCAATTTCTCCTATGTGAGTCTACTATTTTGGTCAAAATTATTTCTAACTCCCTATTGGTTACCTCAACTTGACCATTTTCTTGGGGGTGATAGGGTGATGATTTTCTATGCCTGATTTCATAGAGTTCAGTAAAAGCTTCAATTACTTTTGATGCAAATTGGGGCCCATGATCTATGGTGATAGATCGTGGAGCTCCAAATCTCTAAAAAATTTGAGTGTAAAGGAAATCAACAACCTTCTCTTCATGAGCATGCTTAAAAGCATGCACCTCAGTCCATTTAGTCACATAGTTAGTGCATACCAAGATATGCACCTTTCCTTGAGATGGTGGGTCAATAGGTCCCACAAAATCTAACCCCCATTTCTCAAATGGTTCTAAAACCACTTGAGGCTGTAGAGGTATTTCATTTGTGTGCGTAGGTTTTCCCATTCTCTGATAGGCATCACAATGTCGAATATACCTTTTTACATCTTTGTGAAGAGATGGCCAATAATAACCAATACCTAAAATTTTTTGAATTGTGCTTTTTACTAAATAATATCCTCCTGATGGTTCATCATGACAAGCATGGAGGATATCATACACCTCATCCTTTTGAATGCATCTACGTAAAACATGGTCAGGACCACACTTGAAAAGTAGACCTTTTATCCATTTGAAAGATGAACTTTGTCTTACCAATTGCTTCTTTTGTTTGGAAGTGAAATGGGAAGGAATTTTTCCTATTACCAAAAAGTTAGTTGTATCTGCAAACCAAGGTGATTGTACTGATATAGCAAATAATTTTTCATCTAGAAAGGTATCCTCAACTAATTCCTCTTCCCTTGTGTTATTCAGCCTTGATAGGAAATCTGCTACTACATTAGCTTTTCCTGGTTTATTTACTATTGTAATATCAAACTCTTGTAATAGTAATAACCAACGAATGATCCTTGCACTAACCATGGGTTTGTTCATCAAGTATTTGATGGTTGAATGATCAGTATGGATGAATACTTGATAACCAGTGATATAGTGATGAAATTTATTGATGGCATACACTACTACTAAAAATTCCTTTTCAGTAGTAGTATAATTCTTTTCTGCTCTAGTAAGGTTTTTGCTTATGTAGTAGATAGCATAATGTTCCCCATATTCTATCTACCCTAATGCTGCTCCAATTGTAGTATTGGAGGCATCAGTTTGGATATGAAATGGCAATCCCCAATTAGGACCTCGTAACATAGGTGGAGTGGTTAGCTTTTCTTTTAAAGCATCAAAATATTCTTGGCATTTTTTAGTCCAGTTAAATTCAGAATCTTTGGTCAATAATGCAAACATAGGATTTGCTATTGTACTAAAATTTAGAATAAATCTATGATAAAAGCCAATGTGTCCTAAGAAACTCCTGACATCAGTTTGGGTTTTTGGAGGAAGGTTCTTGATGATTTCAACCTTCTTAGGATCAACCTTGATCCCATTAGAAGAAATGTGGTGACCAAGAACAATCCCTTCCTCCATCATCATAAAGCATTTATCAGGATTCAAGGATAGATGGTAAGTTTCATAGTGAGTTAAAACCTTATCAAGATATTCTAAAGTAAATTCAAAGGTTTCTCCACAAACTATAAAATCATCCATATAAATTTCTACATTTTTAGTGGTCAAATAAAAAAAATAGCCAAAACAGCTCGTTGGAAAGTTGTTGGGGCATTACATAGACCAAAGGGTAAAACCCTATAAGCAAAAGTTCCCCATGGGCAAGTAAAGGTTGTTTTCTCCTGGTCTTTGGGTGCAACCTGTATCTGGTTATACCCGCTAAAACCATCAAGAAAGCAGAAATACTTCTTTCCTACGAGTGTATCTAACACTTGATCTATGAATGGCAATGGAAAATGGTCCTTATGTGTGACTTTGTTTAGTTCTCGATAATCTACACACACTCTCAGTTTTCCATTCTTCTTTGGTACGATAACCAATGGAGAGACCCACCGACTATCAAAAATTGGATATATGAATCCAACCTCTAAGAGTTTTTCTATTTCTTCCTTGACAATGTCTCTTAGAGTAGGATTTAATCATCTTTGGGGTTGTCTCACAGGTTTGACATCTTCAGTATATATCCTATGAGTGCATACATCAGGATGAATTCCTGACATATCTTTATAGTCCCAAGCAAAGGCTTTAACATGTTTCAAAATAACAAATAATTTTGCTTCTTGTTCATCAATCAGCCAATTGTTAATGTTCAAGAATTTTCCTAGTTGTACTTCAATTTGTTTTGTCCCTAGGTGGACAGAATTAACTCCCTCATATTTTTTGACTAAAGAGTTCAGTGGGCAGTGATGTGGTTGAAGAGAATGAAAGACTCTTGTCTCCCTATCAATAGTAATCCCTAATGGAATCAACTCTTGCATAGGATAATGAAAAGAGGAAAGAAGGTGATGATGCCATCCATGTGGTAGTGTGAAGGGACTTTCCTACAATGGAATGGATGATAGGTGTTCAGATGTATGACCTTCATCATTCCACAACAAATGATGAACAATGATTGGTTCATCCTCAAGTCCTTGTTCATGCAGTGTATCCACTAGGATAGTTTCATCTTCAAAAATCTCTCTCATGTGAATTTATCTCTTCTATGTGTTCTTTCACTACCACTATGGCTAGTGTGGAAATAGTTTCTTCCTGTTCCTCATCAGAATCAGGATACCATAACTGACCTAAAAATTTTGTTGAAGGTTTTGTAGGTGGATACAAAGAAATATTTTTTAGATCAATGCCATTAGAAATAGTCATCTCCCTTGATCTACAGTCTATGAAAGTAGTTGCAGTAGCAAGCCAAGGCCTACCCAAGATAATTGGATAACCATTCATAGAGTTGCGAGGCTGCAATACCAAAAAATCAATAGGGTATTCCCATGAGAAAATTGTTACAGGAATATCCTCAATAATCCCTTTTGGTTTGGCAACAGATCTATCAACCATTTCCAGAATAGTAGATGTAGGATGCAGATTATTTAACTATAATTTCTGCATTGTGTCTTTGGTCATCACATTAATGGCAGCTCCTAAATCAACCAAGACATTAGAAATTTGCATTGATCAAGACATTAGAAATTGCATTGATACAATAGTTATGGTGACAACTGGACTTCCTAGGTCACTATACTTTGGTGGGACAAGCTTCCCAGAAAGCAGGTCAGCCAACTTTCCTTCTACTTGCACAGTTTTAGGAAAATATTTTTTTTTATCTGATATTTTTATGCACAAGTCCTGAACAATTTTGTTGATTAGAGGCACATCCTTGATTGCTTGCAACAAAGGAAGTGAAATAGTCAAACTTTTGAGTTCTCTTACTAGGTCTGATTCAGGAGTATTTTCAGAACTTTTAAACCTTTCAGGATATGGTATTTTCTCTAAAGAAGGTGAATTTTCTATGTGCAGATTTTTTGTTTTTTCTTCTCCTTTATCCAAGGCTGATTTTTGTGTTTCTAGACTAAAGGATTCTTGTTTCTCATTTGTTATTTCTTCAATAGTGGGTGGAATAGGCTCAGGTAATGTCTTGCCTGAGCGTAGCTAGATGTTGCTACAGTCAATAACATTTACTATAGTATTTTCATTAGATTCAGCTATATAGATAGGGGTTGCCTATCTTGTATTATTAGGATTGGCCACAGGTTGGGTCGAAAGTGGTGGTTGCTTTACCTATTGCTATTGTTGTTGTTGGGGTCTTCCTTGAGGGAAATTCTGAGCAGGACCAGGCAAAAAATTTTGGTTTTGTCCTTGATATCTACGCTGTCCTTGGTATGATGGATACTATTATCCCCAACTCTATCCATGAGATTGGGCTTGCATCCAAGGTGGATGGGGTTGATTCCATTATGGATTTATCCACCCAGATTATGACCAATCTTGAGGATTTATCCATGGAGGTTGATTCCAAGACTACTATGGTGGTTTTGAATAACCCCATGGCATAGTCCAATGATTTTATCCCCAATTTGTGGGAAAATATGGGGCATTTTGATATTGTGAAAAGTTGCCTCCCTATTTTTTCCCAACAAAGTTGAGTTCTTCTATTTGTGTTTCCAAAATATTTTTGAGTCCTGGAAGTAGATGGTATTGGTCAGTGATATGTCCCTTGGAAAAAATGCTACAAATAGTAGATATGGATGTTTTGTTCAGAGGATAGTCTTGAAGAGCATGTTTGTTTCTACATCTTGGATAATAAATAGCTAGGGGTGGTGTAGAGTTGGATTTTGCATTCATCTCCCCTAATGTGGTATTAATATGTACTAAGATGTTAGTTTTTAGATTGGCAAATTCTTCCATAAGCTCTTTTAGATCACTACCATTATGACTCTTATTTCTTCTTTGTTGCCTTGTGCATGAGTAATTTTTGCATAACTCCAGGATTTCATCAATGTCAAGGGTGCTTACATCTCCCTTGCCCATTAAGTCTAGCACTTCTCTAGAATCATCTTGTAATCCTCATAAAAATATGGCCTTACACATTTCTGATTCAACAGGCCCACATTTCTTTTGTACAAAGGTAAAACTATCCAAGTAATCCTCTAGAGTTTCATCTTGTTCTTGTTTGATTCTAAAGAGTTCATCCTTCCTATTTTTCACCTTGTAGTATTCTTGGTATTTATCCAGAAATACTTTTTCCATTTCTTCCTAGGTTCAGATTGATTCGGGCTCTAGACTCATGAACCAATGCAAAGTTGAGTCCTTGAGTGTGGAGGGAAAAAATTTCAGCTTTTGGTTATCATTTATGTAATCGTATGTTTGACACACAACCTTAAATTCAAACAAGAATTGATCAGGATCTTTAGATGCAACCCCCTGAAAGGTAGGTAGTACCAAAGGTGAAATTATTTTCATGGGAGAATTTTGCATAGGATTCAATCGAATAGGATATTCGAAAGTTCTTGCAGGGGTAGGATTTTCTACTTGATTATGGACATTGTTGCCCCTATCTAGGTTTCCTTGTCCCTCTACCATGGTATCTTCCCAAATATTGTTATAAATTTGTTTAAACTATCCTGATGATGAGGATTTGTCAAGAGTAGGTGAGGAGGTACTAGCAAGTTGCTCCTCTACAATTTCTCTCTCAGGAGACTCAATACTTCCTGATGGTGGAGATGGTGGTTTTCTTTCAAATACATCAGGAAGCTCAAATGCAGGCAATTCACCACCTTGGCATGAGTATCACCTACCTATGGTAGGTAAAGGGGTTTTAAGAAATCTTCCTTTTTCATCCCTTAACCTATTCATTCATTCTGCTTGTTTTCTAATGTTCTGAATTGCAACTTATCAGTTTTACAACTATGTTTCATGCAAGTTGGTATGTTTCAAAATTTTGCTCTACAGGTCACAACTTGGCATAAGCATCAATTATTTGACTATTTTATCTCCTAAAAACACCTATGTTCCCTAGAAATGGTACCAAAAATGATGAGTGTCATTATTGTCATCATTTAATTTTTAATATTTGTCAAATCTAGGGTGGTGTCCAAGGTTATCTGCGATAGAAGGCTTTGGCAAGTTATAATTCAGGAAATTGTTTTAAAAAATTAAACAAAGGGGATAATATTAAAGTATAGAAGAAATCAACAACATTATTGAGATTTGAGACCAATCAAATTTTTGGTAGGGTGAGATTAAACTGGGCTCCTTGAGATGCTTCTTCTCCAACTCACTAAACACGGTACAATTTAGGCAATTATTTTACAAGATTTATTCAGTGAAACAAATATTTATTTGGTTATTCAAGGTCACATTAATCCTAATTTGTAAAAATGAAACTAATTTAACTTTCAAAATTGAAATTACAAAATTTAACATTTAAGCTACACTTGCAAAAATGAAATTGCAAAATTTAACATTTAAGCTATAGTTGCAAAAATTGACAATTGTAGAATTGAAAGGCCTATTTTACTCTTGCTAATGGAAATGGCTGAAATAGAAAATTCTAAATTGAAATCAACTACATTTAATCATGCTGAAATTCACAATGCTAAAAACTATCAAAAAAATGCTGCAAAAACTTGTCAAAAAAAGTTGTAAAACTTGTCAAAAAGTTGTTGCAGAAATTGAAGTACATAAAAATAGGGGTATTAAACACATTCAAAATAGATATCAACACCTAAAGAATCTAAAGAAGGAGATGTCATCCCCTTGTAAGTTCAGTGAGCCTATTCATTCAAAGGAGCCAATTGCAAGGACCCTTCTGTTGTTGTTCTTCATATATTTATTCTTAATCATATCACCAGCTTGGTGGACAACCTGTGAGTGGCTTACAACTCTTACAAGTCTGCATGGATTATTTATAACCAGGTTTTGAAGGTGATGGATGAATTACACAGTCACCTCAATTCTATCTTCAAGGAGGTGGCTGAGTATCGAAGCGCCAATGATGGAAAGTGAGTTCCCTCTAGGACTACCCCTACTACTCATTTTTGTACATATGGGATCATCCCCTCAGGATATACCCTTTTGGTTGTATATTTATGAGTAAGTCCAAATACCTATTGTGAACCACCCTTTGTTTTGGGTTATGAGTCTGAGGACCTGTTGTTTGTATCTTTGTTGTAATAAGATTTTGGAGATCCTTTCAAAATACACTTTCAATAAAAATATCTTTCACCAGTAAAAAAATAGATATCATTCAAATTTAAACATTCTGCACAAATCACACTTTAAAGCATCAAAAGAACTATGCTAAAATAGGGGTTAGTTTTGTTACACAAATTAAGCAAGAATTTGATAGAATTGTTGTAAAACAAAATTTATCAAAACCTAAAAAAATTTCTCCTTCCTTATAATATTCAGAGTGGACCCTTACTCCTTGGTATAGAAGGAAGAATGTTCACTCCAAAACTAAAAACTAATCACTCATATACTCACAAATTCACACATGTAAATAAAACTGCACTTTTATTCAAATATTTTAAACTACAATGGTTACAATGACTTTGTTTGCTTCTAAATTATGGAATTCTACTAAGAATAGATCAACCAATGAGGGAGTATCATAATTATATTATATTCTATACAAATAATTGGAAATATTAAATCAATCCTACATGTTGTTTATGCCTAATTTGCCTACGTTATTGTAGTAGACTAGGTCTAATTTAGGATACAATTTGTTGCAGTAGCATAGCCATGCATCCTACAGCTGGTAGAAGTAAGTGAAAAATAGTTTAGGATCAGTTGTTATAGATTTATTCACCTAGTATCCTTCACTCCTTCTGACATGGATGTAGTTGTAGTTTTTATGTTGAAATAATTTGTTTCTACCCTTCATTTTGGAGAGCTCTAGAATATAGGGTAGAACTGTAGGAATGTATTATTGTCACCAATTCAAATTGAGTGTGAATGCTTTCAAATGTTAAATTAGGCTTTTATTTTACTATTATACATGTTTCAACCATTCACACTTGCAACCTTTGACCTGCTCTGTGACTTCCTTTAGAGTTGCAAAAGACTAGTTTTTGTATGTTGTTTACAACTATCCCTACATTTTCTATTTTTCACCTTGTTGCTCTCATTTGGAGTACGTGGAAATGAATCTAGGTATATCATATATATTAATTGATCCTCATGAACATATTCCATCCATTTTTACTTGCTCTTTTTTATTGTTTCAGTGCTCCCCTTAAATATGCTAGCTAGCTAGAATTTGTTTGTTGCACAAAATGTGTCACTGGCATGTTTTTATAGCAATGATTTTTTTTTGGCATCACATCAACTTATAAACTTGGTTTTGAGGTGGGATGAAATTTCAAATATGCCTGAGTTAGCCATAAACCATAACATGCTTATTTGCTTTATTTTTCTATGCTACTTTTACCAACAAAAATCATGCAAAAATAGTCATAAAAATGTTTGAAAACAATCAAAAGAGGGAACATTGCTCCTACACATTAAATCATGCAAATAATAACAAATAATGCATTCTATTAACACATTTGGCATAAAATAATATCATATTTGTTTTTTATGGTAGTATTTTAATATTCAAAACATAACAAAATGAGGTATTTTTGGGCCTCATCACAAAGGCTCTTTCCAAATTACTCTATTCCAAAATAATTTCGAAGAGTGTGAAGGGGCCAATCTCATAACCTCTTTTACTACCTATGCCATAAGTGTAATATAAAATTTCAAATCATGCTTTGAAATCATTGGCTATTAAAATCACTACATGGATTGGGCACTTTTAACTAGATTCTCTCAATACAAGGTGTTCCATCAATGGACCTAGAGTAGAGAAGCATCAAAAATTGGTGACATGTAAATCTAAGAAGCCCTAGTTGGTTAAGATTCCTATATGGGTTTTAAGTGTAACCGATGGAGTTATGATTTCCATGAAAATTCAATCATTGTTGAGCATCAAATATGGGCCTTTCAAATTTCACTTTGTTGGGCCGTTAGAATTTTGTTCACTATTGATTCTTAGTGATGGGCTATTTGGAATTAGGGGACTAGGATGGCATTGTTTGAGCTATATTCTTTGCAAGTTGATGCTACCATAGAGGAAATTTTGAAGGACATTGGATTTCTACCCTTTACAAATTTTATGGAAGTGAACTTGATTTATCCCTAGAATTCATAAAGTCATAGGATAATGGTTGGGTGATGCTCCATGGGCTCATATTCAAAATGAATATTTGTATGCTATTTGAGATGATGGATTTTCCTAATTATGGTGATATCATTCACTATGATAAACACTCCCTACCAGTGGAGCTTGGACACTTTAGAGATAAAGTAAAACATCTAGTGAAAGAGAAAGGTTGAATCATAAGAGATGTCCTTCTAGTGCCTTAGAATAGGATCATGGTCCCTATTATGCAATATTTCACCATCGACGAGCTCAATTCTCCTCTTAGAATTTTCCAGTTGGTGTTTCTGAATCACTTGCATGACATCAAGAGCATCAATGTCCCTAGGTACCTTTTTAGGTCAATGGGAATGTCATTTGGGAGCATAAATGAGGGTTATTCGACCCACCTAAAGCATCAAGGTCTCCACTTGATTATGTACAAGCATTCATTACAAAACGAGGCCCAAAGGGCCATCCTTTCTATTGTGTGTAGCCCTGCTAATCTTCCTTTTGCTTTGGACCCCAACCAAGGGAACCCCTAGAAGGATACTCTGAGTGATGATAAGGTGGAAGAAGACTTTTCCACAACTACCAAAGTAGAAAAAACATTAATATTAAACTCCTCTATTGACACCTTGTCTTACACAAAAAAATATTTTTATCATTGTTGGACTAGAGGCAAGGCTTTTGGGGAGAAGCAAAAAATATTTATTGTTATCGATCAAGACAAGGAGGTGTTCTCTGGTCACTCTATTGTCATTGTGTTGGATTATGCACTTTATATATGTATGTCAAGAGGTGTTCTCCCCTCTTTGTTGTATTTCATTTGTTAGTTTCTCTCTTTTGGCATTTTACTGAGGTCATCCCTTTGGTGATTGCCTCTTTTTGGTTTTCCTAATGTAAAAGTTTTGGGATGTTTTTTAGAACCTATTTTTTCTATCAATAAATATATATAAAGGAAATATAAATATTTAATTATTAAAAGTGATAAAAACCCTACTTCTTACAATGGTTGTTCACTTTATATAATATGTGGATATTGATAAGGCATATCAACTGATATCAATGTTAGATCCAACAATAGTTTATTCTATCATATGGTGAAACCGTGAATGTGATGTATATTTGAATATATGACACATTTTTGTTATGAAGTATGTGGAATGACAATACACCTATAAACTATAAGTACTAGTAAAAAAAAATTCTATAAAAATTATAATACACTTTTAAACTAGAAATAATATTTTTTTTTGGTTTTTGGGTGAAGAACATAATATTTTAAAAACTTATATAATTTTGATAAAAGTGATACTACCATTTCCTTCTATTACAATATTTTTTTTTTGATAAGGGTAAGAAAATGGTTTTGAAAGGGTATTGCACGCTTTTACAAAGAGTATTAAGAGCCAAAAGCTAAAAGTAGAATAAGACCAGCACATATTTTAAGAATACCAATAATAAAAAAAATGTAGTCCATAAAATGGGACTAAGATACAAAGCAAAAAGGGTGGTTTTCATAATTGGTGTACAATCAGACCTTGGGATGAATTTGGAGCTCTGCTAGGGTTTGATGAGGTAAAACTACTCTGATAGGGTTTGATGAAGAAAAAATGCTCTACGGGGATGGCAACAGCTTCCGGAGGAGGTTTGAAAAATTGGAGGAATGTTGTGATGGCATCAGGTCCGGCACAGAAAAAATGCTCATGATGTTTTTTCATATGAAAATGACTAGAAGGAACAAGATTTTTTAGTGCATTTTAGGAACCTCTTGTTAAAGAACAATGGATGTTTGGAATGATGTGAAGCTAGGCCAGTTCTAGTGGTTCAACCAGACTGGGTGGTGGAAGATGTGGAGTATCTAACCAAACATGCCCTTATTGGAAAATTTTTGGGCATCCAAATTTCTCTCACCTTTGTGGACGCTTGGGTCAGGAATACTTGGAATCCTGATGGCGATGTGGAGGTGATGTTGAGTGCGAACAACTATTTTATGGTGGTTTTCTCTTGTATTGCAAAGCATAACAAAGAATTTGAAGGGGGTCCTTATTTCTATAACCAAGTGGGACTCTTTATTAAACCTTGGGTGCGGCTTCCACGGCTCCCATTGGAATTCTAGAGAAATGATATCTTGCATAAGATTGCCCTTCTGCTTGGGAAGCCGATTGGACCATCACAACAGACAATGGATAAAAATATAATATTTTTTGCTCGTATTTGTGTTGAAATTGACTTAAATAATCCTATTCTAGATTCTATTGAAATACAATTTGGATCAACTACATGGGTTCAAAAACGTGACTATGATGCTCTTCCATTTTGTTGCCAGATTTGCCGTGAATATGGCCACTTGCAAATAAAATACCCTAAGTTTATCCCACCTGTGGATTCAAATCCTAGGCCCTCTCGGTCTGGATAAATTTTGGATAAATGAAAAGCCCCGATAAAGGAAGAGGAACGGGATAAGGAATGTTTTGCTTCGGTAAAATCCCAAAATAGAGGACGAAGGGCAAATAAAGACCTTAAGGATAGCCAACCAAATTCTCTACTCAACCATTTTGAAATATTATATGATATTAATTAGTGCATATAGATACCTGAAACATCGCTACTTGATGCAAATATAACAAGGCCAAATCATATGTCTCTTCTTGAGGGGGAACTTAAGGAATCAGTTCTAGGGGGTTTAAATGAAGAACAAGATCTGAGTAGAGGGGACATGCATGTGTCCAGCCCTATAAGGGAAACTATTTTAGAAAGTGGTAAAAATTTATTTATGCCCTATCCTACTCAAGCACTGATCCAGTAATCCTTGGACTGCAAAACTCCTACGGTGTTGGGATTGCAACAAAAAATAATTAAAAAATATTTTTTCAGATAATAATATGAATGTGGGTCGGAGGAAGGACCAAGATAAAATTAATTTAATGGGGAAGAATTTGGTGGATTCAGGCTTGGTGGGAACATTGGACTCCCATTTTTATAACCCCAACAAATTATTACCCTCTCATGGAATGTAAGGGTGTTGAACAACATCCCAAAACAAAAGTCTATTCATGATTTGGTTCATGTGCATTCTTCAGATGTGGTGTTTATTCAGGAGACTAAATTGGCTATTGATAGTATGTTCAATATTGCTCCAAATTTGTGCAGAAGGGGGCAATGCCAGTGTATTGGTGCATGTGGATATGTTTGTGGCGTCACTTGTTATGGGATCCGGTTAAGATATCCCCTCTTACTTGGATTTCTAGCAGATGGTCTATTTAGATGGTTGGGCATGATAATGAATTTAGTGAAACCACCCTACTTACAAATGTGTATGCTCCTATTGATTACAATGGTAAAGTCAATTTGTGGGAGCATATTTGCTTTGTGAGAAGTTTGGTTCCCCTATACCCATGGATTTTTGCTGGAGACTTCAACTCTATCACTTGTCTGGAGGAGAAACGTGGTGGGGTGGACCGTCTCGAGCCTTTTTCTTATATATTTAGTGCTCATATCTAGACCATAAAATTGGTTGACATAAATCCAGATAATGGGATCTTTATTTGGCATAATAGAAGGTGTGGGGAAGCTTCCATCTCAAAGATACTGGATAGGTTTTTGATATCCAGTTATTGGATGGGTAATAATAGAAGTGCTAGTTCTATGATTCTTGAGGGTAGGGGATATGATCATTGGCCTATCAAAATCTCTGCTTTGGATTTAGGGCTAAAAAATAATCCCTAATTTAAGTTTCAACTTATGTGGCTTCGTGATCCCAAGCTTCATGATTTCATGTGAGGCTGGTGGACCACTGGAAAACCTCCTCATGGCACCACTATGTATTCCTTTATGAAGCAACTACAATTTGTAAAACATAAATTGAAGATATGGAATAGACTAAATTTTGGTAACCTTTCCTTGGCTAAGCTAGCAGCTCTTAGGAGGATGGAAGAAGCTTCAAGGAAGATTAGAGATCAGGGATTCACGAAGGAGCTTCTTGTTGAGGAATCTGAGGCTGCGAAAGACCTTGCTGAATGGGAACTAAGGGAATAAATTTTTTGGAAACAAAAAGCTCGAGTAGATTGGCTTCAGGAAGGGGATAGGAACATAACCTTATTTTATAACCTAGTTAGGGCTCACCGTAATGGTAACTTTATTACTTCTCTTATGAATTCTCAAGGTGTCCTGATCTCTTCTTTCAGGGATATTTTAGAAGAGACTAAGAGGTATTTTTCCTCTCTCTTCAAGGAGGACTCCCTATTAGATGATGAGAATGAAAAGCTTATTCTAAACTGTATTCCAATGATTGTTTCTAGAGATATGAATGAGCACTTGATGGCTCCAATTTCCCTTGAGGAGTTGGAAAATGTTGTATTCAAGATGAAAAAGGAAAAGCCCCAGGCCCAAATGGATTACCGATTGAGTTTTATTAGGAGTTTTTGGATTTTATCAAATTTAATTTTTTAGAGGTGGTCCATGAGTCCCAAAAGAATAAACAAATGCTAAAGGCCCTAAATTCTAACTTTGTGGTGCTTATACCAAAAAAATATGGAACAAATTCCTTAGATATGTTCAAGCCTATTGCTCTCTGCAATGTTGTGTATAAGATCATCACAAAAATTATTGCTGAGAGGCTGAAGATATGGTTGAGAAAAATCATCTCTAAGGAGAAAGGATGGTTTGTTGTTGGCTGAAAAATCTTGGATGGGGTTGTTATTGCTACAGATGATATTCACTCGATGGAAACTTCAAAGGAGAAAACTATGTTCATTAAGTTGGACATGGTCAAAGCCTATGATCGGGTCAGATGGTCCTTTCTTCAGAAAGTTCTTGCTGCTTTTGGATTTGAGGAGGAATGGAGTAGATGGGTGATGAGTTGTGTTTCTTCTTCCTCATTCTCTATTATTGTTAATAATGAGACATAAGAGTTGTTTGTGGCCTCAAGGGGATTGAGGCAAGGATATCATTTATTTCCTTATTTATTTATCATTATGGCAAAAGGGTTGGGAATATTTCTTAAGTCTCAATTCATGCAGGGTCTCATTCAGGGGTGGAAGTGGGATAGTAGTTTGCCACCTCTTTCCCACCTTCAATTTGTTGATGATACTAATTTGTTGGGAGTTGCCATTATCAAGGAAGCTAGAAATATTAGACAGTCTCTTGACATATATCTTGGTGCTTCTGGGCAGTTGATTAATGAGGACAAGTCTTCTATTTTCTTCTTCAATACCCCTCCTCTTATTCAAGCTAGGATTGCTCACATTCTAAGATTCCAGGTTGGGATTCCCCCCTTCATTTACATTGGTATTCCAATTTCATCTCATCCTCTACCTATATCTTCTTGGCAGTCTATGCTTGATAAGTTTATAAGGAATGTGAATCACTGGACTTTCAGATGGCTATCCACTGCAGGTAGAGTGTTTCTTTTAAAATTTGTTGTTCAAGATTTACCCATTTATAGATGTTTTGTACAAATAGCTCCCTCTCACTTCATCAAGGACATGGATGCTTTGTCAAGATAGTTTTTATGGTCTGGAAAAATTGATCAATCTAAATGGATTTTGGTTAGGTGGGATTCTATATGTAGTCCGATGCAAGAGGGAGGCCTTGGTTTGAGACAAACAACTCTTTTTGGGCAAGATTTGGCTACAAAACTTTATTGGATATGGTGTACATCTCAAGATCATATTTGGTCTAAAATATTATCTTGTAAATAATTGGTAGGTATTTCTGAGGCTGAGATCCCTAGAGTCAGCTTGGTTGGGAAAGGTTTAGTTATCTAGGGCAATCTGAAAAGAGGAGCTAATTTAATCAAGCAGGGTTTGTTCTAGATTTGAAATCAGGGATCAAATGCTCTTTTTTGGGAGGATTCCTATGATGGCCACCCTTCTATCTTGAATAAATATCCTAGGTTACATTCCCTAAGCATTTTTTTCTTGGAAGTAGGTTGGTCTCGTGTGGACTTTAAAAGAATCCATTATTTTGGAAATATGGAGATGTACAAGTGGAAATATCCATAAGAATGGCACCAAGGGGGACTCGGCAAGGACAGAGAGGTGCTTGCTCTTATTCTTATAGGGAGGCCTTGTTCTTCATTGAGGGGTAAATATATTCTGGCTTGGAACCCTGATCCTAAGGGAACCTACTCGGTAGCCTATAGTTATCATGTTATTGATAAGTAAAAGTATGGGAGTCTTCCTGTCACTTGGTGGTAAAATGTGTGGAACAAATTTTCTTGTCCAAAATATAACTTCTTTCTCTGGTTGGTAGCTCGTAATAAATGCCTCACTTGGGATAATGTGATGAAGAGGGGATTTCAGGGTCCCTTTTTTTTGTCCTTTGTAGTAAGAATGAGGATGACTCTTCTCATTTATTTTTCCAATGATCCTTTGCCAGAGACATTTGACACCATTGGTGGAGTTCTTGGAACCATCCATGTTCTCATGTGTTGTCCTTGGTGGAGTTATGGAGTAGTCTAGGTAGACCTCCGGCCAAGGTCCCCTTCCTTCGGGTGGCTTGGAATTTGGGTCCTTCTTGCATCATCCAAAAAATTTGGCTCGAACGGAACCGACGTATATTTTAGAGTAGTTATTTTGTTGTTCAATAGATCTAGCAAATAATCCTGTATATGGTTTAGGAAACCATCCATAGCAAATGTGATGTGGACCCTCTTTTGGATTCTAGGTAGAAGGTACAACAAACCCTTGGTTTCTTTGGGGATGGTGTGAAATCTTCTAGCCCTAGTAGGGTTCCTCAGCTCAGCAAGAAGGTTAGGAGAGATGGTAGGTGGAGGCCACCCCCTAGAAGAGTTTTAAAAATTAATATTGATGGATCATCTAGGGATAATCCTGGAAATGCTGGCATTGGCGACGTTGGGAGAGATTCTACTGGTGGTGTTAATTTTTTCTTTTCCATTTATAAAGGTGTCCACTCCAACAATTTTATGGAATCTCTTACAATTCTTAAGGCCTTGCGAAGGGGGTTTTATTTTGGCTGGAATAGGATTATCTGTGAGTTTGACTCTCAAATTGTGGTTAATATTTTAAACAGTAAAAGGGTAGAGGAAGTTAATTGGTAGTTGGCCTTTGTAGCCATTAAGATTCTTAGAATGAGTGAAGAGCTTGAATTTATATCCTTTGTGCATATTCCAAGGGAATGGAATGTGGTTGTTGATTACCTAGCCAAAAGGGCTTCTGAGCTGCTAAATTCTTGGAGTATCAATAATTGGGAGAGTCTCTCATCTGGGGACTCTCAATGCCTGTAGGAGTTGATCCAAAAGGATGTACAGACTTAATGTGGTTTTTTCCTGTTGTCTTTTATGGGTGTAATTCTAGTCTAGTGGTTTTAGCCTGTTTGGCTATTTATTTGAGTCCTAGTTGGAAGCTCATTTGTACTCTGTAATCCAGAATTTTATCAATAAATTTTTATCCCTTTATTTAAAAAAAAGATACAAAGCAAAAAGAATACCAGAATCTTGCTAATTGCAAATGAAAAATAAGATCATTCTAAAAATCTCAAAGAAAAATAGAATTTAAGTGAGCCACTTGCACCTAGATATCCAAGTTTAGTTAGAGGAAAATTGTGTTTCCAAGCCTCACTCTATCTGTGTGTTTTCCATATCTCACTCTATCTATGTTTCTCTTGCCCTTACTATGCAAAAATCTAGCCCTCTATGAATTGAAATCTCTCATTCTATCTATATTTTTAAAAAATTTGTGTCTTACTAGATCTCACTTTGTTTATGTTTTTAATTTTTTTGTGTTTCTAGACCTCACTTTGTCTATGCTTTTCTAGAACTTACTCTATGTTTTTTTAATTTTTGTATTTCTAGATCCCACTATGCTTGTGTTTCTCAAATTTTTATATTTCCATATCTCACTTTGTATACCATCTCTTCATATCTTCCTACTATGCCATATCCAAGATAATGATAATAATAATTTATGATTATTTTACCATAAAATTACTACCTTTTTATATTCCCAAACATGCTTGATATTTGGATAGAAAAACATTTTTAATATAGATAGCACCAATAATGATGTCATGTATTGTCCAACTAACTAAATTTTCATATCTTAAATATTTTAATATGTTTAGATAATCTCCCTTAATGATTAAATTCCTTATATATATATATATATATATATATATATATATATATATATATATATATATATATATATATATATATATATATATTCTTGGCTAGTTTGAACATAGTTAACACTGCTTTAGCCTCTACCACATAGTTGGTATCTACTCCATAATAATATACATATGCACCAATAATATTCCCCTATGAGTCCCTAATGATCCCTCCACCCCTTGCATTTCCTAGATTCCCTTTAGTTTCTCCATCAAAGTTGATCTTAAACCATCCACTATCTGGTTTTTCCCATTTTAACTCCATTTTTTCTTCTTATTACCATCTTGTTGTACATGTTTCGTCTCCTTAAGATTTTAGTTGATTGTAATTTTATATTCTTATGTTGTTTTAAATCCTTCCTTGAAATTAATGATAAACAAGTTGTATTCTATACTAGTTTTAATATTTAGGAATAATCAAAAACTAGATTTTTTTAATGTTTATAAAAACAAATTGATTCCTTTCCAACCAAATCCCCCACATAAAATGAAAATTTATCAAATTATATATATTATTTCTATAAGGATTAAACCATTGGGTGATCCAATCAAGAATATTATTTTGGAAGACCCATGCTACACCATGCTCTTTTTATAATAGCTACTAGATCCTTTTAGAAAAATCATGCTCTAGGAAAAAATGACTAACTAATTATTCCTTGTTTCCACAAAGATGGAACATATTGGGAATTGAAAACCTCTATTCTATAAACTATCCAAATACTATTATTTTGAACCACTAACCAACTAAAGAATTCAATATTGGGAGTGAGAAAATTTTCCCATATACTTCCTCATTTATAACCTCCTTTTTTATATGAATATATATTCTCATAACCTAATTTTACACTGTATTCACTAGAGGGATCTATTTTCCATATTATTTTATCTTCCTTTATTTTTTGACCTAAATAATATCATTTTAGTTTTTTATTTAGTTCCTAGACCTACATGTTTTTTCTTGATAATACAAACTAAATAAAATCCATCTCCTTCTCCCTTCAACTACCTCTATCTAATTATGAATGTAGATGTCATATTTAGTTCTAATGTCATCCTTTATATTCTTCCATTTTTCTATGTTTTTGAGAGGTGTTTATTCCAATCATGTATCTTCCTAAAAGGATATATAGTCCTCATTCCCTATCCTCCATCTCACATTTTTACACAATAATTTTTTCTTTGTGTTAGGAAATTCCATATCATCGAACCTTTACAGTTCTCTTGAACAAAAAGCACCCAATGCTTGTCTTTATTATCCAAATACTTGGCTAAAATAATTTTGACCCAAATGTTGTTAGGTTATCTCATCATTCCCTAGTAAATCTTACCTATCAAACCTTCATTCAACTTTTTAATATTTCTAATACCCAATCCTTGCTTTTTAGGTTCATATAATTTTTTCCAAGACACCAACGCTAATATTTGTTTCTCTTCGACTCTTGTCCAAAAATAATTCTTTGGATCTTATCCAAAACATTGGCTACCTTGATTATAATTTTGAATATTGAGAGAAAGTAGAGTGGAATGGTTTGTAAAATACCCTTAACAAGTTAAAATTTACCATATTGGCTTAAAAAACTATCTTTCCACCTAGCTAGCTTCCTTTGGAATCGATCAATAATAGGATCCCATATAGAGTATTATTTCTCCTCACAAAATAAGGTTGTGCCCAAATATATTAAAGGTATATTCCCAACCTCATATCCTAATGATATTGATATCCTTATTTGTCTTTCAAGGGGAGTGTTAATAAAGAACACTTGTCCAAGTCCATATTTTGCTATGAAGCTTCCTCATAAGTATAAGGATATCAATATCATCAACACAAAATTATATTATCATCAATAAATTATTGATGAGAAACTAGTTGCAAGGAAGAAACTGGTATCACTCCATTAATATATCCCTTATTTATTGCTTCTATAATGCTTCTCCGTAGTGCTTTAGCCAAGATAATAAATAGGTATAAGGATAGAGGATCTCCTTTCTTGATACCTCTATTGATTCTAAAAATTCCTACTAAGTATCCATTAAATAATGTTGAAAACATAGGAATTGTTATGCAAATCAAAATCCATCTTATCCATTTCTTCCAAAAACCAAACGTTTCCAAAACTATGTTCATAAATATCCAAGAAATCATGTCATATGCTTTATTCATATATAATTTTATAATAATACCTTATCTTCCACTCTTTTGTAAGGAATGGAGGGTTTCATGAATAGTAATAATACCATCTAGAATTTACCAACCCTGAAAAAACCCTCCCTATTGTTATGAAGTAATCTAGTTTAATATAGGTTGCATCCTCTTAGCCATGAATTTTTATGATTCTACAAGTAGAGTTACATAAGCTTATGGGTCTATGATCATTCAATTATTTAGCCCCTTTCTCTTAGGAATTAGGATGAGGAAAGTATTATTTAATTATTTAAATACCTTGCATGATATTTGAGAATATGGGATAGTTTCCAATAGCTCCTCTTTAATACTGTCCTAGCATGCTTGAAAAAATACTATTGGAAATCCATTAAGTCTAGGGGATTTATCTCTTTTCGTAGAAAAAGGGCAGTCTTAATCTCAAATTGACTTACCTAATACAACATTAATTATTTACTTCTTTAAAAATAATATTGGGGATATGTTGTAGAATAATTTTTGTAGCCTCCTCATAAATGCCCATATTTTATGTAAGCAAATTTATATAAAAGGGATTCACTTCATCTTTTTTCTTTTCATCATCACTGATTAGAGTGCCCTCCTAAAAAAGGATTTCCTTTATTTTGATAGAATATCTATGTTTCAAGGTGGTGGTATAAAATAATATTATGTTTCTATCCCCCTCCTTCAACAAAAAGGCCTTGGATTATTTATTCTAAAATGTTTCCTCTTTAGCTATTAAAAAGTGGTATTAAGAAAGCATATGTTGCTCTTCCTTGTATAGATTGTTATTTATACCCCCCAAAGTTATATTATCCTATAATTATTTTGATTCATATTAAAATTTCCTTTTTTTTTTTAAGATGTTACCAAAAACTACTTTATTCCATATTTTAACACTTTGTTTCACAATTTTTAGCTTCTTCATAAGTCATTACATGCTAGATTTATGAATGGGGATGTTCCACCATTCCTCCAATGCATTCTTAAACTCAAGGTGAAGTAACCACATCAATTCAAATCTAAAAGGGTTGTGTCATTTCTTCTTTAGGATCTCCAATATTAAGGTAAGAGGGTTATGATTAGATCTTATCCCGAAAATATTTGATAAACAACAACCAATGTTATAAATTTTTTAGGATAAAGCATAAGTTTTGAAAGGGTCCTAGAACCTTGTATCAAGGTTTGATCTTGGTTATCCTATATGAAAACCCAAATATATACCACTACAGTATCCCTAATAGGATAAAATGTTATGGTAAAGTGAGGGTTTTTATGAGTCCTAGTCCCCTCATATTGAGGTTTTAACTTGGGTATCATTGATGAAAACCCAATGAATTACCACTAGGATATCCATCCCAAGATAAAATTTTGGGGTAAAGCATAGGATTTTGAAAGGGTCCCTAGTCCCTTTATATGAGGGTTTAAAAAAATGTTAGGGTAAAGTATGGGACTTTTTGAGGGGTCTTGGTCCTCTCATATTGGGGTATGAACTTGGATCTCTTGGATGAAAACCTAAGAGCCTACCACTATAGTATCCCTGTTGAGATAAAATTTTTAAGGTAAAGCACAAGTTTTTGAAAGGGGCCTCAATCCCTTGTATTGGGGTTTGAAGTTGGGTCTCCTAGATGAAAACCCTAAATTTTTGGGTAAAGAATGGGTTTCGAAAGAGTTAAAATTTTTAGGGTAAAACATGGGTTATATGAAAGGAGTCATGGCCTCCTTGTACTAGGGTTTGAACATGGAAAAAATATTAGTGTAAAGCCTAGTTTTTATAAGGGGTCCTAGTCCACTCATACAAGGGTTTGAACTTGGATCTCCTGGATGAAAAACCAAGGACTTACCACCATGATATCTCTCGTAGGAAAAAAAATTTATGGTAAATATGGGATTTTGAAAGGGACCTCAGTACCATTATACCAGGGTTTTTATATTATAGTATTTTTAATGACATGAAGCTTAAGGGATTACATAGTAGTTAAAATATAATCCTTTTGAATGAAAAGGTTTATACCTATTTACCATATATTTTTATTTATAAGTATGTTTAAATTATTTTAAATTGCTTATTTTATAGGAAATAAATAGTTTATGAATGCCAAAATTTCTAATATCTATTTAACTAAACTCAATTATAAACATCATAAGAACCTCTTAATTATATATGACTAATTTTTAAAGAATCTAATGTGTTAATTAAGAATGGGTAAGGACATTTTTGTGAAAACATAATCTTTAATATTAGATCATTTATCAAGTACATATTAAAATGCCACAAGACCTTGGTGGAGTTGTGAGTGGAAGACACTTACTATCACAAGTTCAAGGATTCAAACCTTGTGATCTTCGTTTCCCATGTATATGTGTAATCTATTCAAAAAAATATAGAATATATTAGCTACAATATATACAATTCCAATTTTGTTTTAATTATAAATGGAAACATAAAGGGGTCACTCACATCCACCTCATGGTTTCAACTTGGGAAACATAATGGGATGACTCACATCCACTCCATGGTTTCAACTTGGGTCTCTTTGATGAGAATATAGAGATATCTCAATTTGTAGTTCCAAATTTTATTAGCTATATAACATCCCATCTATTAAAATATTTTTAAAATCCTTTAATTTTTATGTTAAAATAATATTTCACTAAAATTAGTATATTTAAAATTATGAATACACTTATATTCACTTTAAATCAATTGTAAAATGAGGTATTATTATAATATATAAATTAGAATATATTTTTTATCACTTGAATTTTGGTCACATTTACAAAATGGAACAATCAAATTTTAAATTATTTAAATTGATTATATGGGATTGAAACAAGTCACATCTATATTGCTTCATAATATCATATTGTAAGCACCTATTTCTTTTCCCACTCTTGGGAAGTTTCAAATTTGTTTTTAGGCGGGTTTTTCCGTTTTCTTCTACCGCATTCTCCTTTCTTGCCTAGCGGGATTTTCAAATTTTGTTTTGCACCTTTTTCCTCACTACTTTATTGAATGATTTCTTGAAGGTTTTCCTCAAGGCTTTCCTCACTCCTGTACTATTTTCCGTCTTTGGATTGTTCCTCTTGAAGTTTGATGTAATCAGGTTTTGGGATCCTTGATAAAAACCCACTTTTAATTTAACTTAACTTACCAAAAAAAAATGTTTCATCCAACTATAAAGTTACATTACAACTAGTAATTATACATATATCACTTAATATTACTTGAAATTTCTTCTCCACAATGTGAGTCCATTATTTTAACCCCACAATTTTATGCCATTTGGTTTAACAAATCATTATGACTTTTAATTTATCTAAAATTATATTTTTATTTTAATTTATTTATTATAAAATAATAACATTTTATATCACTTCATATTTTTGACATTGTTTGAATTTACATACTATTAGCTATCATTATTGTTAAAATCATTCATTTCCTAGGATATACATTCAATATGATAAAGATAATTAATACAAGTTATAATAATTTATCGCATGTCATAACCAAAGAATTTTATCTATTCCTTGATAATAATATTTAGGATTTCTCTTTTCTTCTTGGCTTATTGGCTTCTCTAGCCTACCTTATTTTTATATTCAGGTTTTGGGTCCCTGTTAAAAACCGTGCTTAATCTAAAATTTTTAACCGATAAAAAATATTTAGGATTGCTCTTATGAAACTATACACACAAAAATAAATTGCAAAGTGAAGATAATGAAGAAATAAATAAAAAATATTTGGCATGATACAAAATTGAAAAAAAAATAATAAGATCATATGAAAGCAAAAATAAAGCAAGGATTCTCTTTTACTCCAAAGAACATAGAAAATTTGGAAGAAATAACAGAAGACACAAGGATGGTAAAGTGCATTGTTTAGTTTCAAATTAAAAAGTTAAATATATTGATGAATTTTTAAGCGTTAATACTAATATAAAACTCATTGGATAAATATCATAAGATCAAATATAATATAGCTACAATATAGTAAGATCAAGATAATGATGTAAGTAGAATACTATGAGAAAATTAATATGTATATAAAGTCTTATATTATATCAAATAAAATTCATTAATAAACAATAAAATGAATGTATTAGCTTGAATCGTACATGTACAAAGCATGTAGCACAACTTACAATAGTAATTGCTAAAATGTAGGTAATCTTTATTATTCCTTTTTTATCTTACAAATATGATCCTTGATGCAATATTTTATTCTTGATACATGATACATGATACATTATATCTATGGAGTACTATAAAGCCATAGTATAATGACTCTGGATACTTGACTATTCCTTTCCATGTGATAAGTCTCATAACTCTTAGCTTATCTAATTAACACTTACATACTTGATGAACACACAACTCTATATTGTATGCACACCTAGGCATGACTCTTGACCATCACTTTGCACATTCTAATGTAAGACACTTGTGTACATATTTACATTACATATTTGATATTTTACATACAAGATACTTGTGCACATATACTCAACTCACACTTGCACACTTAATCACATGATACTTGTGCATTTTTTGAACATACATACTTACATAGGAAGGAAAAATAGTACTCACACTCTAAACTATGAATCAACCCTAATATAATATTCATATATGTACCATGAAGGTACCATGGGGGTATATTAGCATGTACCAAATAATACAATATACTCCAACACCCCCTGTATTACATTATTTGGTTATTGAAGACTTTAGTCTTAAATCATTATGATATTCAATATTCAAGTGATCTTGGGACCTATACTTGCTTTTCTCTCTTTTTTATTTCTTCAGCTTCTTCAGTCTGTTGTTTTTTGACTTGTTCTTATCATGTTGTTTTTTTGTATCGTATTTAATTGTGAAGTTAGTATCTTTCAAACCCTTTTAAAGAAATATATTTTTACTAGTTATCAATTTTTCTAAAAGGTATTTGAATTCATTTTCTTTAGTAGCATCTTTTAACTCTTGGATTTCATGAATTTCTTGAGCTAGATATCCTTTTTTATTTTCTTATCTACATTGTCATAAGTATACTGATATTGAGGAGGATATTGACATTGAAATCATTGTTGTGGTGGTGGATTGTATCGATATTGATATTGTCTTTACTATATTAACTTATTTGTTAGACCATTTTGATTGATACTATTTCCTTGAGATAGATTCCTTGGATTGTATCTACAAAACTTTATGCTATGAAATTTTTTATTACATATTTAATGATATCTATTATTCCATTTGGATATGTATCATGTATGTGAAACAATATTTCCTTGTGAATTATATTTTTATGCTAAGGAATTGTTAGTCATTTCATCTTTGGCAAAATTTTCTACTTCATATTCTTGTAGAATGTTGAGTAACTCATCAAATGTAGTATATTTTCTTAAAAATATAAATATGTGACTAGATGATTATAACTTTCTAGAAGGTCTCTTAATGTTACTTGAACAATAATTTTCTCTTCCACATTTTATATTAAAGCTAATATTTTTACTTTTATATTTGCTATGTTTCTAATAAATAGTGTAATACTTTCATCACTATTAACTTTTAAGGAGTATATTTGAGATTGAATATTGAAAATAGTAGCTTTGTTTTTCCCTTCAAATATTTTATGCAGAGTATTACAAGCTTTTATAGAAGTTTTTGTTGCACTTATATAAGGTTGTATTTCATCATGTATTTTAGACATTATTATCATGAGTGCTTTGACTTCACCTTCTTCATATCTTTTAAATTATCTAACATCTTCAGAAGGATTTGTATTTGCTCCACTAACTATATCCAAAAAATTTTGCACTACTAAAATTTATTTTGGTTTATTTTTCCATGAAGCATAATTTGGTCTTTTCATGAGTTGAAATTTAGAAAGGAAAAATTTGTTGTTAGACGTAGTAGTACTCACTCCAACAAAAACTTTGATGTAGACTACCTTATAACTCCCTAGGTTTAAATAATTTAAAGTTTTTATATTAAATCCTATGAAGTAGTAATCCTTATGTCTCCCTAGTTCTAGAAACTAAGAAATAATTTTGCAAATTTATATTTTCCTAAGTTTGAAGTAAAAACCCTTTTATCTCCCAAATGACTAAATTTGTAAATAATTAATCAATTAAATAATTTTCAAAAATGATCAAATTAATAAACTTCAAATTCAAAAATTAAAAAACTTTAAAAAACACCTTATAACTCCAACCTTGTAAGAATTCAAATTATAATCTTGTTTATCACTCCAAGTAGCAAGGAGTGTTACCTAAGAGGAAGAGGAGAGAATATTGGACAAATTGCTACCTAGAAGAGAGTATTAAAGCACCATAGGAGGAGCCACCTTCATTGTAGAGGAGCCACCATACATTCAAGAAAGCACACTACTATTGCAAGAGAAACCAAACAACTTACAAGAAGTTGGCAAAAGCATTAAGGAGATAAGGGTTATTGAATGTTTGGTTACATGCAAGTGAAGGAAACTCCACTTGTAACACTAAACAAAGAAATCTTGTGCCATTTGGCACAAAGGAGAAGAGTGCCTATGAATTCTTGGTAATGCCTTAGAAATATAAAACATGAAAATAATAAAACATTATTACTTCAAGTTCCATAAGGAGAGATAATATATGCGCCACCTAAATCAATGTATTCTAAAGACTGTAACATCCCTACACCACCTAACAATAAGATCTAAATTCAAGGGTATGTAAATGCCATGTGGTATGCATTCCAAATGGATATAGAGAAGTATTTATAGCTCTACTTGAGAAGAGTGCACATATCAAGCTTCCTTAGGTCAAAGAGCATTTAAGGGAGAAGAGGATAGTATAGAGTGCACCATAGAACATAGTGCAATTAATGCATAGTGTCATACCTTGAATACTGAGGAGAATACAACATTAAAAATATTTGAAATTATAGTCAAGGAAGAAACCAATCAATATGTAGCACTTCACATTAAAGAGAGGTATATTGACATTGAATTAATATTTGCTTTCCATCAAGTGCAAGGAGATATAAGGTACATTATTTTTAAGGTTAATTTTAGCTAATTATTACGTGGATATATAAGGAAATTACAACCTTAGATTAATAATTGATGGCTTAGAAAGTAATTAAAGCAAGGGGATTATATATTTAAGAGCTATTTCAAATTGTATTATTTGAGATCCAGTTATCAAAATATTTACAAATAATTACACTAGGAGATATAAGATTTTCTTCCTTGAAATTGAAGCATTAATTTTGCAAATATTATCATTTTTTAAATTTATAAATTAGGGAGACATAAGGAGTTCAAAACCAAGTTAAAATTCTTGAAATTTAAAAACCATATCATTAATTCAAGGATATAGGAAGTAAAACCTATAATTACTTGAAATTTGGAAAATTATTGTTGATACTAGTCTCTTATACAAATCGAAGGGACAAAAGGAATCCAACTATAGGGTATTGAGAAATAGATAACTTTATAAAATTGAAAGTGCATATATCAATGGGGAAAAATAAGGTGAAAAAATAGGAGTTGAATATTATATTCAAATTGTCATCAAAACATTAGGGACTCAACTCAGAAGGAAATATAAAGTAAGTCAAGCACTTTATCAAAACCACAGTACATTCAAAACACTTGGGAGATATAAGAGATTCTATAAAACTTGAGAATCGAAAATATTTTATCAAGTTTGATCATATACTTTTAACAAGATATATTATTTCAAAAGGAACTATGGAAAAAAATATTAAGTATACAAGATTCAAGGAATCAAAATAGTTTAGGGACATACTTGATTCTAGAAATGATAATAGAGAAAATACAAGTAGAAAAGAAGAACCAATATGGCATAGAAATATTTTTGAGAACTCTCAAGCTAATAAGTCAATGAAAGTAGATTCTATAGAAAGATATTCCAATAATATGATGAAAGGAATTGATGACAACTATATTAATGAAGATATTGAGAATAAAATCAAGAACCATACTCAAAATATAGATAAGGATATTGATCAGAAATATGTCCTACAAACTTATGAAATAATAGCTTCAATTGTGCATAGATGGTTTGACCATTTCATCAAGGAAATGGATGAACTTGATTCTCCTAATACAAGTAACAAAGAAGTTATGCTATTTTCACAATACACTTATTGCAAATAAATTGATCATGAGAAAGAAAACTATTGGAGTTTCCATCCATGTAAATATTATGGAGGTAAATCTCATTCATTTTTTTTCTATTACTATAATTAAAAGTACTATAAAATATTTGAAGAAAAATTGATATTCATATTAGATTATCTCTTTCAAGTTCTTATTTTAGAAGCATCTACTAACAATAAATTCAAGTTTGAAATTTTTGAAGAACAAGGAGATAGGTCATTCAGAGAACCAAAGAAAAGAAAATGAATCAATTCTGATCCACTTATAACTTGTAAGTTATGAGATCAAAAGTTCATCAAAGATACTTGGAAAAATTCAAAAACAAATATTTTACCACTCACTTTGAAATACCAAAAAGTAGTGTAATGATGAAGACAAGAAAATATAATATGAATACTATTACAAAAGAAGGACCTGATCAAGATAAAGAACATGGCTCATATTGAAGACTAAAAGTCTTCAATACCAAAATAATGTAATACATGGAGGTGTTGGAATATATTACATTATTTGATACATTCTAATGTACCACCTTGGGTATGTCTTTAGATTAAGAGTTTGTCTTAGATTAATTTTTGAGTAGTTACTTGGAAAACTCCTAATGATGTACTCCTAGGTACCACCTTGGAAAAATCCTAATGCTAATGCACTGTAATAAATGCACAAATGTTAGAATGTGCAATGATGTAAATGTGCATGTAGTTAGGTAGATGAAGAGTCATGGGTAGATGAAAGGCCAAGGTTCATATCTCTCTATATATAGGTCTTTGATAGAGTGAAGAAAAAGAGAGAATGCAAAAGAGGAGCATATAGAATAGTAGAGCATACTGATGAGAAGAGAAGTTAGATACAATGTGAATCATGCAAGAATTTTTGGAGTGTTTAAGACATTCATTATATTACATTATACTATTTTCATGAGCTTTCATTAATGACTATTTTTTGAGTTATTGCAAAATTTTCTCATATAGTTTTCCTGCATATTATATTTCCATTATCATATAGTTAACATTGCCTTCTTAATTTAGATCTTGTGGTTGCATTTCCTTTAATATATATATCATAAAATGATAACATTAATGGTAGAAAAAATGAATTTAATTTTAAGGTCTTCAAGTCAAGAAATAAGGTAGCATTATCATCTTGAAATCGATAAAATATATCAACACAAAATAAATTTAAAAATTGCTTGAAAGGAGTAATAAGAAGAAGTAGATAGTGCTTAATACATGTTATCTATGAGAGATACCAAAGTGCAATATTATTAATCAAGAGAAAGAATAATAGTGTACAAGAAAAGGCTGAGTTAAGTGGACAAAGACACCATTAAGGACACGTGAAAGCTACCAGTATTCATGAAGAGGAGCCACTGAAGGAGTAGTAAAGCCACCAAGAGAAATAGGAGGTGCCACCATATTATAATAAAAGGACCCTTTGCTAAATATAGGAAGGCAAGCTACAAAAGGAGACTAAAAAGATCTTAAAATGTTGGTGCAATAAAGGTATTTTATTTTAGTTTAAAACAAATTTATTTCTAGTTTAAAAAAGTATGATATTTGTCTTTTTCAAAGTAGCAAAATAAATACAAGATTTGAAGTGTCTAAAGACACCAAAGAGGCACAAAAAGTTGCACCCATTAGTGGTAGGATCACCAAGTGGAAAAGAAGAATCCATGGAGTAAAGAATAAAGAGCCGAATAAGGGCTACAATCTAACATATTCAAGGTATCTAAAGACACTAAATTGGGTGCTAAAAATCTAAGAAGGTAGCACCCATATTGGATTAAAAACTATGGTAAGAGAAATAATACAAGTATAAAATAATGATAGAGCTACAACAAGGAAAAACATGTGCAAGTAGTAAGCAAGTAACAAGGTTTTACCCAAGAAAAAGAGTCTTGAACATCTGGTAGAATAGTGGTGAAACAACCACAAAGGAAATAAGCATTGAAGTACCACCAAGGGAAGAGCCACCAAAATATGTTGAAAATCAAGAAGCACTCAGCAGTTGCAAAAATAAGACCAAACAAGTTGAAAAGAGTTGACAAAGAACATTAATAAAAATAAAGGAACATTTAGAACCAAATAAAGGTTACATGCAAGAGAATATTGGAGCCACAACTTGTCATGGTGGTTAAAGAGACCATATGCCACTTAGCACAAAGGAGAAAAGTGCCAATAGTATTTAATAATGTCTCAAATGGGCACTCAATGAGAAATGAGGAAATGCATTATCACATAATGTCTACACTATCCAATATTGGAATAACACCATGTTGTAAAGTAATACCTACACCACCTAATAGATAATAGCAACAAGAAGTAATTTACAAAGTTTATGTTGAATTCCATTTGGCACACAAGGAAAAGGATATAATAAAGTATTAAAGCCCAAAATAGAGAGCACATACACGACGCATTCAAGTTAGAAAATTGAAGAAGCATAAGAAGGATAGTCAAAAGTGGAAGAGATCACCATAAAAATGAGGAACAATAAATGCAGTGGAAAAATATTATGAAGTCTTGAAGATAGAGAATAGAAAAATGCTCAAATTAGTGTGCAAATTTTATTCGAAGGATAATCCAATAAATACGTAGCACCTCACCTCTAAGAAGGTATATTAACATCCAATTATTATTTGCATTCCATTAAATTTAAGGAGGCATAAGGTTTATCATTTCTAAGGTTAATTTTAGGTATTTTAATGCATGAAGATATAAGGACCTAAATTGATAAATTACAACCTTGGATGATTTATTGATGGGTTAGAAAGACTATAGAAGTAAGGATAATATACTTTGAGAGATTTTGGAAATTGTATTATTTTAAATTCAAGTATTGAAATATTTGCAGATATTTTAACTAGGAGGAATAAGATTTTATACATTGAAATTGAAACATTAAATTTGCAAATATCCTTTATTTTCTAAATTTTTAATTAAGTATATAGAAGGAGTTCAACACCAAATTTAATACTTTAAAATTTAGAAATATTACCATTAAAAATTGAAGCACTACATTAAGTTGGAAAACTACATTGAAATTAGTCTCTTGCTCAAATTAATGAGACATAAGGAATCCAACTCTAAAGTCTTGAAGATAGAAAATTTCATCAATTTAAAGTGCATTAAAATTATTTTTAGCTTTCACAAATAGGGAGAAATAAGATGAAAAATAGTAGTTGAACATTAGGGAGATAAAAGGGATTCAACTCAAAGGAAATATAAATAAATTGAAGCAATTTATCAAGATTAAGTACATTCAAAATATCCGGGAGATATACGGGGTTCTAAAAAACTTAATATTTGAATTTTTTTATCAAATTTGATCCCATAATCAAAATACTAATGAGATAAAAGGAATACTACCTAGAGATTTCAAAAATTACAAATAAGAAATTACAAGGCATACTACAGAAATTAAAGAATTGAATATATCATATACTCAAAAAACTAGGGAGTCATAAGGTGGTCAACCTCAATAGTTTTTTGAAAGTTAAAATATTCTATCAAAACTATTATCAATACATAATACTTGGTAGTTATAAGGAATTTAAATTAAAATATTAAATTAGAAGCATGGATGAAATAGTGAGGAATGCATTCAATAATGAATAACTCTTTCATGAGTCACAAAAATTAATAGTTACTTTTTATGGATACAAATATTGGTATACCAGTAAAAAAGAAAGATTTTATTGGTTATATTCATGAAGTACTTTTTAAAGCTTGGTGGAATACTCAAAATATAGTTATATTTTCATTAGAAGAATGTTTGATGATATATCTATCATTAAATTTTTTTGAATTTTCTCAAAACATGAAATAAAATGAACATATTAGCAATGAAATACTGAATCCTAACAAATACTATTGTGATGATATAATAACTCATCATGAAGAATATATATAACTAGTAAAAATACAAAAATGAAGAAGAAGAAGAAGAATAAAGAGGAAGCATGGCAAAAAAGTAAAGTTGAATATGAAAGAAAATACTTTCAAGCTGAATACAGATCAAAATGACCTAAAGGAACAAGATGAAGATACTAATTATTTACTTTATCAGAATATAGACAAAGAGTAAAAATAATAAAGTAGAAAAAATGAGCTCAACTTCTAGAACTAGGACGAAGACCACATTGAAGACTAAAGTATTCAATAACAAAATAATGTAATACTATGAGATGTTGGAATATATTACATTATTTGGCACATGCCAATGTACCACCTTGGGTACATATTTAGATTGGGAGTTTTTATTAGATTAGGATTTTAGTATTTACTTTATGCAATGTAATAATTACACAAGTGTTAGAATGTGCAAAGTACTTGATGATGTAAATGTGCATGTAGTACACATGTACATGAGTCATATAATATGACAATGAAGAGTCATAGCTACATTAAAGTACAAGAGACATATATCTCTCTATATAGTCCTTTGATAGAGTAAAAAACGAGAGAGTGAGCATCTAGAATTGTAGAGAATAGAGGAGTAGAGAAATTAGATACAATGTAGAGAATGTATGAATTATGAAGTGTTTGAGACCTCCATTATACACATTGTACTATTTTTATGAGATTTTATTAATGGTATTTTTATGAGTTATCACATAAGTTTCTTATTAGTTTTTCCTACAAATTATATTGGCATTATCATATAGTTAATATTTCTTGCTCATTTTATTTCTTGTGGTTGCATTTACTTTAATATAGCATCAAAAGATAACATAATAATGGTGAGCAGAGAACAATTTTTTCTTGGATTTGCTTTGGCATCCCCACATTTTTTATTTTTGGGTCCCATGTCATTAGTTTCCTAGATTAGTTGGGATGGGCCCCAGACTAAAGGGTCTTGCTTAGGTAGCTCTCCTTCTATAATTTCCATAAAAGGTTGCTCTAGTAAATCCACTTTGTGATGGTCAATAGGTTGTTGGATTTCCTTACATTAATAAAAGACAAGTTGGGTGCCTAGTTTTATTTGACTGCTTTGATTTGCACAAGAAACATGAGGCACTTATTACTCCAAAGTCAAACCATTATTGATTTAAATCTCTTAATCCTTTGTCTTTGCTTTAAAATACTCCATGAGTAAGATATCCAATTGATATCATTCTAAAATTGAATATAGGGGAAGAGACTCATAATTTTGGCATGCTTCGTATCCAAGAGATGCCACTAGTAACCTCAAAGCCATATTTTTGTTTTGGCATTGTGCATTTGGCATATGAATACCTAATACTTCAAGTGCTCTAGTGGGGTCATCAGACCCTCAATAGTATATTCTAGCAATATTGCTAGCATCAATTCTGGGAGCTTACCCCATATACAGTTGGTGGCCTTGGGGGTGTGATGGAATTAGATTATTCCAAATCTAAGGAAGGATCACTAGAGATATGACCATTTTAAAAAAAATTATGAAGTAGGGGTAGCAAAAAAATATTTGATAATAAGTATTGGCTACATGCCTATGGATTATTTTTGTGGAGGCATATTTTCCAAGTGAATGTGATGTGTATTCTAAGAGCAGATAGAGTAAGGCCTTCACCGTAACCTCAATCTAGTTTTATTATTTAGTAGTTTATTTTGATGTTCAATATAGAGTAGAGTCATCAGGTGAGTGAGAGACACATCAAAAAGTAAAAAAGTAAAAGACCCTCACCAATTCCAAGCCTAACTTATTATTGTAATTGTGGGACAAAATATGTATCACTAGGGTCCTATCGAATATACCATTAAATTGTTGCCTTATTTAATTATCTAGAGGGAGAGAGTCTAGACAATTGCACCTTATGTGGAGCAAAATCGTAGGGATAGTCTTGAGATTGTAGTGTTTGGCTCAATTAGGGGCCTCTAGGAGTTTTTTACAAGTTTGGATCCTTGTTAAGATGTGATATTTGGGAATACCTTCCTAGTTTAAAAACTTGGATTAAGAGTGGTTAGGGAAAATAGGAAAAACTAAAATAGTATAAAGGAAAAAATATTCCTAAACTAACAAAGTGGTGATGCACAAAATATAAAATAATATCTTCTTACGTAATAGGCATGAATGCAATATTCCAACATGAACACTTTCTTTGCTCAACATATATGGACCCAAATGATAATTACATGCATACACACACATAAAGAGATGGGTTAAGGCATGAGAACCACAAATGGATACTCAAAATAGATGTGTAGGCATTTTATACACACACATATGTAAATAAAAATAAAAAATGGGCAAATAATATAAACACACATATACAAAATATAGATGTGTTAGAGCATCAAAAATATAGATGGCTACCCAAAATAGATCCGTAGGCCTCTCAGGATTTGATTGCTCCAAATTTTCTCAAGATCCTACTAACTTCCATATAGGAAGAAATGAAAGGAAAGCTTTACAAACTTGTTGATTCTTTCAATAACCTAAACAACTACTATTTATAGATTGTAAAGAGGGACATTTTCCTCCAAAACTCATGTAGATGGATTTTCCAAGTTTAGCTACCCCTTATAGGGATATTGAAATTTGAAAGAGATGTACTTAGTCACAAAAAATATTAGATGCAATATTGTAGTTGTTTTCATATTTAATTTTCCCTGGTGGAAAAATTGTGCCTTATGGGGAGTGACACAATAGGGCCATGATTGAGAGAGTAGGGTTTGGTTCAAACGAGGACCTTTGGGAGTTTTTACAAGGCTAGATCCTTATTCAGATGTGATATTTTAGGTGTACAAAATGGAAAATCAAGGTGCAAGAGATAAAAGGAAAATAACCAAATTATCCACTAAAATATTCTTGTAAAACTATGGCTAAACAGTATGTGCCAATGATGAACACTTCCTCTCCTCAATACAATGAACCAAAAATGAGAGTCATAAATCATAGGTATGCATAAAGAGGCAAATCCCATAGGAGAGCCACATATGGATGGTGCAAAAATAGGCATAGGCTCTTGACATACGCATGCACTAATAAAACCCAAAGTAGGTAAAATTATTACGAACTTATACATACACACATAAATGGGTTTGTAGGGAACCATATATGGCTAAATCAAAATTTGGTGTATGCTTGCTTATATACATACATACATACATACATACATACATACATACATACATACATACATATATATATATATATATATAGATATATATGAAGAGAAATAACACACCGATAAAACGAAATCTAGAGAAGTAGTGATTGTAGAATCAAAAGAAAAATAAATAAGAAATACACATTATACAAGACTTTATCCTAGGAAATCCTTTTGGGAAAAAACCTAGAAATAATATCTCCTTATTGTATAAACTTGACCATCTCCAATACAATAATATCCTTTAGTTTCTTTCTCGCTTGCGATTACATTTCTTGCATATTGCATTACATCCCCTTAGGAGGTGTCCAAACATTTATCTACCACACAAAACCTCATGCAGGTGTTTTTTATATACCATAAAAATAAGAAGGGTTTTAACAATACAATAGGTGCAAAAATATAGGTTCAAATATATTAACCCAAATATATTAAAACATGGGTTCAAATATATTAACCCAAAACAACCCATATGGGTCTAAACATATAGGTCTAAATATATGGGTCTAAACATATGTTAACTTACTAGAATAACATGGAAAATATTCAACACATTTACAACATTCTCCCACTTGTTGAATACTTTCCATAGGGGTCAAAAATGCATTGTTAACTATCAAGGGCAACCATACCCATAACATAATATGTAGTTCCATGCAAGTATCTGAATATCCTTTTCATAGCAGTCCAATGTTCCTTCCCTAGATTGGATATATATCTGCTAACTACTCCCATTGCATGTGCAATATTAGGTCTAGTACAAACCATTGCATACATCAGACTACCAACAGTGCTAGCATAAGGAACATGCTATATTTCTTCAATTTCCTCATCCTTGGAATTTGATCCATATTACAAATGTGCTATTACATAAGAATTTAATTCCAACATTCCTAACTTAATTATATATTTGTAATTCTATAGTACAAACAATAATTTTTGACACAACCCTTCATGGGCACAAGCTAAAATCAATCCTTCCAAAGACAAGTAGCCTTAACCCAGTTATTACCAACCTCTAGACCTATAGCTTCCACAAGCTATATTTAGTCATTCCAAGACCTAGACACCCTAAAATCTACCTCTAGCCTTATAGAAATAGTATTTTCACCTGTTACCCTCTACCATATACCGATAAGGTAAAAAAACAATCCAAAAAACACTTTATAAAATATTACAAATACTATTGGAGCTAACTCTAAAAACATAACACCATGAAACTACCACTAGCATCCACACAAATATCATTTGAGCATAACTACACCAATTATAGTAGCTTCTTCAGGTGCAAGACACACTAGTTTTAGTAGTTAATACTTGCCCAAAAACTTATGGTACAACCAATAAACCATGTCAAACATTTTTTAACAACTTTGCAATAAAACCATTAGAACAAGCATTTCTAGACTTAAACTCTAGACCTACCACTATCAAAGCTCACCATATCTACCAATTTCAAAGCTCACTATATCTACCACTATCAAATCTCACTAGATCCACCACTACAAAAGCTCACCAGATCTAGACCTATTGAAGCTCGTTGGATTTACCACTATTGAAGCTCATAATATCTATCACTATCAAAGCTTACCATATCTACCACTATTGAAGATCACTAGATCTACCACTATCGAAGCTCACTAGATATATCACTATCAAATCTCACTAGATCTACCATTCTTAAATCTCACTAGGTCTACCACTATCGAATCTCACCAGATCTACCACTATCGAATCTCACCATATATATTGCTATTAAAGCTCACTAGATCTATTGCTATCAAAGCTCACCATATCTACCACTATTAAAGCTCACAAGATCTACCACTATCAAATCTCACTAGATCTAATGCTATAGAATCCCACTAGATCTACCACTATCGAATCTCATCAGATATTCCACTACCAAAGCTCGTCAAATTTTTTTCTAGCCACAAACCCTTGCATCTCTACCTGTATGCTTCCTATAATTTTTCATTTTCCCATATTATTTCATGCACCAGTCCCACTCAAGAATAAATTTATCCTAGGGTTGAAACCCTTTCTCCTCAAACCAAGATACAACCTAGCTCTCATACTAAATGAAGATAAGTAACACCCCGATAAAATTAAATATAGGAAAGTAGTGATTGTATAATCAAAGTCAAAACAAATAAGAAATACACATTACACAAGACTTTATCCTAGGAAATCCTTTCGATAAAATCCCAGCAAGAATATTTCATTATTATATAATCTTTACTTACAATAATATCCTTTATTTTATTTCTCTCTTTCTCTACTACTTGCGATTAAATTTATTACATATTGCATGCCCTCCCCTTGGGAGTGTCCAAATATTACTCTACCACACAAACCCTCATGCAAGTGCTATTTTATATACCAACAACACATGAAGGGGTTTAACAATACCATGGGTGCAAAAACATGGATTCAAATATATTAACCCAAAACAACCCATATGGGTCTAAACATATAGGTCTAAAACTTGCCATAATAACATGGAAAATGTTCAACACATTTCCAACAATATATATAGATATGTATATATATGTATATGTATATGCAAGAAAATGGTTTCAAATATTGTGCCAAAAGTAGGGTTTAAAAATTTCCCACAAGCCACTCAAGAACCAATTTCTATAAATTTTAGGCTATTAGAGGTTTACCATTTTGATTAAACATATAGGTCTAAACATATGTTAACTTGCTAGAATAACATTAAAAATGTTCAACACATTTCCAAAAATATATATAGATATGTATATATATATATGTATATGCAAGCAAATGGTTTCAAAGAGTGTGCCAGAAGTGGGGATTCAAAATTACCCACAAAGCTACTAAAGAGCCAATTATTTTAATAAACATAAATAAAAGGAAAGCCTGCAAGAGAAAAAATTGTAAACTTGTCAATCCTTTCTATAGTATAAATTAAGATTATTTATATATTATAATAGGGATATTATCCCTCAAAAACTTGCAATATTGCCCTTTTTTGCTACCTTTTCCTATGGATTCTGAATATTGAATGAGGGTGCCTTCGTTTATTATTTTTCTCAATATGTAGCTATCATAGTTGCAGATCCCATTCCTTCATATTTAATAGCTTCCTTAACCTTTTTTTATTTAATGAATTGAAGTTTTCCTAGTAGATAAACCACATTTTGTTAATAATGACACATTATATTTTTTCATTTACTTCTTCTAGAAATCCATGCACTATCACCAACCTCTCCCTTGGTACTTGTATGTTTCCAACACTGTCTGCTTTTCAAAACTTTTCGTTGGGATTTTTATTTGTGCTATCAGGGCATTTGCTTTAAATTTATTTTGGGACTTTTATGAGTTTTGATAATCCATCCCATTAGATCATTTTATTGAACTCTATTTATCCACTTGAGTCTTAGCAAAAATCCTAATCATTTCCTGCTTGTACCTTCTAGTTCAACTTTCATGCCAACTCTTTTCTTGTTGACTTGGTACTTTCCATATAATTTTTCTAAGGAAATATTCTATTCGAATTCCATGTGATGTAGACTATAGATGATGGCATCTAGTTTATTGGACTCTCATCAATATATTTTCATACCAAAAAATTTGCTATCATCTTGACTTGCTCCCCTTATTGGATGAGTGGGTAGAGAAAAGAAGTTTTAAATTGTTAGCTTTACATTGGATGGGGGGAAGTAGGTGTCTCACAAGGTCTCTTGATGCCAAAAATTTCACAAGTTATTAATTTATTTCCTAAATTTTGAGTTTCCTTTGGCCATCCCTTACTTTCAAATATTAATCATTTTTTATTATATTTCTACTATTGATGGAGCTCTTTTTCTTTAATTTTAATTTGAAAGGTTTACTAGCCACTTTTCATGATAGAATCTCTTGGAGATATGTATTTGGTGATATTTGTAATGGAAAATCTAGAAATTGTAAATAGTCTTGACCCTCTTGTCTATGCTTCAAGTCTTGCACCAGATTTGGAGTGTATTTCAATCAAATTATAGTGATTTATCACTATAGTTTTGGTCACTTTCAAGGGACCTTCTACTTGAAGAAGGATATGCACTCAAATTTAAAGGTCTCTATTCATTGGACATAAAGTCATTGAAATATCACTCCACAAAGGGTGTTGGACCTTTTTTCGTGTATCCTTTATATTGTGATGAGGTGATCATCCATATTACTTCTAATTACTTTAAGCCTACACTTTAACCCCTTTTTTTAATCCTTATTTTTAATTTAGGGGTGCTTTGGATATCTTAATATGTCCATAATAGGATCCTCTTTTGATGTGTAACATTTTCTTTTCTATCAATTTTAGGCTAGTAGAGATTTACCACTTTGATTAATTTGATTGCTTATCTACTTTAGAACTTTCCTCAAGAGCATATTTATTGATGACTCAACAACTTCTTCTCTTTTCAACATAGGGAATATTGCATAAATATTGATTAGTAAATACAAAAAAATTGGATCCCTTCCTTAGGGACTGAGTTTTCATATTTAGTTATTTCTATCTCATGCCTATTTTTCTATATATTTTTGAGGAATTAGGACCCCATTATTCAGTTTCTCATTGGTCAATTTTTTCATCAAATATAAATGAGTGCATTTAATAAATTAACAACTCAAATTGCTCTTCTTCCATCATCAAAATCTAGCTAAAACTTAATCCTAATATTGGCCTTTGTTATACATGATGAAGGAAGAGTGGATTTGATTGAAGTTCAAACTTGGTCTCATATCAAGTTCTGAGTATCACGGTGGACTATTTTGGGTATATATACACTCCCATTTTAGTGATAAAATATCTTGACAATCAAAGGCTAAATAAAATCAAGAGATAAAATATGCAGATGTTCTATGTCATAGTAACATTTTTGTAAGTTTTTAGAGCCAATGGTAGTTCCTTTAGCTCACACATGACCTAAAATAGAATTTTTCTAATTCTATCAACTTCTTGTTAGAAATTTGATACTTAATTCTCAATGCATTTGCAATGTTTCTAGGCATAAGTGTTGTACTTGCTTTTGAATCCACTATAGAATTGTGAATTATTTTATCTCCATATATGAGTGAGAGATAAAATGGGGGCTTGGATTTACTTTGTTTAGGGACTAAAAATTACAAGACAACATAAAATTGTTGTAGTTTATATTTCCTTTTTTTATTCTTCAAGGATCATTCTCAAATGTTCCTTTTGTCCTATAATGGCTAGTATTTGAAAGCACGAGGATACGAAAACAAAAAGGAATATGCTGAATACGATGCGTTTAAAACCAAACTTAATGCCAAAAGCCTATGTATTTAAAGAATGCATAAAAGGAAAAAACATGAGCGAATCGACACAAGATAAAAGCAATATGGAATAGGGTCCTCTTTATTGGGGGATAGGAGTGTTAAATATGTTTTTGATCACATCCATGATAGTGATCCTTCTTCCGCGTGCCCACATGTAAGATGGGCGGACCAAAACATCGCTGCCGCTTGTGTGTATGATTGTTCACTCCTTGCTCTTCTGATGTTGAAAACCTACGTTCAAAGAAACATAAAAGATTAGTAGCACCTGCAGATAGAATAAAGCATGTATTTCCCAAGGCCTACTATCAGTATATGCATGAAAATATTAAAATGATAATCAAATGACCTCAGATCGACCTAGAATTTTTATGGAGGCATAAATATGTTACCAAGAAGCCACTGCAAAAGGAACAGTTTGGAAATTCCTCACAGATTTGTATTCGCTCTAGGGTGGGATGAATAGACCTGCAATAACTTATCAAAAAGCACCCTCTTCAATGTCCTATCCAAAAAGCTCCAAATGACTTGCAAAGTTGGGGTTAGCTAATTGGGGGTGTTTTGGGAAGACCCAGAAGGTCATATTTCTCCAATTTGGCCTCTATCACCCAGATTTTTCTGGTGCCATCTGCAAGTTAGTAAAGGCAGGAAATGATAAAAACCTGGTCAAAATTGCTCAGAATGAAATGAAATTTAAACTGCAGCCTATTTAACAGATCTAGAATAAGATGCAAAAGAAAAATTAGAGAAATCTATCACATATTTCTAATCATCCTAGGGTGGGGCAAATAGGACTGTGACAGTTTGGGGGGCACCCGGGGGCAGAACGCCCACCGTTTGGGACACTATTTCGGCACCAATCCACTTGGGATGGGTCCAAAAATTCTTATGGGGTGTTGTCAACAAATTTTGTGGAATATTATGGCCAAAAATTGGGTTTTGGGTCTGGATTCGTGCTTCCAATAATCACCCAATAACCTCCCTTTCGAATGAGAGATTAAGGATGTGAAGGCACAAATTGCAAGTAGGTATGTAAATTGGCAGCACTTCGTTTCTCAAATGCTCCTTCTCTGTCTCTCTTTTGGGTGAGAAAACTCACCAATTTATAGACCTAGGGTTTCTTTTTTTGGAATGCGCATGCGAGGGCGCCACTTGAGTTAATTGTCCTATTTTGAGAGAAAAGATAATTCCCTGATTTAGAATCTCCTTGCATGATGTTTCTAAAATAAAGACATGCATGACAAAAGTCTCTCTTCTTGATTTAAAGCTATTCCTTGCAATTGCATGGCTTGAAGCCTCAGTTAACTGGTGGACTTGTTGAGGTTTGAATTTTTACTAGTCAAACTTGTTATTTGCCTCACCCTGGGGTGAATGTTGCTATTCGTCCCTGGGTGGGATGAATGCCAGTTTGTATTCATCTCGGGGTGGGACGAGCAGAGAGCAAGGTGCCAAAAGGGTGCCAAATTGACCTTTGACCTCCAAAAGTGCTTTTGGGAGTGGTTAGGACCACTGTTTAACCTCTAGGGGCTACCCTAGGGGTTGTTTGTGTCAATGCGATCAACGCTTGTTGTCACATAATTAGATTGGTGTTTTTTTGGTGTCTACATATGCCCCTTTTTGGGAAGCGCTATGCAAGGTGCAACGCTAAGCAAAAATAGATACCTAAAGCACTAATGATTAGGGTTTCTCAGTAACCTAACCAACTCTTGATGCCCCAAGTATGGAAAGGGCATGCATTCTTGAATCCTTGCTTCTGATGAGCTAAGGAAATTAATTCAAGTGTTAACCTTTTTTGGTGAGGTGTTACTTGATCTTGGACATTGATCAGTCATGAATAGGCAAAGGGTGCAACCATTTGTCTATGGGAACCTTGAGTTCATGATTCACGAATTCCAAGTGTTTGATCAGCTTGTGATAATTGCTTGTTTGCTGCTCCAAGCAGGGGTACGATTGTCTTTTTCAATGATCCTTTGAATGCGTGTCATTTCCATAATTGGATATATTTTTGTTGATTGGTGACTAAGTGTGACTACCCCCTCAAGCAATGAATCGATGAGGGAATTACCGACATGAGAAAAGCGACGAGTCGCTTGACCCAAGATGACTTAGGTAAGGGTGCCTTCAGTTGTTTTACCATTGAATGCGAAAGCAATTTTTGAACATTCTGACCTATTTTTGGTGGGTTTTAACCCTTTTTGTGACGCATTTAGGAGCTGAAATTGTCAATAATCCATCCTCCCATGGAGCGATCCGGCTATGGTAGCATTATTAGGGAGTAGGATAGTGAAAATTTGTAACCCCAACATCTGTTTTGGATTCCAAGAATGTCAGGCTCAAATGTGCCTTCGTTCGGCAAGGATATTGCTATTTTTGGTTGGGTTTTGACCCTTTTGGTGACACCATTTGGGGATGAAATTCTTGAAAATCCGTCATCCTGTGGAGCAGTCCGGCTATGGTAGACTTCTTAGGGAGTAGGATAGTGAGGATTTGTGACCTCGACATCTATTTTGCATGCTCGTAATGTCAAGTGCAAAAGCACTCTTATCGGACACTTTTAGGTCTTGTTTTTGGTGCATTTTGTGCAGTTTTTGTTGTTTTTGAAATTTTTGCTCTGTATTCATCCTTGGGTGGGACAAATTCCTATTTAGTATTCATCCCAGGGTGGGATGAGCACTAACCAGAGTGTTTGTCCTAGGGGGACGAGTATAGGCTCAAAAAGCCTATTTAAAGGCCAAAACTGAGTTTTAGGCTCATTTGCATTTGTTTTTCTTGGCAATTTGGAGCTCTGAGGAAGAAGAGGTCAATTATGCGAAGCGAAGCGCTACCAAATTTTTCTTGCAACCATGAGTTCACACACTAGATCGAGCAGCAAAGTCGAAGCGATACCAGTGAGTGCCCTTCCTCTTTATTGTTTTATGTTGCAATTTGAAAACCACAAGTTGTTTATGTCATGCTATTTTGTTTATTTTGTTGTTTAAAGTGAAAAATGAAACCCTAATTTATCAAAATGAACACTTAGTTTAAAACTTAGTATAACCCTAGTCAAAAAAAGATCAAAAGTTAGTCGAAAATCGAGCTAAAAACTTAGTTTAGAACATAACCCTAAAACCTCACCTAACCCGAATTGAACCAAGATCAAAACTAAGCATAAAACGTAGTTTGAACCCTAGTTATCTGTTGTTTTTGTTTTTTGTGAATTTTTTTTTTTGGTTGTAATTTATCAGTTAAAGTTTAAAAACCCTAGGTCTGAGAAATTAATTTTGAATTTTTGTGTTTGTTTTTGAATTTATCAGTTAGAATTAAAAACCCTAGAACTGACAAATGATTGTTTTTTAAATTTTTTGTGATTGTTTTTAATTTATCAATTTAGAATTAAAACCCTAGGACTGAAAAATTAGTTTTTTGAATATTTGTTATGTTTTTGTAATTTAGCAGTGTAGAGTTAAAACCCTAGAACTGAGAAATTAGGTTTTTTGAATTTTGTTATGTTTTTGTAATTTAGCAGTGTAGAGTTAAAACCCTAGAACTGAGAAATTAGGTTTTTTTTTTAATTTTGTTATGTTTTTGTAATTTAGCAGTGTAGAGTTAAAACCTTAGAACTGAGAAATTAGGTTTTTTTTGAATTTTGTTATGTTTTTGGCTATACATTTTGATGCATTGCTATATATTCATGTTAGTGCTGTACAATTTTTCATTGTTTTAATGTTTTAATGTTGTTTTATTTTGCAGGTTGTGAAGAGTCGGTACCGTGTGCCCATAGTTTTCATTGAAGTGCAGGCGGCGCTGACTTTGGCTGACTAGGACTGGCTTGACACCCTTGGGCTCAAGTAGGTGACTCGACTGGAGCCGGTGGTCGGGGATCAGGCCTATCTGAAGGCCCTTATAAACCTGTGGGATCCTCGGACTAACACCTTCTAGCTCCCAACAGGGGAGATGACGGTGACCTTGGAGGATGTCTATCGGGTTCTTCAGATTCCAATAGACGGACTGCCGATCCGGATGATGCCACGGGATCGAAGGACAACAATAATGATACGCTGTTTCAAAAATGGGGAGGAGTTGGGTGTGGAGAGCCCAGTGGAGAGGGCGGAGGGTGACTGCCAGATTGGTGGCATACTGGTTTGATGGTGGATAGAGAGGGGTGTGTTGGGAGTGAGGCATGCATTACTCATGGGCCTCATTTCCAACATGTCGCTTCCTAATTCGTCAAGCACGATGTTCTTGTGGAACTTGCTAGAGGTGGTGTTCAGGTTGGTGGAGCGTCTGAAAGATGCATCGATGATTATGATATGGGGACAAACTCTATTGGCATAGCTCTATGATGAGATGTACGAGGTCCGCTGCCAGAAGCAGAAAGGGATTAGCTACAGCTACTTGTTGCAGTGCTGGGCTTGGTAGCACATAGTAGTGGAGAGGTCGGTGGGGCTGCCCTAGATGACTCGGGCAAAGATGACAGATCGAGAGATTAGATACGAGGTATTATGGCAGAGGTCGAAGGAGCAGAGATAGAGTCGATGATGGGCAGGTGCCATAGGGCACTATGTTGATGCCTTTACTCGGCTTACTCCAGGGGAGGTGTTCTAGCACCCCTACCAGGACTGCCCAACCTGGCTTGAGGCTGGAGAGTGGCTTCGATAGATACGAAGGGGGCGGTGGCTTATTGGGCATCATGAGACTGAGTAGGAGTTTTTACCATATGGTCGGGTTACACGATAGTTCAAAGTGCACCAAGGGTTGCCTAGTGAGCCCATGGTCTATCGAAGCCGAGGAGACAAGAGGACTCTTGCTTGGCCAGTCATTGCACCACTAGGTGAGGATGCAGACACAACGATATGTGTCTCGAATGTGGACAATGTTGGGGTTACCGTAGAGTATGAGCAGTGGTGGACTCTACGACGATGGCGAGGCGAAGGGCATCTAGGCGGTGTAGAGGCAGCAGCAGCAGGGGATGAGGATACAGAGGCATCAGATGAGGGTTGGGGTGTTTTGCATGATGATGTAGACATGGTGGAGGTTGAGGATGTTGGAGGGGAGTTTGGTGTGCTAGATCAATCAAAGATGCAAGATGTCCTAGAGCAGTTCGAATGCTATTGTCCCAAATTCATCGAGGCCTCAGGTAGGTTCAGAGGATGCGGAGGCAAGGCATTGCATCGAGATAGCATGATTTGAGGACCTATTGTAGAGGTGGGATGAGGAGCTCAAGGATGCACTACGAGAGATGGATATCCTACGAAAATAGCTAGCAAAGTGGGAGAATGCATGGGCTAAATACCAGGATGGGGATACCGATGCTGTGTGGGAGAGGGATCTCCTACAGATGCAACTAGCACAATGTAGCAATACTTTTGCTATGTATCATCAGTGAGATATGGAATCGGTGTGGTATCAGTTGAAGCTGAAGGTAGAGATAAATCACCTCGATGGGTGGGTTCTTGTGTTTAGCGGTGGTGGATCATCACATCGCTCGAGAGGGAGCAATACTGAGCAGTCAACATCCTCTCAATGTAGGTGACTAGAGGAGGGAGGCACTAGTAGGTGTGATGTGGGTGCTTGCAGCAGCCACCCTGAGGGGTGCCACAGGACTCACACCATGGGGGGTAGTTCCCGTTGCACCAATCCTGCATGATCATGATGGCCGATGCCCTAGGCTTGGGATTTTTTGAGTTTTTGGATTTATTGCGGGGTCATAGGACCGGTTCATTGTAGCCTATGGGCATTTTTGATGATATATATACAGATGACTTTTTTTTGGTGTTTATGCACTTTTCATGGTTTTTTTTATGTATATGTATTTACATTTATGTATGCATATGCTATTATGAATGCGATGTTTCTAATTTATATGATGTATGCATATGGAATAAATGAAATGAGTTGTGGATAACTTTTCTATGGCACCATAGACTATACAAGATTGACTGGCTTGTTGTACTTATGGGATGACTGTGTGGAACTAATTTGCATGTGAAAACTATTTTGTTTGTATTTTGCATAAGTTTTGATGGTGATGTACGAAATGAAATGTACCAGTTATTTTTAAAATGTAGTTAAGCTTTTCTAAGATTTAGATATTTTAACTAACTAGCCAAGACTATACATTTATCTTGCAAGACTTTTGAACAAGGCATAAATCCGACTTGAATTTAACCAAAGTATTTCACATCCTTGTGTGTGCAATTGAGTTCGTTTATGTGGTATTTCTCAGGATACCGCCAGTGCCAGATAGGCTATCAACCAAACCTATACTGAGGATCACTGATGAGGCCTGGAAATGCCTCAATCATAACATGTTTTGAACACTAAAAATGCCTATAAACTCTTATGTTTTATCTGATATGTTAGTTAAGTTGATTCAATATGCTGTATATTAACCATTTTGCATGATCAATGTATTTGAAATATTATATGCTGATTTTATAGCTTTTTGCATAGTTTTGTGTTCTTTTTGCTATGATTTGCTAAAATGGGATATGCTTAGAATAATAGCAGCATTTCACTAATCATGTTTTGATTTGTCTCAAGCATTTACTTCACCTAAATCTGGCAACAGTGCAAGCAAACTGTTGCTGTGCAGCAAAAACTGGTCTTTCCCATGTAAATTCCAGCCAGCTGTCCATAAATAGCAAGGCATGGAATTCACATGAGGAAAGGGATGAAGACCATTGGAATTTGATCTTAAGAGATAACCCACCTGAGATATGCAGAAGAGATCACTGGAAAAGCATACATTTGTTCATTTCGAAGTATCTTCGGAATGAACAGATATCTTCAGAATGAAAGAACATAGCGGATCTTCGGAATGAAGAATGCAGTATCTTCAGAATGAGCGGATCTTCGGAATGAAGCATGCAATATCTTCGGAATGAGCGATATTTGGAATGAGAATGTAGTATCTTCAGAATGAGCGATCTTCAGAATGAGAATTGCATTGTCTTCGGAATGAAGCCACTTATCTTCGAAATGAAGAACATAATGTGTTTCTTTGACCTGTTGACCGATTTTTGAAGCCGAAAAAAGGGAAATAAAGGTTGGAAAAGGTAAAGGGAAAGATCTTCCATCTGTCTTTGCCGTCATTGCTGACCAAAGCCATCATTAAGGGAAAGATCAAGTTTTAGTCCTCTTCTAGGATAAAACCAAAATTTGTTGCAGCATTGTAGGATTAGATCTTTTGAGATATTCTTTGTTTGTAATCAGATTATAGGATAGCTATAAATATTGCTCCCATTCAGGTTGAGCCTAGTAGGAAGTAGATAGTAAAGGAGGTAGAAAATAGTGTAAGGAAGCTAGCAGAAAATACAGAGTATAGGTAGAAATTGACTGTTACAGTCCTGTAACAGTTTTTCAACAGAATTATTGTAATCATGTCTTCTAATCAATAAAGTGCACCAGTTCTATTTCATATTGCTTGTAAATGAGTGTGATTAAGATTTAGAAAGAGAGAGAGACTTACACCTTCTTACGGACAAAGAGGCTGGCCACTTCCAGACCTAGGAGGAGGACTAACAAGCAGGTTTTTATTCTGATTTTGTTGCAGTGAGAATGAGTTGTAGAACTTGTTATTTCAATTGCTTGTAAACAGTTGACAATATTTGTAGTCTTAGTTTATTTATGCTTAGATTAACCTTGTGCTTAATGTTTTAGTTGCAATCTTACTTTTAGCAAAGCTTCCACTTTATTTTAGACTGTTATTTCTAGAATTTACTATTTTTCAGCAATTTCTTGCATTTTATGTTTTGCTGTCAAAATCCTGCACAGAAGATTGACAACCTTCTGTTACAGAACTTTGACAGTTTTTATTTCCACATTAGATCTAGACTTTCATTACTGCAAAAGTAATTAGATTTCCTTTCTGCAATTAGGATCAGACTTTCAATTCTGCAACTGTTATTTCTACAATATAATTAGGTCTTATTCTGCAATTGTAATTAGGACTTCATTTCTGTAGTTAATGATTAGTTTCCAATTCTGCAACTTAGATTAAGATTTAATTCATGCAATTTAGAGATAGGAATGTTCTAAAACCCCCCACACAACCGGTTCCACCAATAAGACTTGTTGCTCTAGATTGACCTAAGTTATAGCTGTTTCACTTCTTCTTCCACAGATAGCCTTGTACACTGCCCTGGATTGATAGATTCATTGAGAATTAATGATGGTATAACGACTACGCATCATTTTGGCATCGTTGCCAAGGAATAGTGTTGTCAGAAGAAAACAAATAGTCCAATAGTTGTAATCAGACTAAGCTGTGAGAATTCAGGTTAAAATCTGAATACAACAACTGAGGAAGATAACAACTATTGACTTAATTTATGTCATTTAAGAGTAAACATGAATGAATAAGTCTAGGGATGAAAAAGGTAGAACTACCCCAAAGGATCCTTGGCTTGTTCCATTAAGGAGATCTTCACGCCTAAGGGGTGAATCACCTGTGTTTGAATTACTAGAAAGATTGATAGAAAAATCACCAGTCTCACCATCACTAGAACATTCTGAGATAGGAAAATCACCAATTTTATCATCATCAGAATATCCTAAGAAAGACAATTCATCAGACTCATCATCAACAGAGAGGCTTGGACCTCTTGAGAGAACAATTTGGGAAGCTTTAACTTCTCCCAACAAACAGGAAACTATGGCAGAAGGAGGCAATATAGATGGCCAACATGGCTATGTTCATAATGAAGGAGATGATCAGGATATACTCCAACCGTCCAGAACATTTGAATATCCTATTCGTCTGAATCCAACACAAAACTCTCCCATGAAGACCATTTCACCTTTAGTACTTCCAACCTTTCGAGGTGTTGTATCTGAAGATCCTGACCAGTTTTTGTTTGAATTCAAGGTAGTGTGTCAGACCTATGATTATATAAATGACAATAAAAAACTTAAGGTTTTTCCCTCAACTCTCAAGGATTCAGCATTGCGCTGGTTCATGAGCTTAGAGCCAAATTCCATAAGAACCTAGGATCAAATGGAGACTGTCTTTTTAGACAAATATCAAGAATATTATCGTGTAAGGAATAGAAAAGATGAGTTATTCAGAATCAAGCAGGAAGATGATGAGACATTGGAAGATTATCTTGATAGGTTCTCCTTTGTTCAAAGGAGATGTGGACTTGTAGAACCAGAATTATGTAAAACCATATTTTTGAGAGGATTGCAAGATGAATCCAGAGAAGTTCTAGATTTGATGGGAAAAGGGGATGTAACCACTCTCAGTAATGAGGAAATTATGGATCTCTACAGGAATTACTCTCACACTAAGTAGAGAAGAAGAAAAAGCCACACAAATGGCACTGATGTAAAGGACCTGATAGAGGAACTTGCAAATTTCAAAACTGATATTCTAGTGCACTTAAACACTACTTTAGGGGAAATGTCTGCAAAAGCAAAAAACACAGAACCTTTGGCAATTTATTGCCCAAGATGTAGAAATAAACATGCTTTGCAGGAATGTCCTTTGAATAAAACATCTATCTCAACCATTTGTAGTATCTGTTCAAAAAGGCATTCAACTGATCAATGCCACCTGCTACCACAACTCAAAACTGTGTTAGAAAACCAGATTGAGGAACTCAACTATATTGGACCAAAACAAGGGGGAAATTTCTCTCAATATCAAAATCCCCCTCATTTTCCTACAAATTGGGGGCATAATCCTGGTACTATGCCTTGGGGACAATCAGAACCACCCCAACGTCCTTGGAATTATCCTCAATGGACAAATTCCCAAGAATGGCCACAATCAAATTGGAGTAACCCGACCTAGAATCAAAATCAAAACAACCCCTCATGGAATCAAAACAACCCATCTTGGAATCAAAACAATCCAGCTTGGAATCAAAATCAGACTAATCCACATTGGATGCAAAACCAACCACAGTGGAATCAGCAATACCAGTCCTATCCAAGGCAACAAAGGAATCAAGGTCAAACTCAGCATTTGTTGCCTGCACCTAATCAAAATTTTCAAGAAAAACAACAACAAACATAGCAAGTGAAACAACCTCAATTGCCAGCTCAACCAATCACTAATCCAAACAGTGTGAGACAGACACCTCCTGTCTATGTGGCTGAAGCTGAAGAAAATGTTGAAATTAATGTTCTTGATTGTAGTAACATCCAACTTCGTTCAGGGAAAGTTGTACCTGAACCAGTTTCAATTGAAATCAAAGAAAATGAAGAGCAAGAATCATCAGAACCAGAGAGAATCCAACCAACAATAGAAACAGAAGAAAAATTGGAACCAGAGAGAATCCAACCAACAATAGAGAAAGAGACACAAGCAGAACAATTACCAAGGATAATTCCATATCCTGAAAGACTTAATGCAATACCAAAAAATTCTGAGTCAAAATTGGTCAAAGAACTCAAAAAGTTGACTATATCATTGCCCTTATTGCAAGCTATTAAGGAAATACCAGAGATTAACAGTACTGTCCAAAATTTGTGCATTAAAAGAGCAGGAAGAAAGAAGAAAGCATTTCCCAAGACTGTGCAGGTTGAAGGAAAGATAGCTGATCTCTTATCTGGAAAACTAGTACCTCCAAAGTATAGTGACCCAGGAAGCCCAGTTATCATAGTCACCATAGGTTCAGTACCAATATCAAATGTTTTAGTGGATCTAGGAGCTACAATAAATGTCATGACCAAAGATACAATGGAACAATTACAGCTCAAACATCTCAGCCCCACATTTACAGTTTTAGAAATGGCTGATAGGTCAGTTGCAAAACCTGAAGGAATCATTGAAGATGTCCCTATAGAAGTTTCTTCTTGGGAATTCCCTGCAGATTTTTTGGTTTTACAGACAAGAAATTCAGCACATGGATATCCCATTATTTTGGGAAGACCTTGGCTTGCAACTGCAGCAGCCTTCATAGACTGCAGATCTGGAAATATGACTATTTCAAATGGTATTGATCTGAAACAGATTTCTTTATATCCTCCTGCAAAACCATCTAGCAAATTTTTAGGTCAGTTATGGTTTTTTGACTCAGAGGAAGAACCAGAAGAGGTCATTTCTACACTAGCTACCTTAGTAGTAAGAGAACACATAGAAGACCTCAGTGACACAGAAAACTTAGAAAATGAAACAATCCTGATGAATGTTCTGCATGAACAAGGTTTAGAAGGGGAAGCAACAAATATCCAACAGTTGATAAGGAATGAGGAGAATCAAAAATCTGAAGATGAACCATCTGTACTATCATAGGGAAACTCTGTTTCACTACCACATGGATGGCACCATCATCTGATTTTTCCTTCTCACTGTTCCATACAAGATATGCTTCCCTCAAGCGGCAATAAAACAAAAACTGCTTCTTTTCTCCCATCTCAAGCAATGTCCTCTTAATCCCTTAATCACCGGGTATGAAGGAGTGAATTCAGTCCTTCTAAATACAAAACAAATAGAAGTCCAACCAGGCAAATTTTTGAACATCTACGGCCGACTTACTAGGGAAGAGGAAGAAAAACCGATAGTTGTCTTGTAGAAGCATGTTCATGCTTTTGCTTGGAACTACAAAGATATGTCAGGAGTTCATCCTGATATATGTACCCACAGAATCTATACTTGAAGAAGTCAAGCCAGTCAAGACAACCTCAAAGAAGATTGAATCCTGCCTTAAGAGATATTGTGAAAGAAGAAATTGAAAAACTCCTGGAAGTAGGATTCATTTACCCAATTTTCGATAGCCAATGGGTTTCTCCATTGGTAATAGTTCCTAAGAAAAATGGAAAAATGAGAGTATGTGTAGACTATAGAGAGTTGAATAAGGTGACATACAAAGACCATTTTCCATTACCTTTCATAGATCAGGTGTTAGATACTCTTGCTTGGAAAAAGATACTTTTGTTTTCTTGATGGATTTAGTGGATATAATCAAATTCAGATTGCACTTGAAGATCAAGAAAAGACAACTTTTACATGTCCATGGGGAACATTTGCCTATAGGGTTTTACCTTTTGGTTTGTGTAATGCCCCAACAACTTTTTAGCGAGCAGTCCTAGCAATTTTTGCTGATCTGACCACCAAAAGTGTTGAAATTTACATGGATGATTTCACAGTATGTGGACAAACTTTTGATTTTACATTGGAAAATCTTGACAAAGTCTTAACTCGTTGTGAAACATACCACTTATCCTTAAATCCAGATAAATGCTTCATGATGATGAAGGAAGGGATAGTTCTTGGTCATCACATCTCTCCTGAAGGGATCCAAGTTGATCCAAAGAAGGTTGAAATTATCAAGAATCTCCTTCCTCCTAAAACTCAGACTAATGTCAGAAGCTTCCTAGGACACATTGGTTTTTACCGCAGGTTTATTCCCAACTTTAGCACAATAGCCAGTCCTATGTTTGCCCTATTGACTAAAGATTCTGAATTCTCCTGGACTGCAAAGTGTCAGGAAGCATTTGAAGCTCTGAAAGAGAAATTGATAACTCCACCTGTGCTCAGAGGACCTAATTGGACATTACCATTTCACATACAGACTGATGCCTCCAATACAACAATTGGAGCAGCATTAGGACAAATTGATAATGGTGAACATTATACCATCTACAACATTAGCAAGAACTTGACAAGAGCCGAGAAAAATTATACAACAACTGAGAAGGAATTCCTAGCAGTAATTTATGCCATCAACAAATTCAGGCATTATATCACAGGTTATCAAATATTTATTCACACAGATCATACAACCATTAAGTATTTGATGAATAAACCTATGGTAAGTGCAAGAATTATTCGTTGGTTGTTGTTGCTGCAAGAATTTGATATCACTATAATCAACAAACCAGGAAAAGCTAATGTTGTGGCAGATTTCTTGTCCAGGTTGCAGAACACAGATGAAGGGGAATTAGTTGATGACACTTTTCCTGATGAAAAACTATTTGCTATATCAGTCCAATCACCTTGGTTTGTAGATATAGCCAATTATTTGGTCACAGGGAAAGTTCCTCCACATTTCACTTCAAAACAGAAAAAACAATTGATCAAACAGAGTTCTTCTTTTGAATGGATTAAGGGTATGCTTTTTAAGTGCAGTCCTGACCATGTGTTACGTAGGTGCATCCGCAAGGATGAAGTGTATGATATCCTTAGAGCTTGTCATGATGAACCCTCAGGTGGACACTATTCTGTAAAAAGCACAGTTAGGAAAATCTTAGGGACAGGATATTATTGGCCATCTCTTCACAAGGATGTGAAAAAGTACATCAGGGATTGTGATGCATGCCAAAGAATGGGGAAACCCACTCATACAAATGAGATGCCATCTGCAGCCTCAAATGGTTTTAGAACCATTTGAGAGGTGGGAGCTTGATTTTGTAGGACCTATTGATCCACCTTCTCAAGGAAAGGTGCATATTCTAGTATGCACCGATTACCTGACAAAGTGGGTAGAGGTGCGTGCTTTTAAACATGCTCGTGAAGAGAAGGTCGCTGATTTCTTGTATACTCAGATTTTTTAGAGATTTGGAGCTCCACGGTCTATCACCACAGACCAAGGACCCCAATTTGCATCCAAAGTCATAAAAGCATTTACAGAATTGTATGAAATCAAACATAGGAAATCATCACCTTACCACCCACAAGCAAATGGCCAGGTTGAAGTAACAAACTAGGGAACTAGAACGCATCTTGACAAAAATAGTAGCTTTTCATAGGAGAAATTGGCTAGATAAATTACCTGAAGCAGTTTGGGCCTACAATACTACTTGGAAGTCCACTACTGGATTCACACCTTATGAACTAGTCTTTGGTAAAAAGCCTCTCTTACCTATTGAATTTGAGCTACTAACATTGCGCACAGCACTAGAAATTGGAATTGAATTGTCGTAGGCACAGACAGATAGGATTCTGCAACTGAATGCATTGGATGAACTTAGATTGGATGCTCTGCACCAAACTGAGGTAATTCAGGAGCAGAGGAAGCTGTGGCATGACAGTCACATTCAATAGAGGAAACTTCAACAAGGAGATTGGGCTTTACTGTTTGATTCTCAATACGAAGACTTCCCTGGGAAACTGAGAACTAGATGGTTGGGACCTTACTGGATTGAGGAGGTATTTGACAATGGAGCAGCTCGTCTATCCCCTATTGATGGGTCACGAAGAAAGTTGGTAGTGAATGGACATCGCCTCAGGGTATACCATACACCTATGACTAAAGAAGAATTCTTGCAGCAACTTGATAGTTTGGATACACAACAGGTGGAAGAGATTCCCTCTTCCACTTCAAAACAATCAACATGATCAGTGGATTTCAAGAAAAAGCAAAAAATACAAAAAAATCAAAAAAAAACAGAAAACAAAAAGATGAATAAATTTTGAGTATGAATTCCTTCATGGGCATGGTTTCAGGGGAAATCATGAAATTCCTTCATGGGCATAGTCAGGATCAAGAAAAAAAAAAGAGAAAAAAAAGAGAGAAAAGGAGAGGTAAAAATTAAAAAAAAGGGGAAAATCAAGAAAAAAAAAAAGAGAGAAAAATGAATAACTCAGCAGTGAAAACCTTTTCTTAAGGCACTACTGAGTTGGTGTGCATGAAAACCAGTTTTCTGGCATGCATAACCTTGAGAAATTTCTGAACCATCATTGTACAAATTCACCAAGTGCACTTGTTTTGAAATGTTGCAGAAAATCTCAGTAGAATATCAACAAAGGCAGTCATTCTTCAAAACTGGCATTAACTATTTTTATCAGGTATATATTTCTTACATTTCTTCATTGTAAAATGATTGGTATATAGTATGTGACAATTAACCATTAGCATAAAAGGTATTCATAAGAGTTGGCATACTTAAGACATGTTTTGAAAATGAAAATATTGATTTCTGCCTAATCTTCGAAACAAGAATGCCAAAAATAGTGCCTGTTGTATTATCTTCGGATTGAAATTGTCTTCGGAATGACAACAAAATGAATGTTGCACTTTGTCTTCAGAAAGAAACTTTGTCTTTGGAATGACAATTTGTCTTCAGAATGAAACTTGGTCTTCGGAATGACGACTTGTTGCATCATCTTCGAAATGAAGATCTATCTTCGGAATGAGGATTTGTCTTCGAAATGAAGATCTATCTTCGAAATGAGGATCTATCTTCGAAATGAGGATTAATCTTTGGAATGAAAATTTTGCAAAGAAGATTTGTCTTCGGAATGAAGACCTGTCTTCGGAATGAGGTCATAATCTTTGGAATGAGGATTTGTCTTCGAAATGAGGTCATAATCTTCGAAATGAAATTTTGTCTATGCGATAAGTTATAATCTTCGAAAAGAGCATTTCCACGTGGCATCCAAGAAGACAAGGTACGACAAAATCAAACTCTTTTAGTTGCATGCGAGGAAGGAACACGTGTCAGTCAGCACATGGTTTGTTTTTGCACTCATTGGAAATACGGAGGACGTGACCAACCATATGCCACCAATTTTTAATGCCAATAAACATGCACGTGAGAATCTACAAAACTAATGAGGTGGATCTGACGGCAAGGACATCCATGCAATTATCAACGAACAGGTGTACAGTGCAAAAGTAGAAATGTGTGCCACCTTTCTTTTCGAAGACGTGTTTGCGAAGTATAGTGCACAGGTTACGGTTCATTCCGAAGAAGAAGACGAGAAACAGGGCAACGAAGGTTTCAAACTAAAACTCTACAAATCTGCAACAGAAAATAGCCAAAAATCTAGCAGAAGAACAAGCAGCCGCAGTGTACGTTTTTTAAACAAAAAATATGGGGCGAAAGATCAAAACAGAGCCTGCAGATACCACTTACCTCCGAGAAAATCCGATAGTTGTGCAGATTTTTGAAGATGGAGGGTTTATGCCATTTCTGGATAAATTCAATGGGTCTTCTGAAGATTTGGCTGGCATGTTCGCCCATACATTCAGAAACAACCGAGCACATGTTAACGACATGACTATTGAGGTAAGCCCTAAAATTTTAAGTCAGATTACAGAGCTGCCATTAGAAGGGATTTCAATTTCTAGATCTGGCAAGAACACATTGGCAAATGTAGTTAATCAGTTTGTAGAAGAAAATGATAGAGAACCAAAGTATTTAACCCATAACAACACATGCAAAGGGTTAAAAAGGGCCAGCTTGCAGGAACCCTGGGATGAAGTAGCCACCTGGGTAATTAAATTCCTAACCTGTGAAGGGCAGTATGTGCTATTGTCAGGGCATCATCTATGAATTTTGAACCATCTCAGACATGGTGGGCAACAACCAGAAGTTAGGGTAAATCTTCCCCTGTATCTGTATCAAGAATTAAAGAACATGGCAAAGAGATATCAGGAGGGTAAAGGAAGCCTTCGCCATCATGGCCTCATCAAATTAGTTTGCCAACACCATTTTAGAGGAAACCCTAGGAGTTTTGATAGGTTTTACTCTACCCTAAATGATGTCATTTTTGGGGATGAAAGTGAGGAAGAAGAAGAACCAAATGTTGTTGATGTTGTTGTAGAAGAGGAAAAAGTTGCTGCAAAAAATGTTGCAGAAGATGTTGTAGAATAAACTGTAGAAGGTGCCCCTGAAGCTGTTACAGAACTATACCCCACAGCAACAGCAGAAAACCTTGCTCCTGAACCCTCAACTTCATGAGCTAAGAAACAAAAGAGAAGAGGATCTGGAATTGGCATTAGAGCAGAAAAACAAAAGAAGGTTCGTTTTGTTGAAGCTACAACTGATTTGTCAGAATAGAGAAGTGAAGCACTTAACCAAATAGAGGCAGAAACAACAAGGGAAACAGAGGCATCTGAAACTGACCCCATGACCCCTACTGTCACCAGAAAATAGAGCAAAAAGAAGAAGTTTGCATCTAGAACTAGGAGGTCTACAAGAATCCATTTGAAAGAAATAGCAGAACAGGTCATGGAAGAAGAAGATAGACCAAGCAGCCCAGATGTCACAGAGATACAACCAACATCTAAAAACTTTCTAGAATTCCCTGAATAGATAGGCTGAGGTAGAAACTGAGCAGGATGGTTTGGAGGAAGCTACAGTTCAACAGGCTATAGATATGGTAGATACCCTTATAGACAGTCTCACAGAGCCTCCTGAACAAGAACAAATTGTTGTAGAAGAAGAGGAAATATTGGTTGAGCAGCCAACTACAACTGATTTGTCTACATCAGCTTCTGAAGTAGAAATAGAAGTGGAAGACATCACAGAGCAGCTGAGGGCAGCAAGGAGTGTTGTCAAAACACAGACCAGATGGATTTTAGAGAAAGAAAGCATCATTGAGATGCAAGAAAGAAAAATTGCAGAGCTTCAGCAAGAAGTGGCAGAATTGAGAAAACTGTTGTCACAATCTGAAAAATAGCCAGCTATATCCAATGATGAAGACAATTTGGCTCAATTGCTTCTGGGTCTATCAAGGACAGATGACTCTGTTGAGGCAGACATGGGAGTTCATCCTAAAATAGCACTCCTTCATTCTGAAGAAGTGCCTGTTCATTCTGAAGCAGCACCATCTTATTCTGAAGCATTGCCTTCTTGTTCTGAAGATGCTTCAAAAATGGTGAAGAGCATAGCAGAGGATGTTGAAGATGAGCCACCAACACAAGAACAGTCCCAGTAGCAAGAAAATGTTCAAGTAAGTACTCCTATTGAGGTCCCTGCATTTCAACTTGTTACACTTCCAGTAGAAACAGCAGATAAGGGGGTACAAGTAGAAATACTATCTGATGACAACCCCATAGAAATAGCAAATAAGGGGGTGCAAGTAGAGTTATTAATAGATGAACAACCAGTGGAAGTGGTAGAAAAAGGAGTTCAGATAAATTTGTTGCCTAGGATCCCCCCTGTAGTAAGACCACCTAATACTGTGTCTCTAGAGCAGTACAATGCAGACATAGCTAGCTGGATGATTAGATATGAGCAGCTTGCCACTAAAACTAAAAAGTTCAAATTGGAAGCAAAACAGCTAGAAGCCAAGGACACAAAAATTCAGGCATTGAAAGAAAAGGTGTTTGACTTATGCCAAATTGCTGAATTTTTAGTCCAATTTAGATGACCAGCCAGATTTTACAGCCTTATTTTGAAGGAAAAATACCTCAGATGGCGGGTCATGAGGATTACTTCAAACCTCCCATATAAATTGGACACTATTGAAGATTTTCTGGAGGCATATTTTGACAGTCCTTTTGAGCAGAAAAATCTCATGTGTGAACTATTTTTACACAGTTTCTTCATTCCAGAGGAAGTTGACTCTCATCCTCAAATCTACATTGGAGATGTTCAGTTGAGAGCATTTATGTCTACTTTGCAGAATCAGCTTTACTGGGATCAAGAGAAAAAGTAGAATAAAGTGATTGAAACAAGGGCTGAGTTGTTAGTCAGAGCAATCCAGCCAAATCACCTAGTTATCACCGAGCAGCACTTCTCAATGATGAACAGGGATGATATAAAGAGAATGTACTTGAACAATTTAAGGGACTTGTGTGGCCATATTTAACAATTTTTGTGATCACAATTTCTTCCCAACATTATCAGTATGCAGAGACAGATGGAATGAACTTTCCATGTCTTTGAGGAAAAGAGAACCTATCTCCCCCATCAACTTAGAATGGTCCAGAAGAAGAGCAGAAGGTGTAGTCCAGTTGATTCAGATCATGCAACATAACTGGATAGGTCTCGGGTTCAGGCCTCCGACCATCATTACTCCAGTTCCATTCTACTTTGAGGAAGATGCCCAACTTGATGAACAATTTGAATATTGGCTCAAAAACATTCAGGAAAATAGGGGGTATTACATAGGCAAGAAATTATTCTACAGGTCATGGAATCTAAACATGGACATATGTGATTCCATAGCCCAACAGAATGCATGAGGGCATGCATTAATATAAGTTGGGGGGAAAATGATGAGGCCTGGAAATGCCTCAATCATAACATGTTTTGAACACTAAAAATGCCTATAAACTCTTATGTTTTATCTGATATGTTAGTTAAGTTGATTCAATATGTTGTATATTAACCATTTTGCATGATCAATGTATTTGAAATATTATATGCTGATTTTACAGCTTTTTGCATAGTTTTGTGTTCTTTTTGCTATGATTTGCTAAAATGGGATATGCTTAGAATAATAGCAGCATTTCACTAATCATGTTTTGATTTGTCTCAAGCATTTATTTCACCTAAATCTAGCAACAGTGCAAGCAAACTGTTGCTGTGCAACAAAAACTGGTCTTTCCCATGTAAATTCCAGCCAGCTGTCCATAAATAGCAAGGCATGGAATTCACATGAGGAAAGGGATGAAGACCATTGGAATTTGATCTTAAGAGATAACCCACCTGAGAGATGTAGAAGAGATCACTGGAAAAGCATACATTTGTTCATTTCGAAGTATCTTCGAAATGAACAGATATCTTCGAAATGAAAGATCACAGCGTCTTCGAAATGAGCGGATCTTTGGAATGAAGAATGCAGTATCTTCGAAATGAGCGGATCTTCGGAATGAAGCATGCAGTATCTTTAGAATGAGCGATCTTCGGAATGAGAATGCAGTATCTTCGGAATGAGCGATCTTCGAAATGAGAATTGCATTGTCTTCGGAATGAAGCCACTTATCTTCGGAATGAAGAACATAATGTGTTTCTTTGACTTGTTGACCGATTTTTGAAGCCAAAAAAAGGGAAATAAAGGTTGGAAAAGGTAAAGGGAAAGATCTTCCATCTGTCTTTGCCGTCATTTCTGACCAAAGCCATCATTAAGGGAAAGATCAAGTTTTAGTCCTCTTCTAGGATAAAACCAGAATTTGTTGCAGCATTGTAGGATTAGATCTTTTGAGATATTCTTTGTTTGTAATCAGATCATAGGATAGCTATAAATATTGCTCCCATTCAGGTTGAGCCTAGTAGGTAGTAGATAGTAAAGGAGGTAGAAAATAGTGTAAGGAAGCTAGCAAAAAATACAGAGTATAGGTAGAAATTGACTCATTATGAGTCTCTGTAATGATTTTTAGCAAAATTATTGTAATCATGTCTTCTAATCAATAAAGTGCACCAGTTCTATTTCATATTGCTTGTAAATGAGTGTGATTAAGATTTAGAAAGAGAGAGAGACTTACACCTTCTTCTGGACAAAGAGGTTGGCCACTTCCAGACCTAGGAGGAGGACTAACAAGCAGGTTTTTATTCGATTTTGTCATGCAGTCAGAATGAGTTGTAGAACTTGTTATTTCAATTGCTTGTAAACAGATTGACAATATTTGCAGTCTTAGTTTATTTATGCTTAGATTAACCTTGTGCTTAATGTTTTAGTTGCAATCTTACTTTCAGCAAAGCTTCCACTTTATTTCAGACTGTTATTTCCAGAATTTACTGTTTTTCAGCAATTTCCTGCATTTTATGTTTTGCTGTCAAAATCCTGCACAGAAGATTGACAACCTTCTGTTACAGAACTTTGATAGTTTTTATTTCCACATTAGATCTAGACTTTCATTACTACAAAAGTAATTAGATTTCCTTTCTGCAATTAGGATCAGACTTTCAATTCTGCAACTATTATTTCTGCAATATAATTAGGTCTTATTCTGTAATTGTAATTAGGACTTCATTTCTATAGTTAATGATTAGTTTCCAATTCGCAACTTAGATTAAGGTTTATTTCATGCAATTTAGAGATAGGAATGTCCTAAAACCCCCCACACAACCGGTTCCACCAATAAGACTTGTTGCTCTAGATTGACCTAAGTTATAGCTGTTTCACTTCTTCTTCCGTAGATAGCCTTGTACACTGCCCTGGATTGACAGATTCATTGAGAATTAATGATGGTATAACGACTACGCATCAAGCACATAATTAGCTCCACTAACTCCATTGTTGTATTCAAAAAAAAAAACACATGGGCAATCTAACCAAAAGCAGCTCTCCACAGCAAACCATTGGTCTCGCACACGCAAAGGAAGGGCATATCGTCATGCATTTAGGATGCCAGGGTAGGTTGTTCACCAAACCCATAATGAGGATCACCTAAATGGTTTTAAAATGCTAAGAATTCTAGGGATTCAAGTTCAGGCTTATTTGCTCAACGATTGAGGGTATTTGCTCATATACATAATGATAAAAATCACTGTTTATTTTTCTTCTTGTTTTTATTTTGTGAGCAAGGATTGTGAATAGTGGGTAGAACCATTGTTAAGCATTTTGTAGTTTGAACTTTGTAAGGTTGAGCTTGTGAATGACATTGATCCTTTTAGGCCTTGGGGATGACTACCCATCCTGTTCAGGGATGTGTAGTATGAATCCTTATGACTTTGGGAACCAAAGGGGATGATGGAGATATGGAAGTAAGGGCATTGATATTTTAGGCCTTGGGGATGACTACCCATCCTGTTCAGGGATGTGTAGTACGAATCCTTACAACTTTGAGACCAAAGGTGATTGTGATGATGGCTTGTGGGAATTTTTTTTTTGAATGGCATTGATCCTTTGAGGCCTTGGGGATGACTACCCATCCTTGGTAGGGATGGGTAGTACGAATCCTTACAACTTTAGGGACCAATGGTGATTGGGATTTTTGGTAGTGGTGAAAACCACTATTTTTTAGGGGGAATTGATGGGGAAGAGCTCATCCTTTTGTCAATTCTTACACCTTAAACCATTCACGGGGATGACGACTATTTTCACCTTGGTACCCTAGATTGCTTTGTAGGTTTCTCTTGCATTCACACAACTTAGGAATTATTTTATGTGTTTTAAATTGTGTAGGGATGTTACATAACGAGGTGTGATACAAGTAAAACTTTCCCATGTAAAAGTTGTTTAACTGTGTACAATTTTGTGGCTAGAAATTTAAAGACAGCTGAATGACAAAAACCCTATATACATTAGGAGACAACTGACTAAGCTAAAAATGACGAGGGTGTTATTATGGAGGTATGCGTTTATAAAATGGAATTGATGTGGAAAATGATGGAATTTCCAAAGAATGACAGTCTATGGTGCTTTTGACTTGTATGACCTAACAAATATGCAATGTATGGATGTGATGCCTAATGTAACCTATATTTTTGTTTTTTTATTTTTGAGTATGCATGGAATGGAAATGCAATTTTTTTTGTTATTTTTGATGATTTTATTGTTTTTGTTTTTTTTTTGAATATTTATTTTGACAAAGCGGTTATGGTAACCCTTGGAGCTTTTGGTGTTTGACCAAAGGGTTTATGGATACCTTTGGAGCATTTTTGGGGTGGACCAAGTGATTGTGAGAATCCTTGGAGCTTTTGGCTTGACCAAAGGGTTTATGGACACCTTTGGAGCATTTTGGGGTTGACCAAGCGATTGTGGGAATCCTTGGAGCATTTGGGTTGACCAAAGGGTTTATAGATACCTTTGGGGCATTTTGGGTTGACCAAGCGATTGTGAGAATCCTTGGATCTTTTGGTTGGACTATGGCTCTCTAGATGTGGAATGGCCTCAAATGACTGATGTTCAAGGGTTTTTTTTCCTTGATTCCTTCAAGAGAGGCGAGCCGGTATGTTCCAAGTCCTATTCTACTGTCAATCACATAAGGACCTAACCAGTTTTCCATGAACTTGTATCTTAAACGAGACGACAAATTAGAATTCTACTGGTTCTCTTTCAAGACCAAGTCACCAACCTAAAATTCCCTTAAGTGGACCTTCATGTTGTATGCTTTCTTAAGTCACTCTTGATAGATACGCAAATGCTCGAGAGAATTGACGCATCGTTCATCGAGCAATGTTAGTTTGTCTAACCAGGCCTGCCACGCAGTGTCATCATCGATGAACTCTTGCATTGAAATGCATAGGGAAGGGATTTCCAATTGAAGAGGCATGACTACCTTGGAACCATACACCAGCAAAAATGGAGTTGCCCCAGTGGGCATCCAAATGCTAGTGTGATAAGACCATAGGGCAAGTGGGATATGAATGTGCCAATACTTATGACTGTCTACAATGGTATTTTTGAGGATGGCGACTAGCGTTTTGTTCGATGCCTTGGCTTGCCCATTTGCCTACGGATAATAGGGTGTTGAAAAACTATGTTGAATTTTGTACTTTGTGGTCAAAGCATGCACATATTTGTTCTTGAATGATGTCCCATTATCTAAAAGGATCTTGGATGGAATACCAAAATGACATATGATGTTATGCAAAATAAAATCTGCAATGTAGGATCCAGTCATAGAGGTTAGCGGAATTGCTTCCATCCACTTGGTAAAGTACTTTGTGGTCGTTATGATGAACGTGTGATGACCTGGATGACGTAGGGGAGATATTTTTGATTAGATCAAAGCCCCACTACGAAAAAGGCCAAGCCGATTAGATCAGTTGCAAGGCCTGAGAAGGTACGTGTGTCAAATTAGCATGGTGTTGACACTTCACGCACTTCTTTACATATGCGCAACAATCTCGCTCTAAAGATGGCCAATAATAACCCATACAAAGAATGTGATTTGTGATGGCCATACTGCTAAAGTGGCCACCACATGTACCATCGTGCACTTGGGTGATCACCCAAGCGAACTCTTGCTGGTCCAAGCAACGGAGGAGAATTCCTTCATAGCTCTGACGATACAAAATATATCCTAACAAGACATGTTTTGCCACTTTCTATTTAAATGATATTTTCGTGGTTTGTGTCAATCCAAGGGGGAGGTTACCTAACTTGAGGTAATCCTTTATGGGTGTGTACCAATCCTGTTGATCAGAAACCTCGATGGTATGAACGGTCAATCCCTCTTGAAGTTCATCCCTAGAAAACGCTGAGCAGGAAAGAACTTGTAAAAATAGGATTATGTTGCTATTAAGAGGGGTTAGGGAGAACAAGGACCCCCAGTTGGCTTGAGTCAGACAATCATGGATTTGAGAGAACCTATCCTGAGATGGTTCAATTTGGATCAGGTGGATTCCTGGCGTTAGGTCAGAGCTTGCATGCTCCATCATGGATTGCGATAATGTTTTAACCTGAATGGTTGTCATTTCACCATAAGGGTCTTGCGGGATTATTGACCCCAAGGAGGCCATAGTATCTGCAAAATGATTTGATGATCAAGGGAGTGCCTCGATGTCATACCATTCAAGTTGTTCCAAGAATTTGTCCACAAGGGCTTTGTAGACCTACAGAACTGGAAATTTACATTGGAATATCCCCTTTACTTGATTGACAATAAATAATGAATCACCAAAGATGTTTAAATGTTTAATGTGCATGGTGATTGTTGTCTGAAGACCTATGAGCAAGGCTTCGTATTCTGCATTTTTTTTGGTGCACGAGAAGTCTAATTTAAATGATAGAGGGATTGGAGCCCCTTGTGGAGTGAAGAATACAATTCCCATGCCACCTCCTTGCTCATATTTAGAAGCATCAAAGAATTGGGTCATGTCAGCCTGTGACTCAGGCTCATTAGAATCTGGCAATTTCGAAACATGAAAAACCCCATCATCTGATAATTCTATAGTTAGAGGTTGATCATCTTTGAGAGGAGCCTCTACCATTTTATCGGTGATGACTTGACCTTTTATGGATTTATGTCCAATGAATTCTATGTCAAACTCCGTCAACAACATGATCCATTTCGTCGTGCGGCTACTATGATAAGTACGACTCATCATGTATCACAATGGATTCTCCTTAGACACAACATACATCGTATTACTGAGCATGTAGTGGCATAGATTTTTGGTAGAAAACACCACTGCCAAGTAGAGCTTCTCAACGTATGCATAGTTAAGTTCATAACTGACCAGGGTGCGACTAAGATAGTAAGTAGCCTGTTCTTTATGTAGTTCATTTTTCTGGGATAGCATGGCACCCAGTGCCACCTCAGTAGATGAGATGTATAAGTAGAATGACACTCCTAGTCTAGGTGGTGCCAATACTGGTAATGAAGCCAAGTATTGTTTAATGTCGTCAAAGGCTGACTGGCACTCATCATCCTAGTGAAAAGTTACCCCCTTGTGCAATAATTTATTCATGGGTCGACACTTGTCAGATAACTGCACTATGAAGCACTTGATCGACGTTGATGAGCACAAGAAATGCTCATATTTTGTACATATTTCTTTGATCAATATGTGGCTATATAATAAGGATTGCGTACTTTTATGAATGATTATATAGATATTTGATATAATTATGCGTGTTATCTAATTTGTGTGCTTTTAGTATGTTTTGTGGAATTGTAGTTGATTTAGTTAGATTTGGAACGGTCGAGGTCTTTTGATGAACCTGGCACTTTATTTCATTAGGGGTCAATGTAGAGAACATAGGCGCCTCCCTGCAACTGGAAGGCACCAACAAAACAAGTGCCTCCCTGCAGTCAGAAGGCACCAAATGAATATGAGCACCTCCCTACAGTCAGAAGGTGCCAACTGAATACGAGCACCTCCCTACAGTCGGAAGGTGCCAACTGAATATGAGCGCATCCCTATAGTCGAAAGGCACCCACTGAATATGAGCACCTCCCTATAGTCGAAAGGCACCCACTGAATACGAGCACCTCCCTACAATCAAAAGGCACCAACCAAAGATAAGCACCTACCTGCAATTGGAAGGCACCAACCAAAGACAAGCACCTCCCTACAACCGAAAGGCGCCAACCAAAGACAAGTGCCTCCCCATAGTCGAAAGGTGCCAACAGAAGGCAAGCGCCTCCCCACAGTCAAAAGGTGCTAATATAAGGCAAGCACCTCCCCACATCCAAAAGGCGCTAATGGAAGGCAAAGAACCTCCCTACAACCTGAAGGCGCCACTAATTCTTTGCCCGTTGACCAGATTTGAACGACATGGAAGGCAGCGGCTGGTGCAGCTCCAGCTCTACATCATGCAAAGCTAAATTGGAGATAGCACCAATGTATCAAAATGTCTTACCGATGCTAGGCAAAGCATGAACCAAAACAAACACACCGCCATCAGAACAGAATGCCAGACGTCGATTGCATTCGCCAGACTGTTCTAATTTAGTCTGGGAAGAATTGACTGTTGTAACCACTTCTGTAACAGAAGTTCTACGGGTGTGTTATATAAATACACGCAGATCGTTCTGAAGAATATAGAGAAATAATTAATAAATATCCATTTAGAATTACAGAAGATAGATTGTAATACACGTTGATAAATATATTCCAGTTCCAGAAGTTCTAAGCGCATGTTCGATCGGGAAGAAGCTGCTGGAGCCTGGGCCCACTCCAAGCTAGTATTTCTTCCCCATTTCCTTTTTGTTTATTTATTTTAATTAGTTTATTGCTTTCATAAGAATGTTCATTAGTTTGCTAGTTCCAGTATTTGCGATAGGTTTATTTTTAGGAATGTGTACATGATTTATTTCTGTAGATTTAATTATGTTCTTCTTACGTAATTTATTGAGTGTGGGAATGATTGAAAACCATTTCAAGAACACCCCCCTAAACGTAGGATTAGAAGATTCACCTCCAGTGGTATTTTAGTAACCTAATTTTGACTCTTCGTAAGTTTACAAAGCTCCCTGGGTTGATAATTAAATGCATGGGCATGTTACAAAAATAGGAAACCATTCGCCTTGTTTGGCCCGCAACATTTTGGCACCATTGCCGAGGAAGCGTCTGAATTAGATTACTTACAATACCTTGAAACCTTCATCTGACCTTGTATGAGTTCTTCAAGAAGAAGAGCACTTGACGGTCGCTTTATAAGAACTAATCCATCAGGACCTGAGTCAGCCGAGAATTTTGGATTTGAGTTAGACTCGCCTCGACCTACCAGCAATCCATTAGAGTGAGGAACCACACTTTGTGCAAAGTGTCGCCTCATCCCATCAACAAGGGGACGAACGAATCATCATAAATCCCCTGTTTAATAGGACTCCTCTAGAGGAAGCCCTGTTGTGGAAGGCTATGGAGGATCAGACGATCTCGCCAAAAAACCTTATAGCATTGACTCAGAAAGTTTTAAACGACCGAAAGGCCATAAACACTGCATTAGAAACCACATTTCCTAAAAAAATTGCAGATGACGATGAAGTCTCATCTGGCTTTAGTTTCCCAATAGAGGAGGGAGTAGGAGTTACCAAAATGAAAAATATATCCCCTGCTCACCTTTCGTCCTTCAGAGGACACCTGATTGAGGACCCTGACCTATTTTTATTCAAATTTTATGTTTTGTGCAGGTCTGTGGATTACAAATCAAATACGTAGAAGTTGAAATTATTTCCTTCTACATTAGACGATGCAGCTCTACGATGGTTCATCGGTCTGGGAGACAAACACATCACCACCTGGGACCAGATGAAGAAGCTCTTTCTAGAACGATATCAATATTTTTGTAGAGCAAGAGACTCCAGGGAGGAGGTCCTAAGCATGACACAAAGAGAAGATGAGTCTCTCAAGGATTATTGGGCGAGATTCAGCTTTAATATTCAACGGTCCCCTCACTCGAAGCTATTTGATAAGTCCCTCAAAAGCATCTTCTTGAGGGGACTTACCAATGAGTCATTGGAGGCTCTCAACATGATCTCTGGAGGTGATGTCTATCAACATGCTATGGACGACATCCAAAAATTATGTTGGAACTACTCGAGAAGGCAAGGCAAAATCACCGCCAAGACCATGAAGGCGACTGCTCAGTCACCAAAATAGAAATAGGCAACATGCTGGAGGATTTGAAGAGCGAAATGCTCTCATCTCTAGCACTACAAATGGATATGCTACTGTTAGAAAAGAAGAAACAAGAAAATGATGCAGCATTAGCCTATTTTTGCCCAAAATGCAGAGGGAGGCACACAAAGAATGCATGCCCAAAAAACAAGGTCAAAGTATGCATAGTTTGCAGGCTGAATCATAAAACTCGATTGTGCCCACAACTGCCTAGTAACCAAGAAGCGGCTGAGAGCACGGAGGCCTACTTCATAGGCAATAGGAAGAGTTGGCCATAGCCCCCCATGGGGAATATACCAACCGAAATGCCATCATATGGGGGAGGTTCATACATGCACCAAGGACCCCCTCAACCACCTAATATGGGGTGGTGGGGACCATCAACCTAGACGAATGCACCCCCAACAACATTTCCAAATCAGCAGCCATGGATGCCATATCCATATCTTGGGCAGCAGTGGAGAGGCCACAATGCATGGAATAAGACTCCACAGAGTGCAACACCTGTTCACATCCAATAGAACTTACCAGCATTACCAGTAGTGAGACCTGTGCAGCTACCAGCACAACTGACAGCAAACTCGAACAACAAAGTAAATCAACCGACATACAACGTAGAAGGTGAGATGTATCATATGTACAATATTCATCTTAGATCAGGTAGGTAGCTAGGAGTAGAGACCCCGCCTCTGGTAGAAGAGGAGGAAGAAATAGTAGAGATACCTCCACTGGTAGAAGAAGAGGCAGAAATAGAGGAGACACCTCTGGTAGAAGAGGGAAAAGCACTTGAGAGAGCGGAGGCTCCATTTCCTAACCGGCTGTAAGAACAAAGAAAAACAACACAGCTAGAATTTGACATCTTGTCGAGCTTGAAGAATCTCACGATGACAATTCCATTATTTCAAGCAATTCGAGATGTCCCCATTTACACCAAGGCAATTAGAGAAATGTGTCTAAGGAGACCGGGATGAAAATCTACCCAGAATATCAATGTCATGGGTAAATTGGAAGATCTAATGATGGGTAGAACACGTCATCCAAAGTATGCAAATCCAGGCAGCCCAGTGCTGGCCGTAAAAATTGGAGGACATTCCCTGTCCAACACATTGGTTGACCTCGGGGCAACCATCAATGTGATGCCTCAAGAGACCATGCAGAGGCTGTGGCTCACGAACCTGAAGCCAACCACGACAGTGCTGCAGTTAGTCGATCGATCAACCATGTCACCGAAAGGGATGCTGGAAGATGTGATCATAACAGTCAGTGCATGGGAATATCTAGCTGATTTTTTAGTTTTGCAAACCAAGACCAGGATGGGAGGTTACCCGCTCATTTTGGGGAGGCCATGGCTGGCAACAGCTGATGCTTACATCAGCTTCCAGGATGGGCTAATGACCATATCCAATGGGCAAAATGTCAAAAGGCTAACCATTTCATCGCCAGCTCAGTATATGGACTCGACAGAAGAACCCAAGATCATCGAGCATGGAACTATGGAGTTGTCCATAATCCAACCGGTGATGACCTTGGAGGAGGTGGCAGAAGAGGATGAGGATGGTGCTATTGTGGAATTTCTCCATGGAGAATCATCCACCCCCACATCTGGATCGCCATTGACTGGCGCACAAGATCAGCACATCCGACAAATACACGTTGGGCCAGGGAGGATATTAAAAGTCAACAGCAGGTTGATGCCCACACAGCTAGAAAATTTGGAAGAGCTTCTGGTAAAACACCAGCAAGCATTTTCATGGGACTATGCAGATATGCACGGTATCAGCCCAAAAATATGCACCCCTCAGATTTATTTAGATGACCAGGCAACTCCTAGTCGATAGCCACAGAGAAGGATGAACCCAGCAATGAAAGACATTTTCAGAGAAGAACTGCACAAACTTCTAGCTACCGAATTCATATATCCAATTTATGACAATGAATGGGTATCACCATTAGTGGTGGTCCCCAAAAAGAATGGGAAATTCCAGATCTACGTGGACTACCGGGCGTTGAACAAGGCGACTAAGAAATACCACTTCCCACTCCCGTTCATCAATCAAGTCTTGGACACACTCTTAGGAAGAAAATACTTCTCCTTTCTGGACGGTTTCAGTGGCTACAACCAGATCCATATAGGGGAAGAAGATCAAGATAAAACAATGTTCACCTATCCATGGGGAACGTTTGCCTATAAGGTATTGCCTTTTGGACTATGCAATGCACCAATCACATTTCAAAGGGTGGTGCTTAGCATATTCTTTGATTGATAGGAGACAGGGTGGAAGTATACATGGACGACTTCATCACCTATGGAGAAACCTTCGAGGAGGCAATGACAAATTTGGAAAGAGTGCTCGATAGGAGCAAGGAAAATCATTTGTCCCTAAGTAATGAAAAATGTTTTATGATGATGCAGGAAGGCATCGTGTTGGGACACCACCTCTCTATAGAAGGAATAAAAGTAGACAAGAGGAAGATCGAGGTCATCAGAGACCTACCTAGGCCCAGAATGCAGAAGGAGGTAAGAAGTTTCCTTGGATCAGCCGGGTACTACCGATGATTTATCGCTGAATTTAGTAAGATTGCAAAACCACTGCACACCCTACTTTCTAAGGACGTAGAGTTCAATTGGATGGGAGATTACGAAGAAGCGTTCCAATTGCTGAAAGAAAAATTGATATCTGCACCGGTCTTGAGAGGACCAAATTGGGCCATACCATTCCATATTTACTACGATGCATCTAACGGTGCGATTGGAGCAGTCCTCGGGCAGAAAGACGGTGAAGAATTCTACGCCATCTATTATGTCAGTAAAAACTTGGTAGGAGTAGAGCTCAACTATACAGTGACATAAAAAGAATTCCTCTTTGTTGTCCATGCAATAAAAAAATTTCACCACTATATAATGGGATACAAGGTCTTTGTCCATATGAACCATGCGGCTATCAGGTATCTGATGAGCAAGCCGGCCATTGGTGGTAGAATTATCAGATGGATGTTGCTATTACAGGAATTTGACATCACTATAGTCGATAAACCAGGCAAGGACAATGTCGTGGTAGATTTTCTATCCATATTGATACCAGCAAATCATCAAGCAATGGAAGATCAGTTTCTGGATGAACATCTGTTCGCTATTAGTGAATAAACTTCATGGTATGCAGACATAGCCAATTACTTGGCCATTGGAAGGACCTCACCTGCTTTCTCCTACTGAGAAAAGCAGGCGGTCATAGAGAAGAGCGCATCATTCCTTTGGATGGATGGTATCCTATTTAAAATAGGATGAGACCAAATTATAAGAAGATGCATAGCAGAATAGGAGTTTTCAAAAGTTCTCAAGGCATGTCACGATGAGCCATGCGGAGGACACTTTGCAAGGAAACAAACTACCTACAAAATCCTACAGGCTGGGTATTTTTGGCCCACTCTGTTCAAGGACGTAGCAACGTATACTAGCAAGTGTGACGAGTGCCAAAGGATGGGTAGACCAACCCACCGAGATGAAATGCCCCTACAGCCCCAGGTACACTTGGAACCTTTCGATAAATGGGGCATGGACTTCGTGGGACCATTTAATCCACCTTCGATGGGAAGGAGGTTTATTCTGGTCTACATGGATTACATCACAAAATGGGTGGAAGTGCAGGCATTAAGGGACTCAAAGGAAAGAACGGTCGTCAATTTCTTATTTGCCCATATTTTCACATGATTTGGGGTTCCTCGGGAGATAACAACAGACCAAGGGCCCCAATTCAGCTCCAAATTGATTGAGGAGCTTATGGAGCAGTATAGAGTTCGGCATAATAAAACCACGCCCTACCATCTGCAGGTGAACGGGCAAGTAGAAGTGATAAACAGGGAGATAGAAAACATCCTAACCAAAATCGTGCAGCAACACAAGAAATATTGGGCCACACGGTTGCCAGATGCAGTTTGGGCATACAACACCACATGGAAATCCACCACAGGATGCACACCTTTCCAACTGGTCTATGGAAAAAATGCGATTATGCCCATCGAGTTCAAAATCAAAACTCGAGGACGGCTTCAGAATTAAATTTGAGCTTGGACGAAGCTCAAAAATAGAGGATTCGCCAGCTAGATCAGCTGGACGAAATTCAACTGGATGCTTTGCAGAGGACAGAGATTATACAGAAGCAGAGAAAGAAGTGGCATGATAACCACATCAAGCTGAAGAAGTTCCAGGTAGGGGAATGGGTACTGTTGTACGATTCTCGATTCCAAGAAAGGAAGGGCAAACTTATGCAGAGGTGGATGGGGCCGTATGAGGTGGTAGAGCTCATTAGGAACGGGGCGGTGCACATTAAGACAATTGATGGTAGTAACACCATGTTCACAGTCAATGGCCACCGACTACACCCCTATAATACGTCCAAAACATTACAGGTGGAATCCAGAGCAGGCGTGGGGGATACCCCATCTTGATATATCTGGACCGAACTCTCACAGGTAAAATGGTGGGCACGAAAGTGCTCACCCAAATTTTTTAGTTAGTTAATATAGTTTTTTTTTAATGTGTGTTTTTTGTAGGGACGACGCTCGCATGCAAGCTGCAGGCATCCTAATCCAGGGCCTAACAGGCACGGAACGCGTCTAACTGCCTTTATTTTCCTTTATTTTTTGGTTGCTTTTTACAGGTGGAGGACCTGATAGCACGAGGGATAGGTATCTGGGAAACCAGGCCTGATTCGGCTCAGCATTCCGACATCGGCTCATAGGTAGAATCAAGGCAGCGTGAAAAAAATGGGAAGGCTTGATCACCCTTTTTCCAGTCAAATCGCCATCCAGAAGAAGGCACCAAGTCCATAAGAAGGTGCCTTACTACCTCCCAAAAGGTGCCAAGCCCAGAAGAAGGTGCCTTACTGCACCCAAAAGGCACCAAGTCCATAAGAAGGTGCCTTACTGCACCCAGAAGGCGCCAAGCCCAGAAGAAGGCACCTTACTACACCTAGAAGGTGCCAAGTCCAGAAGAAGGCACCTTACTACACCCGAAAGGCGCCCATCTAGAAGAAGGCACCTTACTGCATCCGAAAGGTGCCAAATCGAGGACAGCACCTTCCATCCATTCAAAAAAAAAAAAAAAAAAAAAATATATATATATATATATATATATATATATATATATATATATATATATGTAGGCGCCTTCCGTGGCAGGAAGGCACCAAGTAAAAAAAAAAAAGAATAAGCCAGCCGAATACGCCTTCCAACATCAGGAAGGTGCATTCATCCAGCCGAATACACCTTCCAACATCAGGAAGGCACATTCATTAATACGAACGCCTTCCAACATCAGGAAGGTGCGAAACAGAAGGAGGTGCCCTCCACATTGGGAAGACGCATGCAGGCAAAAGTGCCTCCCACCAATCAAAGGCACCTCGTAGCACCTGGAAGGTGCATTCATTCAAAGAAGAGCACCAACAACATTGGAAAGGCGCTACAAGGGCACCATCCACATGGGGAAGGTACCAAAGAACACCTCTCGCGTACAACATTTACATCTATCGAATGCCTCGAGCGGAATGAAGCATCACACGAATAAGCGACATCAAATGACCATACCCCTCCCTCATGTCACAAGTCAGCAAATCAATGGCTACCATGACAACTGGAATGCTAAATCAGGTACGTGCATATTAAATCAAATAATTTATATAATTATTTATAAATACGTAGTATCAAAAAAATATAGTTGTCATAGAGATCATACCCCCCATAGTCGAAATCGCGTGCCAATGATAGGGTGCCTTCCATAACTACTAGGGTTAGGCATATTTTCTATAAGAAGGTGCCTTCCTGAAGAAGGAAGGATAGAAAAAATACAGTAGCAGAAGGCGCTATGGGAGGAAGGTCCAAGAACCACGGGATCAAGAAGAATGAACCCAGTGACACTGATGGGATCAGAGGGGCAGTGAAGACCCAATTTGAAGCCGAGGGGTGGCTCGAATACTGCACCTTGGTCAGTCAAGGCCAGGACATGGAGGCAGCTAGAGAATTCACCACCTCTTTGAGGGGCGATGCAGCCCAAGTATGAGGGATGGAAATTCTAGTCACCCCTGAGTTCATCTCATAGGTGACTGGATTGCCTCTCACGAGGGAATGTATATACAAGGGTAGAGTGTTAAAACTATACTCCGAAGTACTACTACCGGGAGGAAATGTGCAGATAGACAGGGAGGGGTTACTCAAAAACATTCTCCCCATGAATATGCGGAATATGTTTGAGCAGATTGCTCGATTCTTCACATGCACAGGGAAGTATACCCATCTGCACCTTAATCATGTGCACTTCCTCAATCACCTAGTGCATGGGATGAAATTAAATATACCTTTCTACCTGGTGAGTGCTCTGAAAGATGAAGTGGCTTGGTACTAGAAAGGGGCACCATCCGCCTTAGCCCACCATGGGCTGATATCGACATTGGTCCGCCATGCAGAAGCACAAGGACAGAACCACGACGTAGAGGGAGATGGCGGCCAAATAGAGCAACACAATGTGGTTGCCAAATTAGGGCAAGACAAAGCATCCCATGCAGAGGAGATAAAAAACATTGGGCAATTGGAATTGCTCTATTTTCTAGGAGGAGCATAGCAGTCACCAGTGCCCAAAGACATAGAGGACAGAGGGCATTCCCTAGTGCCCGAGTATGAGGAGGAAGGAGCGCCACTCATTGGTGGTGAGGATGAACCAATTCCTAGGAGGAAACGTTTGTGGTGATTCCTCTCGATAGAGGAAGGATAGAGTGACATAGAGATAGACGTTGCCACCCAAACCCTTCGAGAATTAATGAACCAGAGCCCATGGAATGAAGGAAATTCTGTAATGACCAGATCGATGCGGCCTTGGAGGAGGCGCTTGACTGGCAAACCGATTGCTGGATGGCATAGCAAATTCTAGAAGATTGCTAGAACCAGCATAAAATGGAATTGGAGGAAAGAGATAGACGAATCGCTCAGCTTGAGCAGCTGGTCTGACAGTTGCAGGAGGAAAATAAAATACTTTAGGACAGAGGAACAACAATACAGGAGGCATCCACTCAGATTGATTGGGCAAAAGAAGTGTCGATGAACTTTCCCACATCCACCAAATGAGTATTATCTTTATGGGAGATTCGATCGAACACCTAAAAAAGTATCCCAGAAGCAAGGGAGGATTCCTTTGTTTTTAGGGGTGAAAAGAAAAGAAGTCCTACGATGCCCCCTATCATTGTCTTGAGTGACACGGAGCAGGACGAAGGTCTACAGCAGTAGATAAGACCAGAGGATACAGAGGACCTCCCCAGGCCTGAAGAAGGAGAAGATCCTAAGGGGTCGATACTAGGTAGATAGGAGAATAAAGGATCACCCTCGGAGATAGCAGCATAGCCAATCCTTCAGAGTAAAGAGAAGTCCCCAAAGGAGAAAGAAGAGATCTCAGTCCGAGCCGCCACATTTTCTATAGAGGCCAAGACAAAGAGGCCTAGGACGACTCGATAGAAGATGAAAGTGACCTTCGTCGAGTCAGAGGAGGATGAATGGGACATGTAGCTATTCGTCGAAAGGCAAAAATATTTTGAGCATCTACACAACGAAATGAAAGCAACCAAGGAGGCCAGGAAGGCATCCTCGAGGGTAAAAGGAGATTCTGGCATCAGCATCAATTCGACAGAAGATATCCAGTTTTGGGATATCTATGGTTCATCCCGAGGGCGGCCTTCCATGATGAAGAGGTACTTGGAATGGTGGGGAGTATATGGCCCACAATTGGAGGCTGCTACAATTGCAAAGGATAATGTAGGGCTTACCCCTGAAGCGACTAAATTATACAAGGCTCAAGTAGTGCCTTCCAGATGGGATAACTCAGATATCCCTCTAGCAGTGGTCAGACCTCCAGACGTCGACCTCTAGCAAGATGCCGAAGCTGCATTTCAATCAGTAGGAGCAACACTGGCTATACCACCACCAATAGCAACCAGAACAAGAAGGGGACAATTGACAGTCATAGTTTCCCATAGGCAAAGGCGAACCACACCTTCAAATGCCGGCATGAAAAGATATGCTTGGGCCGTAGGGGCAGTCGAATCCTCCAAGAGATGATGACGATGAAAAGTCAGAGGGCTACTTGCAGTTTGGATGCCACGAGGGCGTGGCATATGTTAGGCGTGGAGGGATGATGAGCACCAGAAATGCTCATATTTTGTACATATTTCTTTGATCAATATGCGGCTGTATAATAAGAATTATGTACTTTTATGAATGATTATATAGATATTTGATATAATTATGCGTGTTATCTAATTTGTGTGCTTTTAGTATGTTTTGTGGAATTGCAATTGATTTAGTTAGATTTGGAATGGTCGAGGTATTTTAATGGACCTAGCACTTTATTTCATCAGGGGTCAATGTAGAGAACATAGGAACGTCCCTACAATGGGAAGGCGCTAAGGGAACAAGTGCCTTCCTGCAGTCGAAAGGTGCCAACTGAATACGAGCCCTGCAGTCGAAAGGTGCCAACTGAATATGAGCGCCTCCCTATAGTCAGAAGGTGCCCACTGAATATGAGTGCCTCTCTGCAGTCAGAAGGCACCCACTAAATATGAGCATCTCCCTGCAACTAGAAGGCACCAACCAAAGACAAGCGCCTCCCTGCAACCAGAAGGTGCCAAACAAAGACAAGCACCTCCCTGCAACCGGAAGGTGCCAACCAAAGACAAAGTGCCTCCCCACAGTTGGAAGGTGCCAATAGAAGGCAAGCGCCTCCCTACATCTGAAAGGCGCTAATAGAAGGCAAGTGCCTCCCCACAGCCAGAAGGCGCTAATGGAAGGCAAAGCGCCTATCTACAATCGAAAGGTGCCACTGATTCTTTGCCTGTTGACCAAATTTGAATGACGTGGATGATAGCGGCTGGTGTAGTTCTAGCTCTACATCATGCAGAGCTAAATTGGAGATAGCACCAACGTATCAAAACGTCTTACCAATGCCAGACAAAGCACAAACCAAAATGAACACGCAACCATTAGAACAGAATGCCAGACGTTGATTGCATTCACCAGACTGTTCTAATTTAGTCTGGGAAGAATCTACTATTGTAACCACTTCTGTAAGAAAATTTCTGCGGGTGTGTTATATAAACACACACAGATCGTTCTGAAGAATATAGAGAAATAATTAATAAATATCCATTTAGAATTACAAAAGATAAATTGTAATACGTTGATAAATATATTCCAGTTCCAAAAGTTCTAAGCGTGTGTTCGATCGGGAAGAAGCTGCTGGAGCCTGGGCCCACTCCAAGCCAGTATTTCTTCCCCATTTCCTTTTTGTTTATTTATTTTAATTAGTTTATTGCTTTCATAAGAACGTTCATTAGTTTTCTAGTTCCAGTATTTGTAGTAGGTTTATTTTTAGGAATGTGTACATGATTTATTTTTGTAGATTTAATTCTGTTCTTCTTACGTAATTTATTGAGGAGTGTGGGAATGATTGACAACCATTTCAAGAACACCCCCCAAACATAGGATTAGCAGATTCACCCCCAGTGGTATTGTAGTAACCTAATTCTGACTCTTCGCAACTTTACGAAGCTGCCTGGGTTGATAATTAAATGCATGGGCATGTGACAAAAATAGGAAACCATTCACGTTGTTTGGCCCGCAACAGACGTGACCTTTCCTTGTAGACTCTTGAGCTACTTGATGGTAGTTGGGGGAAGCATTTCAAGGATTGCCTTGACTTTGTGTGGGTCTACCTTGATTCCTCGTTTAGAGACTATGTAACCCAAGAGATTTCCAGATGTGACACCAAATACACACTTCTTGGGGTTTAGTTTGAACTTATGCTCCATGAGGTGATCGAGGATCTTGCTTAAGTCATCGAGATGATCTAGGCACAAAAGAGATTTGGCCAACAAATCATCCATGTAATCCTCCAAAGTTTTGTGCATGTAATCATGGAAGATGTACGTCATGGCACGTTGGTAGGTGGCGCCAGCATTTTTAAGGCCAAAAGGCATAACCTTATAGCAAAATGTCCCCCAAGGCATTGTGAATGCCATTTTTAGTTGGTCCTTGGGATTGATACAAATTTGATTGTATCCTGAGAAACCATCCATGATGGAAAGCATTTCATGGCCTGCTGTAGCGTCTACCAATGCATCGATGCTTGACAAGGGAAAATAATCCTTAGGACTCGCTTTATTTAGATATTGAAAATCAGTGCATATGCGAATCCTCCCGTCAGGCTTCGTAACGGGAACCATGTTAGACAACCATGGTAGGTAATCCATGCAGATGACAAACTGTGCATCCAATAGTTTTTGTAGCTCGTCTTTGACCATTAAGGCCACTGTTGGGTGCATCTTATGTAGTTTTTTCTTTACTGGATTGACTTTCGGATCAAGTGTTAGATTATGCGTGACTAGCTACGGGTCTAGTCCCGGCATGTCTTTGTATGACCATGCAAAAACCTCCTTCTTCTCTTTGAGAAGGGCAATGTCGTCGGCTTGCTCTTCAGGGGATAGACTTACCCCCAACTTGATGATTTGAAAATTCACTGGATCTAAGCTGATGTCTACATCAGTCATCTCCTCGATCGACATGTGGGATCCATCCTCCAACTGGTGTGGAGTTGGGATCAAGTGGATATCGTTTGTTGAATTTAGATCATCATTCGGAACATCAGGTTCCTCTTCAGCATGGAAGACATCCTGAGTCTGTCCTAGGGTGAAATGGAACATTCCTCCACAAGGCTAGTACTCTTATGGGGATGGCGGTGTGTCAGCGTGATCCCAATCTATAGCATCTAAGTCTAGATACAATGACCATGTCGGGTCAGCTGGATCATGGATGGGGGCAGTTAAATCAATGGAGATCATGTTGATGAAATGATTGTGGTCTCCATTACCGTGGGTGTTATAACTTGGACATCCTATGTGCTCCAGATCTGGCTCTGTGGGTACTAGCACAAATGGATTGGCTCTATGCATGGATACACAGAAAGGGTCCACCCTAGGCACTGATGGTTTGATAGGGTCTCTAGGCGGAAGATGCTCTCTATGTACCTAGAGTGGCAGGTTTAGTAATTGCTATAACTACGCCTAGTTTAGGTGCCACCTATTCCTTGGACCTATGTGTAACTGTTCAAACATGTCATCTATATCCAAGGGATATTGCTATTGTCACATATGATTGAGATAAGCCATCTTAGTTTCATCTTCGTAATCACTATCAGATATCCAAAGGCCTTCATTGGCTCCAATAGTGGTCTGCGACATATGAGGCTCATCTTGCTCGAGAAAATTAATGTGGTCCCATCGAGGTTGTTCCGCTCTCTATGGGGGGACCTGATTCTCTTGAGGTATATTCTCAAATGGAGCATCCAAAGGGAACATTGTCAGGAAGCTCTCCTGATCATCATCCATGGGATATACTTGTAAATGATTGCTATCAGACTTGAAAGGATCCTAAGGTGCTACCTCGTACTTCGACTCATTCTCTGAAGACCCTTCTTGGCCTTGTCCATATCACTCTTGTGGGTGAGTCCTTGAATTTTATCCCTGTTCAACCGAAGGGAAAGGGTTGTTATGGTCAACAAGGTTGGTTGTTAGCAATGGGAGATAATCTCCCAATGTATACATTGTGTTAGGATTGGCATATGGATCTAATGCCAACCCATCCTTGTTGCCTATCCCTAGGCCTTGCATGTTCTCCACCAAGATGTCTAGGGGCAAGGGGTGGTTGAACCCTACTTCTGACTTGTCATACGACATTTGATATCTTGGTTGGCAAAGAACATGCACTCCTTGATCATACCTGCCCAACCCATATCCATACCAATTGCATTGGCCAAGATATCTTAAAGCAAAATTAGGGTTGAACAAATAGTTGACGTCCTTTGCAAAGGGCTCTTCATCTTCATATTCTTGCATACAAGTGTCAACGCCATTATCCAGGCCCCCATAAACAAAGTTTATCTGATTGGGTGGGTAGCCTAAAGGAACCACATAGTCGATGGGGAGTCGAGGCCTCTCCATGTCTTGCATGGACTCAAGTGTGGCATTGCTACAATGTTCCTCATTAGATACTCCCCCAAGCCCGTGCTGGCCATTTCAATGGTGACCGTTGGTAGTTGAGGGGGAGCGAATGAGAGTCCTTCTTGAGTCCACTCCATGTGGGGCAAACTAGGCATCTCGATTTCCATTCTGCTAGGCATATCTTCTGTCGAGATGGTTGAGACTAGAGGTGGTTCCTCTTCTAGGGGTTTCTTTCCCTTGTCCTTGGATGTGGCCACCGTAGGTGGCATCATTGTTGAAGGACTAGCGAAGGAGGATGGACTCGACTGAGGACTTAACGAATTAGTCAATGGATATGCCTGTGAAATCGGACCCTGTTGAGATGGATTCAACTAAAAATCCAAATGTGTTGATGGAAGAGTCGATTGTGGCATGAATTACATTGTATTGCAGTATTTGAAGGGCTCCAAGTCTACCGGGACTACATGCACCTATCCTTCAAATGTATACTTTAGGCACTGATGAGCGATTGAAGGGACACACTTCATGTCCCTAATCCAAGGCCGGCCTAGCAAGATATTATAAGCCATATCACCTTACAAGATGTGGCACAATGTATGAATAGTATTTTGTCCCACTTGGATGCGTAGGACAATTGTGCCAACTATCGAGTAGATTGCATCATTGAATGCTCGTAGTGTATAAGTGGAGGCCATGATGTGAGATGCTGGCAACTTCAAATGTTTCAGTGCTGCTGTAGTGATGATATTACTGGATGAGCCAGTGTCCACCAACACCCTCTTATACGAAATCCCGTTGACCCACACAATAACGTGCAGGGGTGGATCCGCCATATCACTAGTCACTATTTTCAATTCATCTTCTCTAAAGGTGATGACTGGTTTTGTACATTGTCTTACATGCCCCACAAAGTTGTTGAAAGACTTCACTTCGTGGGGCTACAACTCGATGGCCTTTAAAATATTCATGAGAGCCTCCCGATGTGGCACTGATTGTTGAATGAGCTCGTATATGGAGAGCCTAGCTAACGTGGTCCTTAGACTTTGGGTAAGTCTAGTCCAAATCGTGGCCATTGGTCTAGGTAGGGGAAGTTGCGTAGGGTGTTGTTGAGTTTGTGATGTCGATGGAACCTCTCTTGTGGCTGACATGGGGGTAGCTCTTGGATATCTCTTGTTCCTAGTCACTATGCTTATCATCCCTACATACCCCTGCATGGGGCAATTCTGTTGCACCTCATTGAATTGAAGAGGTTTTGCCTGTGCCTCATGGGCAGGCAAGGGGTTTCTTAAGACTCCTATATGTTGGTTGTTTGGTGCTACGGGGTTGTCCACTACTAATGTCTTGTTGTCAATTAGGTCTTGTACCAAACCTTCAAAATTCCAACATGCGTTAAGATCATGTCATTTATGCCTATGGAACCTATAGTACAAGTCTTCTCGATATCCCTTAGGCTTCGGTGCATTGGGGTCTATAGTTTGAATCTCTAGAAGGTTGATCAAGTTTGTCATTGATAAGAGGTCAAACAAAGAGTCCCTGGACTCTATGTAAAGAGTAAATTGTTGCCTAGGGTGATGCTGCTGACTTTGTTCTTGCATTTGGTTTTCTCTCTCATAGTTTTTAGGAGGCACCGCCTGATAGTTAGCCTTTTGAGGTTATGTTGCTTGTGCAGGCTTAGGGACGTTGATAGGAATCTGATTAACCACAACAGGTTTCGATGGCGTGGTCCCTGTTTTAGTGTTCTTGGTCCATTATTTATTGTTAGGTTTGGAAATATCATCATCCTGTATCTTAATCTCCTCAATAACTCTGGATTGCGCCAGAGCTTCCTCTAAACTGGCATATTGCTGTAGTTGCAATAGCACGGAGATTGATCTCAAACAACTTTCTGAGAACATTTGGGTCAAATATGACATGGGAGGGAGGTAAGGCAGCTTCAAAAGCAATGTCCTCAATCGATTCCCATATGCCACCATGGTTTCTTCCTTGTACTGCCTAAGGATAGCTAGGTCACTTAATAACACCTTTTTCTTAGTGTTGAAGGTGAAGCATTCGAGGAACGCGTCCACTAGCTGATCCAAGTTACTAATGCTATGTTTTAGTAATTGAGTGATCCAATCCAAGGTAGGGCATACAAACGTGGTTATAATTGTTCTTAATAACAAAGCATCGTTGTCCTGAATACCAAAGCACTAGCTTAGGAATCTAGTCACATGCTCTTGGGCATCCTCCTCCCCTCTAAAGAGTGCCAAATGGGGTAGCTTAAAGTATTCTAGGTATGGAGGTGCCAACACTGATGGATGCATAGGATGACTATGGAGTTGGCGTAAAGTGGGATTTTGGGGCCCAAAAGTCTTGATCTCCATAGACTCTAAGCACTCTAGCAGTGCTTTATATGCATCAAAGGATTTAATTTCTTCCTCCTTAGTTTGATCCCGTTGTGGGTTGCGGGGAACTTGAGGCCTATTGAGAGGTAGCTGGATAACACCCCCTTTGCCTTGGTAGAGCATTTCAACCCACTCTTCTTCTTGTTCATACTCCTCATAGGCTTCTTGAGGAGTGCCTGGCCGAGACCTATATACATGGGTGGGTTCTTGCGGAGGGTGCCCATCGTTGTTTCAGGGAGTGACCTCCCACTCAGGTCTAGGAGGTCTCAGAGGAAATACTTGATAAGTTCATGTGGAACTGTCTCTTACCAAGGGGTTATGCCTCTCATACACTTCTACTTTATGCACGTGAGGGATTGGAACCTTCACAGGCACATTGTTATGAAGCAATTCAGCTGTCTGACGCTGAATGCGCTCTTTGCTAAGGTGGTATAGATGCTCTAACTATTGTTGATCCTTCCTGAGCTGCGTGATTTGTGCTTGGAAGGTGGTATGTCTGGAAAAAACCAAGTCAATTTATTTTGTTGTCTCTTTTTTAGGAAGCCTAGATGCCTCTCCTATATGTCTATATTGGTCGTGGTGATCCGAGACCCCTATGGGTTGCTTTCCTCTGTCGAGGTTAGTTGCATTAACTTGAGGCTATGGCCTCAATGGGTGATCTTGATACATGGAAGGCATGGAGGTACATCGCTCTTGCGCTGTGTACTACTCTTGAGGAACATGATAGTCTTCCTCGTCCTCCCTTTCATAGGCATGCAAAGTGTGGGTAGAATTGTCTTGCCCTGTCTAGAAATCCTGATACTCTAGATTTGGTCTAGTGTTTCTAACAGTAATCTGGGGTAGAGGAGGGATGACAAAATCATGTGGCCCCTCCTTATGGACCATCTATTGTTCTAACACTTCATCACTATGCCACTCATAATGAGCATCTAACGGAGGTCTCCTATCTATGTTGAGCGCTACATGTAGGTTCTCTTCTTGAAAGGACCTATGTTGAGTGGGGTTGCCCCTCAAAGAGGTGCCTCTATAGTCCTGTTCTGTTATGGCATGATATGGACTATCTTGTGTGTCAGGTCACCAAGGCAGGATGACCAAGTCCTCAGGACTATATCGAAGGTGACTTGTCCCCCTTGGTGCACTTTCTGCAACGCTTGCCCATGATTGGGATCGACTACGAGTGTACACCATGGTGATGTTTACCTAAAGATGCATAGATTTTAATCTTTTTTTTTTTTTTTTAGGATTTATTATGCTACACTAAACAGGAAATATCACACACACAAACAATGATTATCTCGTTTAACGATTAAAAGTGTGCCCTAAACCTGGTTCAGTGTGTTTTTGATGTTTGTTTTGAAAGTTTGTGGAAAGAATGTTTAAATGCAAAATGACGGCTCTTATGACTCCAAAAAAATGGTCACCCCTTCGATATACCATTGCTATACCGATATACCAACCTATCTATATACCCACCCTTACGTGAGGGAAACTATTGGTACGTGAGAGCAGATGGTACGTGGAACATAGGTGGTACGAAAGGGGAATCACTCTATTTATGACACCTACCATAGAAGACTTATCCTCATGCACTGGGAATCACCCCAGCTACACTTGGTCAGATTTCATCAGGATTTACGTCTAGCAATAGTCATGATCGGGGTAATGTATGCAGTATCTCAAGCCAAGGTGGTGATGAAATCCACCATTGGTCTTGCTCAAGGGTTGGGGTTTTACGACCAACTCCTTATTGTTTTAACTTACCACGTGGTGTGTGGGGTTCTTTTTAAATTGCATAAATGAAGGAAACAAGCATTCAAACTCTCATATGCAAGCAAATAACCATAGAACAAATAGCAAAATTTTGATAAAAGGTGTTTAAGACCTCTACCTCTTTTCTACCCAAATCAGATGTCTCTGAATTTTTGCTCTGAAATAGTCCAATGTTGGAAAACTTGGTACCTGTAAGCAAAAACAAGCAACTTTAATCAGAAGGTTAATCTTAAAAATCAAGGGATAGAGGTCCCACCGTGATCGCCACTGAAAGCACGAGGATACATAAATAAAAAGGAATATGCTGAATACGATGCATCTAAAACCAAACTTAACGCCAAAAGCCTATGTATTGAAAGAATGCATAAAAGGAAAGAACATGAGTGAATCAAAACAAGATAAAAACACTATGGAATAGGGTCCTTTTTATTGATATGCTTTCACATTCATGTTACAATATGCCTCATTCCATTTTTAGGGGATAGGAGCATTAAATATGTTTTTGATCACATCCATGATAGCGATCCTTCTTCCGCATGCCCACATGTAAAATGGGCGGAAAAAAATGTTGTCATTGCTTATGTGTATGATTTTTCACTCCTTCCTACTCTTCTGATGTTGAAAAATTGCATTCAAAGAAATAGAAAAGATTAGTAGCACCTGCAGATAGAATAAAGCATGTATTTCCCAAGGCCTACTGTCAGTATATGCATGAAAATATTAAAATGATAATCAAATGACCTCAGATCGACCTAAAATTTTGACAGAGGCATAAATATGTTACCAAGAAGCCACTACAAAATGAACAGTCTGGAAATTCCTCACAGATTTGTATTTGCTCCAGGGTGGGACGAATAGACCTGTAATAACTTGTCAAAAAGCACCCTCTTCAATGTCCTATCCAGAAAGCTCCAAATGACTTGAAAAGTTGGGGTTAGCTAATTGGGGGTGTTTTGGGAAGACCCAGAAGGTCATATTTCTCCAATTTGGCATCTATCACCCAAATTTTTCTGGTGCCATCTGCAAGTTAGTAAAGGCGGGAAATGATAAAAACCTGGTCAAAATTGCTCAGAATGAAATTAAATTTAAACTGAAGCCTATTTAACATATCTAGAATAATATTAAAAATAAAAATAATAGAAATCTATCACAAATTTCTAATCATCCCGGGGTGGGGCGAATAGGACTGTGACAGTTTGGGGGCACCCGAGGGTAGAACGCCCACCGTTTGGGACACTGTTTTGGCACCAATCCACTTGGGATGGGTCAAAAAATTCTTATGGGGTGTTGTAAAAAAAATTTGTGGAATATTGTGGCCAAAAATCAGGTTTTGGGTCAGGATTCGTGCTTCCAATAATCATCCAATAACCTCCCTTTCAAATGAGAGATTAAATATGTGAAGGCACAAATTGCAAGAAGGTATGTAAATTGGTAGCACTTCGTTGCTCAAATTCTCCTTATCTGTCTCTCTTTTGGGTGAGAAAACTCACCAATTTATAGAGCTAGGGTCTCTTTGTTTGGAATGCGCATGCGAGGGCGCCACTTGAGTTAATTGTCCTATTTTGAGAGAAAGATAATTCCTTGATTTAGAATCTCCTTGCATGATGTTTCTAAAATAAAGACATGCATGACATAAGTCTCTATTCTTTATTTAAAGCTATTCCTCAAAATTGCATGGCCTAAAGCCTCAGTTAATTGGCAGACTTGTCAAGGTTTGACTTTTTGCCAGTCAAACTTGCTATTTGCCTCACCCTGGGGCGAATGCTGCTATTCGTCATGGGGTGGGACGAGCAGAGAGCAAGGTGCCAAAAGGGTGCCAAATTGACCTCTAACCTCCAAAAATGCTTTTGGGAGTGGTTAGGACCACTGTTTAACCTCTAGGGGCTGCCCTAGGGGCTGTTTGTGTCAATGCGATCAGCGCTTGTTGTCACATAATCGGATTGGTGCTATTTTGGTGTCTACAGTATTTTCCAAATTGGGACTAGTATGATGGATTTATTTAAGTAATCCACTATGCTAAAAGATCCTAGAGATACTACCATTTTAGGAACAAAAAATAGTCTCTCTTGAATTAGTTGGGCATTCTTGGTTGGTTTTGGTGGTGATTATTACTACCTTTGGATCATTGAGGTGCATTTTTCATGGATACCAAAACATTTGGTAGCATATCTATTGATAGTACCAAGTCAAATTTGTCTACATTAGCCTATATTAACAAATCACTTAGGCTACTTGGTTGGGAGATAGGAGGCACAAGTGGCCTTAACCATTAGGGAATTATAACTAGAGGTTGTTGATCTAATTGGGTTGACTTGTGCTAAATACTATAGGTTTATGGATTTCTCATATTTGTTTCCTCCTTTTCCTATTTCTTATATTTTATAAGATAATATGGTTATACCTAAGGTATTTTGGCCATTAGGCTACCCATCTAATTAAATATTGTATTTATTCTTCATCACATGTTGCTAAGATTTATTCTTAAGAAACATAGTCAAGTTCTAAAGTGGAAGGCATATACATATACTCTAATATTTGAATTTTAGATTTTAAGTATGAAATGGATGCCTAGGATGGAATCATCTCAATCACTATAGTGGCCAAAATCTAATATGTTTCTCCTATATTGCTTTGGCTGAGGGAGCTCTCGGGGGTGGGCAGTACCATAAGTTAGGCTCCTCTATATAATTATTTTGTATAAGGGTTATTTCCCTAGCATGGATAGGGATTTTTGCTATAGAGATCTTACTATCGAGATTATTTGTTGATGTTGTGTTTGAGATTGACCATTTTTTTATTTTTTTGGAACTAAGGCTTGGATTCCCATTGTATGGGTTTCTATAACTATGGTTGCCTTGTGGGAAGGGAGATTTTTAGTTGTTCTTATATGGGTATCTTGAGGCATTCTACTTCCTAATCATAGTAAACATTTAATTACCTATTAATGTAAGCAACTTGTAGGATGAATATTTCTCAAGGTCCCTAGGATTGATGGGGTTGGATTCTATGTGGACATATCAACCAAGGATGACTAAGAGGATTATAGAGAGGTCATTGGATGAATAATTATAGTTGGACATTGTACATTGGGTTATGGAGGCATACAAAGCCTAGGGGATAGCCTTCCAATCTGAATCAAATCATACTCAACTTAAATGACCAATTAGAATTTTGATAGGGAGTTTTCTCCTCTAGCCTTAATCATCATCAAATTTTCAAAAACCAAAATATGAGTAACATACCCAATGGAGGATGCATATATTTAGGTATTCTATGCTAGGATTTATGAAATCTAAGGTTAAAATCTTCTACTACCTCATGGCAGCTCTTTTGATTAGTACTAGTTGTTGTAGGAATGATACCCCATCCATGTTTTCTATGAATCTCTCTACAAAAATATTTCTAAGCTAGTACCAATAGGTTATCTAACTAAACTAGAGTGTGATATACCATTATTAGTATTTTTCTCTAAATCAGGTTGCCAACAATCTTAGGTCCATGTTTTTCTTTGATATGTTGTTGATTGTGCACAAACTCATTATATGGTTAAGGTGATCAATTGGGGTAGTAAGATATTCCACAGTAAAATAGGTGAGATAATTTAGAGTATATTGAAGTATTTCCTCCCATACTTCATTCAATAGCGGTGGTGCTAGTATACCTTTATCATTCTAGACAAGGAACATTCTAGGGAGTGGTGGTGGAGGTGGAGCAACCATATTATGGATTTTGGATTTCCTTCTTATTAAAATTGTGGTAGGTGGTGGCATTAATTATTATCACAATTTATAGATAGAAAAATCTAATCGTAGGTTTTTTTAGCTTTTGATGCTATAATACTTAATATAAATTACCACAGAAAAGTAATCATAGGATTGAATATAATGAAGTTGCAATATAAAGGAACCAAATATAATAACTCAGAATATAATATCAAATAGAATAACTCATAGAATAATCACATGGACATGCTCACAATATTGCACATAGAATACTGAAAATTGCTATTGAATAAATGTCTACTAAAGCAAGCATAAAGCTTTGCATTTTTAATGAATATTATAATGCTTTGTAACAAATATATAATTGTATGACTCCTCAAATGATGCACTCTTGACCTTCACTCTTATTTGTAACTCTTCACTTTCCTATTCTAAGGAAACATGTGCATGCTTACATATTGGAAAATTGTGCACATCTACACTCATAATATTTACATGACACGTGCATTTCTTGCACATTATTACATTACATAAAATATTAACTCACTCATTAATATAGGACACAACCCTAATATAATATTTATAATAATATACCAAGGTGGTACATTGACATTTACCAAATAATGTAATATTCTCCAACACCCCATTGCATTACATTATTTTGTTATTGAATATTTTAGTGTTCAATACAATCTTCATCTTGAGTCTTAAATCTACCTCTTGTAGATCAATGTGTGGATCCTTTATATAAAAGTCTTCTTTATCTTTTGATTTAGAATTATTTTTGCCTCTCTTGGTTTGATTTATTTTCTTGTTTCTTCTCCTTCTACATTTATTCACTTTTTACTAATTTTATATATTCAAAACAATGAGTTAGTAAATCAAAAAAGTAATATTAACTTAGATCCAATGATTATTTACTAAAAAAATATTATTTATTATGTTTCATTCCTTGGAAAAATTCAAAAGTGATTAATGATAAATAAATCATTAGACACTCCTCTAAAGAGAATATAATTGTGTTTTGAGAGTTCCACCAAGTCTTGAAAAGTATTTCATGAAGATAACCAATTAATGTTGTAAAAATCTCTTCTCTTGCCTCCTTAATAAATGAATAAAATATTTATTTTAAGTCTATAGGTAAATACTTATATCCTTAAAAGGTGTTTATCAAGTTTTGTAAATAAAACTGAAGTTCATGAAATAGTTCTTCACTATTTTCATTAAATGCATTGTAAACAATTTTATCCATTTGATCAATTTCATTTTATGTAGTCTACCTTATGTATCCCTAGGTTTTGAATAATAAATTTTCAAATTTCTAAATTTCAAAAACCTATGATGTCAAATTCCTTATGACTCTCTAATTAATTAGAATGTAACAACCCCAATCGAAACTATTCATCCACTATATTTTTTTTGTTCACATATTTATATTCCAAAGAGTAGAGGACATAATCATGATCTAAGATGGGATTATTCCAAATGGATTGTAAGTTAACAAGTAATAATTATCAAGATATATTAAGACTTGGTCAGAGTCACTCTTGAGTAGAAGTGACCAACTTCTATAAAACCTTCATACCACACAGATGGTATGAATACATGCCTTGAAGATTGATTAACCACACCAATGGTTAATCATCAATATTTATTACTTAGTTACTACCCTCATCTCCATGATGGGGCAACTAAGATAATTATCACTCCATGTGATCAACTTACATAGGCCTTGGAATAATCATCTTAAGCATGATTATCTTCCCTTCTCATTCATAAGAATTATTTGATATTAATACTTATCTAAGACACATATACATTTGAGCACCTACTAAGAATGTAAGGCTTGCTTGAGATACAACTCAAGCATAGATTAACATTTATGGGCTCCAACCACTCTAAGATCCAACCCAAATTATTATAAAAATAGTTATCATTTTACCTTTTATTACACTAGAATTTTATATTAAAGAATTCATAAGTATTTATAAATATATTAACACAACATAATTCCATATAACTTACCATCCTACTATTTAACCATATACAACCATTAAAGCAAATACTCCATTACATCATAATATTTGAGACTACACATCAATAATACATTAAAAAAAATTCTCATTGAAAAGTAAATAACATGCTTTTTATTGGTAACAAGTTTTGAAAGGGACCCAAAACCTTCTATACAAGTTGTAGAGAGGATCCCGTGAAGGTTCAACTCAATACAGAGCAAGCCAAAAAGGGGCCATTAACTGTGGCCACACAACAAAAATAGAGAGATACATATCGGTTACAACCCAAAGGCACAAATGAAACAAAGAAAACAAGATACAGATAAAAAAGGATAACCCAACAACCCCACATCATTCCAGGATGTAATCCTCATCATCCTTGGGATCAAATTCCATGGGAAGACTAGCTTTCTATGAATAACATAAGCTTATACTGAGAGGGGGGGTGAACAGTATAAGACCAATTTTTAATTTACTTTTCTTTTCAATTCAATATTATGTAGTGTATATACAATAGTATCAATAGCAGTAATCAAGTAATACAAAAAACACCATACACAATAGAGACACCGCAGTTTACGTGGTTCACCCAATGTGGGCTACTCCATGGAGAAAATATTTTACTAAAACTTTCTCAATCAATCTCTTTGGGAATCCTTCCCAATTAAAATATTTATGGGTCTCTATCCAAAGGAGATGTTGATCCCCTAATATCAAGTTCATGGATATCTTCCACAGGAGAACTCTTTCCCCTTTTGCTCTGGCTAGTGATTTTCTAGAAGACTCTGTCTCTCTACTACACTAACTGGTGGATATATTTCCACTTGAAGACTCCTCACTCAGATCTGTCTTCAACTATCTTGGCTACTGGATATCTATCCAATGAGACTCTGTCCTTTGTACTCTATCATCTCCAAAGATCTATCAATAGTCTCACTTAGTTACTACTCAATAGGCTCACTCAGAACCTGCTCAACAAGCTCACATAGAACTTGTCCAAATCCACTCAACAAGCTCACAAAGAACTTGTCAAACCTGCTAAACAAGCTCACACATAACTTGTCCAAATCTGCTCAAAAATCTCACACATAACTTGTCTAAATATGCACTAGCAAGCTCACGAATAACTTGCCCAAATATGCACTAGCAAGCTCACCAAGAACTTTCTCAATAATTCAATCTCATAGAATGATAAAGATAATTGTTAGAGACTCAATATGTTCTATAATAAAATCCCAATATCAACTCAAATCAATCTTATAGAAGCATAAAGATAATTGTTGGAGACTCAATACGTTCTATCCTCAAATCTCAATCTCAACTCAAATCCAAAATATAGAATAGTTTGTTTCATTGAATTTGAACAACCACTTCACACAAGGCTCAAACAACTCTTCTCAACAAACTACCACAAGGAACAACTCTTTCTTACAAACCCTAGTACAAGCATGTATCAACCAACTCAAAATTTTCCAACAATGATCAACCACAAATCTCACATAACAATGATACTCATGTTCTTCTCAAGTTCAAGTTCTTTGCATAACCAATGGGCTTCAACAACAATGCTTATAAAACAAGGTTTAATAGCAAATCTCAACCCAAAAAACCTTGAGATATTCAACCAACTACTTTAAAAAATGAAACCACAATTAATCCTTTTCTCTCCAATGATATTTCAGAAATCAACCACCATAATCAATCAATAGGAGAATATGCCCATACCTTTTATGAAGATGAAGAAGCCTTTTGGTTGTCCATAAAATTTGTCTCACTCAAAAAAATTTCTTTTTCAAATTTCAACAAGGGTTAGAGATCTTGATTAATAACACAATAATAACATTCAAATAATACCTTATTGCTCCTACTCAATAACATACACCATGTCACTTCATAAATGAATTAATCTCTTATGAAAAAGAACAAAGCAACCTTCACTTTTGAACCTCTTTACAAAATACAAAACATTTCTTTACACACACACTATTTCTCCATTAATCAATTTAATCAGATAGCCCTTTTTTAAACATGCATCATAACCCTTATTCCTCCTAGGGAAAATTTAGAAACATAAAATATATCTAAAAATTATTAACTTGCCTCTATCCATGATGGGATTCAATCTCGTGATCTTCCTTTATCAAAACCTTAACCACAACAAACCTACCATTGGGCTACATGCCCTCTTGTGCTCAAAATGAGCACACAATCAAAAAATTATGTTGCGAATATCTACGCCCTTCGAAAACAAAACGTGCTTCATGCGTTTCAACACATAAAAAAACCTCTGACAAGAATCTAACGTAGGACCTCCTGCTTCACACACAACACATGAACCACTAGGCCAAGGAGGCTTATACATTTGGCTTTACTCCACAATAGTCTCTTCAATGAATGAAAAAATTGTAAGCCTTTTAAAACCCTTTTCACACACACTTCGACATACAATGCGCATACTCTTTTACCATTCGAATCCAAATACCAAATTGAGCACTTAGAGAAATAAATTGAAACATTGGGCATATATATATGTTCTCCTCCTTTCCTTTGACATCGATGGTATAATTTAAATATTAGTTTTATGCATTTTACTTTATTTGATGTTGGCGCTATAAATTAAACTTTAATTTTAATTTTAAATAATTTAAAATTTAAACATAAATATTTAAAGTTAAATATTTCTATCACGAGGGCACATTTTTCGATGAAACGAAAAACCAACCTAGGTTTTAATAAAATCCCATTTCAAATCTACCATCCATGGTTTTAAATAAAACCTTTTATTTTGCTTACCTTGGTTTTCACCAAAATCCTATATATATATCCATGCTCTCAAAAATATCATAAATGCTCATTTATGAAATGCTTTGGCCGCTAAAACTCAATGTGATCCATGTGACATCAATGACAACATAAAATAACTCAAATTTCCAAACTATAACATAAAATGACGTGGATAAAACATCTAGTAGGTGTTATAGAGGAGGTAACCCTCTTGGCTTACCTGCTCTACTAGGGGTTCCATTATCTACATCAATCGCAAGGACTTCATGAGGGATTTCCATCAGTGTCAAAGGTGGGTTTGGAACTAGTTTAGGATCAACATTCGATGTGTTAGCTTCGATGATGTGCTCATTCATATTTTGGCTAATGTATTTCTAAATGATCAAATAGAGACCCTGGTGCTTGGAGTAAGTGGACTTCCCTCTTTGGATGCTATCAACAAAGATCTCCATTGACCAAAATAGATACTCCGAGATGTTAATCTACTTGAAATCCTTTAGAAAGTTTAGGAATGCCATGTGGAAGATACGAAGAGGTGAGGACAATTCATCCATAGTCAGGTACTGCATAATCGACACTATGGCTCAATTCTAGGGTGGAGGGAGGTCCTATCGGACATACCCATTATCCTTTTTCGTTAGAGATTTATCTTTATCATAGAAGAAAGCCAATTCATCTTCCATAGAATACTTATATTTACGAATGATCTCCCCATATTTGTCTAGTTTTGTAATTTTAGCCAACAAATTGATGGTCACAACAAAGGTGAATTCCTTTATGTACATTTTACCATTGTCCCAACTTTGAATGGAATCCTTAAAAATACCAGGGTCATGCCTGCTAAACTTCTTTAGGAATTTGATTAACCCATGAGCAGCCATGATCTCCTCAACTAGTGGGTCTAATTATAGTTGTTCAGAATCCAACAATGCCATCCTCAAACACACAAAAAAAATCTTTATCCCAATGTAATTCAATTTCCACCTTGTTCCAAAGAAGCTTTGGTTTCCATTGTGCACAAGTAGAATTAAAAGACCAAACTTCAATGGCCAAGGAGGATTCATGCCAATATCCTTGGGCTTAGAGCTTGCCTTGAATCGTTGATTGGGTTGATTGACCCGATAATATATCACCACATAGACCATACCACACCCGATGATTATTTGGTTAATACTACAAGATATTACCAAAAAAGGTGACTAAAATGGGGAGCGAAGCTGGTGATGCTCTTTAAAAATGGTAACAATGGAAAGAGTTGTCCAATGAAGATGCACGCCATCTTCAGTCATCCTACATGAGTGAACCTTATAGAAAAACCATGTCACCTTGGCATCCATAATGGGCACGCACTGGATGGTTTTGCTATTACACCTTGTTGAGTGGACAACTTGGCACAAGGGGGTGATGGAACCATGATTGGTAATAATATTAATCTCATAAGTTAAGATAAGCACATGAATGGTGTTATATTATTTGTCCTTTTTCTTCGTTCAATACTCTATTGTGGCTCCTTTATTATTTATTCCTTTCCAAAGTTTGAATACAATGTTGGCAATAATCTTGGAAAGAAACCCCTTGATATCACCTTTAATACTAGTTTGTTTAATTATTGTCTTAAAATGATAACCCTTTCATCGAATATTGTGACCATTATAGTCCTAAGGAATGTCAGGTGGGCTCCTTGGGGTGTGTGCTTGAGGACTATCAATTGAATATCTTCAACTCAAATAAATATGCCATCTCAGCATGGATGTGTAGTAGAACTTCACCTAGGAGGAATAAAGCCTATTCATGCAGCCATGTCCATTTCCCATCCAAACATGGTGACACAGATTAGTCCTAGAAGATTTGATGTTATTCATACATGATGAACTTATTATCATGGCAAAAGTTCATTATACATTGGGGAAAGTATTGATGCCACATTGAAAAGGACTACAAAGTCAATCCAGAGTTAGCCATGGCATCAACTACTTTATTTCCTTCCCTGTATACATGTTGAATAGAAATATTGTTGATCACATAGAGGTGGAGGATGGTCTCCTAGACAAGAGGACCAACATTCCAAGGTGGATTTGTGGTGCCTTTGATGTAGTTTATTGTATTCATGGAGTCACCTTCGATGATCAAATTTTGAATGTTGGATTCTAATGCCACTTGGATACCACAAAAGACTGCTCTGGCCTCTACGAAGTTGTTTGATTGGACTCCCAAATTTTTAGCATAGGCCAAAATAACTCTGCCTCTATCATCATGGATCACCCCTCCACAACTTGCTTCACCGGGATTACCTTTGGAAGCACCATTAAAATTTAGTTTAAACCAACAAGGAGGCGGGGAATCCACGATACACGGGATATATCCACAACGAGGTGGGGTTGTCTAGAAATATTGAACTAGATATTAAACTAATTTGCTAGTTTTATTTCAAGAGAAGATGTGGGAATATCCTCAGAAGAAATAAGGTTCACATTTTTATACACAAAGCATATAATCCATTGCATCATATTTCTAAATCTACATATTAATTATACAATAAAATAACTTTGTACTGGAAAGTAAATAACAATTATTAAACATTCATACTAATTGAATTCTAAAATTCATAATATATCAAGCAAAAACATTACAAATAAATCCAACATTTATAATCTAATTAATCAATAACATATTGGAAATAAATGCAACATTCATAGGAAATGACAAAGCAAACCACAAATTAAAGTGACACAGTATTTATCTTGGGAACCCTCATGGGGAATAAACCCAGCCTCCAAAATATGTCTTTCCTCTCATTTCATAAACTTAGAGTGTCATAATTACAATATAGAAAGGCATCTCATGGATCCTTCTCTAAATAAGTTATATAATTACAAGAGATCAATCCGTCTCTTATCAAATCAAGATGCAAATAAGGAAACACCGATTTCCTTTCTCTAAGCCATCAATATAATACATAAGAATATTTCAAATTCTTATACCTCTATGTTTATGAATGATCCTTGGATACATATTAAGGAGAAATATCATCTATTACTAGAGGGAACCCCATAAATTCCCTCAAGAATGAATTCCCCATTCATTCTCCTATTGGCTACATTTTCTTTCTACCAAGAGTGTTTCTAAATTTCTTTTATATATAAACCTATTTTTCTCAATATTTATTATTTTGGTAAAATGGTTTATAAATTTATATACAATTTTTCTATACTTTTACTACACTTTTGGACTATAATTTTCAAAAACATTTCTATAAAAAGTTACTTCCATATATTAGTTGAATTTCCATCAAGTTAATCTTTGATGGTATTATTTATTACAAAATAACATTTAGTATCACTACATCTAAGAAATAACTAATTTACAAAATTCTACTATATTTGACACAACTTCCTTACCAAAATTAGATCCATAGTTTTCAACTTCATACAAATGTTTTACCATCAAATTAATATTATAAGAAGTTAATTCTCAAAAGGTCTTAATTCATTCAACCTAACTTAACAGATAGATTCTTTCCTTTTACTTTGTAAATAATCAAGTGATTAATAACTAACACAATACCTTACTTACAATTTAGGGTGGTCTTATTAAATTCTTTAGATGAACATGTCATAATCTTTAACAACAAATATTTTAGCCTATACCTTCTTTCGATCAGAAAATCTTAGTCATGATATTTAATGAAAGAGACTTTAACCTATATATTCCTTAAGCCATCCTACCATAGCCATGTTATTTAATAAATCATATTTTACATTTATCTTGAAGCTAGTTAACTGAGCATTGACAGGACCTCACACACAGGGTGTCGATGTGATCAATGAGGCCAACAACACATGACATGAATATTGATGCAACCAATAAGTATGGGTTAACACAATCAGGTAGTCCCACATTGGAGGTCTTTGAGCAACTTGTTACATTAATAGGGATGGCATATTCCCTATAGACACCCATATTATTTCCTGTATGGAAAATATGGGATATTACTCCACATACTCAATAAAAGGTGTTTCATCCTTATTGGGACAACCAACCAAAACTTAGAACAACCTAGCATATGAAGGAAAACAACCATATGCAACACGTACCAAACTCTAGCGAGATGAGAGTCAATAAAATACACCATGTATGCTTCCAACTAGCATGGGCTGAACACCATGTGGTCGGATAGACTAGGGAGCGATTCTCTCTTTTAATGCCAATTGCTCCCCAGCATGTCCCATGTGGGACAATGCTGGTGGAATCCTTATCAAAGTCTCTTTCTTGGGAGGTCCGAACACAAATAGGGTGCTCTGATAGCTCAGGGCTGATTTCACCAAGCTCTATACCTCACATAAAGCATCTAAAACCTCCTAGATCAAATCTAAACAAAAGGGTATGGTGGTATTTAATGGTTCTAATGCCAATTAATATAGTTATAGGATCTTGCATAGGTGACGGTAACCAGAGGTGATAAACCTCAAATGTATCTCTTTATTAATTAGATGTTCTCTACTAATCTCTTCTAGGTGAACTCCAAGGTGGAACTAGACCTATGAAACTCGTTGTAATCAACTTGATAACAACAAATTCTATTTTGAAACTACTATGCCAGGAAAGCGTTTGTATATGGAGTCAAGTCCAAATAATAAAAGCTTATGCATAGGCATGGGGTATATCCCACATGCACTACATAGGAGATAAAACATCTAATAAAAGCGCTCCCATGCCCTAGAAGATATAAAGACCTTGCGGTGGTTGTGGAGACCTTTATGGTAAATATTGGTGGTATATTTACTTGTGAGTCAATTGTTTTAGGTTAGTCCATACCGTTTAACTTAATTGTGGCTTGCACTCTAATAGCTTCACAGGTTGTCTTAGTTCATTTGGTTTAACTTAATTGTAGCCTATGCTAACGTATGGCCTTCTAGGCCAACTTTTCTTTATTTAGTAAAGACCCTAAAAAGGGATAAACCTTAATATTATATTTTCTATAACATCCATAGAGTTATCATAGAGAACCTTCCTAAGGTAAAGTGAACTTTATCAAAGCTAATCCTTACCAAGTAATAGAGAGATAGCGAAAGGAAATATTCAATTCATATTAATTTATAATGCAATCTAATAGAGCTTCGAACAAGCTTATAATGAGTAATTACAAAGGAAGTACTTAAACAAGAAATATCATCTTAATGAAACATCCTCAATAATAAACCACCAACCTAAACTCTTGCAAGGTTGGTCTCCTCAAGTCCCTCGTTGCTTGACTTATCCTAGTGCTCTTGCTAACCCTCCAAAGGTTTGTCCTCCAAATTTTTTATCTTGGTCAAATACCTCCACCTACAAATAATTACTCTCTCAAATATTTTGGGTTTCTAATCCACCAAGGTTGAGAGCATAATCCCTAAGATCCAAGATTTCCTAGCCCTCTCCTCCATGATGCACTCAATTTATAGAAAATATTCTCTCCTCATGAGCCAAATAGTGGCCTTATTAATATTAAAAGATGTCTTTTATTCAAATAAGACATTTCATCCCATGTGGAGGGGAAATTCAAAAATTAGAAGAGGGTCCACAAAAGAGATAAGGTAGGTGGCCTTGATTTCTAGAGAAAATACAAACCAACACTATTAGAGAATAGGTTAGGTACAAAACTAGGACTATTAGTGATAAGGGAAAGAATCTCCACCTAATTTCCACTAATGAAAATAGGTGATGTAGGAGGTATGGATAGTTTCTCAAACAATAGGATAATTCCTACATTATTTAATAATTATAGGGTCATTTTTAGTCTAATAAAAAATGGATCAACCTTGTGAGTACCTAATTGTATTAAAATTAGGTTATTTACACCTAATTTATTATATTGTATTAATTTTTGCAAAATATAATTCCTCCAATTCATATTTCAAAAAATATCTAATTAGCTTCTAATTAAATTAAATTAAATTATATTCTTCAAAAGATAATTAATCCTTTCCTAAATCCTCACAAAATCCTTTAGCTGGAATTTGTAGAGTTTTTTAGGGTCTATGACCCCTTTTTGTTGGTCATTAACTGATCCCCTTGATCAATTAATATACTTTTGAAAAGGTTCGAGGGGTACGGGTTGTGACATAGAAAATAGAAAATAAGAATTTTGCAAATTTAATATTCCAAAATTTAAAGTAGACTTCCTTATCTCTCCAAAATTAAATAATTTGTAAATATTAATTTTTGTCTATGAATTTCAAAAATAAAGTGAAACCTTGAAAAAACTTTAGAATTAAATATTCGCTATTTATACTTATCACTTCAAGAAAAATTTAAGAGCAATTAAAAAATTATCAACCTAATAACACACTTATATCTCAAATTAAACTTAATTTTTTTTGAAAAATTAAATATTTCTTTATCACTCCATTAAACCTTAGGCCAAACTTGAAAAATTAATAAAAAACCCTAATTTACCTTATGTAGGATTTTGATGTTCAATTTTGTGTGGTGCTCCACTACTCCCCCTTTCTAACTTTGAAATCAATAACTAGCACTCTGTTTGATAATTTCAAAGAACTCTTCTCCAATGGAATGTGTGTGTTATACTTCATGCAAGTGCTATATTTGAACACTTTTGTGGGTGTTTCACTTTCCTCCAATGGACACTTGAGCATTTCACTATCCTCCAATGAGTGGTGTTTTACTATCCTTCAATGAGAACTTGGTTATTTCACTACTCTTCCTTCGTTGGTGCTTCAAACAGATCAAGAATTACATGCATGAGATTATTCTTAATAGCTTTCAAAAAATGGTTACTTTGTTGACCATTCACCTATCTTTCATCCATCTGGAAAGTAAACAAATTGCAAGTTCCAATAAAAATTTTCAATGATCCATCATTTCAATATTTAGTACTTGATTTGTAGAAAGTGTTTTAAACTTTCAAATTGCATTTAGCATGATGTTTAAACTCTACACATGCTTGACCATTTTAATGATCATATCTTGGAGTTATTTGCACTTGATTAATTACAACTTTACCCATGCATTACTCACTTATCCTCGATGCTTAGTCTATCATTGTACCTTTTAGAATTATATGTCTCTTTGTTTCTCATGCTGACGTTCATATTTCAACATCCCTTGCCCTTCTACGAACTTTTGGATGGTAATTTAGCCTTTGCACTCCTACTCAACTTTTGGGTAGATTTTATACCTTATCCTGAGTTCTCCTTGGTACTCGTCTCTTGATACTATCTCGACACTCATCTATTACTATGTGCTCAACTTATTCTTGGTGCTCAACTGTTCAAATGCTATGCTTACTATAAATCAATCTATATTTATACTATGATGACTTAGGGGTATTTAGATTCACCTCCATATTTTCTTGCTTCTTTGCAACTTTAGATATTTGGTACATATCCTTGACACTCAACTTTATTCTCTAACATCTTATTAATTGGATCTTATTTCTTGTTGGTGTAATATCCTTCCTTCCTTTAATATTACACGTGTTGATTCATATGCTAAAGCTTCAAATCTTTAAACTTTCCTTGAATATTACCTTTATCATGAAATTTTCTTCACCATTTTGATTGTTTTCAAGTCTTTCTTAATGTTGTCTTCTTTCCTGTTGATGTTGGCTTGAAATCTGAATGCTTTAATGCTGATAAATATTTTCTTCTTAACATTGTCTTCTCCTTTTTTCAATAATATTTTATGAATGTTGTTTTGCATTTCTCATTTTATCGATATGAATAGCGCTTCTCTAACAATGACACTACTATGGCATTCTTCTTGTTGACTTGCTCTCTTTCAATATCTATAGAATAAGCTATATTACTAATCATTTTTATTAATAATATCTAACTCTATATTCTTTTATTCTTATATTTCCTTGCACTTTGATTGGTCCCCCATGTGTTTAGTTTAATTTTGAGCATTACTCCTCTATATCTTACTTTTATGGGCTTGTCAAATGGTGACGATTGTCCTAAATTCAGTAAGGTATTTTCCTAATACTCTTCTAAAATAACCTCTCTATTTATTTTTGCTTGTAATAATTCTTATCTAACTTCTATATTGTTCCTATATAGCTTTAAGTCTTTTTTTTTACCTTTCAAAAAATGCTACCCATGTGGTCTTATATAATGCTTTGCATCAATATAATATGATGCTTTTAATTTTATCCTCAAAACTCGCAATATTGTTGCCTCACATTCTTTAAATTTGTAGTCCTTATAGGTTGTTTTCAATGTAGAATTTACCTCTATCTTGGAATTCTAGTTGTTCTTCCTAGTGCAATTCTTATGTTGTCCTCTAAATTGTACTGTCCTCAAGAATATTTTCTATCTTGAGGTTTTTTATGACTTTCAAACATTGACAAGATACTTTCCTTTCCAAAAATGTTATCTTCAATTCTTTCTTGCTTGAAGTCTTCTTTCTACCTTCAATTTTTCTTCTTACATGCTTTCTATCTTTGTAGATCAAGTTATATTAATGTTCTCTTTTATTATTAAGGACCAATATTCAAAAGGACCTCTTTATCAAGTCTTCTTCAATATTCCTTTAATGGGACATTTTTTAATAAGTTTCCCTAGTCTTCTTTTAATGGGACTTCTTCTCTTGGGTCTCCTTTATCTGATTTAAATGAGTCCTCTTTTATTAGGCCTCCTTTATCTACTAATATCAAAAAAATTATTTAATACCTAAAACTAATATTATATATTACCTTCTATTCCAAATAGATTTCATGCAATAGGTTAACTCAATCTATCTTATCAAGATATATTTCTTAATGACATATAAATTTTATCAGGATCTATATCTGATACTTAACTACAACTAAAATCAATATCTACATGAGAAAATATCATGACCTTAAAGTAATTAAATATAAATGTCTTCTCTATCTATTGTTGGAAGCTTCTCAAATTTTGAAGATCAAATTTTCACTACAACAAAATATTTAGATAGATTTTTCTAGCATTACCTAAGAATCCAATACATTCAAATTATTTGAAGCAGAATGGCAATGACCAACTTTTATTTTGAGTTGGTTCTCTCTTAATATGAAATTTATTCTTCACTTATTTTTCTTCAACCTAGTGTAAATAATATTAGCTTCACTGTATTTTATTCAACTCAGTGGAAATACTTATATTCACTGGATTTTCTTATCCAATGGTAATATTCTTAATTTTTGCAACTTTCAAAACCTATACAAGCAACCATGTTGTGGATATCATACCACTGTTAGATTTTTATGCTATAATACTTAATATAAATTACCATAAAAAAGTAATTGCATGATAAAATATAATCAGGTTGCAATATAAAGGAATAAAATATAATATAAAATACAATAACTCATAGATTAATCACATGGACATGCTCAAAATATTACGTATGAAATATTGAAAAATGATATTGAATAAAAGTATACTAATGCAAGCATAAAACTTTGTATTTTTTATGAATATTACAATGCTTTGTTACAAATATATAATTCTATGTGACTCCTCATATGCTACACTCTTGACCTTCATTCTTCTTTGCAACTCTTAACTTTCCTATTCTAAAGGTGCATGTGCACACTTACATATTGGACACTTGTGCACATTTACACTCATAACACTTGCACACATATTTACATGATACTTATAGATTTCTTGTACATTATTACATTACATAAAATATTAACTCACTCATTAATATAGGACATAAACCTAATATAATATTTATAATAATGTACCAAGGTGGTAAATTGGCATGTACCATGTAATGTAATATTCTCCAACAAGTTATCCATATAACTAATTTTAGGTTTCTCATTTAGGGTGGATTCAATAGGTGAATGCAACTTCGTGTTTCTATAAAATGTGTAGATTTAGGTCTTCATATGAACGTTGGTTTGGTATATTTAGCAACAACTTATTTTGGAGTATATTCACCAGGTGAATAAAGAGATGTTTCACCAAGTCTAAGCATAAATTTTTGTGATTTTGAGACCAATGATATGTCATGTGGGTCCCATCGGGCATGCCATTAAAATATTATCATATTTTATTATCCTTGGTGGGGTAATTATACCTTGAATGAAGTGACACAAAAATGTTATAATTGAGAGCATAAGTTTTGGATGAATCAGGGACCTCTGAGAGTCTGTACAAGGTCAAATCCTTTTTAATATGTGATCATTTAGGTGCACTTGAACTCAAAAAAATGGAAATGGGGAGAGCAAGAGAAAAAAAGGAAAATAAATCAACAAAAGGAAAGGGTGTTGATGCATCAATAGATATACTAAGATATTCATACAATAATAGTTCTAAATGCTATGCGCCACTGGTGAACACTTCCTCTCCTTAACACAATTAAGTACAAATAAGACTCATCAATTATAGGCATGCATAAAGAGGTGGGTCATGTAGGAGAGTCACTATGTATGGTCAGTCTAAGAATAGAAGTAGGCCCCTCACACATAGATAAACTAATAAAATTCAAAGTAGGTAAAAATAATGCAAACACATACATACACATAGAAATATATCCATAGGAAGCCATATATGACTAAACCAATATTGATGTAAGCTTATATATATGCAATAAAATTTTTACAGATATTGTGCCAAAAGTGAGGGTTCAAAATTATCCACAAGCCACTTAGGAGGTAATTATTTTTATAGAAAAAATAAAAGAAAATCCTACAAGAGAATACAATTGTAAACTTGTCAATCCTTTCTACAATATAAACTATAGATATTTATAGATTACAATAGGAAAATTTTCCCTCCAAAACTTGTAGGATTATTTGACCCTTTTAGCTAGCTTTTCCTAGGGATTTTAAATATTGAATGAGGGTTCCTTTGGCTATTTTTGTGTCAGTTTATAGCTATCACAGTTGTAGATCACATTCCTTCATATTTAATAGCTTACCTACCCTTTCTTAATTTGTTGAGCCAAAGTATTCTTACAAGATAACCAATATTTTATGAATAATGGCACACTATATTTATTCATTTAATTATAGAAATCCATGCACTATCACCAACCTTTCACTTGGTATTAATGTGCTCGTGTATCTCTAGAATTGACTACCTTTTTAGAACTTTTCCTCAATTTTTTTATCCAAGGTATCAGGACTTTTGATTACCCCTTTTCTTTAGGGATTTTATGAGTTCTTATATGTCATTCTATCAGAACTTTTTTATCATAATTTATTTCTTAACCTTGAGTCTTATCAAAATTTTTGATCATTTCCTTCTTGTGTCTTCTACTTCAAATTTTATACCAACTCCTTTCCTGTTGATTTTGTACTTTCCCTCTTATTCTCCTAACGTAGGATTCTTTTGGAATTTCATGTGATGCAAACTATAGATGATTGCATCTAGTTTATTGGACTCTCATTAGTATATTTTCATGTTAACAATTTAGCTACCATCTTGAGTTGCTCTTCCTAATAGAATATTTATTAGAGTAGACAAGCTTTAACTTGTTAGCTTTTAATTGAATACAAGGGCGTAGGTGTCTCACAAGGTCTCTTGATACCAAACCTTTCACAAGTTATTTATTTATTTCCCAAATGTTATTTTTTCTTTGCCCACCCCTTACTTTCAAATATTAATCATTTTTATTATAATTATTCCGTTTATGGGGCTCTATTTCTTGTAGTTTTAATTGCAAAGGTTTACTAGCCATTATTCATGACAAAATCTCTTGGAGATATTTATTGCTGATATTTATAATGGAATTTCTAAAAATTGGTAATGGTCTCAGTACCCTTGTATCTAATTTAGGTATTGCACCATCTCTAGGGTGAATTTCAACCATATTGTAGTGATTTATCACTATAGTTGCCATACCCATCTTTAATGAATTTCTTGATCTGCTCAACTAAGGTAACATTCGATAGGGAGTACTCATTCCTTCTAAATTATAGCACATTAATTTACTTTGCCTACCCTTCCTAGGGTTCTATAAATTTTAGAATGTTCAATATGCTGATGATATATCTAAATTCTCTTGGTGCCTTTAATATCTTCAAAACCTAATGTATTTTTGTCCACTGGTCAAAATTGTTTATCTCTGGTCTTTATTGAAGTTTACAAAACTTCTAATATCAGGAGCTATCTAGGATGAAACTTCCTTCTCAATCAGTTTCTTCATTGTTACACCTTAACAAAGCTTTTCTTCTTTCTATTTTATAGAATCCTAATATTTTTGAATATTGAGACATTTTTTAACTTTATTCTTTTAACTCATATCGCGTGCTTTAAAAATTTTGGCCTTTTTCCTTCACTTGCAACTTTTATAATACTATGACTACCTTTGATCAAATCATTTGTCCCTCCTCAAGAAATTTTATTAAGCACAAATTAGTAGTGAGGAATCACTATAGTTATGTTAGATCTATAGGCCATTATTAACCTTGCTATGATTAAATCCATGTTACAAACTTATAATTAACCTTAAATCCATCATGTTATGTTATATTAGGTGAAATTTATTTATGTAATTGAGGTTTTGGTATTTGTATAAATACCCCCCATAACTCCATCCATCATATTAGAGTGTTATGATTCTTAACTATAGGTAATATAGTGGTTACTATTGGTGCCCATGGATGTTCACTATATCTTCCTCTCTTTTATATTTTATTATGCATTTTGCTCTTAGGGTTTTTAGCTTCCAGAATATCTTTCTTTTTAGAACTCTCTTCTTGAATTTACTTTTGTTTCTAAAATTTATGACCTTGGGAAGGAAGCTTCTGATTTTGGCATGCCCAAAGTTAAGTGCACTAATTCCTTAAAAAATCCACATTTAATAGGTGGATTCTCATAGTCTAAAGGATGATTTCAAACACCCAATATTGAAACCAATTGAATCAAATGTAGTAAGATTTTCCCTAGCTCCACATTAACACATATCCTAGCATAGACAAGGTGAGATTTGGACTTGGTGGTCAGATCCACAATAGTAACATGGACCATTTCTCTAGCAATACCAAAAACAAACTTCTCATTCTAGTAGTGAAAGGGAGGATTTGGTAATCTCAACCAAACTGGGGCCTACAATTTTTTTTTGGGTCTTTGTGTTATAATCACAATGACACTGAGAGGGGGGGTGAATCAGTGTGTTCTTTAAAAAACTTAAAAGCAATTTAGACTTTTAAATAAACTGCAGCAGATTAAAATAGAAATAATAAAAGTACTAAGAGCATCACACATAACACGACATTTTAACGAGGTTCACCGATGTGGCTACTCCTCAAAAATACTGCTTGGACTACCATCCAAATCCAGTCAAATGCAAAGCTACAACTTTACATAATCATTCACCAACACCAACTGGTAAGAGGCACCAACCTCTAAATTTTATCTGCTACAATAGAATGGAGCACCAACTCCAATTTTTCCAGCTCCAACTGGAAAGAGGCACCAACCCCTTTTACCAAGCTACAACTTGGAGATAGTAATAAAAATTATAGAATTAAACTGTCACCTCAATTTGCACGATCTGCTATTTTTCTTGCGTTCTGCTGCTTGTCGGAATTCGGCTGCTGCTGTGAAAAATGATTCGCACTTTTTCAACCACTCCTCTATATCTCTTCGCGTTCTCTGTTGTAGCTTCATAGAAATATTACTTCTACCGCCAGCACACTGTCATTTCACACTCAAAATATGACTTTTGAATACCGCGTTCTTATCTTCTCTTTGCACCACTCACTCTGCTGCACCTTCCATGAAATCTCACTTCTACCATCTGCGTACTTTTGCCTCGGACTTTAAACACGCCGTCTGCATATCGCTCTCTTTGTTCTCGATCAGTCGATACGCACTCACTCACTATCTCATCGTTGCGATCTCTTTTATTTAACTCCAAAGAACTATCACCGACTTACACTTTGTTGCACATGAACTTCATTCGCATATATCGCATCACGCCCCACTCTTCAACCTTGCAACAGTCTCACCTTTTTATAGAAGAGAATATCCCATCAAAAAATTCTCAAACACGTTGGCTGCAACCCTAATTAGGTCAACATGAAACCCTAGAATTTTTTGGTTGCTTAACCTTGCTTTGTCAGCAAGAAACCCTAATTGATCCATTGCAAAACCCTAGCAACGTCGGCTTTGAAAACAAGCCGGTGAACAGCTTTAATTTAATTTTAAAATATTAATTTAAATTTTAAATAAATAAATAAAATTTAAACTGGATATTTAAAATTAAATATCTTCATCATCGGAGCACCTTTTTCAACAAAACGAAGAGCTAACTTGGGTTTTAAGAAAAACCCATTTCAAAACTACTGACCATGGATTTAAACAAAACCTATAATTTAGTCTACCTTGGTTTTCACAAAAACCCTTCCGCTCTTTGACATCAATGACAACATCAACACTTGAGCAAGGGCAATGTACCCAAGGTATCCAAAATTGCCAACAATCTCCCCCTTTGTCATTGATGGCAACCCTTTAATAAAAACACATCTTCAAGAGCCAAAACTGAAATCAATCTCTTTGAAGTTTTGCTCCCCCTGACTTGAAGCTTTCCTCTTCACTTGAAGCTCTCCCCCTTACTCATATCTCTCCCCCTTTGTCATAAATGGCAAAGGGCCACCTTTGGGGCTCGGAACTAAGAATGAGCCTCTTAGCTTAGTCCCTCCCCCACCTCCTAATGAGGTGATTAATTTTGGGGTGGGAGTAAAACTCCCATTAGGCACTGATCAACATCAACGTCTATAACTTCCTTGTCGGGTCTTCTCTTGAACTCTTTGACCATATTCTTGTTCCCTGTCATTGTTCTGATCCTTGGACCTGATCATGCCACTGTTCCTGTTCCTATATCCTGGAATTTCAACTCTGCACTGTCTGACAGTGTGACTTTTATTGTTGCACTTATAACAAGTAATAGTGTTGTTTCTTTTAGGCATACCTATTCTTTGAATCCACATGTTCTGACTAAGCCAGTTCTGACTAAACCTATTTTGACCAAGCCTGTTAGTGTGATGTTATTTTGTTTTAAATGAAACTCTGGTCTTTTTACCCTTCTGACATGAAGCACACATATTATTTGCAGGTTTTTTAATGATTGGAATATCTCTCACTGCTTGTTTAGCACTAATTCTTACCAGATTATCAAAACTTATGTGTCCAAGCCTCTTATGCCACAACCAGTTCTCTTCTTCTTGTCCCATGAAGCACATACCTTCTAAAAACTCTGAGAGTGTGTACAGATTGCCAGACGTCCTTGAGCCGGTTGCTATTAATTTCCTACTGTTTATTTTTCTAACTTCACAACCATGCTTCTTGAAAACTACTTCATGTCCTTTGTCACAGATTTGACTCACACTCAATAGATTATGTTTCAAACCATCCACATATAAAACTTCCTCTGACTTGATCTTTCCTTCATTAATTTTGACCGTTCCTTTACCTATTATTTTGGCTCCGTCATTGTTGCCGAATTTTATAGAACCACCCTCATACTTTTGTAGATTTTTGAATTTCTGTTTGTCACCTGTCATATGACTTGAGCAACCACTATCAAGAATCCAAGGAACATGTTTATTCTGAGCTCTAAAAGTTGTCTACACTATTAAATAATCTTGTTCTTTCCTGAGCTGTTATTTTTGTTTCCATTCTTTTTTAACTGTGGTATTGGGTTCTAGCTGTGACTTCCCATTTTTAGAATTTTGCACATATCCTTCAGTATAAATTCTATTTTGTTTTTCTCTATACGGTTGAAATCTGCTTTCATGAGGTTGATATGAAACAGACATACTACGACAATTTTTGGCAATATGACCAAAGTTGTGACACTTAAAACACTCTACTACATAACTCATTAAAGGAGCAAACACATTTCTACTAGTGAAACTTCTTGGACCTACGTTGTATTTGCAGTCAACAATTTTATGCCCATAAACATTACACTTGAAACAAAAACCATAAAAATAATGATTAAACCTGAAAGATGGTCTTGGCCAGGTTGTTGCTGGAGCCTTGGATCTTCTATTCTTTTGATGTGTGACCTTAGTAAAGCCATCATTGTCAGTTGCTATTTCAGGTCTGGCATTATATCTTTCTTTTGCCTGATTCTTGTCTTTGTTCTTTTCACTTTCAACATTGCTTGCTTTTGGTCCAATTGATGATTCTCCTTCAGAAAAGCCGAGACCAAATTTGATACCTGTGGATCTTTGATCGCTCAAAATTTTGTCCAATTTCATCGAGCTTTCTTCACGTTTTACATGACAGTTGATTTTTCAATCCAGCTCTTGTATCTGTATTCGAAGACTCACATTTTCTTCTTCCAATTTGCTGCAGTGGTCTATCTTCATGGATACCTGTATTTCCAGATCTTTAGACATTTTCTTGTATTCTTCAGTCTATATTTTTAAACTGGCAATAATGTTGTTTGCATCCTTAAGTTTCCTTGACAATTTTTCATTCTTCTTTTTCTCCGATTCCCATTTTGTAAGGGCAGAAACTAGCTCACCCTCTAAATCAAATTCAGCTTCAACTTCTTCAACTTTAGAGTTCATTCCTTCTGCCATTTTTAGTTTAATTTTCTCAACCATAGGAACTGAAACTGGCTGGGATGCATTTTTGGATGAGGATCTATTCTTCTTAGCCATTGTGTACTAATCCAAGATCAACCCTGACTAATTTAGCCAAAATTGGGAACCTTGCTCTGATACCAATTGTTATAATCACAATGACACTGAGAGGGGGGGTGAATCAGTGTGTTCTTTAAAAACTTAAAAGCAATTTAGACTTTTAAATAAACTGCAGCAGATTAAAACAGAAATAATAAAAGTACTAAGAGCATCACACATAACATGACATTTTAACGAGGTTCACCGATGTGGCTACTCCTCAAAAATATTGCTTGGACTACCATCCAAATCCAGTCAAATGCAAAGCTACAACTTTACATAATCATTCACCAGCACCAACTGGTAAGAGGCACCAACCTCTAAATTTTATCTGCTACAACAGAATGGAGCACCAACTCCAATTTTTCCAGCTCCAAGCTGGAAAGAGGCACCAACCTCTTTTACCAAGCTACAACTTGGAGATAGTAATAAAAATTACGGAATTAAACTGTCACCTCAATTTGCACGATCTGCTATTTTTCTTGCGTTCTACGCTTGTTGGCATTCGAGTCGTCTTGTGAAAAATGATTCGCACTTTTTCAACCACTCCTCTATATCTCTCCGCGTTCTCTGCTGCAACTTCACAGAAATATTACTTCTATAGCCAGCACACTGTCATTTCACACTCAAAACATGACTTCTGCATATCGCGTTCTTATCTTCTCTTTGCACCACTCACTCTACTGCACCTTCCATGAAATATCACTTCTACCATCTGCATATTTTTGCCTCGAACTTTAAACACGCCGTCTGCATATCGCTCTCTTTGTTCTCGATCAGTCGATACACACTCACTCACTATCTCATCGCTACGATCTCTTTTCTTTAACTCCAAAGAACTATCACCGACTTACACTCTGCTGCACACGAACTTCATTCGCATATATCGCATCACGCCCCACTCTTCAACCTTGCAACAGTCTCGCATTTTTATAGAAGAGAATATCCCATAAAAACATTCTCAAACACGTCGGCTGCAACCCTAATTAGGTCAACATGAAACCCTAGAATTTTTTGGTTGCTTAACCTTGCTTTGTCGAACAGGAAACCCTAATTGATCCGTTGCAAAACCCTAGCAACGTCGGCTTTGAAAACAAGCCGGTGAACAGCTTTAATTTAATTTTAAAATATTAATTTAAATTTTAAATAAATAAATAAAATTTAAACTAGATATTTAAAATTAAATATCTTCATCATCGGAGCACCTTTTTCAACAAAATGAAGAGCTAACTTGGGTTTTAAGAAAAACCCATTTCAAAACTGCTGACCATGGATTTAAACAAAACCTATAATTTAGTCTACCTTGGTTTTCACAAAAACCCTTCCGCTCTTTGACATCAATGACAACATCAACATTTGAGCAAGGGCAATGTACCCAAGGTACCCAAAATTGCCAACACTTTGGATTGAAATCAGGTCACCATATCCTCAAGAAAAGGTCACGCTTTCCAAATAAGCAACCCTCTCCCCATAATATTCTATCTGAATTAGAAAAATAGTTCAGATTCACCATAAAAAATTCCTAAAGAGGGAAACAATATTCATATGATAATTCAGCCTCCACTTCGTAGAATCACATTTTTTGACCACATCTAGTTCAAGTATAACCTCCATAAATTTATCTACCAAGTTATGGGAACCTTGTTCAATGGCCATATTAACCAGGTCATCTAGAATAAAAAGCTAGCCCTTTTTCAAAAGCAAATGAAACTTGGTATTTAGGGACTTAGGCTTGCCTAACACCACTTGAGACTAAGATCATTTTTTCTTATCTTCTAGGCCTAAAATATTAGCATCCTTAATAATTTATATACTATCTAACTCTGCATAACTATTCTCGATACCACCAATATTGTAACTTCTATCAGTTCTAATATCGCTACTAGACCCATTTCCATTGGCCTGTTCTTTGAAAGAACAACTCTAGCATGAATTTGATCCATCACATATTGCAATATATTCTTTTGCACTTCAGGCTCTAGATTTTTCAAGTCCTCCATAAATAATTGTAGTAATTTCCTATACACCACCAATGACATGTTACCCATACTATGTGATCATTGAAATCCTTAGTATTCTAAACATGATTGTTGGATAGAATGGATGCAAGGATGAGTTTGTATTGGTATAATTTTTGTTTTTGATCAGTAGTGGATACCATAAATTGTGGAGTGTTCATGATTTCATCTCTTATTTCTTGAGTCCATCATTTCTATACTTCATGAAAATCCTAGTACCCTATAACAAAATTAGTTTAATTGATTTTTATTATTTTATTTTTAATATATTTATTTTGAATATTTTTGTACCTATCAATAAAATATCCACATTATAATTATAAAAAATAATTCTGAAATATCATCTAAAAATAGTAATTAATATATTAATTAAAATGATAGTCAACTTATGCTATTGGAAAGTGTCATTTTCTAAAGAAAAGGTTGCTATGTCCTTATGTATATGAATAGTTAGTTTAATTATAAAATAAATTATTTATATTATTAATTATTATAAATATATAATAAAAATATATAAATAATTATGCCCAATAAATTTTATACTTGTTCTATTAACAAAGGTATTCCATAGCCATATTCAAGGTTCCAATCAGGGTTATGCATAGCGGTGAATTATCATTAATTCATGACTATTAGGAATTTGTAAAATTGAAATTGGTGAATATGGGAACCATTTTATAAGGCCCATTCATAAAAAATATTTGGATGTAAAATTATTTTGGGGTCGACTTGCCCCACTTTGATAATATTTTCACAATTTTTATTTTAAATTGCCAACATTCCTACCTAAATCATGGAGATTTTTTCCCTTGAAATTATAAATATTTTTATTTATAACACCAAATTTACATCTTATACCACCAATATATATAACTAACATGACAATGATACTCCTCAAAAAATGACTTGTTACCAAAAAATATTACCTATAGAAATAAAAAATGATCGACTAAAAATATATATGATCAAAAATAGTGATAAGTAGAGACGATTGGATGATACTGAAGATGTGATCAACAATAAGGAAGACTATGAATGATTGCCTAACAAAATATGATCGATAATAGTGAGAAGCGTATATGATCGACCAAAATATGAGGTAACCGATAGTAGGGAGGATTAAGGATGATTGACTAACAACAAAGATGATCGATAAGAAGTAGAAATGATCAATTGATACAAAAGGTGATCGACAATAGGGAATAGTAGATATGATCAATAGATAGAAGAGATTATTGATAACAAGGAAGAGAAAGGACAATCAATAGACAATAAATATGGTTGATAGAAATGAGAAGAAAATATGATTGACTAATAGAAGAGGCAAATGATAATAAACAAGATTAGGGATGATAAACAAAAAAAATATGGTTGACAACATTACGAAGTAGAGACAATCAACTAATACATAAGGCAATTGATAGTAAGAAATAGTAGGGATAATTAGGTGATAGAAGAGGAAACCAATAATAGGTAAGAACGAGGACAATCGACTAATAACAATAATAAGTGAATATGATATGTAGGAGAGAGCAGAGACAAGAAGTAATTTCCCTTATACCAATTCTAGAATTCCCATCCTTTTGTTTTACACATTTTAATTTTCTAACATGAAATATTTTTTCTATACATGCACAATGGCAACTAATCACAATGGAAAAAAAGGAGGTCAATATTCTATTAAAAAGTGTATCCTAAAATATTTTAGCCATACTTCAAAATCTAGTGAGCCATTGACGTCTGCACAAATTTAAAGTAAATACCCATTTTACGTACTAAACAATTAATTTTTACAAAAAATGATATAGAATACCTTTGTATGGAAAAAAAATATTGACTCTGACATGCCTCCACTTGAATATATTCCCAAGGATGAAATCCTGCCACATGAAAATTTTATTAACAATGAGTTGCAACCACTTGAAGAGATTCCTAAAACTAACATGCCAACAAAAAAAAGAAAACTAAACATAGAATGTTAACTAGGTGTACAATTGGAAGAACATTTTAGCTTGAATTATCATCAACATATCCATTTATTAATCCAGTGTAGTCGAATAATAATAATGAAATACCAATAGAATGTAGATGCATGATTTATAGTTGGAAACTAGATCATAAGATGCAACTTAAGTTGGATACAATAGAAAAATATTGTGGAAAAAATTGTGATAGTAAAAGAAAGTGATGGGAAAAATGACACAACAATTAGGTAGAAGGATGCATTATAATGCATACATGTTATATATGCACAAGAATATAAAATAAATGAAACAACAACAAACTTTTGTTGAGAAGGGTGGAATGATTCATGCCCAATTTCAAAACATTCATAAGATTACTTTAGCTTCAAAATGTTTCCAGTTTGTTGTTGTATATACTATTCTTAAAAAGGGTAGACCTATGTCTACTTTTATTGATTCTAAATATTTATTTCAACTAGTTGATGTGCATAACCTTCCCAGTGCCAATTGGTTAGATCAAAGTGGTTGGAAAATGACAAAATTTCTCTCATTGGTTGAGAACGAGGACCTTCAAGAGAAATTAAAACATGCCAAATTTATTTTAGTTTCAAATGATGAGGTAACTATTTTTGACAATATATCTTGAATTTGCATGCATATTTACACATTACAAAATCATTTTAGGCAACCTCATTTACTAGAACTACATAAGATGGTGGAAAAATGTAATGTGGAAAACCCTTACAATGTTGTTGTACCTAGTTTAAATGATATTGTAGGAATGAATGATATAGAAAAATTCACTAAGTTAATATGTGTTGGAACTAATGGTGTTGCTACAATGCAAGTATACATGAATGGACTTTGTGTTCTAATTTAGACATTAATTACCCCATATTTGATCCCCATTCATTGCATGGCTCATAGAATGAATCTTGCATGTAGAATTGTGAGAACATTTGAAAATGTTGCAAGAGTGAAAAAAATTATCCATGAAATACATGCTTACTTTTCATGCAGTCCAAAAATATTTGCAAAACTTCAATAGTTTGCACTAGGAGTTACAAAAGGTAGAAAATTGTTAAAAGATGTAGATACTAGGTAGATTTCAATGTTTTCAACCTGCATTTATAGTTTTTAAAGAATATAAATTCTTGGTAGGGTTTATGTATGCAAATTGTAGGGTAGTTCATAAGGTAATATATTTGCTATACCATATGACTAACTTCAAAACACTTATCATATTATGTGGTATTCTTCCAAAGTGGCAATAAATGAATACTTTGATTAAACTTCCACAACAAAGATCCATTTATAATTTTCAATTTCATCAATATGAGAAAAAACATGTATGTAACTTGATAGGTTGTACTTGTTTAGAGAAATTTTTATGGATCCCTTGTTTGAGAGTTGAATAACTTTAACAAATATCAATGATCCAAAAATATTTTTGAAGTTAATCAATGATCATATTTGTATTAATGTTCACGGAAAGGTGATGCTTTTATATTTTTTTGAAAAGTAATCACATATAGTTATAAATGATGTTGAAAAAATGCCCATAATGTACAATATATTTGTTGTAGTTGTACACAATACACAAATTAAATTGAGAAAAATAACAGAAACCTTGACAATATAAATAAGAGATCATTTTCAAATAGATATAGTACTTGAGGCCATGGGTGTGGTTAATACCATGTTTTGGGATCCTTGTATTGACTACAATGATATAAGTCTATTATTTATCAAATGCATGGGTAATATTGTTAAACATTTCACTAAATATGTGGAAGTCAATGGTATTCTCAATAAACAAATTTTGATAAAGCAATCATGGCATTTTGAACTAACAATGGTTGATTAAATTTTGTAATTGACTAACCCTCATGAGCCAGGTTCTATTACACATTTATGGAATAAATTGTATTCTAGTAGTTTTTGACAAGATATGATCAACGAATATTTTTATTTATATGTATTATGTCAAACAATGATTTTAGGATCTCTGGAATATGAAAGAGCTTTTAGTGCATTATATTTTTTGAAATATAAAGTTTATCATAGGTTGGATAAAAACTTGGAAAACTATTTGAGAATATATGTGTCATATTATGAGCTAGGAAAGTATCCTTATAATAGAGATTTGGCATATTAAAAATCTCTAGAAAACAAAAGAGTTACCACTAATACTCATGTTAATAAGAATAATGATACTTGTAGTGATCATATTGTAGAGACACAAATATCAGCTATGCATACAATTGATTTTGGATAATCTAAGAAGTGTTTATTTTGGATTACTCCATTGTGATATTTTGAATATTTAAAAGTTTGATATATTTCATAGTATTTTTTATCAGTTGTCTACTATATTTTAAAAATTGACTTTTTGGTTTACTAAAATTATGAAATTTATGTTTGATATCAGGGCCTTAATATTAAATTATCTGTATATGTTCATAAAATTTTATGTTTGATATCATAGTGTTGTTATTGGATTATTTGTCTATATTATTATTATTTTTGTGTTTAATAGCTTAGCCCTATTATTGGATTATTTATGTTTTATATCATAACCTTGTTATTGGACAATTTGTATATGTTCATAAAATTTTATGTTTTATATTTATGCCTTGTTATTGTAATTTTTGTCTATGATCATAAAAGTTTATATTATATATTTATTGTAGAAAGCCTCTATGGCTCAATAGATATTTGTATAATGTAAATTTAAAGTCCCCCTAGGTACATCTATGTTGCAAATAACCATATTAACATAGCAAGCAATTTGCTCATTCATATCAATCCTAATAAAACAAATTAATTGAATGGATAAATCATCCTAATTCTAGTCTAACATATCCTCAATCTTCTTAATGTCGTGTGTTAAAATTATTAGAGCTATCAAACCACTATTAAAGGTGATATTACCTCCACTTTTTCATTCACAAGAGCTATTTTCCCAGTTAAAGTAAATGTGACCACTTTAGTTGAGTTGATTACCCCTCTTATGTCCATCCATTGATTTGATCCTAAGTAATCCTACTTTGACTATTCAGATATCACTTGCTACACCTAATATTGGTGAAATTTACATGATATATCTATGGTGAATGTTTACTCCTTGTATCACCTAGTTGTCTATTTTATTGGACAATACATAACCTAAAAGTATCACATAATTGACTCTCTAAACAATTAGATTGAACACATAGATGCTCCCCATATAAGTATTGGTTTTAGAAAAAAATTCTCCACTAACTAGTGTATTGGTCAATCACTCTTTCTATGTTATTCTCTATGTCCATATTGACTAGTAGTTCAATACATCAATGTTTTAAAAAGTTATAATAAGAAATAAATTTGATCTCTCTTATATTTCACCCATGATGGACACCATTTCTATAGAGTAGGTTATCATAATTACCAATTTGAAGTTCCAATAGTAAACATAATTACATCCATATTATCAAATTTAAACCCTATTATTTTTAAAATTCCATAGTTTCAATGGTAAACAAATATAAACCAATACACAAATATAAAATACAACAATATTAAAAAAACACAATACACAAATTTTTGAAAATGTATTTTTTATTAATTTGAAAAGCATATTATTAAAATTTACAATATTGTTGATTGTTACACAAAAAAAATCATAGTCAACTATTTGATGGCTTTTGAAGTCTTATAATCAATATAAATTACCATAGCAAAAGTAATCACAAGATAGAATGTAATAAAGTTTCAATATAATTATTTCAATAAATATAATGTAACAGATATAAATGAGCCAACTAATATGTATAACATTTAACAATATAATAAAATGTGAATGTAAGGCCTAAAATATGGACAATAATATCACTTACAATACTAGTTGCTCAAGTGTATGCATACTTGTATTAATATCTATTACAACTATCTCATGGGAATGACTCTATATACAATGTAGAACATGATGTAAATATTGTAGATTATTATGTAGCTCTTATATCACATATATATCATATATGCTCTATGGAGAAATATATAGCTATTCTAGGATGAATCTTTGGTTACCATGACTATTCCTTTCTATATGTCAAGCCTTATGACTCTTGGCTTCTCTACTTGACACTTGCATACACATGATGCTATATTGTATGCACACGTGGACTTGAATATTCACTTAACTCATCCTAATCTAAGAAAACATTTGTAGTCTTACATAATGGACACTTCTGCACATTTACACTCACAACACTTGCACACATAATTACATGACACTTGTGCATTTCCTACACATTATTACATTACATGAAATATCAACTCACTTACTAATCTAATACACAACCCTAATCTAATGTTTACAATAATGTAACAAGCTAGTACATTTGCATGTACTAAATAAAAGTAATATCCTCCAACAACCCCCTTGTATTACATTTTTTGGTTTTTGAAGACTTCAGTCTTCAATATGATATTCTTCCTAATCCTAGAGTATATGTTGTTATTTTTGTCTTCTTCTAATATTCTTCTCTTCCTTTCATAACCTTGTCTTGCTTATCTTCCTCTTTATTATTTTATTGTGTTATATATTTGATGATATACCTCCTAAGCATTCAATTAGTAAGTCATCACAATAATATAGCTTTGATCTCAATGATTCCTCATATGCTTCATTATATTTCTCAACTTGTCTCTTCCTTTGAAAAATATCAAAACTAATTAATGATAGATACATCACTAAAAACTCCTCTGAAAAAAATATAATGGTGTTTTGGGAATCCCACCATGTCCTGAAAAGTTTTTTTGAAGATAGCTTATAAGATATGTGAAATTTCCTTCTTTTTCTTCTTTGAGAAACAAAATTAAATTTTATTTTAAAACATTAAATATTTGTTTCTCTCCATAAAATTTATTTATTAAGCTTTTAGAGTAAAACCTAAGTGCATGCAACATGTCTTCACTATATTTATTAAATGTATTGTTAAAAATTTATTCCATTTTCCTTAACCAATTTTATTTTGTGTAGTCTATTTTATGTCTCCATAGGTTTTGAATATTAAATTCTCAAGTTTCTAAACTTTTCAGAAACCTATGATGTTGAATTCCTTATGGGTCCCTAATTAATTTAAAACTAGAAAAATAAGAATGTTTGTAAATTTAATATTCCTAATTTTGAAATAGGCCTCCTTATATCTCCACAGTTAAATAATTTTCAAATATTCCATTAGCTTTGAATTTTGATAAATATTAAAAAAACTCTATCACTCCAAAAAAATTAAGGAAGCAAAGTAACTTAAACTTAAGACTTCAAAACCTTATTAGAATACAACTAAGGTATTAATCATATTTAACATACTTATTTCTCCTTATTAATATTATTAAACCTTGGGAGAACAACAATTAAATATTCCTTATTTTTCCTCAACCTTAGCGAAGAATTAAAAATATAAAATACAAAACCCTAATACCTCCTTGAAGTGTGTGGCTTCTTGTCATAACCTTGGTATTGGAGTTTTGATAAATGCTTCAACTTGGCTTGAGCATGTGTGGTTTCTTGTGTTGAATTTGAAACTCACTTCTCCTCCTTTGTAGCTTCAAAAAATGACCTCGACACTCATTTCTCCTAATTTCCAGCTTCAAGAAATGACCTTGGCACTCATTGATTGAATGTTTTGTTGAACACTGCTAGTGAATGAAATCTCAATCTATCTTGATCTTCATGCAATTATCTCTGCTCAATTCATCTGTAAGAATTTCTATGTATGGTTCACTTTTATCTACCTCAAACATCTCAAATTACTTGATTGCACAAAAATATTTTGTTCAAACCCTCAATTACATCCCAAAAAATTTGGCAAAGTGATAAGGTGTTCAGTCACACAATTTGACTGCTCATTTCAAACGTTTCATTTCAAAATTTGGTACTTTCTCCTTGGTGCTATCATTCAAGCATTATATTGTACATGCTTGGATATTTGAATATTCATTTCAACACTTGATTTCCTTTTGATGTAATTTCAAACTTTACTTCACCTTAGCTGCATATGGCATTAGGTTTCTGCTCGAATGATGCTTAGAATTATTTTTATAAGGGTGATTCTTAATTCTTGGTCTTATTCACTATGTCACTCACCTCTTAGTAATCATGTTATTTTTTACCTCAGATGGTGCTTAGACTTATTTTCCTAAGGGTGGCACTTAAATCTTGGTCTCCTTCACTCATCACTTGCCTCTTCATTTCTAGATCCTAGGATATCCTAAAAAAAAGAAGTTTTCACTTCACATATAAACCAGTACAAAAATATAAACCAAAAAAATATTTAAAAATATAACACACAAATTTTTGAAAATGCCTTTTTTATTATGTTGAAAAGCATATTATTACAATTTACAAAATTATTGACTGCTTTACAATAAAATTTGTAGTCAACTATTTGATGGCTTTTGAATCTTTAAACTAAATATAATTTACCATAGAAACATTAATCACAATATAGAATATAATAAAATTGCAATATAATGAATTTAATAAATATAATATAACATAGACAAATGAACCAACTAAAATGTATAACATTAAAAAATATAATGAAATGTGAATGTAAGACTTGAAATATGGACAATAATATCACTTATAATACTAGTTTCTCAAATGTATGCAAACTTGTATTAATTCTCTTTTTGTTACGAATATCTCATGGGAATGAATCTATAGACAATGTAGAACATTATGTAGATACTATAGATTGCTCTATAGATCTTATCTCACATAAATCTTATATATCCTCTATGGAGTAATATATAGCCATTCGAGGATTACTCTTCGTTTACCATGACTCTTCATTTCCATATGCAAAGCCTTATGAATCTTGGCTTCTCTACGTGACACTAGCATACACATGACCCTATTTTGTTTTTACACTTGGACTTGACTCTTCACTTAATTCTTCCTAATCCAAGAACACATGTTCACTCTTACATAATGGACACTTGTGCATATTTACACTCACAACACTTGCATACAAAATTACATGACACTTGTGCATTTCTTCCATATTATTACATTACATGAAATATTAAGTCATTTACTAATATAAGAAACAACCCTAATTTAATATTTACAATGATGTACCAAGGTGGTCCATTGGCATGTACCAAATAATGTAATATTCTTCAACACCCCCTATATTACACTATTTGGTTACTGAATACTTTAGTCTTCAATATGATCTTCCTCCTAATATTGAAGTCTATATTGTTATTTTTGTAATCTTTTGATCTTCTTATTTTCCTTGCTTAACATTATCTTGCTTATCTTCCTCTTTCGTCTTTTATTTTTTTGCAATTTTATTTTTGATATATTTTATGATATACCTCCTAAGAATTTAGTTAGTATGTCATTACAATAGTATAGCTTTGATCTCAATTATTCCTCATATGATTCATTATCTCTCTCAACTTGTCTCTTCATTTGAAAATTAGTAAAACTAATTAATGATAGATACATCACAAAACTTCTTTGAAGAAAATATAATGGTTTTTTGGGAATCCCATCATGTCCTAATTTTTTTTCATGAAGATAGTTTATAAAAGATATGAAATTTCCTTGTTTTGTTTCTTTGAGAAATAGAAACAATTTTTCCTTTAAAACATCAAATATTAGTTTCTTTCCATAAAAGTTATTTACTGTAAAGCTTTTAGAGTAAAACCTCAGTGCATGCAACATGTATTTACTATATTCATTAAATGCATTCTTAACAATTTATTCCATTTTTCCTAACAATTTTTCTTTGATGTAGTCTATCTTATGTCTCCCTAGGTTTTGAATAATAAATTTTCAAGTTTCTAAAATTTTCAAAAACCTATGATGTTGAATTCCTTATGGCTCCCTAATTAATTAGAAACTAGAAAATAAGAATTTTGCAAATTTAATATTCCTAAGTTTAAAGTAGGCTTCCTTATCTCTCCACAATTAAATAATTTGCAAATATTCCATTAGCTTTGAATTTCAACATATATTAAAAATACTCTTATCACTCCAAAAATTTTAAAGAAGAAAAGTAACTTTAATACTTCAGAACCTTTTTAAAATGAAACTAAGGCATTAATACTTTTGAATGCCCTTATTTATCGTTATGAATCTTATTAAACCTTAAAATAATAATAATTAAATATTCCTTATTTCTCCCCAACATTAGCAAAGAATCAAAAATATTAAATATAAAACCTTAATACCTCCTTGAAGTGTGTGGCTTCTTGTGATAACCTTGGTGCTAGAGTTTCTATAAATTATACATGTATTGAGCATGTTTTATTTATTTTTTCGACCTTGGCATTCACTTCTCTTCCTTTCTAGCTTTGAAAACCATCCTTGGTACTCACTTATTCTACTTTCCAACTTCAAAAAACAACTTTGGTGCTCATTGTTTGAATGTTTCACTAAAAACTACCAATGAATGGAATCTCAATTTATTTTTCTCCTCATGCAATTATCCTCCTCGATGCCTCTTTAAGAAATTCCATGGGAATTTCACTTTTTTCTACCTCAAACATCTCAAATTCTTTGATTGAACTCAAATGTTCTGCCCAAACCTTTCATTACATCCAAAAAAATATGGTAAAGTGCTAAGATATTCATTCACATAATTTTATCACTAATTTTAAGAATTTCATTTCAGTATTTAGCACTTTCTCCTTTGTGATATCATTCAAGAATTATACTATACACACTTGGCTCTTCGAATGTTCATTTTAACACTGAGTTACCTTTTGATGCAATTTCAAACTTTACTTCACCTTGGCTACATATGGCATTAGGAATCCACTCAGATGGATCTTAGACTTATTTTTCTAAGGGTGAAAATTAACTCTTGGTATCCTTAACTACATCACACATATCTTGGTAATCACATTAGATTTATGCTTAGATTATGCTTAGACTTCTTTTCCTAAGGGTGGTGCTTAAATATTGGTCTCCTTTTTTATGTCACTCAACTCTTGGTAATCACTTTACACTAATATTTATCCTTATATTATTTCTAATGCGTAGATGGTTGTTATTCATTTTAAACTTCTATGCCTTTTTTATTTTTAGGTTGACATTTGGACTCTAATGTCCCTTGGTATTTTATAGTCCTATGGATGACACTTTGTCTCTACACTCCAACTTGGAATTTAGACTTATGCATATTTTTGTTGATGCTTGATCCCTAATGTATCTTGGTTGGTGCTTTTGATGAATGCTCTATGCTTTGGTTTGCATTCTTTCTTGATACTCGACTCTTGTTACCAGTATCTCGATGCTCAATGTTCAACACTCAACTCTGCATCCAACTCATCATGAATTATCTGACTATTTATTTCTTCTCTTGGCACTAATGACTTACGTTCTTCCCGGTGCTCTTGAACTTAAGTACTCTACAATATTTAATGCATACAACACTTGATGTTACAATGCTTGCGTAGCTCTAATGGATACTATATTGCCTTTGCTTGATATTCTACCTTCTTTTTATTCTAGCTTAGCACTCTCCTTTGACGTCCAACTTTGGTACTCTTTAATATGACTTCAAATATTCCTTATTATTATGTGGTAGAAAGCACCTATATTTTTTAAAACTTTGGCACTTATGTTTTGCGCAAAATTTGGCACTCGACTTTTACATTTTTGATGAATATTACAATGTTTTATCACAAATATATAATTGTATACGACTCTTCATATGTTGCACTATTGATCTTCACTCTTCTTTGCAACTCTTCATGTTCCAATTTTAAGGACACATGTGCGCACTTACATAGAGGACACTTGTGCACATTTACACTCATAGCACTTGCACACATATTTACATGAAACTTGTGCATTTCCTACATATTAACTCACTAATATAAGATAAAACCCTAATCTAATATGTATAATGATGTACCAAGGTGGTACATTGGTATGTATAAAATAATGTAATATTCTCCAAAACTATTGAAGTTTTTGTTCATTTTCTACATCAATAGGGGTTATGAAGCATATTTTTGCTCTCCTTGAGGTTGAGGTTGTATTTCCTTAATAGTTTGCTCTTGTAGTGCACTAGTTCTTATCAGGTCTTCCTATGTCATTTCCAAACCTACTAAAAACACCTTTTATTCTTTTGTAGGATCTTATTTTAACATTGGAGGTATTTCTTTCTCCTTCTATTTTATCAAAATATTAGGATCTAAATTGTGTTCTTGTATGATCATCTTGAAGGTATTGATCTCTTCTATTATGATTTGTAAACGTTCTTTTAATTTAATAGTCACTTGTAGATTTTTTTGGTAGTTTTTAGATAAACATTCAGGTTGTTCACCTGCTTCTTTAGGTTATCAAAATTGGACTGCAAAAGAGAAGAAAAATATGTTAGTTGAAAAATATATATAAAAATAGAATAAACAACTCTTATGCATAAATATATGACTTACCTCAAAAACATCTCTTGCAGCCTCTACAAATTCTACTTTCTTCTTATCATTAGGCCATTGATTAAAATATGCATGGGTGATGTAAATCCAGCTGCAAGAGATCAAAATAAAATACCTCCCATTACATAAAAATTGCGGTAAATGAAAATCATATGTAAAACTCTTCATTTACATAAAAACTACAATAAATGAAAATAATTAGTAAAACCCTCCATTCAATAAAAACTACAGTACATTGAAATAAACCAGTAAATAATTTATTATTTCATTCTTGGATTCACTTCCTCCTTTTACAATGCAATACCAAGGAAATATATATCCCAAAATAAACCCTAAAATAAAACCCTAAAACTTGAAGCCCTAAAAGAAACCCTATAAGAAAACCCTAAAGCTTAAAACCCTAAAAATAAAAAAAAATTACTATTTTCGATAAATTGATTTTTCCACCATAAAATGCCTTTTTAAGTAATTACTATTTTCGGTAAATTATTTTTTTTCAAAAAAAATTTCTTTTTTTAGTAATTACTTGTATCGCTCCAAATTTTTCGCACCCTTACCTTCAGGCTATAGGATCCACGCCCGGAAGGGGGATGTGAAAAGGATGGGACAATACCTCGGACTGAGAGGCCCTTTGAAGGTCCCGCCTCTCGAGGGAGGTGTATAAGGGTGAATTTTTGATGGATGGTGGGTTCACCAGGAAAATTTTGAATGGCAGTTTCCACGCCTAGGTTGACAGTGAGTTTGATGTGTTCATTTTGTGCTTTAATCATTCAACTCCTAGGTTTGGCCAAATATGAATCTAAACTATTCTATATGCCAATGCTGATTTAAATGACTACAAAAAATAGAAATGAATGCAAATAACAGAGAATATGCTAACTAGAAGGTGTCATACCTGATTCTAGATGTCTGATGAAGATTTTGAGTCTTGTAGCAGTTCATATCGTCTCAATTTGTACGTAATCATCTGATATTTCTCGGGATCATCCCAAATCATAGAAGGTCATCTGAAATCAGACAGAATCATCTGAAATCTGATGAATTCGTTAGACGAATTCGTTAGAAACCTGCAATCACAAAAATAGATGCAAAATACCAAATATGCAAATGCAGAAGCAAGGGATAATGGTAGAAATAACAACAAACATGCCTAAATAATAGATTCTAATAACAAATAAGGAAATGCAATAGATTTAATGATTGATTTTAACTTTATCATGCGATTATGCTAAATGAGGTGAACTCCAAGATGCAAAAAACATAATAACTTAAAACAGTGCCGAAATACAATATGAAAATATAGAGAAAGCTACGAAAATGCAAACTCTAAACTCGGACTACCCCCAATCTGAACTACAGTCAGGATCGCCTCCAATCATACGAGATCATCTGTAATCGTTCGAGATCGTCCGCGATGATCCAAGCTAGCTTTGACTGAAAAACAGTAGAGTTCCTACAATAAAAATACAAAAATATTGAATGCAAGCAAAATAGTGCGAGGGAATAAGGAGCTAACTCTGCAATGAAATCCGTCAACTAAGGGGTTTAGGGGTTCAGGAAGAATCAGCCAGCCAACGAGAAGGATAAACTAAGAAAATCCAAGTTTATATAGGATTAGGAAGAGGTTTGGGAGGTTGGGGATCATCCCAATCTGGGAGATCTCCAACAAGAAAATCTCCAACAAGGAAATCTCCAACTGCGTAGACATGCTTCTGCCCGAGTTAGAGAGGCCATTGAAATAGAAGCTAATTATGAAAATTCAGTTTTGGGACGAAATCGTCTAGACGTTCTGTTCCAGATGAATTCGTCAGATCGGGGACGATTTCGTCTAATCTAAGACGATATCGTCCAACGGTCAAAACAAATCCTAAAAATGGCATGGAAAATGGGGAAAGCGGGTAATAGGCGGTTTAATGGGCAATTTGGGGTTGAAATTCAAATTTTAATATTTTATCTTTTTACTACGGTTTTAACCGTGCCAATTTTAGGGTGCTACATTTTGCCCCCTCTTTAGAGAAATTTTCAAAGAAAATGCGCTAAATACGAGTTTTTCCCGTTTTACGAGAAAGCAAAAATATACTCAATTTTTAAGATGACGATTCTTGGTCGAATCGTACGAATGCTGACTATGGTGCCCCCTCCGTGTTTTTACCCAAATCGAACGTTTGAGGAAAAAATGCGAAAAAGCAAAAATTTAAAATGCTGATTTTTAAATAAAACTAAAGAAAATAGGGAAAACCCTAATTCATTTTTACTATTCACTTTTACTGTTCTAGAGCTTTGCAGAGAAGAAAATGGTGGAGACAGCGCATAGAGTGGCAGAGGTCCGACGCGGGCTACACGTAAGGATCTAATCCTAGTAGATTAGGTTTAATTTAACTTTGTGCAAGTTTTTTGAGTTAAATTTGATTGTTTGGGGCATCACGACCATTTTTAGACCGTCAATATCATTGGGACAAAATCATCCCGATTTTGTCGAAATCGTCCCTAGATCGTCGATTTCGTCTTATGACGAAATCGGTGAATTAGGGGTGATTTCGCCCAACAAGGGGCGATTCCCAAGTTGCGAAATCAGAGACGATTTCGTCCTCACAAAGGAAAATTTTGCCCAATTGGGGACGATATCATCCAATGGTGGACGATATCACATTAAAATTGATTTTAAGTTGTTTAATTTGATGTTAATTATTGGTTTATTAATGATTTTGTTGTTTTATTGTATATTTTGTAGAAGGGATTACTAAAGAGCCAAGAATGAAAATACAACTGGCTAAGAGATGACATAGCCATGCTCGATCAGGCAGAGCGTGACCGACTAGGACAGGTCGATCTACAGCATGTGGTAGAGATGCCACAAGTATTGAATGACATGGGGCTACTGACAACCCTAGCAGAGAGGTGGTATCCGGGGTCGTCCTGCTTTTGGTTATCGACAGGGGAGATGGCTCCCACTCTAGAGGACGTATGGAGGATTATGAGGATCCCCATAAAATGACGACTAATGATGCCTGCAACCAATTAGGGCCAGACGATGATGAGGCTCACTGGAGACCCGAGCTTCACCCTAGAGAAGGGCGGAGTGAACATCGAGTCGCTACGACAGATTCTTGGGGCATCTAGGCTGACTTGAGTTTTGGTAGGAGTTATCGATGGCTTACTATTGTACCACCAGAGCGGATGCAAACTATCGTGGGTCCTCTCAGACATAGTCTGCGACATGAGAGACCACGGGTATAGATTTGCATGGGGTAGTTTTGTTCTTTACCGCTTGTATAGGATCCTACATGGGGTCATATACAAGGCAGGTCGATTTCTGGTTTTGATATCACTGCTGCAAGTTTGGTGTTGGGAGCACATTGCGATGCGGAGGTTGGTAGGGCTCCCATTGACAGGGGTTGACCGAGAGAGGCGCTGGGTTTTCTATTGGTGGCTACAGTGGGGGTCACAGCGGTGGATAGACCTGTCGATGTCACGAAGGTTGCTAGATGACCTCATCCTAGACCAGATCACCTAGAGACCATGGCGAGAGCACCCTGAGTGGGCAGAGGATGGGCAGGAGCTGGCTTGCATCAGGTGAGTCTATTGGTTGAGGATGGAGCGAGGAGAGGTAGAGCTCCATCGCTATGATCGAGTACTATGATAGTTTGGTCTACAGTAGGGGATACTTTCTCTTAGGGATTACAAGTACTCCCAAACTATTCAGGATAGTACTATTTTGAGTGGGGCTACAAATATGCAATGATTCTGGAGTCAGGATGTAGATGATGCCCCCAGCCAGCCAGTGGATGGTGACGATGCCAAGGTTGCACATGGCTATGATGCCTGGTATGCAGGCATTCGCCCTCCTCAGATGACGAGGGCATAGGGTCCAGTGCACATTGTGGTGTGCTAGATAGGGAGGTGACGACAGGCTATGATTGAGGCAGCATGGGGTCATAGGGGGAGATAGCAGTGATGGTCTCTACAAGAGAGATGCCAGAGGATGACACGGGCTCCCCAGAGACCACAACAGCCAGGGAGGAGGGAGGAGGGACTACCTCCTCAATAGAGGGAGAGACCACCATCACTTGATAAGGGCAAGGGTGTCGAGGTGGGAGAGAGCAGCGAGACGACAGCTCTCTAGGCTGAGGTTTCCCACCTTCGAGCTCAGGTGCAGACATTATAGGATGAGGCTACACGGCTCAAAGCTCAGGGCGGAGGAGCGAGCACTCGGGATCTGGCATGGTCTATTACTTAGACCGCATTCTACCAGGGGCTATACTATCACATGGTTCCAGAGAACCAGAGGGTACCACTGCCAGCCCCTATTGCAGATCTGGTCATGATGGGATCATCGAGGACATCCTCACGATCGATGAAGAGGACCCAAGATACAGCCTAGACCTCTATGGGACCACCTTCTCCACGTCAGGGTGGGGGAGGAGAGGAGGCTGAGAGCTTGAGGGCTTCTCGAGGCTAGGTGTCTATGGACTGTAGATTTTATAAAGATTGTTGAGAGGATTGAGTATGCCAGGGTATAGATTGTGGCATACCAATCCAGTTTTGATATGATGTATATAATTTTTTAATATATATATATATATATATATATATATATATATATATATATATATATATAAGATCTTGTTTCTGATGATATGACTTTTTCATATGTTTTTATGATGCTTTAATGTTTGAATTGTTTGCTTATTTGATTGAGGATTCATGTAATTATGTCATGTTGAAATATTATAATTTGATGTCATGCTGTAAGATTTTAAATGAAATAATCTGATGTAAACAATTGGTTGTGGTGGTGTTATTTGATAAAAAATAAAAAGAGACTTCTAACAATAATTTCAAAGGATATTGTCATTGTTATAGACCATTTCATGGAGTCACCGCTCACTCGGTCGTCAAGCTAATCCCAGTATAGAAATATTGTTAAAGGTAAAAGAGTGCTTAAGAGACTGTCTTAAGACTTTGTGTTGTAATGATGGAGATAATGATGGTTTGATGATTTGTTTTCAGATTTTCATAAAAATAGTATGCATGAGATACGAAAATATGATTTTTCTAGGCATAAATTCCTAAGTGTGATAAAATTTTGAACAATTCCTTAGAATTTATACCATGGTTGCAAAATTGAATTTGAAAATAATGACATGAAATAGAATAGGTGTTTGTTTGTTTGTAAAGCATAATTGTGTAACATAATGATGCAATTCATATGTTTTGATGAATTTATTTTTAAAATAAATGGAAAATAAAATTAGAACAATGGTTTGCGCTAGGCATAGAATTATAGGTATAGAATTATACCATCATCACGAAATCCAAAGAAAAAAATAGATTGTTGGTTTTATTTCAAGATGAATTTTTGACCTTTGATAAATAGAAAAATAATAATATGAAAATTTTGTTTGAAATTATTTTTAAGATTTTGTGAGAAGATGTATGTAATTGCTTTTATAAAAAACAAAAAAATTCTAAAATAAAAGGATAAAATTATTCCGAAAAGAGTTACAAAAATATTTTAAATTATCTCAAAGAGAAATGTAGATTTATAAGGAATCCTCATGTGCAAATGTGAGTTCACTACCGATCTTGATTTATCATAATGATACAAAATCTCTCAAAAATAAATGTGTGTACGATTGTATTGTTCATTCACCAATTTTGAGCAAGATAATTTGATACAAGTAATTTGCCTTAACCAAATGAATTTTCATTGACCATGATTTATATGCATGTAACCGTACCAAACTACTATGTAAGTTAGGTTATCAAGAGCTAGCTAGTCCATAAGCTGACATAGGTCTGTACAAAAGAAGGTCGCTAATGTGACAGACATATCACCATGCTAGGAATTACCCAAGGCCAAGTGGGTTGGGCACAAACCACCTGTTATGGGGCTTACCTCATAGTTTTTGAATAATTGAGAATTCCAGGGATTCAAGTTCATTCACCCTTCTTTTCTTTTCAAGGGGTAGGGAAAGGATTTTATTGCATTTTGCTTTTGTGTTTCTCTTTTTCTTCTCATTCACCATAGTCAGCATTCGTATGATTCGACTAAGAATCATCGTCTAAAAAATTGAGTATATTTTTGCTTTCCCGTAAAACGGGAAAAACTCGTCTTTAACGTATTTTCTTCGGAAAATTCTCTAAAGAGGGGGCAAAATGTAGAACCCTAAAATTGGCATGGTTAAAACCTTAGTAAAAAGATAAAATATTAAAATTTGAATTTCAACCCCAAACTGCCCGTTAAACCGCCTGTTACTCGCTTTCCTCGTTTTCTGCACCATTTTTAGGATTTGTTTTGACTGTTGGACGATATCATCTCAGATTAGAATAAATCGTCCTCGATCTGACAAATTCATCTTGAATAGAACGTCCAGACAATTTCGTCCCACAACCGAATTTTCATAATTAGCTTATGTTTCAACAGCCTCTCCAATTCAGGCAAAAGCGTGTCTACGTAGTTGGATATTTCCCTGTTGGAGATCTCCTAGATTGGGATGATCCCCAACCTCCCAAACCTCTTCCTAATCCTATATAAACTTGGATTTTCTCAGTTTATCCCCTTGGCTGGCTGGCTGATTCTCCATGAACCCCTAAACCACTTAGTTGACGGATTTCATTGCAGAGTTAGCTCCTTATTCCCTCGCACTATTTTGCTTGCATTTGGTATTTTTATATTTTTATTATAGGAAATCTACTATTTTTTAGTCGAAGCTAGCTTGGATCGTCGCGGACGATCTCAGACGATTACGGACGATCTCATACGATTGGAGGCGATCCTGATTGTAGTTCATATTGGGGGTAGTTCGAGTTTAAAGTTTGCATTTTCGTTGCTTTATTTATATTTTCATATTGTATTTCGGCACTGTTTTAAGTTATTATGTTTTTTTTTGTTTTTTGTTTTTATAAAGATAATAAATAGCACACTAAATACAAGAAATAACAATAAGAAAATAATAGCTTAGTTTTCTATAAATATTTTATAGATATCATTAATAGGATCAATTTCATCAGGAGTCATAAAATGCTCCTCTTCAAATTGGAAATTGTTTTTCAGGAAGTCAACAAAGTGTGCTATGGTAATATTATCTGTTTCAGATTCTATTTTGTAAAAATAAATCTCATGGCAATACTCTCGATATAACACAACTCTTGGAACTCTATTCCATCTCTTTCTATCCATAAGAACGACCTCTTGGTCCTCTATACAAGATAGAAATTTATATACTACAACTGCATTCTCAAGGTATTCCTCAAAGGTATACAACTCAGAAGACACAAGGGCTTTTTTATCTGCTAACCACCTATGGCAAGCTCTTTGAAGTTCATGATACAAAATCACTTGATCGGGGTCCAAGATTCTATCTAGGACAAACCTCTTGATTTGCCTAATTTCGGTTGCTCTAGATGAAATGAGATCCAATCTCCTATCAAGTTCATCCCACAAAGGTTGAACCCTATTTTTTTGAGGTACTCTAAGCACAAAAGTAATCTCTATAGCTGCTAATTGATTTTCAACATTAATGGTGACAACTCATCTTTTATTATAGTCTACCATCTAAATATGACATGCAAATTTTCTTAAGTCTAAATGCATTTATGTTTTGTTTTCTTATTTTTTTATCTTTAGAAAGGTTTTTATTTTACGTCGGGTTCATCAAAATGTATCGCTCCAAATTTTTTGCACCCTTACCTTCAGGCTATAGGATCCACGCCCGGAAGGGGGATGTGAAAAGGATGGGACAATACCTTGGACTGAGAGGCCCTTTGAAGGTCTCGCCTCTCGGGGGAGGTGTATAAGGGTGAATTTTTGACGGATGGTGGGTTCACTAAGAAACTTTTGAATTGCAGTTTCCACGCCTAGGTTGACAGTGAGTTTGATGTGTTCATTTCATGCTTTAATCATTCAACTCCTAGGTTTTGCCAAATATGAATCTAAACTATTCTATATGCCAATGCTGATTTAAATGACTACAGAAAATAAAAATGAATGCAAATAACAGAGAATATGCTAACTAGAAGGTGTCATACCTGATTTCGGATGTCTGATGAAGATTCTGAGTCTTGTAGCAGTTCAGATCATCTCAATTTATACGTAATCATCTGATATTTCTTGCAATCATCCCAAATCATAGAATGTCATCTGAAATCAGACAGAATCATCTAAAATCTGACGAATTCGTCAGACAAATTTGTCAAAAACCTGCAATCACAAAAATAGATGCAAAATTCCAAATATGCAAATACAGAAGCAAGGGATAATGGTAGAAATAATAGCAAACATGCCTAAATAATAGATTCTAATAACAAATAAGGAAATGCAATAGATTTAATGATTGATTTTAACTTTATCATGCGATTATGCTAAATGAGGTGAACTCCAAGATGCAAAAAAACATAATAACTTAAAACAGTGCCGAAATACAATATGAAAATATAGAGAAAGCTACAAAAATGCAAACTCTAAACTCGGACTATCCCCAATCTAAACTACAATCTGGATCACCTCCAATCGTATGAGATCATCCGCAATCGTCCGAGATCATCCGTGACGATCCAAGCTAGCTTCGACTAAAAAATAGTAGAGTTACTACAATAAAAATACAAAAATACCGAATGCAAGAAAAATAGTGTGAGGGAATAAGGAGCTAACTCTGCAATGAAATCCATCAACTAAGGGGTTTAGGGGTTCAGGGAGAATCAACCAGCTAGCCAAGGGGATAAACTGAGAAAATCCTAGTTTATATATGATTAGGAAGAGGTTTGGGAGGTTGGGGATCATCCCAATCTAGGATATCTCCAATAGGGAAATCTCCAACTACACAGACACGCTTTTGATCGAGTTGGAGAGGCTATTGAAACAGAAGCTAATTATGAAAATTTAGTTTTGGGATGAAATCGTCTGGACGTTCTATTCAAGATGAATTCGTAAGATCGGGGATGATTTCGTCTAATCTGAGACGATATCGTCCAACGGTCAAAACAAATCCTAAAAATGGCATGGAAAACAGGGAAAGTGGATAACAGGTGGTTTAACGGGCAGTTTGGGGTTGAAATTCAAATTTTAATATTTTATTTTTTACTAAGGTTTTAACCATGCCAATTTTAGGATACTACATTACCATTTTGGAAAATTATATTTTGTGTCAAATAATTCCATTTTTTAGTAATAAAAAAATTACTTTAAAACATATTTAAAAAAAACCCTCTAAAGATAGGCTCCCGCATCATTCTCCTTTGGTTGAAAAGAACTCTGCTCCTACGAGTTCCTTTGATCAAACTCATAATCGCTCTCCATAGAGTGTCACACATCTGCAAGTACTTCTCAAAGTACCAATCTCATTTTGAGGTTTTATATCTCAAACCTCCTACAAGCACTACATAGTGCCAATTTATTCCTTCGAGTTTTAAAAGTAGCAAACTTCCTGCAAGAACTACACAAAGTGTCAATTCTTCCCTCTAAGGTTTTTAATAAAAAAACTCCTGTAAGCACTACACAAAGTGCTAATTTATTTCTTTAAGGTTTTACAATCCTTTTGCAAGCACTACACACAGTGCCAATTTATTTCTTTAAGGTTTTACAAACCTTCTACAAGAACTACACAAAGTTTCAATTCCTCCTTCTGAGGTTTTATATAAAAAACCTCCTACAAGAACTTACACGGAGTGCCAATTTCCTTCTCCAAGGTTTTACAAACCTTTTGCAAGCACTACACAAAGTGTAAATCTCTTTCTCTGAGGCTTTTACATAAAAAATTCCTACAAGCACTTACACAGAGTATCAATTTTTGTCTCCAAGGTTTTACAAATCTTCTACAAGCACTGCATAAAGTGTCAATTTTTTTTTTTGGAGCCTCTTTGCTCTCCTCTCATTTTCTCTTTTCTTCTCTTATATTTTTTTCTCCCAACAAGATCCAACTTGCTCTGATACCAAATGATGTAAATCCAGCTGCAAGAGGTCAGAATAAAATACCTCCCATTTACATAAAAACTACAATAAATAAAAATAATCAATAAAACCCTCCATTCACATAAAACTACAGTAAATAATTTATTTTCTCATTCTTGGATTCACTTCCCTCTTTTACAATGCAATACCAAGAGAATACATATCCCCAAATTAATTCTAAAAGAAAACCCTAAAACTTGAAGCCCTAAAAGAAACCCTAAAAGACAACCCTAAACCTTAAAACCCTAAAAATAAAAATAAAAATTACTATTTTCGGCAAATTGATTTTTCCACCATAAAATGTCTTTTTAAGTAATTACTATTTTCGGCAAATTATTTTTTTCATAAAAATTTACCTTTTTTAGTAATTACCATTTTCGGCAAATTATATTTTGCATCAAATAATTCCATTGGTTTTCTAACCTATTCAAAATATCTAAATTTTTATCACTATACATAGAGGTGGCATTCAACTTGTTAGATTTAGCTTGATGTGACAAAGCTTCAAGCTTTTATGGTTTGTTGTCCACCAATAATAAAATGTCCTATCTTCTTAAAATATATATTGGGTATTTATTTCCTTCATAAAAATATTTTATTGATATTCCCACTCTCTTATTTCTACAATATCTTGAAGCACATTTTTTTTATGGTTGCTTCACAATTATTATGCAATAAAATATCTTTTAAAAAAATAAATTTCTCATCATCAGTGAGAAGGAGAGGGTTAGCAATTCGATGGGGAGGTAAGAAACTCTCTATGGTGTCAAATAACCCTTTAGTTTGTTTTTCTTCATTATATTTTTCTAGATCTTGAAGCACATTAGTAGCTTTGAAAATCTTAGAGTCGGGAATGTTGCCCTAAAAATTAAAATCCTCATCAAGTGGAGGATTAATCAATTCTAAAATGTCATGCAAACTTGAAATATTTCTAAGAGAAAAAGTTAAAAAATTAAAAAACATTTGTCTTTGTGCTCCTCCTCAAACCCTTACAGAAAATAATTATTTCCCATGCATACACTGTTGGCCTCTCATCCATGGTTGAGGTGGTGGTAGCATCACTTGTCATCTTGTATGGGTTAATTGAGCCAATTGTAAAAAAATGATGCAATAAAATTTAATTTAGTCTAACTATACCTACCAAAGGAATATGTGACCTGTAAAGCCAATTCCATTGGATCCATTCAGAATTCAACTAAAACCATATAAAAAAATCATTAAAATTAAGTATCATTTTAAATAAATGAAATGCATAATATTGAATTGAAGTTTCAAATGGTAAGGTTACCTATCATATGTATGGGTTGGTTGAATTCTTCAACATCAATTGAGACATCACGTGCAACTAATTGAGGTACACAAGAAATAGACGAAGAAGACCTAAATTCTTTTACAAATATTGCAAGTAATGGTGTGGATTTTGATTACATGTTAAAATATCTAGTTATTTCTTACATATGACCCCATATAGCAGCCTCCCTTCTAGAAGAATAAGAGGTTTATCTTATCTATATTAAAATAATAATTAACAAATAAAAAATATATTTGAATATAAGAATAATGACATTCAAAAATTAAATTTTACCTGCACCTGTTGGATTGTCATACCAATAGTCCTCAATTTTGGATGTAGTGATTTGGTATTAGGGTATCCTACACATTATAATATTCTTCATGAAAAAATAAGGAATAAAATTGATGGTTTTGACAAAGGTATTAGTGTTTCTTTATGCATTGAAAAGATTCCCTTTAATGTGGTTTGAAATATAGGTGCTCCAGTCAAATTTGGTATGGAAAAGACATTGAACCAAATAGGCCAACATCTAGAACACAATATCTAATATTTTCCCTTGAAAAACAAGTCTTTCTTGGAATAATTTAATGTAAGAATGAAGGAATTTGTTTATAAAACTAGCAATATTCAAGACCCTTATGGACTTTGTAGATTTAACTACAAAAAAAATATAAGAAAAAATTAATACTTAACAAACGATACTTAGAAATAATATTTGAACAATACTTATAATGTTAAACAATATTTGAAACAATGTCTATAAAAAAACATGCTAAGAGACCAATTTGGTCTCTAGGTATCCTTTGTCATCACAAATTAAAATGTATTTTACAATGATGGGATCAACAACCTTATATGGAAACCCTATTAATCTTTGGGTGGCTGAGGGTTTTACTATGAAAGACATTCTTTTTGTTGATTTTCATATTGACAATCGACCCATAATCATCATATTAGTTATCAATTTATTGTAATAAATTGATATCCATGTTGTATTGGGGTATTGATTCTAACCCCTAAATATCGAAGTCGTCGACCCATGTGGTGTCCTATCCTAGTGTGGTCAAAATTTTAGAAATGGTTGGGCAAACAATGTTTCTAAAAAAATAAATAAAGGAATAAGGGAGGAAGTGCTAGTCATTGTTGTAAGTATTTAGAATTTTGAATGATGAGGGCTTAGGATATTAGAAAGGTTTAACTCTTGGAGGAATATTTGCTTTGATTTGATGTGTATTGTGATAAAAAAGAGTGATAAACAGCTATTCATACCTTTTTGTGGAAGTTTGCATGCATGAAGTAAATGTATGTTTGACATGTGGTTGTATTTAATTGGAATAGTTGTAGGTAATGTTACTAGTCAGTAGTCATTCGATTTGTTGTTATCTATCATTTATCATCTAATTTTTTGTTGCCTATTGATCATCATATGATTTGTTGTTGTCTATAATTTATCATCTATTATGTTGATGTATATTTTTCATCCTCTATTGTATTATTGTCTATCATCCATCATTCATTATATTTTTGTCTATCATCTATCGTCCATTATTTTGTTATCGATTATCAATCATCTGTTGTGTTGCTACCTATCATTCATAACCTATTATGTTGTTGTTTATCATTCATCATCTATTGTAATATTATCTATCATCCATTGTTCGTTATGTTATTGTTTATCATCTATCATCTATTATAGTATTATCAATCATTCATTGTTCATTGCATTGTTGTCTATCATCTATTATCTATTATTTTGTTGTCTATAATTCATTGTTTATTATGTTGTTATCTATTATTCAACATTTGTTATGTTATTATCTATCATTTACCATTCATTATGTTGTTATCTATCATTTGTTATCCATTGTGTTGTCTATCATCCACCATCCATTATTTTATTATCGATAGTCTAGTTTCTATCATCCATTTCTTTGTTGTCAGTAGAGTGTCTATTATCTATTTCATTATTGTCAGTAGTCTAGTGTTTATCATACATAATGTTGTTACGGATAGCCTAGAGTCTATCATTCAAGTTTTTAAATATTATGACAAATTTACCATATTTTTTAGTTTTTTTGAAAAAATAAAATTCACCATGTCTTCTATATGAGTTTGGACACGATTCACCTTGATTTTAAAATTGATTTACCCCATTTTTATAAATACATTTTAGGTTTGACTCCTTATGCATAACCCTCATTCCAATCCCATCCATAGACAACTTGGAAAGTAATAAAGACACTGCATTAGGTGTCAAGCATATCAAAATGTATGTACCTAGGATCTAGTGTTAAGTATAGCTTTATTATATATTGAAACACGTAAAATAATGCTTATATTATCATCCTTATATCCTCTAAAATCTATTCCTTAGCATTAGCCTTAATAGTTTATGCTAGAATATTTTGAATTTAAGTTGTACTTATAGTACATGATGTTTATCATATAAAATTAATTTAAAATATGTCAATGGAGAGTGATAAGGTTCACATCATAATATGAACCTCAAATATCATGTATCTACCATACAAGGAGACTTTGAGATAAGGGTCTAACAGATAACAATTTATGAACCAAGAATCAAGTATAGCTCTATTACAAATCCAAATTCACCTTCATCTAATCCTAAATATTTAGACCGATATTAATATAGTAAAAAATACCATTATACGAATATGATACTTGAAATAAAAAAACATGAGTGACAAATGCCTTCAAGCATGTGTCACAATTAAATGATTAGATGTTAATAAAAATAAAGAATCTCAAAAAATTTTACATTTAAACCTACTACTTCATTAATAAATTAATGACTCAAATATCACAATTAAATCAATGTGTAAAAATATCTAAAATTAAATAACCAAGATGAATTTTCTTGTAAATGTATAAAAATAACATATAAAAACTTATATAACTCTTAACTATTACGTACTCAAAAGGATTGTAAACTACTATCATTCCAATTTTAAAAAATAACATCAAAACTATAAAATACAAAATCAAAAACACCTAATAAAACCCACTTCAATTCTATACTAGAATATATTTATATATAAATTGAAATATTATAATAAATCTAATTTCAACCCATACACCACTTAAATCTTATCATCTTTTACCGTACAAACCACAAAATAATTGTCAACCCTGCATAATGAAAAGAACCTAGATTTTTTTTTTTTTTTGTAAATAGTAGGATGATGTCACTTGATAACATTACATATTCTCACAAAGCTCTTGACAGCCCAGTACAACTTGGACCAGATTGGAATACGTATTTCGCACCTTACCACATGTTCCTTTTCAAATTTCCAAGATGTACATCCCTTTCCTAACTAGCACTACCAAACGCTTTCGTTCCTTTTTATCTCTTTTCCTTTTTATCTGTATTGGATTGAACAGGTAAATCACCCATCAATCCATCGCAACCTAAGAAAAAGAAGAGCTGCTACATCACAAGCTACGCCCTCAATCTGCTTTTCACCAGTGTGGATTTTCCACATGCGCATTGCAATCCATCTCCCCGGGAGGATCACACTTTGCAACACAATTATTATAACCCTTTTCAATAACTGATTCCCAACAGACTTTTTTACAGTCGTGTTTATCGTCGTCAGAATCAGAATTAACTTCGTCCAATGCCTTTTCCTCTGCGTCGGCCATGAGATGCAATGGCTTGTCAAGAATCGGCAGGTTTACGCTTTTGTAATCAGCGCCCAGCATGGCCAAAGCTTCCAGAGACATCTTGAACTCCACATCCATTGGAAAACCCTTTGTTAATGGGTAAATAAAAAGATCAGATAATTAGTATCTCGTTTTTACAATAACGTCTACAGCAATGAAATATTCATAATCCGAAAAGTACCTGAGGGGAGTGTATCTTCCGCTTAGCTCAAAATATATAATTCCGTCGTAGGGTTGAAGGGTTGGAGAGATATGATTGAATCCGTAACTGTGTGCAGGTTGTATTGAAAATTCCGATTTGCAAGGAAACCGTCGAATGCAAAGCTTTGTTATTACATTACTGAATTGGGGGTAATCGAAACTCACGGTGAACTCTAAGGCGGAGCAGTAGAATTTAAAGGCCGTAGGAGACACGTGTGCATCATTGGCTCTTGCTCTCTAATTACCCGCAGATATTTCAGTTGCAGTCGGTCGAGTCATAAAAAAGGGCAGAAAATAGTGAGTGGGGAATGAAGTAAAAGTGTAGTTGCAGAGATCAGACTCCAGAGATACCGTCGGGATACGTTGACAGCTGTTTGATAACGTATGGCCTGGCGGTGCCTTTCTGTTCCAGAAAATCCTTCAAGGGAAAATTATAAATTGACTTTCATGAAATGTGGTGCAATCAAATCTCTTGTACTGGTCAAGACTTGGACCCAACTTTTAATTCAATAGACTTGTAGGGTTTGTTGTAACCCAACTCAAAAGCAATTCTATTGTGATATTATTAGTCCCTTAAAGGCATCTAATTTTGGGAATTAGATTCTAACTTTATAGCTTTTAATTAACAAAAACTTCATAATCATAGTTATATATATATTTTTTGTTAATTAAGTTTTTGATTGGTTTTGCTATTAATTGAGTTGAATACAAATATTAATTTAAGCATTTTTAATTATAAGAATCCTTTTTAATAGCTTACATAAATTTTATTAATAATAAAATAAAAGAAACTCAATTGAAATCAAGTACATATAATTCATACACTTTTAAGACGTTTGATAATCGAATTTAATTTTATTATTGAAAATAATATTTATAGTTATATCAATCATTTGAACAAGAAAACTATAAGTTAGTTAAAGGCAAACACCTTTCACTTATGTATATAGGACCTTTGTGTTTACATTATCTTGAAATTAAGTTGTTTTATTTATAGAAGACAACTTTATGCAATCAAGGTTAGTTGAACTCATTTAAATTAATTGCATGGGATTCAAACACATCTTATTCATTATATTAAATATTAAATTTGAAGTATGAGATTAAAACCTTGATTTATAATATAAAAGTTATTATTTTTCATATAGTTTTCTTCAAATCCTTTAAACCATGGGTAAATGTTAGCATTCATCCTTACAATTATTATGATATTAAAACCATGAATTATAGCATGAAATCTTTTCTCCACATGGATTTCCTCCAAACCCATTAAATGTTAAGGTTCACCCTTAATATTAGAATGTTAGCTTATTATGTAAAAATATTTATTTGTAGGGCTTGCTTTTAAACCTAATGAATATTTTAATTATAATGAGTTGAGTAAAAAATTCAAAATAATAATATATTTAATTATAATTATAATATTGTACCTCGTAAGGGGAGCTGAGGTCCAAGGTTTAAATCTCGGGTTTCGATGGACTGAATGATTTTTTCTTTCCCGGTGCTTTCAATGGCGTAAAAGGTTTAAAATGATTGTGGCATGATGGTTATAAGGGTGGGCTACATGAATATCTGTGTGGTAACTTTCGAGGTGAATAGCGCAAAATACTATAATGGCCATAACCTGCCCGAATTCATGGCGGCTATTGATTCCGCCATGTAAAATAAAATATATATACATATAATATTGTAGGGATGCATGATTTTAGCTCAACCTCAATTTTTATTTATTTATTTATTTATTTATTTTGGTGTGTAGGAAACCTCTATAATCCCTAGTCTATTGCGTAAACATAAATCCAATGAGACCTCAACCCTCTAAGGAATTGAATTGGGGTGCCCTACTAATAAATATTTAAGGGCTACCAACCGACCTATCCATTTTTGGATATTTTATCATATATTTTTTAAAATATTGAAAAAAAATGAATTTCATAATTTTGATTTTATTTTTATATTTTATTAATAATTATCAATGGTAAATAGTAGCTTATTGAAGATAACTAGTCAAATTTTACAATAAGGAGAAAACTGCCCTACCGTGTATAATTTCCAAAAGTTAGATCTACAAGAGAGAAGCCTTTAGGGTGAACCATAGGTCTATGTTGTTCTCTACACTCGATGCTAGGGGGAAGGGTTCACCAGGAACGATTTAAGGACTCACTCAATGTCCTCTAGTTTTAAAGAATCTTTGATGTATTTGATTCAAGACAAACATCTAGATTTGACTTTTCTATATCTATGCTATGAAAGATAAAGGACAATGCAAAATATAGAATGTAAGAATACAACAACTAAACCTAGAAAAAACTTCATTTGAATGCTTTCTAACCCTAGGGTTCTAAACAAATAACCTTTAAGCAAGGGCTCAAGAAGAGATGCACAAACAAAATTAACCCTAAGTGTACACTATATGTTGCTTATCCTTCAAATAACTAGAACTTAATTAATATATTTCTATAAAACTAGATCTAGGGTTCACAACAAAATTATAAAGCACTCAACAAATAGCCTAAAGACAATTCAGAATATTTAACTTATATGGTGATTTACCCTTGCTTTTATCCCTTTGTACAAAGCTATAAATGCAAGATAATTTAGAAATGGTTGAGCAAGCAATGTTTCTAAAAGAAAATTTTTAAAGGAACAAGGGAGGAAGAGCTAGTCATTGTTGTAAGGATTTAGAATTTTGAATGATGAGGGCTTAGGATATTGGAAAGGTTTAAATCTTGGAGGAATATCTGCTTTTATTTGATGTGTATTGTGATGAAAAATAGTGACAAACAACTATTCATACATGTTTGCAGAATTTTACATGCATGAAGTAAATGTATGTTTGACATGTGGTTGTATTTAATTGGAATAGTTGTAGGCAATGCTACTAGTCAATAGTCATTCGATTTTTTGTTATCTATCATTTATCATCTAATTTTTTGTTGTCTATTGATCATCATATGATTTGTTGTTGTCTATCATTTATTATCTATTATGTTGATTTCTATTGTCCATCCTCTATTGTATTATTATCTATCATCCATCATTCATTATATTTTTTTCTATTATCTATCATCTATTATGTTGTTATCGATTATCAATCATATGTTGTGTTGCTACTTATCATTCATAACCTATTATGTTGTTGTTTATCATTCATCATCCATTGTAATATTATCTATCATCCATTTTTTGTTATGTTATTGTTTATCATCTATCATCTATTATAGTATTATCAATCATTCGTTGTTTATTGCATTGTTGTCTATCATCTAGTATCTATTATTTTGTTGTCTATCATTCATTGTTCCTTATGTTGTTATCTATCATTCACCATTTGTTATGTTATTGTCTATCATTTACCATTCATTATGTTGCTATCTATCATTTGCTATCCATTGTATTGTTGTCTATCATCCACCATCCATTATTTTATTATCGATAGTCTAGTTTCTATCATCCATTTCTTTGTTGTCAGTAGTCTAGTGTATATCATCTATTTCATTATTGTTAGTAGTCTAGTGTCTATCATACATAATGTTGTTACGGATAGCCTAGAGTCTATCATCCAAGTTTTTAAATATTATGACAAATTTACCATTTTTTTTTTTTTTTTTGAAAAAATAAAATTCACCATGTCTTCTATATGAGTTTGGACACACTTCACCTTGATTTTAAAACTGATTTACCCCATTTTTATAAATAAATTTTAGGTTTGACTCCTTATGCATAACCCTCATTCCAATCCCATCCATAGACAACGGAAAGTAATAAAGACATTGCATTAGGTGTCAAGCATATCAAACTGTATGTACCTACGATCTAATGTTAAGTATAGCTTTATTATATATTGAAACCCGTAAAATAATATTTATATTATCATCCTTGTATCCTCTAAAATCTATTCCTTAGCATTAACCTTAATAGTTTATTCTAGAATATTTTGAATTTAAGTTGTACTTATAGTTCATCATGTTTATCATATAAAATTAATTTAAAATATGTCAATGGAGAGTGATAAGTTTCACATCATAATATGAACCTCAAATATCATGTATCCACCATACAAGGAGACTTTGATATAAGGATCTAACAAATAACAATTTATGAACCAAGAATCAAGTATAGCTCTATTACAAATCCAAATTCACCTTCATCTAATCCTAAATATTTAGATTGATATTAATATAGTAAAAAATACCATTATAAGAATATGATACTTGAAATAAAAAAACATGAGTAGCAAATGCCTTCAAGCATGTATCACAATTAAATGATTAAATGCTAATAAAAACAAAGAATCTCAAAAGGTTTTACATTTAAAACTACTACCTCATTAATAAATTAATGACTCAAATATCACAATTAAATCAATGTATAAAAATATCTAAAATTAAATAACCAAGATAAATTATCTTGTAAATGTATAAAAATAACATATAAAAACTTATATAACTCTTAACTATTAAGTATTCAAAATTATTGTAAACTAATATCATTCCAATTTTAAAAAATAACATCAAAACTATAAAATACAACCTAATAAAACCCACTTCAATTCTATACTAAAATATATTTATATATAAATTGAAATAATATAATAAACCTAATTTCAAACCATACACCATACCGTACACACCACAAAATAATTGTCAACCCTACATCATGAAAAGAACCTAGATTTTTTTAATTCTTTTTAAATAGTAGGATGATGTCACTTGATAACATTACATATTCTCACAAAGCTCTTGACAGCCCAGTACAACTTGGACCAGATTGGAATACGTATTTCGCACCTTACCACATGTTCCTTTTCAAATTTCCAAGATGTACATCCCTTTCCTACCTAGCACTACCAAACGCTTTCGTTCCTTTTTATCTCTTTTCCTTTTTATCTGTATTGGATTGAACAGGTAAATCAACCATCAATCCATCGCAACCTAAGAAAAAGAAGAGCTGCTACATCACAAGCTACGCCCTCAATCTGCTTTTCACCAGTGTGGATTTTCCACATGCGCATTGCAATCCATCTCCCCGGGAGGATCACACTTTGCAATGCGTATTTCGCACATCACAACATCACGTTCCTTTTCAAATTTCCAAGATGTACATCCCTTTCCTAACTAGCACTACCCAACGTTTTCGTTCCTTTTTATTTCTTTTCTTTTCAATCTACATTTGATTGAACAGATATATCACCAATCTTTACATTACAAGCTAAGAATAGGAAGAGCTGCTGCATCACAACCTACGCCCTTAATCTGTGTAGATCTTCCATATGGGCATTGCAATCGATCTCCCCAGGAGGATCACACTTTTCAACACAATTATTATAACCCTTTTCAATATCTGATTCCCAACAGACTTTTTTACAGTCGTGTTTATCGTCGTCAGAATCAGAATTAACTTCGTCCAATCCCTTTTCCTCTGCGTCGGCCATGAGATGCAATGGCTTGTCAAGAATCGGCAGGTTTACGCTTTTGTAATCAGCGTCCAGCATGGCCAAAGCTTCCAGAGACATCTTGAACTCCACATCCATTGGAAAACCCTTTGTTAATGGGTAAATAAAAAGATCAGATAATTAGTATCTCGTTTTTACAATAACGTCTACAGCAATGAAATATTCATAATCCGAAAAGTACCTGAGGGGAGTGTATCTTCCGCTTAGCTCAAAATATATAATTCCGTCGTAGGGTTGAAGGGTTGGAGAGATATGATTGAATCCGTAACTGTGTGCAGGTTGTATTGAAAATTCCGATTTGCAAGGAAACCGTCGAATGCAAAGCTTTGTTATTACATTACTGAATTGGCGGTAAGCGAAACTCACGGTGAACTCTAAGGCGGAGCAGTAGAATTTAAAGGCCGTAGGAGACACGTGTGCATCATTGACTCTTGCTCTCTAATTCTCCGCAGATATTTCAGTTGCAGTCGGTCGAGTCATAAAAAAGGGCAGAAAATAGTGAGTGGGGAATGAAGTAAAAGTGTAGTTGCAGAGATCAGACTCCAGAGATACCGTCGGGATACGTTGACAGCTGTTCGATAACGTATGGCCTGGCGGTGCCTTTCTGTTCCAGAAAATCCTTCCAGGGAAAATTATAAATTGACTTTCATGAAAGGTGGTGCAATCAAATCTCTCCTACTGGTCAAGACTTGGACCCAACTTTTAATTGAATAGACTTATATGGTTTGTTGTAACCCAGCTCAAAAGCAATTCTATTGTGATATTATTAGTCCCTTAAAAGGCATCTAATTATGGGAATTAGATTCTAACTTTATAGCTTTTAATTAACAAAAAAATTCATAATCATAGTTATATATTTTTTTTGTTAATTAAGTTTTTGATTGGTCTTATTGCTATTAATTGCGTTGAATACAAATATTAATTTAAACATTTTTAATTATAAGAATCTTTTTAAATAGCTTACATAAATTTTATTAATAATAAAATAAAAGAAACTCATTTGAGATCAAGTACATATAATTCATACACTTAAAATTTTAATACGTTTGATAATTAAATTTAATTATATTATTGAAAATAATCTTTATACTTATATCAATCATTTGAACAAGAAAACTATAAGTTAGTTAAAGGCAAACACCTTTCACTAATGTATATAGGACCTTTGTGTTTACATAATCTTGAAACTAAGCTGTTTTATTTATAGAAGACAACTTCATGCAATCAAGGTTAGTTGAACTCATTTAAATTAATTGCATGGGATTCAAACACATCCCATTCATTAAATTATTAATTTTAAGTATGAGATTAAAACCTTGATTTATAATATAAAAGTTATTATTTTTCATATAGTTTTCTTCAAATCCTTTAAACCATAAGCAAATGTTAGCATTCATCCTTACAATTATTATGATATTAAAACCATGAATTATAGCGTGAACTCCTTTCTCCACATAGATTTCCTCCAAACCCATTAAATGTTAAGGTTCACCCTTAATATTAGAATGTTGGTTTATTATGTAAAAATATTTATTTGTATGGCTTGCTTTTAAACCTAATGAATATTTTTATTATAATGAGTTGAGTAAAAAATTCAAAATAATAATATATTTAATTATAATTATAATATTGTACCTCGTAAGGGGAGCTAAGGTCCAAGGTTTAAATCTCGGGCTTTGATGGACTGAATGATTTTTCCTTTCCTGGTGCTTTCAATGGCGTAAAAGGTTTAAAATGATTGTGGCATGATGGTTATAGGGGTGAACTACACGAAGATCTGTGTGGCAACTTTAGAGGAGAATAGCGTAAAATACTATAGTGGCCATAAAAATCTAGACAGTCTGCCTGAATTCATGGCAGCTACTGATTCTACCATGTAAAATAAAAAATATATACATATAATATTGTAGGGATGCATGATTTTAGCTCAACCTCAATTTTGTTTTATTTATTTATTTATTTATTTATTTTGGTGTGTAGGAAACCTCTATAATCCCTAGTCTATTGCGTAAACATAAATCCAATGAGACCTCAACCCTCTAAGGAATTGAATTGGGGTGCCCTACTAATAAATATTTAAGGGCTACCAACCGACCTATCCATTTTTGGATATTTTATCATATATTTTTTAAAATATTAAAAAAAAATGAATTTCATAATCTTGATTTTATTTTTATATTTTATTAATAATTATCAATGGTAAACATTAGCTTATTGACGATAACTAGTCAAATTTTACAATAAGGAGAAAACTGCCCTACCGTGTATAATTTCCAAAAGTTAGATCTACAAGAGAGAAGCCTTTAGGGTGAACCATAGGGCTATGTTGTTCTCTACACTCAATTCTAGGGGGAAGGGTTCACCAAGAATGATTTAAAGACTCACTCCATGTCCTCTAGTTTTAAAGAATCTTTGATGTATTTGATTCAAGATAAACACCTAGATTTGACTTTTCTATATCTATGCTATGAAAGATAAAGGACAATGTAAAAATACATAATGTAAGAATACAACAACTAACCCTAAAAAAAACTTCATTTGAATGCTTTCTAACCCTAGGTTTCTAAACAAATAACCTTTAAGCAAGGGCTCAAGAAGAGATGCACAAACAAAATTAACCCTAAGTGTACACTATATGTTGTTTATCCTTCAAATAACTAGAACTTAATTAAATATATTTCTATAAAACCAGATCTAGGGTTCACAACAAAATTAGAAAGCACTCAACAAATAGCCTAAAGACAATTCAGAACATTTAACTTATCTGGTGATTTATCCTTGCTTTTATCCCTTTGTACAAAGCTATAAATACAAGATAACTTGATAAACACTTGAAAAATATGATTAGCATTAGGGGACCTACTTAGGTCATTGTACAATAGTGCTTGGAGGTGCATTAGTCAATCTTCCTAGGTACTTCTAGTTGATTTTTGATAAATAGAAGCAAAAATTAACCTTTGGAAGAAATCAAACATATGAAAGTACAACAGAATAGTATGAAAAAAAAATAGAACAAAATGTGGTACTATGTTCTATATGTAATCTAGAATGCAAATATGAAGTCTAGAATAATAGTGTACCCCCAAAAATAGTCTGGGTGAAATTGTACCCTATAACAGGTGATCGCGATATCACACCAAAAAAATCGTACCCCATAGAGGCTCAAGTGTGATTTCTTAGAAGCAAGGTGAAAAACCTCAAATCAATGCGAAATAACTAATGCATGATACATAAAATAGAAACATGCATACAAAAGAATGAAATCACCTTGTAGAGATAAAGGAAGCAAGCAGAAGGGTTGAGACCTCTCAAATAGTTCTCTCCTTTGGGATTCAACATAAATCCACCAAAGAAAGCAACAACAATCAACAATCCAATGCATTAGAAAACAAATCTTCAATAGATCACACTTCACACTTGCAAATTAGCTTGCTTACAAGAGAAGAAGAAGAATACCTCAAGAAAATAGAACATTAATCAAATAATTGTGATGAACTTGCTTGGTGAGAAAACTTGCTTAGATTTCTTGATTGGAAAAAGAACACTTCAAAACCTCTTTATATAGTGGATTTGAAAGAAGAACGGGTGGAAAAAACTAAGCACAGTTGACCTTAAAAAGATCAACTTTTTAAATTAGGTTTTTCTTAAGAGAAACAAATAAAATGCAAAATCATGCTCCATAAAAAGAGACCGTGACTTCATATCAGCTAGACCCTCATGTGGTTTTAATGCATTTTGGAGGGTCAAATAGAGTCAAAATGTGTCATATCATATACCTTTGAAAATATATTTTCGAACGTGATATAATGGTATAGGATTTAAGAGGAATGAAGAATATTTGGTATGCAAAAAATTGGCTCAAATATGACCCTAATTTTCCAAGAATAAAATAAGGGATCTAGGGAAAATTACTCACCATAGTGGGTTAATTTTTCGTGTCTAGATTTTACCCTCTATATTTTTAGAATGTTGATTTATTATATAAAAATATTAATTTGTATGGCTTGCTTTTAAACGTAACGAATATTTTAATTATAATGAGTTGAATAAAAAAATAAAATAAGAATATTTTTAATTATAATTATAATATTCTACCTCGTAAGGGGAGTTGATGTCCAAGGTTCAAATATCGAGCTTCGTCGGACTGAACGCTTGTCCCTTTCCTGGTGCTCTTAGTGGCTTAAAATGTTTAAAATGATTGTGGTATGGTGGTTATAGGGGTGGACTACGCAAATATCTATGTGGCGGATTCTAGGGCGGATAGCACAAAATACTATAGCAGCCATAAAATTTGGATAGCCTACCCAAATTTGTAGTAGCTACCGATTATATATATATATATATATAATATTGTAGGGATGCATGATTTTACCTCAACCTTAATTTTGTTTTATTTTATTTATTTATTTATTTATTTTGGTGTGTAGGAAACCTCTATAATGCCTATTCTATTGGGTAAAGATAAAGCCAATGAGACCCCAACCCTCTAACTAACTAAATTAGGGTACCCTACTGATAAATATTTAACGGCTACTAACAAACCTATCCACTTTTGGATATTTTATTAGATATATTTTAAAATATTCAAAAATTTTGAATTTGATAATCTTGATTTTATTTTTATATTTTATTAATAATTATCAATGGTAAAAATTAGCTTATTGATGATAACTAGTAAAATTTTATAACTAGGAGAAAACTGCCCTACCGTGTACAATTCCCAAAAGTTAGATCTACAAGAAAGAAGCCTTTAGGGTGAACCATAGGGATATGTTGTTCTCTACACTCGATGCTAGGGAGAAGGATTCACGAGGAATGATTTAAGGACTCACTCCATGTCCTCTAGTTTTCAAAAATCTTTGATGTATTCGATTAAAGATAAACACATAGATTTGACCTTTCTATATCTATGTTATGAAAGATAAAGGACAATGCAAAAATATAGAATTCAAGAATACAAGAGCTAACCCTAGAATGATTTTTGCTTTGAATGTTTTCTAACCCTAGGGTTCTACACAAGTAACCTTTAAGCAAGGGCTCAAGAAGAGATGCACAAACAAAATTAACCCTAAATGCACACTATATGTTGTTTATCCTTCAAATACCTAGAACTTAATTAAATATATTTCTATAAAATTAGATCTAGGGTTTGCAACAAAATTATAAAGCACTCAACAAAAAACCTAAAGACTCTTCAGAACACTTAGCTTATCTGGTGATTTATCCTTGCTTTTATCCCTTTGTCGAAAGTTATCAATAATTCAACTTCATGCAAGATAACTTGATAAACACTTGAAAAATATGATTAGCATTAGGAGGCCTACTTAGGTCACTGTACAATAGTGCTTTGAGGTGCAACATTCAAGCTCCCTAGGTCCTTTCAGTTGACCTTTGATAAAGAAAAGCAAAAATTAACCTTTGGAAGAAATCAAACATATGAAAGTACAACAAAATAGTATGACAAAAATATAGAACATAATGTGGTACTATTCTCTATATGTAATCTAGAATGCAAATATGAAGTCTAGAATAATAGTTTACCCCCAAAAATAGTTTGGGTGAAATCGTGTCCCATAACAGGTACCTGCGATATCGCACCAAAAAAATCATTCCCCATAGAGGCTCGAGTGTGATTTCTTAGAAGCAAGGTGAAAAACCTCAAATCAATGCAAAATAAATAAAGTGTGATACATAAAAGAGAAACATGCATACAAAAGAGTGAAATCACTTGGTAGAGATCAAGGAAGCAAGCAAAAGGGTTGAGACCTTTAAAATAGTTCTCTCCTTAGGGCTTCAACACAAATCCACCAAAGCAAGCAACAATAATCAACAATCCAATGCAGTAGAAAACAAAGCTTCAATAGATCACACTTCACACTTACGAATTAGCTTGCTTGCAAGATAAGAAGAATAAGACCTTAATAAAATAGAACTTTAATCAAATAATTGTTATGAACTTGCTTGGTGAGAAAACTTGCTTAGATTGCTTGATTGGAAAAGAACACTTCAAACCCTCCTTATATAGTGGATTTGAAAGAAGAACATGTGGAAAAAACTAAGTAGAGTCAACCTTAAAAAGATCAACTTTTAAAATTAGGTTTTTCTTAAGAGAAACCCCTAAAATACAAAATTACGCTCCATTAAATGGGACCGTTAATTCATATCAGATAGACCCTCGTCTGTTTTTAATGCATTTTGGAGGGTCAAATAGAGTCAAAATGGGTCATATCATATACCTTTGAAAAGATATTTTTGAACCTAAGATAATGGTATAGGATTTAGGAGGAATGAAGAATATTTTGGTAGGGGAAAAATTGGCTCAAATATGACCTTTTTTTTCCAAAGAGAAAACAAGGGATCTAGGGAAAATTACTCACCTTAGTGGGTAAATTTTTCGTGTTTATATTTTACCCCCTCTTTTAGGTATTTAAGGCCAAGTAAATTCATCAAATAAATATGTAGACTCATATGGGCAAGAAGACAACAAACACAGAAAGGGGTGGCCAAGTTCGTGCAAAGGAGTGGTGCAAAATGGGTATTACGAGAGATACTTTGGAATTTTGCATATAAGGTAAGACATTACTACAATTAATGCCTCTATGGCTAGAGTGCCCCCTTGATTTTCAAAAGGAATGAAAATTTATTAAGAAACTTGAAAAAGGCAAAGAAATAAAAAGCAAAAATAGAAACATGAAGAACAAAGCAAGCAAACAAATAACAAAGAAAATATCACTGGGTACAATATGAATCTAATGCAGGTAGCATGAAATGCATGGATGAATAGAAGAAAGGGAAAGAAAGAAGAAGGAAAGATAAGAGAAGAAGAAGAATTTAAAGGTCAACCATAGAAATCAAGAGAAGTTGATCAAGAAAATTGAATGAATGGTGTTATGCCAAAAAAAAAGGTCTAGATATGGAGTGAAAACCCACTATGGGTGTAGTACTCACTAATATGGATAGATGGGAAAATATGGAGCATAACCTACTATGGGTGATTGATCAAATGATTGAATGATGTAGTGTAACCCCCTATGGATGATTGTTCTCTAGTTACTGCTATGGGATGATTACCTGCTAGGATGTATACCGAGGCTTGTTAAAATTTCTATGGAGCTTATCTTGTAATAGGGTGTAGAGGCCACTGAGTCAACAAAAGCATAACCTGATAGGGGTGATATGTTGTTGTTTATGTGAATGATGTATTAGCAAGTACTACCTGATAGGGGTGTAAAAATATATAGACCAATAAATATGAGTATAACATAAAATGAGTGTGTGCATGTTCTAGAATAAATAATAAGAATAAAATGAGGAGCAAAGAACTATGCGTGTGTACCCCAAGCTTGAAGATTCAACTATTGAAAATTCAAGAGAGAGAAAATGTGCAATAAAAGGAGAGAATAATGGACATCCTTATACTAACAAAGGAAACAAAGGATAAATGAGAATCATGAAAATGACAAGGATATACCAAAAGAGGGTTGTTCCTTAACTTTGGAGAGAAATTATGATTGTTGTAAAAAATTTAAAAGTTAAGGAATAGAAGAAGAAGAGATAAGAGAAGGAAAGAGCAAAGGAAGACGAGAAGAGAAGAATGGATGGAAAATGTATGGGCCCTAGGTCGAGGATTCGCTAGGCATCAAAACCTAGTAAATATGTAATGCAACTAAGATACAACCTAACTAGGTATCATCACATGCCATTATCATGAATCCTCAAAAATCTATATGATCAAGCAGTCATGAAAAAGCAATAATGCAATTATGATAAGCAGAAGTGCAATAAAATAGAATATCAAGAAATCATGCAAAGTATGACAAACAATCATGTAGTATGAGCAAGAAAACATGTATGATGAAATTAGAATGCAAATGCATGCCTAATTAATGATTTAATTTGTTTTATTTTATGTTTTATTAATCAACAAATCATAACAATAGTCGACACATATTCTAATTGTGCCTCCTATATTATAAAAAATAATAGTTATTCAAGGGACTGCTTCATCAAAGAAAAATCTAGAAGGTAAGCCATATCTATTGTTATAATGAATGCATCATCAGGAATGAGTGAGCTGAGGTTTAGTGGGTGTGGTGGGAGTGAGGGTTTGAATTTTCTGGGTAGGAATCTTAGCCAATGTGGCAGAGGTAGAGCAAGTACGGAAGGGGTATGTGGGAACCTCGAGCATGGATCAAGCGAGGATCCAGAGGAAGGTGGTTAGGCTATGGTAGATTTGGAGGTGGGCATCACACGGGGCCTGACCCTCCTTAGAACCCCGACAAAAAAATATACGAAGGACAATGCGAGGCCCAAGAAGTCGATGTCTTTTGCTGAGACTATTAGAGTAAAAAGAAAGGAGGTTCTCTATCTTCTGCCTCTAGTTCTAGTAAATAATAAAAAATTGGCCTTAGCAAGTTTCATGAGACCTTTTCTTTCAATGGAAGAATTATCCCTAGTAGGCATGTTTTTGGGAGCTAGATCGGACATGGAGACTATAAAGTCTTGGGCGATGGGTAAATGGCAATCGATAGGTAGCTTGGAGTTGGTAGCTCTAACTCGAGGGTTCTTAATTATCTATTTTAATAATATGGAGGATGCTAACCGCATTTTAATAGGAGGTCCTTGGTTTTTGGGCAAAATGAGCATTTTTCTCAGATGATGGGGTGAAGATTTTGACCCTAAAAAGTAAAATATTAACATTACCCTTATTTGGGTTCCTCTCTTGAGTCTACCTACCTAGTTCTTCAATGAATATTGGTTGCAGGGCATAGCCAAAACTATAGGGGACCTGATATCCATTGACCATACGACCTTGGCCAAGACAAGGATGACTCATGCATGAATCTGCGTAAATGTTAATTTGGATAATGAATTGCCAAGGTTTGTGGAGCTAGAGTATGGAGAATACTATCAAAAACAACTAGTAGAATATGATAATAGACCAATATTCTATGCAAAATACAAAAATCAATGACATCTATGCAATCAATGCCCTAACCTAGCAATGAATAGAGAAAAGTAGAAGCAAGGAATGCTAGACAGAGGAAATTTGAGGAGTTTCCCTGGAAGAGGTGATTTCAATAAGGTAAACTATGTCTACCAAAAAAATAAAAGAGAGGGTGCAGGGTCCCAACAAGACAAAGGAAAACAATAGGTTGTTGGCAACCAAAATACTCAGGTAAGTTCCAATCCTCTAGTTTTAAATAAATTTTCAATTCTATCCAATATGGTAGTAGGAGGATTATCGGAAGACATGGAAGACCAGAACCTTCAAACTAACCTTTTTGACTCTCTAGAATCCCCATCCAAGTTATGATCATCAAACCCTAATGCCTAAATTAATTTAAGCCCCGTGGGCATCACAAAGCCAAACCCTAATGCCCGATCTCTAGAATCCCCATCCAAGTCGGGATCCTTAAACCCCAATGTTGAAAATACTTCAAGCCCAGTGGGCATCCCAAAGCCAAAAACTAATGCTAAAGAACTTAGGAAGAAAGTTGAGGCATTGGAAAATAAAAAATCTCATCTCCCTAACATCATCACTAGGATCCAAGTGAATCCTACTGAGGGGTCGTCCCGTAGACTAGGGGAATACATTAAAAAATGAGAAGATTTGGATGTAGGGGTGGAGATATGTGAAAATCTTTAGACTAAGGAATATGGTAGTTTGGTTTTGCAACAAATTTCCTCCCCCCAGTTTATTTCTAAACAAACCAGGAGCATTGTGAAGTCTCCTATAGATTTTGGCAGTGAAAAAGAAGAGGGAGAATATCAAATGCTGAGCATCAAAAAATTAAAACTGATAATGACATTGCCAATGGAAAATAGAGAACCTTGTTTCAACAAGTTATTCTAGGTTTTGAAGACAACAAATTAGGAAAACCCCCTCAAGGGAGGGGGAGAGGAATAAATCCCAAACAATCTAAATGAAGTTCCTCTCATGGAATGTGAGAGGCCTTAATGGCCTTCCCAAACACAAGGAAGTCAGTGCAATAAGAAATAAAGTGAATCCAACTATTATCATGTTACAAGAAACAAAAACTGATGAGATTCAATCAAAAAAAGTAGCAAAAAAATCTAGAATCAAGGGGATATGGTTTGCAAATAAGCCAGAGGAGTTTCTAGAGGCCTTATGACTTTGTGGGATCCCTAGATAGTATAAGGCACCATTATTCAAAAAGATGATAGGGTTCTTAGTGTTTTATTTAAGGAAATAAACAACAACAGGTCATGGATCCTTTCAAATATTTATGCCCTAACTTCAATTCAAGGGAGATCTCTACTATGGGAGTACTTAGGCAATCTGAGTGAAATCTTCCATAATATCCCCTGGATTATGGCTGGGGATTTTAACACTCCTCTTTACCCTTCAAACAAAATGGGTGGAAATGGACCACCTATTAGGATCATGGATGAGTTCAATGACTTTGTGAACTCCAACATGTTTATGGATGTAAAACTTAGAGGAGTGAATTATACCTGGAGTAATCGACGGATAGGGTGTCAGCTCATTCAAGAAAGGCTTGACAAGTTTTTTCTATCAAAGGAGGCTACAAATCTGTTCGATGATTCCACCCTGGAAGCCCTTACTAAAATTGCCTCTGATCATAATACCATTTTGTTGGAGATCCCTAACTCTTTTTCCTTCAAGAAACCTTTTAGATTTCAATCTATGTGGATCAAACATTCCAATTTCAGAGATAACTTAATTTAGTGGTGGCAGCAACCTATCAGGGGTAGTGCAACTTTTAAACTTGCTGGAAAATTAAAGTTTGTTAAGGAAAATATTTGAAATTGGAACAAAGAGGTCTTTGGGAACCTCTTTGAAAATAAAAAATAGGTTGTTGAAAGTTTGAAGATAATTGATCAGAGGATTCAACATGGTGATGCTTATGAAACTACTAGGTAGGAGGAACGGACAAAACTAGCAGAGTTTCATAACATTTTGACCTATGATGAAATCTATTGGAGGAAAAAATAAAGGGCTCTTTGGTTGAAATATGGATATTAAAATTCCAAGTTTTTTCACGTCACCACACTTAGAAACAAAAGCAATAAAAAGATAATTTTTTTTAAAAAAGCAGATGGTTCTATTACTCAGGACTTAACAGAAATTAAAAAGGAGGTAGTAACTTATTTCAATTCTATCCTTGGTTAGGAATCACAGTGCAATGAGGAGGCCAAATATATTCTCTTGCAATCCATTCCTAGAATAATAAATAAGGATATAAAACTTAAGCTTAGCTCCATTTTTTGATGAGGAAATTAAGGAAGCCCTATTTAGCATGGAGCTAGACAAATCCTTGAGACCTGATGACTTTCCCCTCGTTTCTATCAATATTTTTGGGACATCATAAGTGAAGATGTAATTTTTGCTTTCAGAGAATTCCAAGAAAGCATTAATATCCCAAAAGGTCTCAAATCTACTTTTATTTCTCTAATTCCTAAGAAGTAAACCCCTGAATCTATGGCTGACTTTAGGCCAATCATTTTGTGCAATATTTCTTACAAGGTCCTAACTAAAGCCATTGCAAATAGAATGAGATATGTTCTACCTCGCATCATAGATCCATGCCAAAGAAGATTTGTCCAACGTAGGTCAATCTTGGATGGAGTTATCACAGTTCATGAAGCTTTGCACTCTACTCATAAGACTAACATGTTTATTTTTGCCCTCAATCTTGATATGAACAAAGCATTTGACAGGCTAAATTGGTACTTTTTAATTGTTGTCCTCCTTAAGTTTGGTTTTCAGCACTAATGGGTTAATTTGATCAAATAATGCATTTCTAAAGCATAGTTATCAATTCTAGTTAATGGAACAACTTTTGGTTACTTTCAAAGTCATAGAGGAATTCAGCAGGGGGACCCTATCATCCCCATGTTATTCATCATTGTGGTAGAATCTTTAGGTAGAACCATAAAAAATGCTTGTAGTTCAAGGCTAATATCAGGAACCAAGACAACATCTCTCACTATGTCTATTTCTGACCAACAATTCATCGAGGATACCCTTCTATTAACTAAGGCATTGGTGGTTGAGGCCAAAAGAATCAAATACATCTTGCAACTCTATGAGGATGTTGCTAGCAAGAAAGATAATTTCAGTAAAAGCAAGTTATATTTCTTGAACACCCCCATTCATAGGCAAGGAAGGATTGCAAAAATTTTAGGGTGTGATATAGCAAACCTCCCCACTTTGTATCTTGGTCTCCCTCTTTTCATTGGTTCTTTGAGAGAGTTAATGTGGGACAGGGTTATTGAAAGAATTCAAAAAAAACTTGCTAGATGGAAAGGTCATCTTCTATCTCAAGCAGGAAAGTTGACCCTCACTAAGGCCTCTCTTTAGAGCATTCCAATCTATTTACTCTTCATTTTCAAAGCCCCTGTGAAGGTTTTCCAGAAAATTGAGAAACTCCAAAAAGAATTTTTATGGATTGGATCAGAGGAGAAAAAAATGATACACCTTGTAGGATGGACCAAAGTGTGTAGACCTAGGGAAAATGGGGGCTTAGGTCTAAGGAGAATTTCTCATATGAATTTAGGTTTACTAGCTAAGCAGGTGTGGCGCCTCATTTTTGGTGAAGAAAATGAATGGAAATCTATCATCAAAATAAAGTATCTTCAAAATATGGAATTTCTAAGTGACTCAGTTTCAATCAGAGGTTCTACTTTTTGGAAAGCAATTCTCAATTGTAAGGAAATCATAAAAAAGGTTTAAGATGGGTTTTAGGCAATGGTGAGAGGATAAATTTTTGGAATGATAGGTGGGCTAAGGATGAACCACTAACGCAATATCCTAACTTAGCCCAAATCAGAGATATCATGGAAGAACTCATTGGCAGAAAAGTCTCTAATTATATGGTTGAGGATAGAGGCAGAATGAAGTGGAAACAAATAAGGATTCAAGGATTTCAAGTGGAATAAAATAATATTTGTAACATTATCGGACAATAATTTATCCCCATTAGACCCAAAGAAGATCAAGTGACCTAGGCTCCTACGAAAAATGGGTAGTTCACTATTAAATCAACTTACAAGCTTCTACTTGATGACGAGGATTTTGTCCTCCAAAAGGACTTAGTTTGGATAAAAAATTTAATTCCAAAAATTATAGTCTTTTCATGGCTAGTTATCCAAGGAAGAATTCTAACCATTGATAATATGATGTGTAAAGGTATTTGTATCACTAATCATTGTTATCTATGTAGGGCTAATTGGGAGACCATTTATCACATTTTCCTTGAGTGCCCTTTTTCCTTGACTATCCTAAGTGGGGTTTTTCAGGCCTTCAATATTTCTTGGGTTAAACCAGCCACTGTACTTGATTTGTTCATCCTAGTGGCCTTACCCCTTTTCAAGTCAAATACTTAGATGCATGTGGAAAATTTGTCTCAATCACTATCTTTGGCAGGTGTGGTTAGAAATGAACCATATCATCTTTAATGAGTCTATCCATGATCATCAAACTATCATTTCTAGGATCCTATCCTTTGCCAATGAGAATGTGAATCTTATCTCTTTTGATAGTCATAAACCTCATTCGCATGAGACCACGATTGCTCAATATTCAAGCTTAACCTTATTAGATGAATCTGTGCCTAGGGTAGTCAACCCCATAGCTAATGTTAAGTGGTCCCCACCTCCTATGGGTTGGTTTTAGCTTAATTTTTATGGAGCGGCTAAGGACAATTCTGGTAGAGCAGGCACTGGCGACATTGTGTGAGATCATAATGGGAATATGATGCTTATGTTTTTAGAATATTTGGGAACAAGTATGAACAAATAAGATAAATCTAGAGCTATGTGGAGAGGCCTTCAAATGACTCAAGACTTAGAAGGAAATTTAATCGTAGAAGGATACTCTATGCATGTTAAAATTCTCCTCAATAATTGGAAAACACCTCCTTGGAGGATTAAAACAATTTTTGAAGAGGCTAGGATCCTTTTCCAGGGAAGACATGATAGAAAAGCCCAACATGTCTTTCGAGAAGCTAACAAAGTTGTTGATAAGCTAGCCAATTTGGGTGTCGATGGTGAAGGACTTTTCAAATGGGAACACGGTGTCTCGAGTGAAGTAGAGGAGCTTATTCAACAAGAATGCCAAGAATGATAGTCAAATTTACCAATAGGAAAGGCACTGTAAGTTCAAAGGCTATGAGTATTCCCGTATCTTTTTGAAATGGACTCACAATAAAAATTATCCGAGCTATCAGTCTTGGTGGATGCTACTTGTAAATACCACAAAGACTAATGGGTATAGTCACATGTCGGATAACATGGCTCCTAGTCATCTTACTAATTTGAGGTTGGTTGATAATCATAGGGCAGGAAAGAAATGACAATATAAGACTTTGAACCAGAGCCACGTGGACCACCAGATAGCCACCACCATAAATCTATCCAATAGGTTCACTTCTCCAAGGCTGATTGGCCAAGATGGGATGTGGTCCCAAAGCATGTCATATACATAAGAAATCAATTACCAAAGAATTATTAAGAGTAACTATCAATATAGAGCTTGTGGGAGTTTTTTTTAGTACTCTGCTATGTGTGTCTGCAGCTTTTTGTTTCTCCACTATTTCAAGGAAGGGATCTATGTATGTTTCTTTTTTTGTAATTATGATGTAGGTGTGTTTTCTTGGGGTATACCCAAAATTTTGTATGGGAAGTTTCTTTTTGATAACAGGCTATGTGCCTTACCGGATGTAATGGCTTTGGTGGCATATAGATTTTACATATATAGGATCCTTAGTAAGGACATGTTCATAAACGACCTTGGGCTGATTTTTTTAAAAGGTTTTGGGTCAACCTATAAAACTTGGTATTAATGCTATAGTATATTATCTACCAAAAATATATATCTATTATTATAATCACGGAGAGGCTCTTTCATAGCTCTTTCTTTGGCAGCCATAACATGATAATCTATACATTCTTGAACAAATCCATTTTTTTAACATATGGAGGAGAAATCCCTAACATTGCAAGATATCTATGAGAAGAAAAATATTTACCATTAGAACACATAGAATTTATCATATTACAAAACAACTATTAGAGGGATAAGGGAGTACATCCAAAAAAAAAAGAAGAGGTCTTGAAAGTTCTTGATCCCATAATGAAACTTTGATTAAGTGGGAGAAGGTTCCTCACCTTCTTTGGATGAATTGCCAATTTTGGAGATGAGGAACTTGTAAATTGAGAGGATGAACTGAGGCAAATATTAAGACCAATGAGCTTGTTCAACTAGTGAGATGCTATATTAAAAGGATGTAAGGTTTCTTCTCGAAATGGAGACAAGTTGATCCTTACATTTGAACTTCAAACACTGATGAAGATTAGAAGGGATGACCTTAAATGTATTTATAATATGTAGGACATGATACCACATAGAATAATGTATTTAAAATCTTCGATCCAACTTTAAGGGAGAGATATATTATGCCATAAGCTTCTTGGTACTCATTGAATATTTTGATGATTGCATTGGATTTAGTTAAATATTTCTCTTTTAATAAAAAAATTTGGATAGATTTATATGTTCATAAATTAAGGGAAGAACCATTATGAATAAACCCTAAAGGCCCAAAAAGAGAAAAGAGAGGAAAACCCATGAGGTCAAGGAGGAAATATCATGATCTAAGAATGTGATGTGATGTGTTCCAATAGAGCTTACAACATTGGCCATATCACTAGGAGAAATATATAGAGGGACAAATTTATTTTTTAGAACATTTATCAAGGCTTCTTCATGAGTTAGAGAATTTTGCAAAAGTTCTAAGAAGAAAATATTCACTAAAAAACTCATCTCCTATTGAGATCATTGGATCTATCTATTTTGCACTTTCTATTCTAAAGTATATTTTATCATACCAATCATATGGTTATCATAATGATTGAAGATTTCAGCGAAGCACTTGATCCATTCTCTTTAATTTGAATATAAAGAATACAAAGCAGTTGATTAACCAACTAGTTGGTTAATCAACGAATTAGAGATCGCCTACGAGCGATACTTTTGCCAAGAAATGAAATACATTAGTATATGCTAACATCCCCCCGTATTACATTATTGGCAAATTCCAATCGTATCTCGAAATTTCTCATATTTGATACGTCCAAGTGCTTTGGTAAAGATATCTGCAACCTGCTCATCAGTGGAAATGTATTGAAGTTGTATATGGTGCTTTGGAACTTCATCTCGAATAAAATGACATCTGGTATCAACATGTTTGGTACGTTCATGAAAAATTGGATTTTTGACAAGATTCAAAACACCTTGATTGTCGCAAAGCAAATGAAGTGGAAGATTCTTTGGAAGGCCCATGTTTGTAAGAATGCGACTTAACCACATTATCTCGCAGACTGCTTCACTGGCTGCACGATATTCTGCTTCTGTTGAAGATAGAGCAACCACATGTTGTTTCTTACTGTGCCATGAGATTGGTCCAGACCCGAGATGAAAAACATATCCAGAAGTGGATTTACGATCATCAAGAGATCCAACATAATCTGAGTCTGTGTATCCAAGTAAGAAAAAACTATTATTCTTTCTATATTCCAGACCATAATTTGAACTACCACAAACATAATGAAGAACTCTTTTTGCTGCTTTCCAGTGACTCATCTTAGGCTCTTGCATGAATCGTGAAAGATATCCCACAGCAAAACTGAGATCTGGTCTGGTATTTGTCAGATATAGGAGACTCCCAATCAACTGGCGATAGCGAGTTCCATCTACCTGAGGTGACTTATCATATCGAGATAACTTAAGTCCTTGCTCCATTGGAGTGGCTTTGGACTTACAATTAGTCATCCGATATTTTTCTACTAAAGTCTTGGCATATTTCTTTTGTGTTACTCGAATATGAAATCTGTTCTTGAGTAAACTCTAAACCAAGACAATAGTGCAGAAGTCCTAGATCTGTCATTTCAAATGATTGCTTCAAGTCATTTTTCACTAAGCCAATCATACTTTCTGAGCTTCCTGTGATGATCAGATCATCTACATAAAGTACAAGAATCACTATATCAGCACCATTTCTTTTGATATAGATATTTGCATCTGAAGGACTTCTTTCGAATCCATGCTGCACAAGGTGACTGTCTATCTTGATATACCAAGCTCGAGGAGCTTGTTTTAACCCATACAAGGATTTAATCAATTTGCATACTTTTTGTTCTTTTCCCTTTTTCACAAATCCTTCTGGTTGAGTCATATACACTTCTTCTTGTAAGTCACCATTTAAGAAGGCACTTTTAACATCCATCTGATGTAATTTCCACCCAAACTGAGCTCCCATAGCACAAAGTATACGAATGGTAGTCATTTTTGCAGTAGGGGCAAAAGTCTCTTCATAATCTATGCCTTCTTTATGAGCATATCCCTTTGCAACAATCCGGGATTTATGCTTATCAATAGATCCATCTGCCTTATACTTTACCTTGAACACCCATTTGCAGCCTATGGGTTTCTTCCCTTTTGGCAGATCGACTAGCTTCCAAGTATTATTTTTAAGGAGAGATTGATGTTCTACATCCATGGCCTCTTTCCACTGTGGTTCATCAAGTGCAGATTGAACCGTTGTGGGTTCGTTTGTATTCAATGTAGACATATAAATTTTTTCTCCATCCTTATCTTCCTCTGTATCATTTTTTGTACCCACTGACAAATCATCAAAGTGTTGACAAAGTTCATCAACCTTTGAAGTAGATTCTTCTGCTTTCATCTGTTGAGTCATACTGCGAGTACATGGCCTATCAAGAGATAGATCTGGAAGAGATTTCAACTTAGCATCTCTCAAAGTACTAGTATACCATTTTGGAACTTTCTATTTTTGTTGTGGAAGTTCAACCTCTTTCTTAGGTTCTTCTTCATCTAGGTATACAGTTGTGGATGTGTCTTTTGATGTGAGAGCTTCATCAAATATAACATCTCTACTTACATGTGTCTTCTTGGTCTTAGGATCAATCAATCGATAACCTTTTGAGTACTCATCATACCCAAGAAAGATACACTGCAAGGTTTTCTCATCCAACTTTCTCCTTTTTTCTTTTGGAATGTGCATGAATGCTTTACATCCAAACACCTTCAGATGAGCAATGGAAGGTTTCCTACCACTCCATGCTTCTTGTGGAGTCTTCCCTTGTAGAGCTCTAGTGGGTGCTCTATTTAGAAGATATGATGTTGTATTTACTGCTTCTGCCCAATACTGATCCTCAAGATGTGCTCCTTTTAGCATACATCGAGCCATTTCCATAATGGAACGATTTCTTCTTTCTGCAACTCCATTCTGCTGAGGTGTATAGGCTGTAGTCAGTTGTCTTTTGATCCCATGTTTTTTAAGAAACTCTGAAAACTCATCAGAGGTGTATTCCCCCCCTCGATCTGAGCGGAGGGTTTTGATCAAACATCTTGACTCCTTCTCAACAAGTTTCTTGAACTGTTGAAAGTAGAGAAACGCTTCTGATTTCAACTGAAGAAAGAAAACCCACATCCTCCATGAGTAATCATCAACGAATAGTTGAAAATACTTTTTCCCACCATAGCTGATTGGCATAGGTCCACACAGATCGGTATGTACCAGCTCTAAAGGTTTTGCAGCTCGAGAGGAGCTGGCTTCAAAAGGCACTCGATGTTGCTTCCCTGCTAAGCAATCCGAGCAAACCGGTAAGATAGATGAGAGGGGCGGAAGACCTGTCACCATCTCATATTTGTGTAATTCAAGCAAATATCCAGAACTGAGATGCCCATAACGTCGATGCCAGAGAGAGGTGGCCTCTTTTGTAGTTGCAGCCAAAGCAACATGGGAAGAGGATATAGCATCGAGAACAAACAAGCCATGTTGGTAAGATCCAGTGGCTACATGTCTACCACTGTGCGTGATAAAACATCTCTTCTGGCCATTGACAACTCGAAACACGACTTCCATGTTTCTATCCAACATTTGTGTGACTGAAAGCAGATTATTGGCTAAGCCTGGAACATAGAGAACTTTTTCAATTTGACAATTACCATCAGGAAGAGACACATAAATATCCCCTTCGCCTTTCACTTGATATACCTGATTATCAGCAATTGTGACTGGCTTACCCTCTTTTTCCACAAACGTATCAAACCAGGATTTATCCCCAGTCATATGTTTGCTAGCTCCTGAATCAATATACCATACTGCATCTATCTGGGAAGACGAAGTATGAGTCATGAGCACCTTGTGTGCTCGTTCAGAGTCAGAGTCTGAATCGGACTCAGGAGAATGTGAGTCTGAGTTGGATTCAGCATAAGCAACATGGCCTTTAGATTGCTTATGCTTATGGTATTTTTTCTTGTGCTTGCCCTTCTTTTGGGAACCTCTTTCATTTGGTTGCTTGTTTTTGAACCAACATCGATTGGTGTCATGGTTATTCATATCACAAATTTTGCAATATTTTGTATCTTTTTGCTGAGATTGCTTTCCTTTTCCTTTGGAAGAAGCACCTCCTTTTTGAAACTGGCCTTGTTGTTTACCACTCTGTTGTGTGGAGAGAGCATTATCTGGCATGTCATCTTTCTGGACCTGAGTTGCCTCCTCAGTCTGAAGCAAGTTTACCAGTTCCACAAAAGAGACTTGTCTACCAGAAACATTGAGAGAGGTGATCAACATTTTGTAGGAACTTGGTAATGCTCTCAAGATGACAGAATTCAAGACATCATCATCCACAGGTTTTCCCATAGCATTCAGTTTTGCTTTCAAATCTGCCACTCTACATAGGAATATGTCAACTGTTTCTCTAGAACTCATACTGAGATTATGTAGTTGTGTTTGAAGATGAAGAATAGTGGATTGATTCTTCCCTTCAAATACTGTGAGCAAAGCATCCCAGGCTATCTTACTAGTTTTTGCATCACAAATATGAGGCTGCACCTCATCTGTGGTAGCAAGCAAGATAAATACAAGACTCTTCTGGTCTTTCTTATCCCAGTCATCTTGATCTGTGCCTGTTGATTGAGGACGTTTTTCAGTGCTAGTCACTACATCCCATAAATCTTCCAACTGAAGTATGGCTCTCATCTTTGTCTTCCATGGAACAAAGTTAGGACCTTTCAACAATTGGGAATCTGAGAGATACTTATGAATTGTGGCCATTATGAAGGTTCCTTATATCACCAATTGGTCTCCCTTTCTTTATACCTGCCAGATCGTTATATTGTAACCATTCAATATACACCCGCCCTTACGTGAGGGAAACTATAGGTATATAGGAACAATATACTACTCAATATGTACTCGCCCTTACGAGAGGGAGACTATAAGTACATATGAGAAGCACAATATATTGAACATAGGCGATACTGAAAGGGCATCGTGTTGTTAATGACACCTACCATAGAAAGTTTTATTCCGCATGCATGGGGCGTAACTTCCCCTAAACACTTTGGAAGAAAGAGCTTTCGTCAGGATTTACGCCTAACAACAATCACGATGTGGGTATGAAATGAGAAATAAAAAACTGGTTTGCCTTATTTCTCCTCGATGATTTATAGAGAACAAGCTCAGACGTCGTTGTTGCAGCTATATTAGGCGGTGAATACAGTAGTCCAAAGCACGACAACATTACCTGTAAGTGTGGACCAGAGGTATCTCAAATACCGAACGCTGTTATGCAATAAATTGCACAAATAGGGTATAAATTTGGGGTCTTATAATTGTAATTTATGATTGATAATGCAAGAAAACAGAATATTTAAATGCAAAAAAATAACAATCATAAATGCCCACAAATTTTAGCACCTATTTTACTCTAGCAAAATTATGTCTGCCAAATAGCTTGATTTCCCCCCTTTGTCTGACAATTTTGTAAAGGTCTATATGGATTTCCCCCTTTTCAAGTTGCAAATGAGACAAGAAAGTGGAAAAAAATACCTAATAACAAGGTATGCAGCCGTCAAACCAGGATTGCAGCCGTCAAAAAATCATGGACAGGCGTCAACTGCATTCTGCCAGCGTCAACCGCATTCTGCCAATGTCAACTGTGCTGTCTGCCGTCACTGTATCATGTGGAGCGTCAAATCACAGCCGTCAACTATGTTGTCCGCCGTCACAGGTCCATTCAGTGCGTCAACGTCGCGTTCCGCCGTCACAGGAACAGGAAGGGCGTCAAAAAAAATTCTCGAAGGGATTGGAACCGGGAACCTTCCGCCAAGCAAGAACCTGACTTACCACCTGAGCCAGAGAGCCCGACGAGAAGGAGGATGCACGCTGTTGGTATTGTAAACGCGCGGGCGATAGAAACAGGGAAGAAAACAAAATCCCACATGGCCTGTGCGGCCAATATGGGGGGGTTTAAAACACGTCGAAAGCGCTTAATGCTTTCGGTTGCCTTCGGGCAACCACCCCGCCCCCGTCCTTTTGCCTCCCTGCCACCGATCCGTCCCCGAGCCACGAACCACGTGCTTCTATCTTGCGTTGTCTCCTGTCGTCGGTCTGCCCGATCCGTTAGAGTTTGTCAGGGTCTGTCGCACTGTCTGCATTGTCTCCTGTCTTCGATCTGCTTGGTCCGTCAAGGTCTGTCTTCGGTCTTAGTCGCCTGTCTCCTGTTTTGTTCGCAGCTGTCCGAGTCAGGGTCCTGCCAGCCGTTCTATCCGCAGCTCTGATGCCATGAAGATTTCGGTGAAGCACTTGATCCATTCTCATTAATTTGAATATAAATAATACAAAGCAGTTGATTAACCAACTAGTTGGTTAATCAACGAATTAGAGATCGCCTACGAGCGATACTTTTGCCAAGAAATGAAATACATTAGTATATGCTAACAATGATATGGTACATTTTTACAAGATACTTTATTAACTTCCTGTCGTCCTTGCTTAGGTACATTCTGGTTGGTAGTGGAATTTTATTGACTATTTGAAGATTGAAAATTTCTTGCATCAAGGCGTCCTACATCAATTAAATATTGAACCACATGTTTTAACTTTCTAAAAAAAATTATCCAATGTCCTTCTACTCTGTGATATGAACAATGGTTTCCTACCATGTACTAACTATCTATAGTGTCTTTTTGCCTTATAGGAGGTAACTTAATTGCATTGGCTTCTAAAATTTGTTTTAGGACTTCTTCCATAGGTATGCCAAGTCTTGTGAAACTCCTTTGTGGAGGTTTTTAAAGTATTATATTTTGTAGGTTGTTAACAACATTATTAACAGGCCTACTATCTGTTACACCATCACCTACCACATCCTTGTTATTATAATATGACTTAATGGTTTTATCTTATTTCACTTTGAGTTGTCCTCTTATGATAGGAGCTTGTTCTGCTTTCCTTGCTAACTCAATTTCTTGATCAAAAATGTGATAGTAGTAGTATCTAATGCATAATAGAACTCTTATTGTAAATTTTTGATGAATATCTCAAGCATATCTCTAAGAGGTATAGTATTTATCAAGAGTCCAACTAGACTTCTCCAATGAGCCAAAAATTCTAAAAAACTTTCCTCTTTATCTTTTTTTAAATTATAAACATCTTTAATGGTCACATCCTTTTCAATATAAGTATTAAACTGTTGAACAAATAACTCTGCTATTTCTTCAAAATTCCTCAAAAAATAATTAGGTAACCGATAGTACCATTCTAATGCCATGCCAAAAAGACTCTTATAAAACATATTTAGTAATAACATATAATCATATATGAGATCATAGCAAGTTGTTCTAAATCTTCTTAGATGCTCAATCGGATCTTCTATTCCCTTATATATAGGTAAAACTAGTATGGTAAAATGCTTAGGATAAGGCCTAGTAGCAACCACAAGGTATAGGGGTTTATTGCACATCTTTTTATAATTGTAAGTAAAATTATAAGGTTGAATCATATCCACTTTTGAAACCAATTGTTTTACCATATTTGATAAATTTTGAGATTCTCAATTACTATTGTGCAATGCCCCCAGATTCCCTAAGGGAGGGGTATAGGTAGGTTGTTGAAGAGGCACTTGAATTAAGTTGGAGGCATTGAAACTATTGTGAAATGTGATACCTTGCTAGAGAGGATAACTTAAATTTTGTGGAACATAATAATGAATATTGAGATTAGTAGATTGAGGAGGAAATTGAAAATAATATTGAGTGACACTACTGCTTGGAGTAACTTGTATATTCCTCCCAACATTGATGTTTATAGTAGTGGTACAAGTTGGTTTTTGGGCAATATTACCATGATTCAAATATGTAGACAAAGTGTTATCATGAACAAGCCTAGCAGAGATGACTAGAGGAGCAACAAGAGTCTCACCTCTTTAAAATTGATCTTTTTGTTCCATAGCCTTAAGAAAAGCCTCCTTATGGCATTTCATGAAACCCAAAACATGATCAAATGATGTAAAATGGTACCCACAATTAGGCCCTTTAATGGGATCAAGGTTTATTTTAGTTTCAACATTGGATTGCTCTTCTAAATCCAAGTTAGGATTATCTCTATCAATCTAATCATCTTGGAAAATATCATGAAACCCTAGAAGCCTTCGTCCACTCCTAAGGTTGGAAACCATTAGGAGAAAGAGAAAAAGAGCTACGGTGGAAAAGGAGGAAAACTAAAGACTAGAAAAAGCAAATAAAATGTGTTTAAAATGTTTTTAATATTTTTTGATATAAACACACATATTTAATGATCTTGATTAAAGTTTTAAAAGAAAATTAGGTGTTCAAGTGGGGTTCACCAAAGACATAGAGGGAGAAAACTATCCTACCGTATACAATTCCCAAAAGTTGGATCTACAAGAGAGAAGCCTTTGGGGTGAACTACAGGGGTATGTTGTTCTCTGCACTTAGTTCTAGGGGAGAAGGGTTCACCAGGAATAATTTAAGGACTCACTCCAAGTCCTCTAGTTTTCAAGAATATTTTATGTATTCGATTCAAGACAAACAACTAGATTTGGTCTTTCTAGATCTATGTTATGAAAGATAAAGGACAATGCAAAAATATAGAATGCAAGAATACAAGAGCTAACCCTAGAATGATTATTCCTTTGAATGCTTTCTAACCCTAGGGTTCTAAACAAAAAACCTTTAATCAAGGGCTTAAGAAGAGATGCACAAACAAAATTAACCCTAAGTGCACACTATATGTTGTTTATCCTTCAGATACCTAGAACTTAATTAAATATTTCTATAAAATTAGATATAGGGTTCACAAAAAAATTATAAAGCACTCGAAAAATAGCGTAAAGACTAATCAGAATACTTAGCTTATTGATAATTTATCCTTGCTTTTATCCCTTTATCTCTTTATCCAAAACTATCAACAATTCCTGATCCTATAAGATAACTTGATAAAAACTTGAAAAATATGATTAGTGTTAGGAGAGCTACTTAGGACACTATATATAAATTATAGGATGTGCATCAATCAAGCCCCCTAGGTCCTTTCATTTTACCTTTGATAAAAAAAATATAGAATTGACCTTTGAAATAAATCAAACATATGAAATTACAGTAGAATAGTATGATAAAAATACAAAACAGAATATGGTACTATGCTCTATATGCAATATAGAATGTAAATATGAAGTCTAGAACAATAGTTTACCTGAAGAAATAGTTTAGAAAAAATTGTGCCTCGTAGTAGGTTACCGTGATATCACACCGATGAAATCATGTCTCGTAGAGGCTCGAGCACGATTTCATAGAAGAAAGGTGAAAACCCTCAAATAAATGCAAAATAACTAATGTGTGATACATAAAATAGAAATATGCATACATAAGAGTGAAATCACCTGGTAGAGAGCGAGGAAGCAAGCAGAAGGGTTGAGACCTCCCAAATAGTTGATCTCTCCTTAGGGCTTCAACACAAATCCACCAAAGCGAGCAACAACAATCAACAATCCAATGTAGTAGAAAACAAAGCTTCAATAGATCACACGTCACATTTTTTAGTTTTCTTACAAGAGAAGAAGAATAAGACCTTAAGAAAATAGAACTTTAATCAAATAATTATTATGAACTTTATTTTGGAGAAAACTTTCTTAGATTGATTAAAAAAAGAACACTTCAAACCCTCCTTATATAGTGGATATGAAAGAAGAATGTGTAGTAAAAACTAAGCGCAACCAACCTTAAAAATATCAACTTTGAAAATTAGGGTTTTCTTAAGAGAAAACCCTAAAATGCAAAATCATGCTCCATAAAAATGGACCGCGACCTCGCACTAGCTAGAACCCATGTGGTTTTAATGCATTTCGAAGGGTCAAACAAAGTCAAAATGGGTCATCTAATTTACCATTGGAAAGCTCTTTTTGAGAGAAATCTAATGGTATAGAATATAGGAGAAATGGAGAATATTTGATAGGGAAAATTGGCTAAAATATAACCATAATTTTCCAAGGAGAAAACAAGGGATTTAGAGAAAATTACTCACCTTAGTGGATCATTGTTTTGTGTCTACACCTACTAAAAAATATTTAAGGGCTACCAACCAACCTGTCCATTTTTGGATATTTTATCGTATAGTTTTTAAAATATTCAAAAACCTTGAATTTGATAATCTTGATTTTATTTTTATATTTTATCAATAATTATCAATGGTAAATATTAGCTTATTGATGATAACTAGACAAATTTTAAATGGCTTATAATCCTTGTTCTTACAAAGATTTAAATAACCATCAAAACCTTTGATTTAATTATTAGCTTCTAATAAATAACATATACATGCACATAAAGGAATGCAATTGCAACTTGAATTTGGAGAGATAAATTTTAAAATATAATTAGAAGGGAAGGGTAATATAGAATTAATCCATGAAATTCATGCCCCTTGGCTCATAAACCTTGTTCTTGTAAATATTTTAATAACCATAAAAACCTTTGATTTAATTTTTAGATTTTAATAAATAACATACAGATGCACTTAAAGGAATGTAGTTCCAACTTGAAGTTGGAGAGAGAAAAATTTAAGAGAATATCACAAAACAAGGGTAACATGACATTAATCCATGAATTGCATACCCGATGTATGATAATAATATTCTATTACATGGATATGTTTGATCTCATATTTAAGAAATTGTTTACAATATATACTAATATATTATCTTAAACATCCATGAATAAATTTTTGTGTATAGAATCTAAATACCATTTTCTTGGTCATGTACGTTTAACCTACAATGTCATGCTCTTTTTCTAACATAGGTATGTAAATATTTATGGTAGCCTACAAGGGTATGCCAAAAAAATTTAAGTGGTAGCCAACATTTAAGCAATGTTTACATCCATGGAAGACTTATTGTCCATCTCGTCTCATATGGTGACTAATAATAATGTTTATCTAAAGGTGGTGGGATTATAGTGGCACTAACTAAAAAAAAAAAAACTTGATTCAATTCCTTATCATTTATCGAGCATTTTTTGTTCATAGATCTTAAATGTGAGAGATGTCAATTTTGGAGGATATTTTTTAAATAGATTGAAGGAAGAGGTTTTGAAAGGATCCCCAAAACGTTTAAAAAAATCCATTACAAAAGGAGAGGACATCCAAAGGGGGTCACAAGGGACTAACTCCCAAAAACATAAAGGGGACAGGTAGAGACTAAACAATGAATAGAGGAGACCCTAGAAACCAAGGGAGTCTTAGAGATAAACTTATAGGGGAAGCCACAAAAAAAACCAACATAAATGAGGAAGAGAAAAAACACATTACTCTACATCATAGAAGTAGGCGATCCTGCTTGGTCTTCTTATTCATCATCATCAACCATATTATGGTACTCTTCCAGGATGACAATGGCCTATTAGATCAGAGAAGAGGTCATTTTAGAAGCTCTTGCCGAGGCACTAACTAGATCCATAAGCTATTGAATGTAAAATTTCTTTTCGATGAAAGGGAAACATGACCTCTACTGAGTGTAACTAGAAGGTATGGAAGATTCACTCAGGAACTAACTAGATCATTGAGATATTGAATGTAATATTTATTGGTGATGAAAGGAATACATGACCTCTACTGAGTGTAACTGGAAGGCATGGAATAGACACTTAGAGGAGCTATATTGGAGGGATTTGTTTATGAACTTATAATTGAAATAATTCATGCTATAAGAAGTTATATAATGTTGGATTGGCTTTCTTTATTATCATCTAGATAGACGTTGAGTGGTAATTTTCATATAATATAAAATTTTAAAATATGATGAATATGGGATATATGTTTAGTTATTTGACTACATTTGTAAAACAAAATTAAAAAAATAGTTGTAAGTTGATTCCAAGTTGTTTGGTTAACATGTGAAATGCCTCAACTAGATATTCTTAGACATAACATCTTAAAGGGTATTTTCTCTTATAATAATGACTTAAGATTAAACAATTTTATTGATATTAAAAACCATTAGTTGAATATTGGCAAATTGTGATATTGAGTTTATGGATTTTTTATTTATTTATTTCGGGTTTTTTATTCATTGCTTTTTAAATAAATGTGATTTTTTTTAAAGTTGTATTCAATAATTAATAAAGTTAAATTTGCTATTCCATTGGTTAACCTTAACATATTATACTATGAGCATGGAGTTAGTATAAGAAAAAAATTAAGCCCCGCCTTCTTATTTTTTTAATGTAGATATTTAGATAAACTCAAAGAATAAAAAATTCTCTTGAAAAAAAATTAGGGAGTTAGTGTAGAAAAGAATGGGCCTTATCCTCAATTGTTTTCTCTATATATTTAGACAAACTCAAATAATAAAGAATTATCTTGAATAAAATTTAGGGAGTTAGTGTAGAAAAGAATAGGCCTTGTCCTCAATTTTTGTGCTCTATATATTTAGATAAACTCAAATAATAAAGGATTATCTTAATAAAATTTAGGTATCATGGAAGAAATGGCAGTTACTGAATCCCTATATAAATGTAAGGTTGTCCTAATTAGGGGAAGTAATATTTTTTGAATCAAGAACGAAAGAAAGAGTAAATCCATGATAACCACTTTTTAGATGGAAAATGATAAACCAAAAGTGATTTTATAGGATGATATGACATAAAATCGATATAATGGTTATTAAATATAGAGGGCTAGTATGCAAGGTCAATAGATCCTAGTCAAGTTTTTAAAAAAATCAATAGTGGGTCAAATTAAAATTCATCAGCCTCCAACAGTATCAACCAGTTGAAGAGTCTGTCTGGCCTCATCAGTGCAGCTGTTGATTTGTGTGATTCTCTAAATCTTCTGTTTTATAGCCAGCAGTTCCAGGGGAACAAGGAGTCGAAGGCAAAATCTAAAGATGATGGCAAGGAGGATGATAAGAAGTTAGATGAGGACTACAAGGAATACTGCTTGGCCTCTTGGCTGTCCATTTTATGGGATGTTTTTTTTTTTTTGACCATATTCTATTATTTTATATGGGCAAAAGCTACTCTGCATGGTGCTTGCATGATTAGTTTTTGTCTTTGTTAGTTCTATTTTGCGTCTTTCTTTTCTGATGGCCATAATATTAGGCTTCCATAGTTTAGTTTGGTCTGTATTCGATGGAAGAGTAGGTCTTGGCCCTTTTTGTTGTCGGTTTAAACTTTTAGGGCTTGGCCTTTGTCCAGTTGGTCAGTGGACCCTATTTTGTAAAATGGTTTTGGGTCAACCAGTTAAAACCCGGTGTTAATTATAATATTCTCTTACTTACCAAAAAAAAAATTAAAATCAAGATTAAATTTGCATTATTCAATAAATTCTCTTCTAAAAAGTCATTTTCCTCTAATATTATTTTGCATTGAATTCATGAATAAACTAATAGGTGGTGGCCCAAGGAATGAGAATTTTTTATGGAAGTGTAAATTCTTGAAAAGGTTCAAGTCATATTGGAATTATTCTATGGGAGTTTATCTAGGAGACCTACCAACTATTAGCAAGAAAAAGCATTTTGCATACACTCATTTATGTTTTGCCATAAATATTTCAAAATATTTACGAAAAATTATAATTTTTTTTTTTAATCTAGAAAATAGTATCAACTAATAAATCACAATAATATTGCACTTTGATGCACAAAATAATGTTGATTCTATGTAAAGGCAACAAATAATAAGGTAAAAATAATCATAAAAGAAATAAATTTTAAGATTGTAAGGTTCCTGTGAATGAATTATACGTCATTATAACACTCCAAATTGTTCTATCTTGATCAATGAACCCCTTTATAGATACTCTGAATAAACCTCTACACTACAAAAATGACCAAGTATCTCCTTATATCTTCATTATTCTTGTTGAGTTATTGGGAAGACTCTCTCAATTGTAAGAGTTGAAGGAAAAATTAAAGGTATTTAGGTTGTGACAATAGTCCCTTTTAATCTCATTTCCAATTTATTAATGGTAATTTTCTTCTCTATCATCCCTCACTTAGTGAAGCCATGAAATTTAAATTAATTTTATCATGTTATGATAAGTTTGTTATTTTTTTGGCTAATATAACAAACTATTTCACCTTTCTTATCAAAATTTATCTTTTATTTACAGGAAATTATTATAGATCTTGTAGAATTTAGAAATTTAAAAACTATGATCAAAATACATATGTATTTTTTGATAAAATTAAAAATAATGAGCCTTGGGACTCAAATATGCATAGAATAGAATTTTGTATAAACTCTTAACTATAGTTGGAATATTACAACTCATAAATAATATGTTATGAGGTATCATAATATTTGACATAACTTTTAATATTACCAATAATTATACCATCAAAATCTAAAAAATAATCAAATATATATTTTTTGGAATGGATATTAAGGTAAGTTTATGGTCATTCTTTACAAATGAGATATTGTTTGCAAATAAATGAATATTAGATGGACAAGCTTGCAAAATCAACCATCTACAAGTGTGGTATTAGTGAAATAGTTTATTGGATATTATTCAAATATCAAAAGAATAGTTACATAAAGATATTACTTCAAGAGTATTATGGTACCTAGGGATAGGTATATGGAAATATATTATTATATTGTATGTGCATATTAAGTATATTTGGCATGGGCCACACATAAACAAAGTTTGATCATATTATAATAACAACTTGGATAATGATTTAGAAGTAATCTTAGGATTTTAGCCTTTCCAATGTATCATTAGAAGATGGGTATATAAAGAAGAGATATTATCATTGTAAGAATCATCATTCATATTGAGTATTCTCTTATAATCATATTTACATGTAGAGTACCTTTTCATCAACGGAGAAATTATGGAGTTATTCCTTCCTTAAGGAGTATTATTCTTCTTGCTCTACCTTAAGAGTATTATCTCTCTATCTCATTGTGTGGAATATATTTATGGAATATTATTTGCGGATATGATAGTGAATGTTTTTTGTTAATGAGAAAAAAGTTTATAATAAAAGTCATATAGGCTTTATAGATGAAATAAAATTATTATAAAATGTTATAAGCAAAATTTAGTTATGATAAAATTTATGTTGATATGATAGTTAATTATATACAAGTGAAATCAAGAGTGGAGAGGTATATAGATACAAATACTTTAAAACTACCTTACTACAATGCTCAGTTAATGTACATAGAAGAAAATTTATAAAATTTTAAATATAATACATGAAATAAACTTTGTAAAAATATATACACATTATTTCTTGATTGAGTAAAACTAAAGTTGTATATTATGTTCATTAATATATTTGTGAATTAAGTGGAACTAAACATTGATGTGTTCTATATATTCATGAAAAACTATATTATAAATATGTTTAAAAACTCCTTGATTATCATAGGTTAGGATCATTGATTGCTTTTATGCAATCACAATTTCTCATAAGATTTGACATAACCATAACACATTGAAAATAATTTCTCTTATAGCATGATATTTAACATCAATGGAATATCGAGCAACAACATTATACTTATTACTTTCCCTGGAAACCATTTTAGATCACAGAAATAATTCACATCTAAATGTGGATCTATTATCATTAAATGATCCTACATAGTTGACATCATTGAATTTTGTTAAGAAGAATTGATCATTCTTCTTATATTTCAAATAGTATTTATTTGTACCATGTATATATCTAAGTACTTGTTTTGTTTCTCTCCAGTAATACTCCTTTGGTTCTTACATAAATGATAAAATATAGCTAATCATATAGATGATATTTGGTCTAGTGTAAACATGAAAAATAATACTTACAATAAACTTGTAATAGACATGTACATTGATCTATTCATATGGATAATTTAGGGATACTCCCAAACCTATATCCATTGAAGTCACCATGGGTTTCTAATATGTCATCTAAAAATTCTTGAGCAATGTCCTAACATACTTTATGTGTGACATACACATATATTTTTTATTTGATATACCTTTAAGTTAAGAAAATAATGCATAAGTCTAATATAACTAATATTGAATCAATGCTTCAATTCTCTTATGATATCTTTTATAAAATTAATTGAACATCCATTAATGGCCAAGTTATTAAAATATATGTTTATGATTATGACCTATAATTTTCTTTGTTTGAAGTATAATTTCAAATCATAAGGACTTTTAAAAAATCCATGTCATAGAAGATGCTCACTAATCTTCACATACTAAGATCTAAGAGATTACTTCACCATTTAGATAGATTTGATAAGCTTGCATACCTTCCTCTCTTAACTAATTATGAGGAATCACTTTAGCTACATAAAATAAAGTTATTCATTGAGGTCACCATTGAACAATGGATATTTGATATTTATTTGGTGCAACTTACAACAAATTTGCATTTCCAATACAAAATCCATATAAAATGTCTTAATAAATTATTATTTTTTGTGTAGATCTTATATGCACACACCTTCATTATAAGCCTTGACTTGTACTTGTTGATGATCTTGTAATATTTTTAATTTATTTTGAATATACACTAATTTTTTTCTAGGTGGAATATAAACATGTTAGCACAATATGTTCTTCATCAAAAGTTAATATTTAACATTCAATGTATTATTCCACTCTTTTAGTGGCAAATATACTTGAATTATTGAAAGTTTAAAATTTTGTATCACCATGGTCATAAGTGCTAGGTTGAACTTATTTGAAATTCTACTATAAATCCATTTCACTCTACTATATGTGTCTTGGTGACACAATCAAGGAGCATGGTCAGATCAGATAATGCCTAACCCAATAGGATGTAAGCTTAAAATGCAAGAATATTACTCAGAGAACTCAAATAAGCTTCCACCAAAATACATTATCATTCCTTGCAAATAACAATACATGCTTTGTCTCCTCATAAGTTGATAGTCATTTGAAATACAAAGAAAGAGAAAACAAAACTAGATTATGACCTTCTCTACCTGGGTCTAGCATGAAACCTAAATAGTCAATTTACAACTGGTTTGCACAATATTAGTTATTATAGTATTAGAAATCCAGTTTTTTGGTTCAATACAACCTTTAAATATCTTTTGCAACCCTAGTTTGTAACCTACATTCTCTCCCCATGTCTCTAATATTGCTCTTAAAGCTCAACTCTACCCTCATTTTTTCTATGCTCTTCTCTAAGACCTCAAAATATAGAATGTCCTACAAAACCCTAGTGATGCTACCTTTTTGATGATCGTGAACTCAAGGATCTGTTATGAGTTGTTGATTTTATGATGAATATTTCAGCCCCTCCAAGTGTACAACTAGATAATTTGAACCAATGTGAACTTGCTACCTATTTATCTATGAAGAGTTTCAATATTAGAAATAAAAAATGGACCTGCCTATGTGGAATATGACCACTATAGCATGCACATCATTTACAAGGAAAATTTAATACAATGCAAAGGAAAAATATATAAGTCGATGACTAAATATTAAAGGATATATAGTAGAAAATAATTGTTGATGATTAAGGTTGACTTAGGAGACTATATGAAATATAAGAAAATAGAATTTTGACTAGAAGTAACTTAGAAAAACTAAGAAAAATACTAAGGTAGATTAAAATAAAATCTAAGAGATCTAAAAATATTTTATGGGAATATTAGGGAAGGATAAACAAAAATGATTAAGAGTAGATGCTCCTACATAATTTAAACAAGATGCAAAAGTCGTGAGCCCTTTATCATGGGTATCAATTCAAAATTGGATCTTTCTATAAGTGATCTAACTTTACCTCACTTATTTAGGTGTCATTATTTGTTTTTTTTCCTTTCCACCACATAGGAAATTTATTATCCTACCTATACCTAGTTTTCTTGCCCATTCTTTCACCCAAAATTTTGTTAATCTAATTAGGTCACTTCTTAGATAGTTGATTCCTTCAATTTGTGCTTGTTCCAACTAGTTCAAGAACTTTAGTAGCAATATTATTTCTATCATATGAGTGCAAGCCTGATACATTAAAAATGGATGAGATATATATCCCCTCATGGAGATCAATATAATAGGCATTATCAAAAACAAATTTGATTATCTTGCATGGTCCAATTTTATTTATCTTGATCTTGTTATAAGTTCCTTTAGGAAATATTTTCTTTCTCAAGAACACCATAACCATATATCCAACTTGATATGAATTCACCCTCCTTTTTTGATCTACTTCTTTCTTATACTATTGATTGCTTTGATTGATCCTCCTCTTGATATCATCATGCAACTCCTTGAAGTGCTTTATGAGGTCCTCTACTACAACATTTTTCCTCTCAACTACAACCTTGACTAGATCAATCACTCCTTTGGATGACCTTCCATAAATTATTTATAATGGTGAGATTTCTATGGACCTATTAATCAAATCAGTGTATGTAAACTCAGCTTGTGCAAGTACAAGATCTCATTTCTTTGTCTTATGACCAACTTAGCTTCTCAAAAAATTACCAAGGATTCTATTAACCACTTTAGACTATCCATAAATCTATGGATGATAAGCATAAATAAAATCTAGTCTAGTTCCTAGGATTTTCCATAGCATTTTCTAAAAGTATCCCATAAATTTGACATCTATGTCAACAGTAATTCTCCTTAACAATCCATGTAATCTAAATTTTTTTTAGAAGAATAGCCTAGCCACATTATTGGCATCAATTCTCTTCTTTCATGGGATAAAATGAGCCATTTTTTAAAATTTATCTACAACCACAAATATGCTATCATGGTATTTTTGGGTTCTTGGTAAATACAATACAAAATCTATACTTATGTCCTCCCAAGGTCCGTTGGCAACAAGCAATGGAGTATATAAATTAGTATTATGCCTAGTGCCCTTTGCAAATTGGCATGTTCTACGCTTAGCCATAAATATTTTTGCATTCTTAGCTAAAACAGTCTAGAAGTATTTCTCTTTCAAATGATAAATGGTTTTTTCTCTCCTAAAATGACCTCCTACACCTTCACCATGGTTTTTTCTAACCATATTCTCCCTCATAGATCCTTGAGGAACGCATAATTACCTATCCTTGAACAAGAATCCATCCTAAAGGAAGAAGTCATTCCACACCCTATGCTCAAATTCATTGCATTCTTGCCATGCCTTACCAAAGTCTAGATTATCCTTGTACTAGTTCTTCACCTCATCCAATCCTATGAATTCAACATGCATTATCTTGAGCAATAGCACCATTTTACTTATGGCATCTACAACCTAGTTGCTTTTTTTTTACTTGTGATTTAATGTAAATGTACAATCTACCAAGTATTCTACCCACTTGGTCTGACTAATGCTCAACTTTCTTTGGCTTATCAAGTAATACAAAGCTTTATGATTAGTATACAAGACAAATTCTCTAGGCAACAAATAATACCTCCAGTATTTTAGAGCTTGTACTATAGCATAAATTTCTTACTCATAGATAAAATATTTCTGCTAAGCCTCATTCAATTTTTGACTAAAATATGCAACATGCCTACCTTCTTGGCTCAACATTGCACCAATAGCCTTTCAACTGGCATCATAGTCTACATGAAAACCTTTTTTAAACTCATAACTTCTATCATAAATATCATGATAGTGATCTTGTTGATGGCTCTCAAATTAGTACACATCCTCCATTTGCTATATATCTTTGGTGTTAATATAGTAGGTAATGCACATAGGCTTAAATTTTCTCTAATCAAGACTCTCTTAAAAATCTTTGACTTGCTTGTTAAACTATATAGTTCTCATAGGATTTATCCTATGATATGCCTTATTAGGAATACTAGCCCCAAGAATTAAACTTATTTGGTGGGAGATCTTCCTCATGGGTGGAAAACTAGGTGACATGTCATCATCAACTACAATATTAGGATAGTCCAATATTGCTACAAAATTAGCAGACATTGTATCCTCTCTTTGCTCCTCTCTAGGAAATAATGCATAGTACATTGTCTATCCCTTTGTCTCCTCTAGGAACTCCTTTTCTCCAAGTAGTATTAGACCACAACTAGCTTTAGTTGCTTTAGGCTTGTGGGATCTCAATCTCCACTTCTTGTCTCCCTTATCAACTATGATAGTATTCAATCGACCATCATGCAATGCTTGTCTATCATACTTCTAGGGTATACCCAATAGAAAATGGTATACATCCATAGGAATCACATCACACCATGCTTCATCATAGTATTTTCTAATCTAAAACTTTACCTTGCATTTCTTATCCATTATGACTAGGTCGTCTTTTTGCAACCATGAAACTTTGTATGAATTTACATGATCCATAGTCTTCAAATTAAGCTTCTCAACCATATAGGTTGATACCAAATTGTCAGTGCTACCTTTTTCCATAATCACCTTGTATATTTTTCCTCCTAACAAGCATTTAGTCCTAAAAATCTCCTTCTCTACTAGTTTTCTCCATTATCTATGATTGATGTTAGTTATCTCCTAACCATTAGTTGTTCAATTTATCCTGTAGTTGTGTGATACTAATATCCATCAACAGTATTTTCCTCATCTTCTTCAGCCATATTAGCTTTATTTTTAGATATCTTGTTATATTTTTGAGGCTCTTTGAATTCTATGGATTTATGGCCTTGAGCCCCATAGCTAAAGCAAGTTCCTTTGAAACATTGAGTCTTCTCCTAACTCTTTTCAACACACCCCTACCTCTTTTAGGTTGGAATATACCTCTTTGAGGTTTGCTTGAGCTTACAACCTCCTCATCCTTCTTGACTACATGATCCTTACCTCCTTGGGGTTTTTCCTTACCTCTACCTCCCAAGGATAGTGCAAAATTTCTATTGAGCTTATCCTTAGCTCTCACAACATATTGATATGCATCCTCCATGCTCTTAATATGCAACATATTAATTTCATCTTGAATAGAAATTTTGAGACCATTTACATACCTTGAAACTATGACTATAGTAGGCTTTGGTTGTCTAGCTTTGATGGAAAGCCTTTAGTAGGAACTACTTCTTCAATTGCCTCACCATTCTATTCCATGACTTAATATTGCTTTTTCCATTATCCAGTATATTTTTTACACTTGATAAAATCATAAAGAAGCTTGACCTTTCACTTTGGTCATAGCAATATTAACTCTTTTGTAATATTCAATGCCTTCCAAATAAAAGTATTTCTCTAACTTAGAGATCCAATCTACTAGTTCTTTTGGCTCAAGGCTTCTAGAATAACATGGGAGTTCAACTTTTGAATATGTACCCAACTTTGCAATATCCCTAATTAGATGATGAGTAGTTATATTTTCATCATGAGAGGATGAAGTTATTTCTTTTAAATCAAAATATTTAGATCCCTCAATAGGCTCTCTCCTTTTTTTATCACCTTCAATAACCTCAAGTCTTGCTTGGAAGTCTTACAATGCTTGCACTATAGCTATATGTTTTGGACCTTCTCCTATAGTATGGTGATCAACTCTTGCCCCAATGCACATTCACCTTGAATAATATTTTCTCCTACATATCCTTTCTTCTAAAACCTTAGGAACCTATAGGTTGTCAACCATGCTCCCCTTGGATAGATATATGCACTCAATACACTATATTACACTCATAGGTCTACACAACTCCATTATATTTAGGATATTATCACTACTCATAGTTGATATCTCCTCTTTGGACTATCATCAATTTTTCCCTAGAAATAAATTTAGGTGATAGCTATCCAAACTCAACCAGTGAATGAAAATAGTGGCTTTGATACCACTTGACATAGTCAAGACGTTGGTCAGGTTATATAATGCCTAACCTAATAGGATGTAACCTTAAAGTACAATAATATTACTTAGAGAACTCAAATAATCTTCATACAAAGTATATTGTAATTCCTCGTAGATAATAATACATGCTTTACCTCCTTAGAGCCTGATAGTCATTCAAAATATAGAGAAAGATAAAATAAAATCAAATAATGGCCTTCTCTACTTGGGTCTATCCCTAAAATCCTAAACAGTCAATTTACAATTGATTTGCATAATATCAACTATTATAGTATTAGAAATCCAATTTCTTGGTTCAATTTATCCTTTAAATTTATTTTGCAATCCTGGTTTGCAACCTCGTTCTCTCCCCAAGTCTTTAATCTCACTCCTAAAGCTCAATTCTATCCTATTTTTTTCTTTGTTTTTCTTTGAGACCTTAAAATATAGAATGTCTTTCAAAACGCTAGCGATGTTGCCTTGTTAATGATCAGGATATCGAAAATCCATTATTAGCCATTGATCAAAATTCTAGGGTTTAGTCTATTTGCGATGAATATTTAGGTCCCTCCAGCTGTACAACTAAATAATGTGAACCAACGTGAACTTGCCACATATCGATCTTTGAAGATTTTCAACCTTAGAAAGAAAAAATGGACCCACCTATTTTGAATATGACCATTGAAGCATGCATATAATTTACAATAAAAATTAAGGAAAAAATATAAAAGTTGATGACTAAATATTAAAGGATATATAGTAGAAAATAATTACCAATGATTAAGGTTGACTTAGGAGACTATATGAAATATAATAAAATAGAATTTTGACTAGAAGCGACTTAGAAAAACTAAGAAAAATACTAAGGTAGATTAAAATAAAATATAAGAGATCTAAAAGGACTCTATGGGGAATATTAGGGAAGGATAAGAAAAAATTATTAAGAGTAGATGCTCTTGCATCACTTGGAAACCATATAAGATTGCATACATAAGCTATATTGATATAAAAATTGGGCCTATGAGTGGTACTCACATTGTATGGTCCTAGATCATCAACTCTAATAGGGTCATATTTAACATCATGAATCATTTATTCATCCTCTCTCTATTAGGCATCATCATTAGAGAAAAAAAAAAAATTATTTCTATAAATCATGTTGTTGACAATAAATTTACACTAATTCTTCTCATTAAACACATCTTAGATTATGTACAACTTCTTGGTATTAAGATCCATGATTTGATATCCCTTTGACTCACTACTATATCCAACTCCATATGCTTCTATGATAAGGATCTGAAAGCCATAAGATTTTAGATTTATTTTTAAAATTCTTAAGTTAGATTTTAAATAAATATTTTGTAAATATCGACATTATCAAATGTCAACATATTTGTTAGCAAATTATTGACAGCTTATAAAATTGACAATTTGTTAGGATATTTTTAGGTTGCAGCATACAATTTGTAATTGGCATCTTCAATGCCTATTTAGCTTGTGAAAATTAATAAAATAATTAATCAAAATTTGAATCTTGATCATTCTACTTAAAATATGCATGAATTTTTTGTATCCAAATACATGGATATGTGATATTCTAGGTTTTATACCTATTCATGCCTTCTCACACGTGACACCATTCAATGCAACTATGGATGCATAATTCAATAAATAAAATAGTACAAACATATTCTAGCCAAAATATTGAATCTAATTTGATATTATTCAACATGAATCACACCATATTCCAAATACCACAATTATACCTCTCTACAACTCCATTTTATTGATGCATATAAATAGTTATTATTAGGAGTATTACATTATTTGGTACCTTGAGGACCATTGTAAATATTTAGATTATGATGTGATTTTGTTATTTAGTAGATATCAAGTTGTGAAGTGTGTTTATGTGTCATGTAATCAGGTATGAGTTATGATTAAAAGGTTTCATGTGTGCAAGTGTGAGTTATGAGGTGTCATGTTTGTAAGTGAAGAATCATGTGTGAAGTGTCAATAGTAGAAGTAGAAAGTTATGTAATCATAGGATACTTTGTCATAATTTAAGAAAGGCATATGAAAGGTTGCATCTCCCATGAGTTTGAGGAGAGAAAATTTTAGGTGCTTTGAAGAATTTTATGTCAGGTTATATATTGATGACAAATATTTATGCTATGCAATAGAGAATGAATAAATAATAATTTATGATCAATAAAGATTATTATTGTGAAATAATAGTGTTACTATTGAATGTGTGAGAATATAAGATCCTAAAATTTTAAATTTATATCTTTAGGCCCACTTGCTAATAATGGTATTAGACCTACATCGGTTAGAGCCAACATGTTAGTAAAAGGTATTTTTAATGAAGTTATCTAAGAAGAAGAGAATGTGAAGATATGGGGATAGAGAGAACATGATATTGAAAGCAATGTATTGGAGAACATTTGAAGAAGCTATTTATGGAGATATTATTGGAGTAAAAGGTGATTACTTATTGTAATGGAGGAGATAAATCTAGAAAATAGTATGGAGATTTAAGAGAAGAAGTATTTTGCATGGAGAGAAGTACTTGGAATATAGGTGTTTGTGTTTGCAGTAGAGAAGCATCTACATGAGAAATCTCGGATGAATACCTATATTTAGCGAGAAATATATTGAGATCATTATAAGAGGAATCTTGGAAACATTGAAGCTTGATATAAAAACATAGGTGCCAACCTTAGATCTAAAGGCACCAAACTTTGAATAAAGATATACAAAAATTTAGATAAATACTCCACAAGACTGCTCCTCAAATCCCATATAAAATTACTTAAACACTTCATACAAAATTGATCAACAAAATTACACAAGTCTACTGCAAAACTACTTATAGATATGATCAAAAACTTGTACATATTTTCTGATCAAAAACCTCGCTCAGGTATGCTCAAAAAATCTGATCATTAAGGGCATCAACTTATGCTCACAAATATGATCAAAAACTTTGCTTGGGTCTTTTCCAAAATCTTAGCCTTAATGGTATCATATTCTTCTCACAAATATGATCAAAAACTTTGCTCGGGTCTTTTCCAAAATCTTAGCCTTAATGGTATCATATTCTTCTCACAAATCTGATCAAAAACTTCTCTCAGGTCTGCTCCAAAATATGATCATTAAAGGCATCAACTTCTGCTCACATGATCAAAAACTTTGCTTAGGTTTGCCCCAAAATATGATCATTAATGGCATAAAATTTTGCTCATAAATCTGATAAAAAAACTTCGCTCAAGTCTGCTCCAAAATATGATCATTAATGGCATCAAATTTTGCTTACAATTTTGGCCTTCAATGGCATACAAGATTGTTCACAATGTTGGCCTTTAATGACATACACGACTGCACATAATTTTGTCACAAGGTCTTCTTGGATCTGCACTCTAATATCTTCTCATCAAGATATTATAATCCCTATTGTACCTTACTTTTACTCTTCTCATGTATATCGAAGACACTCAATTAAATTCATTGTCTAGAAATGAACTCTAGCCTTGTATCTATAAATGAAGATGCAACTCTTCAAATGCAAACCTTCCACCTTCTTGATTTTGGTGTCCAAGAGGTCAGCCCACTCAAGAGACACATTTTTGAATTTTAAATTCCAAAGAGACCTTTTGTTTCAAACTCCAACATTTTAATTTAATATTTAAATTTTTAATTTAAATATGTCAAACTTTGTTTTTGCACCTATCATGGATGGGTTTAAATATTTAAATATTTTAAAATCAATTTTAACCCTTTGATTCCTTATGTGTGGGTTAAAATATTTAAATGTCTTAAAATCAAGTAAACCCTTTGATTCCTTATGGGTGGGTTTAAATATTTAAAGGTTTTTAAATCAAGTAAACCCTTTCATTCCTTATGGGTGGGTTTAAATATTTAAATATTTTTAAATCAAGTAAACCCTTTCATTCCTCATTAGTGGATTTAAATATTTAAATTTTTTAAAATCAAGTAAACCCTTTGATGTTGTCCAAGCTCATAAGCAAACCTATAATTAAATCACCCTTGAAAAAATATATCTGCCTTGAATAATTCACCCAAGCACACCATCAATTTCTAGCAACCAAGATGACCTTTGACATCAATGACAACTCAATAGTGAATAATTCTAACAATCTTCCCCTTTGTCATTGATGGAAACCCTACAGAGAAAATGTCATTTAATACAACAGGATCACAATATTCTCCCCCTAACAAGCTGATTCCTCTTACTAAAATTCTCTCCCTTACTAAAATTTATCCTTTATTGCAACAAGATCACAAGCTGCTACCCCTTACTAAAACTTATCCTTTACTGCAACAAGATCACAAGCTGCTCCCCCTTACTAAAATTTCCCCCTTTGACATCAATGGAAAAGGCTTCTCAGGGCTAAAGGATAAGGCACTTGACAACTCCCCTTACTAACTACTCTAATGGAGACATTCAATGATGAGATGAGAGTGAAACTACTCCCAACTTACCTCTGAGATACTCAAATGTCTCCTTTGGAAGTGGCTTTGTGAATATGTCAACAATCTATTCTGTTGTAGCAATGTGCTCCAACTTGACTTGTTGATTAGTCACTTTCTCTCTCAAAAAGTGATACTTGATCGAAATGTGCTTGGTCCTTGAATGCATCACCGTATTCTTCAAAATATTGATGGCACTTTTATTTTCACTGAATATGGATATAGGATGATCATGATCTACTTTGAAATCACTTAAAATTTATTTCATCCATAGAACCTATATGCAAAAATAAACTTCTACAATGTACTCCACCTCTACAATAGATAAGGACACTGATGCTTATTTCTTACTTAGCCAAGAGACCAAATAGTCTCTAAGAAAAATGCTTCTCCACTTGTGCTTTTCCTGTCATCCACACTACCTACCCAATATGCATCTGTAAATGCAGTGAGAGTGAATGTATCACATATGGGATACAACAACGTAAAATCCATAGTTCTTTTTAAATACTTGAAGATTATTCTTACTACCTTTACATGTGTTTCCTTTGGTGTAGCTTGAAATATTGCCACCAATTCAACTTCTTGCATTATATTCGGCCTTGTAGTTGTGACATATAGTAAACTTCCAATCATGGATCTATACAAAGTTTGATTAGCCTCAAGAGACTCATCATCTTTACTTAACTTACATCTTGTATTCATGGGGGTACTCATAGGATTGCAATCCTCCATCCTAAATTCTTTCAATATTTATTTTACATACTTGGCTTGAGAGAGAAATATACCTTTATCTGATTGTGATATTTGTAAATCAATAAAGAAGGATATTTGACCAAGCATTGACATCTCAAATTTACTTTGCATACATTTTGTAAATTCCTGATACATCTTGTCATTACTATCTTCGAAAATGATGTCATCCACATAGACCACATCAATTAACTAGTTATTTCCTCCATTCTTGATGTACATGTTTCTAGTAGCTATACCTTTTTCTAAAACCCTATTCTTGGAGGTATTTATCCAACCTTGAGTACCAAGCCCTGGGGACTTGCTTTAGTCCATACAAAGTCTTCTTCAATTTGCATACATAGTCTATCTTATCCATCAGGTTAAAACCATCTGGTTGCTTAATGTAGACCTCTTCCTCTAAGTAACCATTAATAAATATTTATTTTAGATCCGTTTGGTACACTTTGAAGTTTCTAAAACTTGAAAACATCAAGAACATTCTTATGGCCTCAACATGAAAAACAAGAGCAAATGCCACTTCAAAATAAATTCCCTCAGCTTTTGCATAGCCTTTGCACATAAGTCTTGCTTTGTTTTTGATAACCTGGCCATCTTTGTTCAACTTGTTTCTGTAAATCCATTTGGTGTCTATTATGTTCTTGTCTTTTGGACGTGGGGCAAGCTCCAAAGTCTCGCTCTTATCTATTTGATCTAACTCTTCTTCCATTTCCTCAATCCAATATTTATCTTCACTTGCTTCATTGAAATTCTTTGGATAAGATTTAGATAGTAAATAGAAGTTGGCACGTTCACTAGTATCTATTATTTTCCTCCTTGTTTGTATCTCATCATCTAGATTTCCAATTATCAGATCTTTTGGATGGTTCTTTTGCACAAGTTTGGATGGTGTTTTACGTGGTACCTTGGATGGTATTTTAGGGGGTGTTCTTGAGGGTGTCCTCTAATTCTTATCTTCTTCAATATCTTCATCTTTGCAACATTCTTCTTCTTGATAAACGATCTCTTGAGATGGTTCTCTTAGATATATTTATTCATCAACTCTTACATTTGTGATTTCCATAACTTTATGCAATATTTTATTGTACCATCTATAGGCTTTACTCTTTGAAGAGTGTCCAAGGAAGATGCCCTCATCACACATAGAATAAAACTTGCCCAAATATTCTTAATTTCATATAATGTAGCATTTGCTTCCACATATTTTTAAATACTTCACAATAGTTGGTCTTCCCTTCCAAAGCTCATATCGATTTTTGTTGTGATTTACTCTTATTTGAGCTCTATTGATGACATAAACAATTGTATGGATCGCCTCTCTCTAAAAAGTATCAACAAGCTTAGAATCATTTAGCATGGCCTTGGACATGCCTTGAATAGTTTTGTTCTTCCTTTCAACTACTCCATTCTATTGTGGAGTTCTTGTTACTGAGTATTATCTTTTTATTCCATGTTGTTCACAAAATTATTTAAATTCTTTTGAAGTGAATTCACCTCCTTTGTCTATTCTTAGTCACTTGATATTTTTACTCATTTCATTTTCTAAAATTGCCTTGAATGCTTTGAACCTTTAAAGTTCTTATAATTTTTCTCTTAAGAATGTTACCCAAGTCATTCTAGAATAATCATCAATAAGCAACATGAAATAATTCTCACCTTGAAAGCTCTTTGTCCTCATAGGGCCACATAGATCGATGTGAATTAGCTCCAAATGCTTGGATGAAGATAATTCCTTTAATTTGAAACTTGATATCATTTGGTTACCATGTTGGCACTTTGCGCTAATTGTGCTTGGGGGTTTGGCTATCTTGGATAAATATCTAACTGCCTATTTTTTGCTTATTTTCACCATGTTATCAAATTTTAGGTGGCCCATTCTCCTATGCAATAACCAAATCTCATCCTCATGTGATATAAAGTATTTTTATCCCTTAATTTTGATCAACATGCAGATATTATTTGCAATTCTATAGGCATTTGCAATAAGTTTTTCTCTCTTGGATTTTTTGATATCACATCCATTTGGGTGAAATGTGAGTGTATAACACTGATCACATACTTGGCTCACACATAAAATATTGTGCTTCAACCCTTCAACATATAAAATATTCTCTATCCTTGATCTTCCATTAGCTAGGCTCAAGGTTCTCTTTCTGATAATTTTGGTCGAAGCATTATCACCAAATTTCACTGTACCTCCATTTGTTTTTTGAGAGTGAGAAATTTGCTTTTGTCACCCATCATATGGCTTGAACAACCACTATTAATGTACCACTTATTTCATTTATTTTGCACATAAAGAGCTATTTGTACCAACATAGACCTCTCCTTTTCTTATTCTTTTTCTTTTTCCAGACTTTGGAGGATATATCCTTTTGAACAGTTTGACCATCCTCCTTACTTGATTTCAGAAGTTTAGGTAACATCATTCTACACAATTTAGTTGTATGCCTAAAATTACTATATTTGTGACAAATGATGTTTTATTCCATGAGAGATGCAAATGAATTGAAATTCCTCTTGGTTCAGCCAAAATCATTTTTAGCACAGACCCTGCAATTTATAGCTTTATGACCAAATTGGTTACGTGAAAATAAAAAACTCTAGAAGGAATATTGAAACATCGTCTGACTACCTTGGAGGATATGGCTGCATGGTTATCTCATTGTTGTTTCTATAATGGACCTTGGTACATGATTATGCTTTGTTTTCTTCCTTGATGCTTTCACTTCTCAACACATCAACATAGGTCTTTGGATATTCTTTAATTATTTTCTTTGATGCCTCTATTCCTTTTGAGCTTGACTCCTTTTTTTTCTTTTGACTTTCTTCAAAACCAAGTCTAGTTTTTATAAACTAAGATCTCTGTGCTTTTATAATATCATCCAATATTTATGTGATTTTATCAAACCTAATATTTTTATGTAGCTCATCATTATATTTTTCCACTTTCTTCCTCAGAGAGACAATCTCATGTTCCAATTTTTCACATTCCAAAACTTTTACCTTTAACTCCTCAGTCACGACTTCTTCAATTCACATTGCCTCTTCAATTTTAACTTTTAAGTTCTGTAAAACTTTGCCTTTGTCTTCTAATCCTCTTGTAATTTAGTCTTCAATATTGAATTCTTCTTTCTAAGCCTCTTCACGTCTTCAAGAGAAAAAAAAATTCCTCTTCTATTTCAACTATGGCATCCTCTTCATTTTTTGGATCTTTCTCATTTTCTTGGTTTTCAACAACAGAAGCATCTTCTTTCACCTCCATAGCCATAAATATGATTTCTTCTCTTTCACCATCGAAGAGACTTTCATCACTATTGTTGGAACTTTCTTCTTCAATATAAATATTCTTCTTGTACCTTTGATAGATCTTCATCTCATGCTTGCTTTGACCATGCCTCTTTTTCTTTTCATGATGATATTTTATTTCCTTCTTTTTCTTGTATTTCCCTTCTTCACTAATACAACTTCTTACTTATGGGCACCTAGCTACATAGTGACCAATGTTACCACAAATAAAACATTTCAAAGTATATGTACCTTTGTGTTTACTTGACCCCTTCTTATTCCTTCATATAAAGTTGGCTTCTTCTCCACTGATCGATCCTTCACTTGACTCTGGTTTCTTTTTATTTATCTTATTTTAAACTTTAAATGCAACCTCTAATTTGGATGTTTGATATTTTCAGTCTTCATCTCATAGATTGTAATAATTATGTGTAGCTTGTCCATGTTTAAATAAATAAGATCCTTTATTTATTCAATCGTCAAGACCTTCGTATCAAACCTCATGGAAAGTGACCTTAAGACTTTCTAAAAAACAATATTGTCATCAATACTTTCTCTAATTCCATGAATGGTGTTGACAACTCCATCAACATGGAGTAGATATTTGATAATATTTTCTTCATCCTTCATATTTAAATCTTCTAAATCCCTCCTGTGGGTTTGAAGTTTTGCCTTTTGAACCTTGTCATCTCTTTCATATGTTATTTATAACTTATCCCATATTTTTTTTGCAGAGGTGTAGTGCATGAATTTTAAAAACTTTGATTCACATAACCCACATAATATTGCATTCATTTTCTTGGTATTATGTTCAAATGGTTTCTCTTCATACCAATCCGTGGGAGAGGTTGTAGGTGGTGTGAACCCATCCACAATGTATTACCATATATCCTTGCCATGTTACATCAAATAGGTTCACATCCTCACAATATAGAATGTATATTTATTCCCATCGAACAATGGAAACCTACTGGATGAAAAACCTTCTTGGTAAGCCATGTGTATTCTTGTAATATCTTCCTTCAAGAAATTAGGATTTCGCAAAGGAACCTACTCTAGTACCAATTGAAGAAACACATGATTATAATGAGAAGGGGGTGAACAATATAGGATAAAAATTTTCCTTCCAAAATAATGAATCAATAGATATGATGACTTGAAATGAGTTCTCAAAAAGGGGAGGATTAGACATTTTTCACAGGAAGGCCCAAACTTCCGAACTCGTTTTGGCCATATCTCACTCATCCGAACTCGGATTGAGCTAAAATTTTGAGGGTAGATGCCTAAAAAACCCTAGAACGTCTCCACCAATTTTCATATCATTTGGAGCAACACAGATCCTAGCACATCCCTATGTGTGAACGATATATTTGGCAAGCGGCTATGCGAGGGTTTCATTTGGGTTGAGTGCAAGCAGCTCCAGAGGTTGGTTTTTAGGGCCTTCGGGCCCTAGAGGCCAATATTTTTGTGGTTTATGCTCAATATTTTAGTAGGAAATGTTGCAAGGGATACAATATGGGTTAGAAATTTGTCTTTCAATAGATCATACTGTGAACTTGAGTGACAACGGCTTCCAATTTGCTGCACAAAAGAAAAGTGAAAACCATACCTTTCCACGATGTCTAGGGAAAGGATTAAAGAGACCACAAAATAAGTTTCAAGCAGTTGATCAAAAAATGGCTCATATCTCAAGTGAATCTGGTGCTAAGGTGCACCCACAAAATAATTCTACTATGAAAACCCCTGTCAAGGGTAAGAATTTTGAAGACTCGGTCCCAAAAATGAATTTTAGGGATGCCCTTCATGGTGGACAGCCTCAGCCCAATGCTAATATCAATATTAGGGCTTCTCATAAACCTCTAAGAATGCCTAATATTGATCCCAGGAAAACGGAGTCAGGATGTCTTAAAGCAGCTGATGGAACTCCTATTGTTAAGCTTGATATGGGTAACATTCAGACTGGCATTGAAGATTTGGAAAAAAGAGGACTAATTTTTCGGTTCGTGGGTTTTCATCCGAGTCTATCTACTTTCAAAGTCCGGGCTGCAAAAATGCTGGAAAACTAAAGGTGAGTTACAAATCTCTATTTATCCAAATGGTTATTTTCTTGTTTTATTTGCTAATAATGAAGATAGAGAGAAAACTTTTCAAGGGGGTCCTTGGTTTTTTGGAAGGGCAGGGCTTTTCATGAAGCCCTAGCATACTAAATTTAAAGCCGAAGAAGAGATGCCTTCTATAGCTCTCGTGTGGGTTAGACTCTTTGGCCTCCCTATTGAATTTTGGAATCCTACTATTTTTTCTTCAATTGGAAACTCTTTAGGAACTTTTATGATGATTGTTGATTGTACTCAAAATTTTGAACATATTATTTATGCTCAAATTTGTGTTTTAATGGATTTTGACAAACCCCTACCTAAAAATATCACATTACAATTTGGGGAAGACACTTGGGAGCAAGTAGTGGACTATGAGAACATTCCTTTTCGTTGTAGAATTTGCCATGAATATGGTCATTTGGCCAGTGCTTGCCCAAATAAAATTCCTGATCAAAAGAAAGAAGATATAAACTCAGCGAGGTTTCCAAATACCTAAGAAGAAGAACACTTAGAAAAAACCAGGTTATGAAGGATCAATCAAAGTCATTTGCTAATATGTTTGAAATCCTTTCCACAAATGATGTCCCAAGTGAGGAAGAGGAAATAATGGAAACTGAAATCTTAGAAACACAATTTAAATATGAAGGAAAGAACTCAGAGACAAACCAACAAATCAAAGGTTTTCAAAAGAAAAAAAAGGAGAAAATTTACACAAGAAAAACAATATTTCAAATGTCAAAACTTCAAATAATGCAGGTCCCAATATAGACTCCATTGAACCATCTAGTAAAATTTTGGCTGTGTATGAGCATTCTTCAAGGTTAGAAGCCATCTCAGATTCAATTGGAATAAGTCAAGAAATAGGGAAAAAAAAATTGAAGATGGATTCTAATCAAAAAGTAGGTCGCAAGACCAATCAATATCATATGGTAAAAGAAGGTGAAAATCTTGTAGAGGAAGGTAAGATTAATGCCCTTCCCAACATTTTTAGCCCTGGTATTAATGAAGATCATCACTTGGAATATTAGAGGACTCAAAGGGAGTCTTTCAAAACAAAATGAAATTAGAAGAATGATTCGAATAAATCATCCACATCTTGTTTTCCTTCAAGAAACAAAGATGTCAATGGAGGATATGGACTTAATTGCCGGTAAAATTTGGCCAGTTGGAAAAGTGGTTTCCCTCGGTTCCCAAGGGACTTCGGGTGGCATTGCTTGTCTTTGGGACCCAAAAGAGGTAGTTATTCACCATATGGTTGGCGGTTGGGGTTTGTTGGCTATAGCTATTCAAAGTAGACATTCCAACCAGATTATGCTCTGCATTATTGTTTATGCTCCGACTTCTTTGGAGGAAAAAAGAAGACAGTGGAAGGATATTACTCATATTATCTCTCATTTTCCTAAATCTTGGATCTTGATCGGAGGAGATTTCAATACCATCCTCTCTCTGGATGAGAAAATGGGGGGAAATAGAAATTTGGACAAAAGTCCTGACCTCATGAGCGAATATATTGCAAACCTCCATCTTGTGGATATCCAACCAGATAATGGCCTTATGACTTGGTCTAATAGAAGGCAAGGCTTAGCTTGTATAATGGAGAGATTGGATAGGTTTTTTCTCTCTAAAAATTTCTTAATCCATGGTCACATTCCTAAAGTGAAGACTCTTAATAATGTTGGTTCGGATCATTGGCCAGTCATGGTGGAAATGTGGAAAACCAATGTGAGTTTCTCTCCTTTTCATTTTCAATTAATGTGGCTTAGAGACATTTCCTTCAGACCTCGTGTGCAACAATGGTGGAAGGAAGGTAAACCTAGGCATGGGACTAAGATGTTCTGTTTTGCCAAAATATTGCAATACATTAAATCCAAAATCAAGACTTGGAACTGGAAAGAGTTTGGGGATGTTCATAAAAAAAACATGAAGTTATTGCTCATATTGAAAATTTGAATAAGAAAATCCATTTAGATGGCCTCACAGAGAAGAGAAGTGAAGATGAAATTAAACTCACAACTCAGTTAGAGGAATGGGAAAAAAGAGAAGAAATCTTATGGAAGCAAAAATCTAGAATTCAATGGCTCAAAGAAGGAGATCGAAACACAAATTTCTTCCACAAATCTCTTCTAGCTCGAAGATCTCACAACTTTATTTCTTCCTTAAAATCAGATTCTGGAGATGTTGTTTATACTTGGGATGGCATGAACTCTATTGTTGTTGATTACTTTTCCAATATTTTTATTGCTACTCCTCTTGACTCAGATTCAAAACAAAATGTTCTTCAAGCAATCCCTTCTCTTATCACTTCTGAGGAGAACTCTATTTTGACTACTCCTGTTACTATCAATGAGCTTCAACAAGTAGTTTTTAAAATGCAAAAAGGGAAAACCCCAGGTCCTGATGGTTTTCCTATTGAGTTCTACCAAGAGTTCTGGGATATCCTTCATGTTGATTTATTAGAGGTGGTGGAAGAAGCTAGGAAATCCAAAGAAATTTTGAAGGTTATCAATAAAACTTATATTACTCTTGTTCCAAAAGCTCAAGAGGTTGATCATATCTCAGCTTTTAGACCTATTGCTTTATGTAATGTTCTTCTCAAAATCATTACTAAAATCATGGCAAAAAGGTTGAAGCCTCTTTTGCATAAGATTATTTCCCCAGAGCAAGGGGGATATGTGGAAGGACGTCAAATAGTAGATGAGATAGTTCTTGCTCAAGAAGCCATCCATTCCATGGATATGCAAAATTCTCCTTCTATGTTCATCCGGTTAGACTTATCCAAAGCTTATGGCAGAGTGGATTGGCACTTCCTTATCAAAGTTTTGAGGCAATTTGGTTTCTCTAAGGATTGGATGGATTGGATTATGGGATGTATCTCTTCAGTTTCCTACTTAGTTCTTATCAATGGCAGGCCTTCTCAGTATTTCCCAGATTCCAGAGGTATTAGGCAAGGTGACCCGCTATCCCCTTATTTATTCATCATTCTTGTTGAATGCTTGGGTAGGACTATAACCAAAAAGAGGGAAAACAAAACCCTTGAGGGAGTTACCATTGCTCATGGAGCTAGACCTATCTCTCATCTTCAATTTGTGGATGACTCTACCCTTTTAGGTAAAGCTAAAGTTAAGGAAGCTTCTAATATTAAGCAAATCATTAGCTATTTTTCTAAGGCTATTGGGCAGTTGATCAATGAAGACAAATCTAAAGTTATTTTCTTTCACTTGCTCTGCTAGATAGGAATCCATGGTCTTGGATAAATTAAGATATAAGAAGACCTCTCTTCCAATCACTTATTTAGGTATTCCCATAAATATTCAAAGGCAAAAAAATAAATATTGGAATTGGTTGTTGGACAAAGTCAAGAAGAAAATTGGAAAGTGGACCAACAAGTGGCTTTCTTAGGGGGTAGAATCACCTTGGTAAAATCAGTCCTTCAAGCTATTCCTATTTATGTTTCTTCCATTTTGAATATCCCAAAGGTTGTTCTTCGAGAATTGGATCAAATCAGTCATCGTTTCCTTTGGAGTGGTACTAAGGAGAAAAGAAAATGGGCCTGGGGGTGAAATGGGATACTTTATGTCTTCCTAAGAGTGAAGGGGGGTTAGGATTCCGGTCTTCAATTAATAACAACAAAGCTTTAGCTGCTAAATTATATTGGAGGATGTTGCATAACCCCAATGCTCTTTGGGCCAATAATCTTCATGCTAAATATGCTTAGAACAAAAGTCCTGAAGACCTTGTTCGCTATCAACTTCCTACCAAAGGTTCTCCCATTTTAGCAGTTCTTAAGACTGGTGAGGATTTGATAAAGAAAAAATTATTTTGGATCATTCATAATGGTCAACATGCAAATTTTTGGACAGATTCTTGGGATGGTCACAAGCCTTTGATAACTCAATTTCTCGATTGGAGGCCTTGGATGGAGGAGCTTCACCGAGCTAATTGGATAAAGGTGGCTAATTACTGTCGGTACCATACTTGGTAATTCAAAGGTTGGTAGATATTGGATCCCTATTGAGGACTGGCCTATTCAAATCCCAGAAAGGCAAAGACAAGATATCCAAGGCATCCTTCATATGAGATCCCTCTCTTGGTCCCATGAAAAATATTGTTTTGGATGGAACAACACTACTAAGGGTGAGTATTCAGTTGCTCAAGGTTATTTGACCTTATGCCATAATAATCCCAACCATTCTTTTGACATATTTTCTCAATTGTGGGCTCAAAAGCTCTGGCCTAAGGTGAGGTTCTTTAATTGGCTTTTATTGCATCGTAGGGTGCTTATTGGTGAGCAACTTATGAAGCATGGTTTTCATGGCCCTTTTAGATGTGAAATGTGTGAAGAGAATGTAGAAAATATCAACCATATTTTTATTGAGTGTACTTTAGCCTCTGAGCTATGGAGGAGAATGGCAACTTTACTTGGCTTACAGTGGTCCAATTTTTTCACTTTTGAACAGATTTGGAGGGATTGGCCTAATCAAGAGGGTGTTGATCATTTTATTAGGCAATTAGTTTGGATGGGTTCTACCATTCTTCTTTGGAATATTTGGAATGAAAGGAACAGCCAAATTTTTAATCAAGATAGGAAGGATATTCACTATATTTGGCAAAAGACCATAGCCAACTTAGTTGAATCGGTCCATCAACTCCTTAATCACCCCCAAAACTCCCACCAAAGATGGGATCAAGTGATGCAAATATTGAATATTAAACCTTCTAAGGGCAACCAACTTAAAGGGAATGTGAGTATTAGTAAGATGGATAGGACTAGAAATTGGCAACCTCCTCCTAAGGATTTTGGAAAAGTCAATACTGATGGAGCCTCTAGAGGGAACCCTGGAAAAGCCGATGTGGGAGGAATTGGTAGACTTTCAGATGGCTCCCTGGTTTTTACTTTTGTTGAGAATTTGGGTATTCTTTCCAATAACCTTGTTGAGGGGTATGGTATCCTTAGAGGCCTTCAGGAGGCTACTAAGGTTGGATGGGAAAAGGTGTTAGTTGATTCTGACTCTCAACTTATGATTAATCTCTTGAAGACTCCTTCTAAGAATCATAAGGTGGATTGGAGAATAAAAAGAATTATTGAGAAGATTCAGTTAATCCAGATGGGATTTTTGAAAGTTGATTACAATCATGTGGTCAGAGATCAAAACAAGAGTGTTGATGCTTTAGCTAATTGGGCTTTGGACAAAGGTGATCTTACTTGTTATGGCCACCCTCCTATATGGTGGGCTTCTCAAATTAGGGAAGCTCTTCTTTCTATCATTTCTTTGGATGGCTCCAGTTCTGAAGGTACCTAGTTTCTTCTTGTTTTTTATTTGCTTCTCTTTGGTTCATTCAATTTTTTTAGTTCCCTAGCTCATTCTATTCTTTATTTTGTTTCCTCTGTTGATTCTTGCATTAATAGTCTTCTGGTCTAGATAGGTCATTGTTTTGTTCATTTTTTCTTTTGTCTTCTTTGTTTTTTTGTTTAGTTTTTTAAGGTGGGTGGGTTCTTTTGTTTTGTTTTGTTTTTGTGTTCTTTGTGTTGTTTTTTGTTGTTCTTGTGTTTTTGTTGTTTTGTTTTTTTTTATGTTTTTTGTTATTGTTCTTGTGTTTTTTTCGTTCTTGTTCTTGGGTTTCTCTTTGTTTGTGTTATTTCTTTTTTTTATGTGTGAGTGTTTTCTATGTTTTTTGTTTTTGTTTATTGTCTGTTGTTGGTTGTTTTTATTTTTATTTTATTTATTTTATTTTTTAGGTTTTGGTTGTGTTTATTTTTCATGTTTTTTTTGGGTTATGTCTTTGTAGTGTTCTATTGTTTTTGTCTTGTTTGTGTTTTGTTATGTGGTTCTTGTGTTTTTCTATGTGGTTTGTGTTGTGGTTTCTTTTATCTTATTGTGCGTGTTTGGTTGTGCTTTTGGTTTTGACACACTCAAGGAGCATTTTTTTTATTTTATTTTATTATTTTTTTTGTTATTTACTTATTTTTAATTTGGTTTTGTGTGTTTGTTTGCTCCTTGAGTATGTCAAAGGTGGTAGGCCAGGTCCGAGTCTTGGGCATTTTTTGCGGAATGGATACCCCTGCCTCCTTGGGTCTTACCCGAAAGTGGCATCCCTTTTGGGATGTTTTCCACAAATAAAAAAAAAAATAAAAAATAATGAATCAATACACAGAACACCATACACACAAGAGACAAGGATTTTACATGGAAAAACCCTTTCAAGAATAAAACCATGGCAAATTTTTTATTTTATAACTTCAAAAGAGTTCATAGGTACCAACCCATAGGAGATACCAATATCCTTATAAAAAAATGTAGGCACCAATCTACGGTAGACACCAATATCCTTGAGGCACCAACCTCAAATTTGAAAGCACCAACATTTGAATAAAGACATGCAAAAATTTAGATAAATACTCCACAAATCTCGTATACAACTTCTAAAACACTTCATACAAAACTGATCAACAAAATTATACAGGTATGCTGCAAAACTACTCATAGATATGATCAAAAACTTGTATAGGTTTGTTGATCAAAAACCTCACTCAGGTCTGCTCCAAAAATTTCATCATTAAAGATCACAAATATGATAAAAAAAATTTCTCAAGTCTACTCCAAAATATGATCATTAATTGTATCATCTTCTATTCACAAATCTGATCAAAAAATTTGCTCAGGTCTGCTCCAAAATTTGATCGTTAAAGGCATCATATTATGCTCACAAATCTAATCAAGAACTTCACTCAGGTTTGCTCCAAAATCTGATCATTAATGGCATCAACTTCTGCCCACAAATGTGATAAAAAACTTTTCTTAGGTTTGCTCCAAAATCTGATCATTACTGGAATCAACTTCTGCTTACAATTTTAGCCTTTAATGGCATACAAGACAACACATAATTCTGTCACAAAGTCTTCTTGGATATGCACTCTAATCTCTACTTATCAAAATATTATAATCCCTGTTGTACCTTACTTTTACTCTACTAATGTATATCGAAGACACTCAATTAAATTCATCGTATAGAAATGAACTTTGACCTTGTATTTATAGAGGAAGATGCAACTTTTAAAATGCAAACCTTTCACCTTCTTGCTTTTGGTTCCCAAGAGGTCAGCCCACTAAAGAGACATATTTTTGAATAATAAATTACAAAGAGACCTTTTGTTTCAAACTCCAACATTTTAATTTAATATTTAAATATTAATATTTAATTCTTTAATATAAATATGTTAAACTTTGGTTGTGCACACCTCATGGGTGGGTTTAAATATTTTAATATTTTAAAATCAAGTAAACCCTTTGATTCCTTATGGGTGGGTTTAAATATTTAATTTTTTTAAATCAAGTAAACCCTTTGATTCCTTATGGGTGGGTTTAAATATTTAAAGTTTTAAAAATCAAATAAACCCTTTGATTCCTTATGGGTGGGTTTAAATATTTAAATGTTTTTAAATCATGTAAATCCTTTGATTCCTCATTAGTGGGTTTAAATATTTAAATATTTTAAAATAAAGTAAACCCTTTGATGTCTCCCAAACTCATAAGCAAACCTATAATAAAATCACCCTTGAAAAACTATATCTTCCTTGAATAATTTACCCAATAACGCCACCATTTTCTAGCAACCAAGTCAGCCTTTGACATCAATGACAACTCAATAGTGAATAATTCTAACACGAATGTGTAGTTGGATGAAGCAAATGTGGAGGTAGCATTACAAAGAGAAAGCATTTGAGTTTGGAGAAACATATTGCTTGGGAAGGTTTTTGAATGAACACCTGAGGAATAATGTCCAAAGGAGGTTCTATTCTATAGAAGAGTGAGAAAAATAATTAGAAGGGCAAGTTCAAAGGAGGAGATATTTTACTAATGCTTACATTGCATCTGATAAGGAATCAACCTAAGAGAGTAGAAAATTAGTAATGTTTGATGTGAGGGTAGAGGTATTATTATTTATTAGTAATAGGATAATTTCATAACACTCGCATTAGCATAGGACTTGGAGAATTAAAGTTCCCCTAGAGTGGAAATAAAAGTGCTACGTGTGCATGCACATACTCAACTGAGGATAAGGAACCATGAAAGTTATATTATTAACCTTATAATAGCCAAATATTTTCTAGAAAATATTTTTGAAACTTAAAATTGAAGGAAATTAAGAGGAATTTCAAAATGGCAATTGAAAAATAAATAAGAAAATAAAAGTTTAATATGCATCATTAAAAGTTAGTCAATCTATTTCTCAAATAAATTCTAAAGGTAGAAGACATGGGTTAACAAAATTAATGGAGTATGCACAATCTATTAAAAAAAAAAAACCCAAAAGTATAATTCTTCTAATACATAAACAATGCGTAAATATTTGTTTTAAAGATGCCAATAACAATAATTTATGGAAATTAATTTGTAATATAGGAGCAAATTGCAATATTATTAATACAAAAAAACCAAGGAAAATTGAAGAATCAAGAAATAAATATTTTGTAAATCCCATAAAATTCCATACGAAATATGGAAAATAAAATTACAAGTGTGAATATTGCAATACATAGACACAAAGCTAAAAAAAAATTGGATCCTTTTCATTGTAAAAAATGTGGGATCAATAATCATTTCCATGGTACAAGGGAAATAATTTTCATGAATGGGAAAGTGTAAAAGGCATGTTGATGATGGATCTATATGAACTTCTAAATCAAATAATTTTAAAAGCAACTATGAAAATAGTCAAAATCAAAATAAATGCAAGAGATAAATGAGATTTAGTACTAGTAGCAATATCAAATCTAGAGTTAGAGGATGAAGATAAGAGGAAGACAAGAGACAGATATTGAAGGCAATAATTCTTCACACCAAATAATTTAATATGGGGGGGTGTTGGCATCATTATATTATTTGATACCTTGAGTACCATTGTAAATATTTATATTAGGATGTGAGTGTATTATTTAGTAGATGATAAGTTATGAATCAAAGGTCATGTGTGCAAGTGTGATTTATGAGTGAAAGGTGTCATGTGTGCAAGTATGAGTTATGAGTAAACATTGTCATGTGTGCAAGTGTGAGTTGTGAGGTACTATGTGTGTAGGTGAAGAGTCCTGTATGAAGTGTCAATATTGCAAGTAGAAAGTTGTGTATTCATTAGAGGCTATGTCATAACATAAGAAAGGCATATGAAAGGTTGCATCTCCCATGAGTTTGAGGAGAACAAAATTTAAGTGTACTAAATAGTCTCATGTAAGGTTATATATTGATGTCGAAGCTCTATGCTATGTAACAAAGAATGTATGAAGAATGATTTATGATCAATAAAGAATTTTATTTTGCAATATTGGTGGTATTATTGAATATGTGAGACTATAAAATCCTAAAATTATAAACCTATGATATCTTTGGGTACATTTTCTAATAGTTGTCAATTATAATTTATTGTCATTATACTTTAGTAAAGAAAAAAACTAATTATTGATGTACTTACCCCTTGAACTAAGTGGAGTATAAGGATATGATGACCAATAATAGTTTTCATATAAGATTTAAATTATTGAAAATAATGGAAGGATTCATCATTCATATTCAAGAAATAAATTTACATCTATCATAAATGATCATCTATAAACAATTAAAAATATCAACCATTGAAATTAATATTTATATGTTTGCATGAGATAAAATTTACTAGGTCAAATGGGTCAACTAATCTATAGGTACTTGATTCAAATATAGATTTGTATTATTTTCCTACAACACAAATTGTAAAAATATCATAAGGCTTCATTAATTTTATAAGTTCTATTACTATGGCAATATTGGTGAGTGATTTTAGGTATTCAAAATTGGGATGTCCATATCACTTGTACCAAATTATAGCATCTTCATCCACCTTGGATACCAAAGCTTAGTTATATCACAATGTTATAATTCATAATAAGTTCCAAAAATATTCCAATATTTACATCCACCACAATTATATATAAAATAAACAAGAAGAGCAAAAATATAAGAACATATAGATGAAAATAGAGAAAGAGACTAAAAACATGAATAGAAATAAGGATAAATAGGTGGATGCCACGATGATCTCACATATCATAAAATGATACAATGGATCAATTATTGGGGGGGTAAATATAGTGATACTAACTTGAAGATTAAATTATAATATAGTAAATATAGTAAACCATTTACTCAAGGTTAACCATGGAGGTAGTTTAATCAATATTAAAAATGGTGAATACATCAAAATTACTTATAGCATTTCATAACACTTTTCTATAGGCTACATCAAGAATGCCTATAGATACTTGGTCACTATTATCGTTAGCCTAATAAGGTTTGATTACAAATATTTTAACACCTAATTAATTTAAATTGAGGGTCCAAGGATAGAAGAGAATAGATTTAGGACATATTACCCTCATAATGGAAACTCAAATGGACCAATGGATATTTTTATATTCTCTTACCAAAGGCACATTAACTAGATCAACCTCTCCATGAACATGAAGTCTTGACTCCCCCTCCTAGATCAAGATGTTGAATTCCCATAAACAAAATGTTCAATATGCAATATTATGACCATAATCTCTCCCGCAATCTCAAGTGAAAGTAGTTGTATCATGAAACAATAGGTAAGATTTTAAATATTCAAACCCAATGGCTAATAAGTTGTAGCGACCCCAGGATGCATGCACTGCTCTCTTTTTATGCTACTTGCAATGTTATTAAAACCCAAGATGAAATGGAAGACAATGAAAATCATATAACACATAAATAACAAATATGAATCTCTTTATTCATATTAAAACCAAATTACATGTCGGTACCTCTTAGAGATACCCATTTCGATACAATAAGGTTACAAATAGGCAAAGAGTGCCTCTTTTGCGAAGAGGTGGTGCGTTGTCAAAAAGCTTCCCGGTTTCACACATGGAAATGTATGAGGGATTACAGATGCCTCCTTCTCTAGGTTTGTTTCCTATAAGGATCCCTTTTTCTCTCGTATGTTGCAGACTCTGTCTGATGAACCTGTGGCCCTATAAGTAATGAAACAACAACACACTCTTAGGTGTCTGAGAATACCTCCCTGAATGAGGTTGTTAGCAATGGATATAACAAATGAAAGCAAGTGCAAATTAGAATAATGCTATGAATGTGAACGAATGAAATGATGCTATGCTAATGATATGCTAAAATAATGAATCTAATGTCTAAACCCTAAGCTAAGCCTACGGGCCACTGTCCAAGACAACGACCACTAAAGTGATTCTCGTCCTCTTTGCTCCAAAGCTATGGATCAAAGCTTGTATACGATGTTGAAATAATGGTTGATATGCTCTCCAGTCTGTCAGGGCTTTGTCGTACACATGATCTCCAATGGAACTCTCCAAGTCTTGAAAGCTCTCCTCAATGACCAAGATCGATAAAATATGTATATATGATCCCCTTGGTGCTCTTAGGCTTGCACATTTTATAGTGTGAAACCCTAGGTCTATGTCCAAGCCCTAGGAATTAATTTCTCATGCATAGTGTGAGTTTGCATGAAAAGGTTTTTGTATTTTCTATTTTTGGAGGTCAGTTAACTGAAATATAACTGCCAACTTGAGTCTCCTATGAGAACTAGTCATTAACATGAGAATATTTTGTCCTTTGTTTATGCTTGGAGGCTAGTTACCTAAAGTTTAAATGCAAACTCAAGTCTCCTATGTGAGGTCCAAGGTGTAGACCAATTGGTTCATCCAAACCCCATAAGGGGGCAGAGGTCCAAGGTTCAAATCTAGGGCCTCGTCGGACTAAATGCTTGTCCCTTTCCTGGTGCTTTCAGTGGCGTAAAAGGTTTAAAATTAATGTGGCATGGTGGTTATAGGGGTGGACTACACGAATATGTGTGTGGCAACTTCTGGGGTGGACAGCGTAGAATACTGTGGTGGCCATAAAAATCTAGATAGCCTACCCGGATTCATGGCGGCTACCAATTCCACCATGTAAATTCAAAAAAAAAAAGTCTCCTATGTGAACTAATCATGAAAAGGAATGCAAAGTTACTCTCGCTCACCTTTATTGCATGCATAATACCACTTCCACTTGTGATTAGGCTTATTTTATGGTAAAAATACTTTTAGGGTTTAGCCACTATCATCTGCAGTGACTAAGATCTAGCCACTATCATCTATAGTGGCTAAGGTCTGGCCACTCTAGGCTTGAGCGGTTAGGATTTGGTTGCGCTTGTCTTGAGCGGGTAGGTTTGGATGGCTTGAAAAGACCCCAAATGAGTGGTGATAACCACTGTTAATTCTTCGAAAGTCCAAAATTATATCATCTAATATTATGGATGTGTTTATATGAGTAGCTCCCCTAAGCATGACACGATTTAGGTGTCTACATATGCCCCTTTTTGCAATGCGTTGTTTGAAAAACACAATGCTGAGCAAAAATGTAGACTGGTCTGTTTGTAGGGTGTATAGTGATTAATGGTATGATCAACATTGGATGGTCCAATCATGTAAGATCGTGCACATACCTTGAATCATTACCTCAATGTTTTGAGGACTTAGCTCAGTGGTTGGGTATGTTAAATTGCACTCATTTCTCAAACTCAATCGGGTAGCTTCAACTGCTACAATAATTTTGACCGATAGGAGATCTACAATTGAAGATGTCATGTCTGCTTACATTCCCAAAAAAAAAGGAAAATTTGTGATTGTTGTATGCAATTATTCATAGGATGAACATGATTTTTCTATGATCGAGTGATCTTTTGTTGATTTGATTATGATTTTGTTGAAGTTTTGAACTACTTCTTCACACAATGGATTAGTGAAGAAATGACAATGAATGAAGCGACAAGTCGCTTGACAAATATGACTAATCTGGTTTCTCTCTAGAATTTATTGCTTTTAATGTGCAATCCCACATCTAAGTGTGATTCCAATTGTTTATGATAATCATCTATCCATATCTCGAGGAGTGGTCCAGCTATTAATAGCCTTCTTAGGGAGTTTGTATGGATTATTCTATTTGGATGGATGATTCTATTTATGTTCATATTGTATCACTTTGGCTTAATGTTTTTGGTATCATAGGGGAATTAGGATGATACTTTCGCACCCGTGGAGCAAAACGACCATCTTGGTCTTCTTCAATATTGAAGGGTGGCACATCGTAATCCCAAAATGAAATGCTTTTGCCCCAAGTGGCCTTATGGTAGCCTACTCATCTCATAGAAATGCATGGAGTGTGAATCGTTACAATTGCCGAGTGGATAGAGCAAGTAACTAGGTACAAGACCTTGAAATTATGCTTTTATGTAATTTTTTGTTATTTTTATCATTAAGATGACTTCAATTCATAAAAATACATTTATTTAATGTTTTTGTCATCCCCCCATGGAAGAATTTGTCTTGTTTTTATTTATGGAATAGGTCACTATTAGGTACAGCGGCCTCTAAGTTTCTGCTTGTTGCCACTATCACATTGAGTGGCCATGAAGTTTAGGCCACTGATGTCAGCAATGAACAAGGCATAATTTGAAAATATTAAAAATGCATTTTTAGGGTTTTGACCTATCACTTTCATTTCTTGTCAATCCACTTTTCAGATCTCTGGTGAGACAGCGACAATTGTGATTTTTGAAGCTACCTGCATTGAGGACGTGGATGCCTAGGGTGAGGTATCAGCTTCTGGAGGAGCCGAACCTTCTCGGGTATTTTATTATTTTTTAAACCCTAACCTCTTTTCCTTTTTTGGGTAAAACTAAAACTCACTAAGTAATTGGCAAACGAATCTCACTAAACCTGTTGGTAATGAATGAAATCTGTAGTTAGGCTTAGTATAGGTTTTTAAGTGGTGGGTTGGTCCCCATTTTTGTTCTTTTTCATATTTTTTGAATTTTATGGCCTAGGGTTCATGGGTTTGTCATGTTACCCTTTGGCTGTTGTCACTCAAAGCGATGACAATTTGGCTATTGTCACTCAAAGCGACTAAGTTTGAACCTCAATGGTAAAAAAATTTACTATTGGGATTTGGCCGCTACTGCCTCCAGTGGCTAGATTTTGGTCATTATAGGTGACAGCGGCTAATCCCCTTAGCCAATTTTGCACAACTTTTTTGCTTTTTATTGGATTTTTGAGATAGTTTTTGATTTTTTTGAAATTTTGAACTACTCTTTAGCTTTGTGTTTCATTGTATTTATATTTTATCTTTCTTTTTCTTTACTTATATCCTTACTACTCAGTCTTGGGACCCGAGGCTCATGAATGACCTTCTACCTCTTCTAAATGACATGGATTTGAGGTGGCTTAAGGCTCACGGGCTCCAATATGTTACCAAATTACCTCACATTATGTCAGACCAGGCTTACCTTATGGCTTTAGCCCATAGCTAGGACCCTAGGACTAATACCTTCCACCTCCTAACTGGTGAGATGACCATAACACCAAAGGATGTTTACAAGATCTTATGGATCCATTTTGATGGGGTGGCTATTGTTTCTTTGGCCACTAATGCTCAGATGGTCGTATTCACTTTGGTGTTTGGGAGGCATTTTGAGGATGCTCTGAAGGATAACAATTTTGGGGGAGTGTTTATCACCCGTTGGTATTGGGAGTACATTTTTATGAGGCATGTGGTGTTGTTGATGGTCATCAAAAATGTCCTTATCCCAGATTGCTCAGGCTTGAGGTTCCCTTGTAACCTCCTTGCGATGGTTCAAGACCTGATGGATAGCGAGGACCCTATCATATATGTGTGGGGTAGGTCTCTATTGGCTCAATGTTATGATGAGCTATACCACATCCACTTGAGGGGTCGTGTCAGCATCGCCTACATTTGGATTTTATAGATCTAGGGATGGAACCATATTAGGGTAGATCATCCTAAGGGGTTTCCTATTGAGATCATAGCTATGGATAGGAGGATGCAATGCAACAGTTCTAGGTGGGCCAAAGAGAGTGAGGAGCACAAGAGTTGTACTTTTGTAGGGAAGATGACTCATTACACTAATAATTTCATTGGACTCTAGGATGTAGATGTCATATGGTGCCTGTATCATGAGTGTGTTTGGGATGACCCTGACAACTTTACTACTAGGACGCAATGCGAGCGATGCCTCATTTGTTGCAATATTAACATCTAGGAGCACTTATTCTACTCTCAGGTTCTTCATCAGTATGATTTGCAGCAGGATGTGCCACTAGTACCATTTTTGTATAGGCACATTGGAGCAGAGAGAGACCTCTCTTCCTGATAGGTGATATAGTTGGATGATGAGGAGGGTGCCCCAATTGTTGATCCTAGAGTTGTTGGTGGAGTTATAGAGGCATTTGCATAGTGTTTGGGTGACTTGATGTGGTATGGTGAGGGAATTCTAGGCCAAGAGTATGATGGCAGATATGGGATAGATCCATCAGGATGCAGGGTTTGTGCTAGGACTACGACATGGGGCTAGCAGGCAGAGAAGGTGATAGCAAAGGAGCAAGAGGCTCTTGGGGAGGTAAAGGAGGAGATGGATCCTGAGGAGAGATATTCTCCTCTTAGGTCATAGCTACATGATCTGGAGTCCAAGCTCTATTTTACCAAGATATAGATATAGTAGTGTGATGCCATCATAGCTCAGAGAGATACTACTATAGTGTAGCTGTCAAACTAGATAAAGGCTTTACAGGTCGCTATGGTAGGAGCTACCTAGATGCAAGTTATTGTTGCACCTCCTACTACAAAGGATCCTTTGAGGGCAGCTATCGAGATTGGGATCCATCATCTACAAGGTTTGTTGGATGAGAGTGATGTTCAGATTGTTGAGGACGTAGCCCAAAGTGTCACTTTCTCAAGGCAGATCAGGAGGCTAGGAGCCATCCCTAGGGAGAGAGGGGCTATAGGTGGGTCATAGGTTTTTAGGAGCTCTACATCAAGGCAAACTTCCATCTGACCTATTCATGGGACCTAGAATCATACTGAGAGACCAGTAGGGTCCAACTTGCACCATTCTCCCAGAGATCCATCCACAGGGGGCGGTGTTGCAGGGGGTATAGGACTAGTATTCAATTGATGATGCTCTTGGTTTTGATTCATTTTTGAGGTCTACCGACCTATATTAATATCATCCATGGGAATTTTTGTACATCCATGGACTTGAAACACATAATTTTATGATATATTTGCATTATGAATCATTATGTGTATCATTTATTGGTCATGTTTTTGTTGTTATTTTGTTTTATGATGTGATGTGATGATGACATTATGATGATTTGATGTATATGCTAGATGATATATGATATTGTAGATGCTTATGTAGATGCTTATATGATTTGATGATGTGACGTGATGTATTTTTATGATGAATGATGAATTCATGATTGTATGCAAATGGATATTGCCTATATGTTTTATGATGTGATGATGGATGATTAATGAATTGTTTTTTGGATGCGATGTTATTGTTAAATGCATGTTTAATTTTGTTTTAATTTTATGCATCTAACTTATGTGATGGGATGGTATAAATGATCTTGTATGCTTTAATCACTTAAAAAATAAGGAATGCTTATGGCATTGACAATCTTAATGGGTGATACTACAGAAAGTAAAAAAATAATCATGAATTTAAACAATCACTCTTATCATAAGAATTGATTAAGTATTCATATATGAGATGTAATGGTGTGTAATGTATTTTCTTGATAAGTTTCTATAAATTTAAAAATATATAAAGTAGTCAGTGGTCATATATATACTATTTCTAATATATATGTGGTATCTGTCCTACTATGTTGATACCCCCTAATTTATAGAATCTTATAAATAAAGTTATGGTGTGAATGATGATATGATTTGTTGCTATGTAAGAATTTTTGGGGCTTTTTAGAAATTTAAAAACCCTAGTTTCCTTATCAATAGTTGTCTACTGACCGCTCTAGACTTTTTAAAAGTAATGTTTTAACCACAGACCTAGTTTTTCATTATCTCTGTGTGTGCAAGTGATTGTATATTGTAAGATAGAACTCAAGCATTTCCTCCTATGTCAGGCGGGATTCTTTCATCCCATTGCTAAGATTAGGGATTCTCAATTTCGTCTCGTCCTAAGTTGGACTTATTTGTACTATACCACTAGGAAATATTGGGTTACCTAAGCTAGCTCATCCACATTCAAACATTGGTCTACACAAATGCATGAAGCAATTATGGTAGACATATCGTCATGCATAAGGATTTCTCCTTCCAGTTTTGTACAATGCTAAGAATTCTAGGGATTCAAGCTTTATTCCTTTTTGGCTTCTTTTTGGCTTTGGATATTTGCTCATATGTAGTGATGAAAATCACTATTTTTTTTTATTGACTTTTATTTGAGCGAGGATTCTTGTAGTGATGATAATCACTATTTATTTTGCTCATATGTAGTGATGGAAATCACTGTTTATTTTTTATTGATTTTTTTTTTGTTTGAGCAAAGTTTCTTTGAATTTCATATTTTTTTATCGAACCATTGCTATGAAATTTGTACTGTATGCTTGTATTTTTGAATATGTACTTTGGTTTGGAATTTTACTTATTTTGATTTAAGAAAGGGATTTGGATAGGGAAAAGCTTTTCCTTTTTCCAATTCTTAGTACCATTCAACTGGTTGCACAGGGGGATAAGCAAGGAAAATCCTTTTTGCTTAAGGTAACCTAGATCACTTTGTAACTTTCATCTTTTCCTTGTACTAGCTAGGAATTTAATGTTTCAGTTAGTGGCAGGATCTTGAATATCCAAGGCATTATCACAGCTAGACCTTACCATCTACTAATCAAAGTTGTTTTCCACAAAATTTGATAATATCACTAGGTGTGGTTGATTAACCAAAAAACCTTAGTAGATTATGTATAGTGTTGAAAAACACAATTACACATGTGTTGATGGAGGTATGGATTGGAATGATTTGTGCAACAAATTATGGTATCACATTTAAGGCTCTCATGACATATGCAATTGTAGTGGATATGAAAGTGCAATGCAATGATGTGGATGAAATATGTGAGATGCAATTGTTTTTCGTATTTTGATTTTTATGTTGTTTTTTTATTTTTGTTAATATTTGACCAAAGTGCTTATTATACCTTTGGGGCTTTTTTATTTTTTACCAAGTGGCATGAAGTACCCTTGGAGATTTTTGATTTTGACCAAGTGGTATGAAGTACCCTTGGAGTGTTTTGATTGAAGTTGATCAAGCGGTTTGTATACCCTTGGCGCTTTTTGAATTGATTTTGAACAAGCAGCTTGAATGCCCTTGGAGCATTTTGAATTTGATTGGAGTTGACCAAGCGATTTGAATACCCTTGGAGCATTTTTTATTTTATTTTGACCAAGCGGGATGAATTACCCTTGGAGCCTTTGATTGTATTTTGAAATTTTATGTTTTTATGATTTTTTTGTGTTTTTGACCTATTTGATTTTTTTTTTGTATTTTTTGATATATTTGAATGTTTTTGTATTTTTGACATATTTGAATGTTTTTGTATTTTATGTGTAGAATGCCTTTAAGTGAATTATATTGAGAGTCTCAGGCTCCTCAACACCATATAATGATATAAGGTGATATGATCCAGACCCAACTCTTTGTGAAATCATGTATGGGCCTATACATTTTGCTGTGAACTTATCTCGTAGATGCGGTGACATATTCAAATTTTGCTAGTTTTCTTTTAGCACTAGATCTCCAACCTTGAATTCCCTTAAGTGGAATTTACTATTGTAAGCTCACGCAAGGCAATCCTGGTAAACGTGAAGATGCTCTAAAGCATTGACTTAGCATTCATCAAGAAGAATCAACTGATCAAGGTGGCCTTGTCGCGCAACATCATCATCTATGAAGTCCTTTAATGCTATGCGTAGAGTTGGAATTTCTAACTCTAGTGGCATGATGGCCTTAGTGCCATATACTAGTAAAAACGGTGTTGCCCTAGTGGGCATCCATATACTAGTCCTGTATGACCATAGTGCAAGAGGCAACTACATGTACCAATCCTTGTGATTGTCTTGCACCGTCTTCCCCAAGATAGAGACTATTGTTTTGTTTGAGGCTTCTGCTTGCCCATTTGTTTATGAATAATAAGGCATTGAAAAATTGTTCTGAATATGGTATTTTTTCATTAAAGCATGCATATTTTTGTTCTTGAAGTATGGCCTATTATTCGATATTATCTTAGAAGGTACCCCAAAATGACTTATGATATTTTGGAGTATAAACTCCGCAATCCTTGGTCTAGTTGTTGATGTTAATGGGATCGCTTCCACCCATTTAGTGAAGTATTTTGTGGTCATTATGATGAATGTGTGTCAGCCTAAGGATGAGGGTGAGATCTTCCCAATCAAGTCTAGTCCCCACTACGAGAATGGCCATGCTACCTGGATGGGTTGCAAGGCTTGCTATGGTAAGTGCATTAGATTTGCATGATGTTGGCATTTAATGTATTTCTTGACATACTCGCAATAGTCCTTTTCCATGGTGGGCCAATAGTAACCCATTATCAATATGTGCTTAATTATGGCCATGCCACTAAAATGCCCTCCACATGTTCTGTCATGAGATTATGAAATTTCCCAAGATGCTTCTTGGGGCTCAAGAAAATAGAGTAATACTACATCATATCCTCGTTTGTAGAGGATTTCTCCTAGCAATATGTATCTTGTTACTTTCTATTTGAATGTTCACCTTTCAGTATGCAACAAACCTTGAGGTACTATTCCAAGTTTTAGGAATTCCCATTGTTGGGAAAACCAATCCTGATAATCCACGACTTCTATAGAAATGACAACTTTATTTTCCTGTATTTCTTAGCTAGTGAACATGGATTGAGTAACAAATATATGGTGTGTGGTTGCACTACACTCCCTATGTCCTTGGGATATCAGATACCCCCAAGGTATCACTTGTAATAAATCTTTGGCTATGAAGGACCAATCCTTATCTGGCTTGATGTTGATTATGTTGACTAATTCTTGATTGTTAAAAGCTTCACGATGTATTGCTGAGTGAAAAAGCATTTTCACATGAATGCTTGTAAAATCAGTAGACGAATTATGAGGTATTAAGGATCCTAAAGAGGCCATGGTATTTGCAAATCTATTTGACGTATGAGGTATTACCTCAATGTCATACCATTCCAGTTGAGCTAGTTATGTCTCAACAAGTTCCTTTTAAGTCTTCAAGAGTTGTCACCTACATTGAAATAGTTCTTTGACCTAATTTACTATGAGAAAGGAGTCACCAAAGATATTCAGTCTTTTAATGTCCATTGCTATGTATTTTTGGAGTCCCAGGATCAATGCTTTATATTTTGTGTTATTGTTTGTGGATGGGAATTCTAGTTTGAATGATAAGGGAAATGGAGCTCCCTGTGGTGTAATAAAGACAATACCTGCTCCGCCCCCTTGTTCAAACTTCAAACCATCAAAGAAAAATGACATGTCTCTTTCTTTCTTAGGTTCTTCAAGTTTTGGTGGATCTGATAATGCAAATACCACATCATTAGGCAATTCTATGGTGAGAGGCTTATTATCCTAAAGAGGTGCCTCTACTAATTGATCTGCTATGAATTATCCCTTGATGGAATTTTGGCTTACAAACTCTAGATCAAATTTTGTCAATAGCATGATCCACTTTGTGGTACATGTATTGTGATATGTCTTGCTCTATGTACTATAAAGGATTTTGTTTTGATATGACGTAGGTCATATGGCTCAATATGTAGTGTAACAACTTTCGAGTAGCAAATACCACTACTAAACACAACTTTTTGACATACGCATATCCTAGCTCCTCACCAAGGTGCGACTAATGTAATATATGGCTTGCTCTTTGTCTTGTGCATTCTATTGGGCTAACATGGTTGCCAATGTGAAATTAGTAGCCGATATATATAGTAAAAATGGTATGTTTGGCCTTGGTGGAGCAAATACTAGCGGCATGGCCATATAAGTTTTGATATCTTCAAAGGCTTGATGGCATTCTTCATCCCAATGAAAGAGGACATCCTTGCATAGCAATCGATTCATAGGTTGGCATTTGTCTGATAATTATGCTATAAATATTTTGATGGATGTTATCTTGCCTTGTAGGCTCCTTAGCTCCCTAATGTTTGTATGAATGACCATTCTTAATATAGGCTTTACCTTTTTAGGATGTACTTTGATGCCTCTCTTGGATACAATTAATCCCAAAAGCTTTCTATAAGTTATGCTAAATACACACTTCTTAGGATTCAATTAGACGTTGTGCTCTATGAGGCGATAAAAGACTTGTCTAAGGACTTTGGCATGCTCTTGCAACAAAAGAGACTTGGCTAGTAAGTAATCCATGTAATCCTCTAAGATATTATGCATATAGTCATGGAATATGTATGTCATGGCCCACTGATATGTGGAACCAACATTTTTAAGATTGAATGGCATCACTTTGTAACAGAATGATCCCCATTGAGTAATGAAAGTAGTTTTATGTTGATCTTTAGGCTTAATCTAGATCTGGTTGTATCCAAAAAAACCATCCATAGGGAAAGCATCTAATGACCTACGGTTTCATCTAAAAGAGCATCTATGTTTGGCAACGTGAATGAATCCTTTGGTGTTGCCCTATTTAAATCTGTAAAGTCCGTGCAGATACGGACTCTTCTGTCGGGTTTCCCCATGGGTACCATGTTTGACACCCACTCAGGGTGGTCAATAGGAACTATGAATACTACATCTAGTAGTTTTTGCAATTCATTCTTCACCATCAAAGTGACGGTTCGATGCATTTTCCTCAGCTTTTGCTTGATTGGCTTCTTTATGGGATCTAATGAAATGTTGTGAACGACTAACTTTCTATATATACCTGGCATGTCCTTGTGGGTCAAACCAAAAATATTCAGTCTCTCTTTGAGGAGAGGAATTAGGATGGCTTGTTCCTCTGGAGATAGACTTTCTCTGAACTTTACTTTTCTTTGTTGGGTAGGATAATTTCTTATGTCCACCTCGAAAGTCACTTCTATAGCCATATGTGACCCCTCCTCTAGCTTATGAGGAATGGGTATCAAATGAATGTCATCGGTGAGATTTACAGGACCTACTGAATCAGGTTGCAAACCAACATGGAAGACGTCATATGCACAACCTGAGGTAAAATGGAATGGTTATAACATCTCTTCATTGGGGAAGAGGTCTTCAGGTTCTATGGGCAAGTTAGCGCGATCCCAATCAATAGCCTCTACATTAAGATGCAATAATTTGGTAGGATATATTGGATTATGAACTAGAGTGGTCAAATCAATGGAGATCATGTTGATGGATGGGATGAAATCTCCAGGACCACATGGGTGCAATATTATCTCAGGGGTTTCCCTTCCATACTTATGATGAGGTTGTGGAGGAATGGGAAATTTTGGATCTGGCCCATGAGCAGGGCATATAATAGGATAATTGGGCTCTAACCGCTCTCTGAATGTATGCATAGGGGGATTGACCATCTGCTGAATTTCATCTAGGTCAAAAGGTATCCCCAAAAATCATAGATGAGGGTCTATAGCATGAAGTGCCACCTCTCTCTCTACTAGCTCGTTGACTTGTCTTAAGTGGCGAGGCCCAAGATAAGCCATCTCGGTCTCATCTTCATATTATTCATCACTTATGAAGAATCCATTTGCATTTGTCTCTTGCTCCAAAGTCAAGGGTTGATGGCCTAGGCCTAAGTAGGCTCTTTCTATTGAGTTTTTTGATTCATAGTCATTTTCATCTGATGTATATCCACTCTCATTATGGATGGACCATGTGAATCTTTGTAAATAGTGGGACCCCTAGTAGGCTAAACCAAGTTGTGCTTCATCATAACTTGCTTCATATCCATTCTCCTCATCCCATAATTTTTACCCTGTTGGTGTGGAATCAATTAATATTTTTGGATGATAAACTTCTGGTGGCGGTACATTTACCATGGCCATTTGTCTATTGCTCAAATTTCCTATTCTTATGAGGTGATAAGGAATGAAATCGATGTCTTCTCCAAACCCTAAGATTAACCTATCTAATTACACTACAAGAAAGTCATCTCAAACTCTGATATAATAGCCTAACACTAACCTATCGAAGGGAAGCTGATATTGTGGCTTGTGTGGCCACCTGCGCCCCTGCTCATATATACCAATGCCATATCCATTCCAATAGCAACACTCAAAGTATCTTAGAGAAAACTCAATATTAGAGAGGTAGCGAATATTTATCATGAATAATTCGTCACTATCCTCTTCTATTTATGTTGACTTATGGGTGCAGTCCAAGATGACATAGACAAAATTGGTTTCGTTGGGAGGGATTCCAAGTGGAACCATTGTTCTCACTGGTGACCTCAAGTGCTTAGGCCTTCTCGTATTTTTTTCAGACTCAATTATAGGTGTAAAGGTAATTTTATATACAAGGTACTCCCCTATTCCTATGCTTTCCAGGTCTATTGATGCATGCGACATGGATGACCCTAAGGATGATATTGGCGAAGTGGGGTGGTAATCACTATCTTCATCTTGATATTGAAGATCTTATTCTTCCATAGGACTTGGAATTTCAGCAATGGCTATGGTTGGCACTTCCTTGGGCCTTTCTTATTTGACTAAGGGAGCCTTTAGCTTTTGATTTTCTTTTGGTTTTGACATTGATTGTACTTTAGAAGCATTGACTATTTTGAGTGCACCAGGAGGTTTTGATGTGCATTGGTATTTTCTTACCCTTTTTGTCTTCATTATCCACTTGTGTTGTTGGGGATGATGGTGCTACGTATAGGTGGGTATAAGGGATTGCAAATTATCCCAAAATATCCATGTTATGGATGTATTTAAAAGGATCTTCATCGGCCAGAACCACATAGAATTTGTTTTCGTGCACATACTTGACACACTGGTGAAAGATTGAAGGCACACACTTCATGGCCCTTATACAAGGATTCTCTAAGAGGATGTTGTACTACATAGCTCCTTATAAGACATGAAACATCATAGGGATGGTCTTGTGCCCCACCTTGATGGGTAGGACATAGTATTGCATAAAGCATCATTAAAAGCTCTCAATGTGTAAGCTCTTGGAATGATATTGGACTTGGGTATCTTGAGGTGCTCTATTGATGTTGTTGTAATGATGTTTATTGATGAACTTGTATTGGCCAAGACCCTCTTGAAAGGTAATTCATTGATTTCTATCATAATGTTTAGCTGAGGATCTGGTAAGGCAGCAAACACTACCTTAATATCATAATCATAGAATCAAATTATAGGTTCCTAGCATTCTTCTACTTGTCCCAAAAAATGAGTGAATGCATTCACATATTGTGGTTAGAGCTCAATTGTCCTTAAAATTTCCATTAGAGTCTCCCTATGCTTTGGGGACTGTTGTATGAGCTCATATATGGATAACTTAGCTGGAGTAATTTGTAGGTTTCTACTCCATATAGTTACCACAGGTTGTGTTGGTGGACCTATAAGGTTATCATGCCTCTGCCTAGGTGCATTTGGGACATTCATGAGAGCTACAGGATGCTGCAGTTGACCATACCGTCTAGTCCTGGTTGCTATGTTAACAATATCAACCATTCCAACGCATTCGTGGGTAGGTATATCAACTCGAACCTGATTGACTTGGGCCTCTTGCTATTTAGGGGTCTCATGATTGGGCAAAAAGTTTATGTATATGCCCATGTCTCTGTTATCAAGAGCCAATGGGTTGTCAACTTTGAGTTTTCCCACCTCAATCATGTTTTGCACTTGATGCTTAAAACCAATGCAAGCCTTAATTTCATGCCCTGGTATCCTGTGATAAGGACAAAATTGATCTTCTCCATATCCTTTTGGATTAGGATGGTTGCGATATATAAGAGGTATATCAGGGAATCTGATCCTCCTGGCATTGCTCAACTGATTGAATATTGATTGCATTGATTCTATCAAAGGTGTAAAATAGCGAGGCGACTTGCATTCCTTATTTTGCCCTTGATTGTTCCTTTGGTCGTAATTGGATGGTGGAGGATGTGCTTGATAGTTCTGGGGTTGTTGTGCACCCCCATACTTGGGTGTAGCCAATACGACTTGATTGACTGGAGTAGGGTTTCCCTAATTATGTTTGTACTTGTCATTCTTACCATTCTTATTCCACTCCTTTTTGTTTCAGATTTTAATGGTTCTCTCATCTACTTTTAATGGTTCTCTTAGCTACATTTATTTGAATTGGTCATGTAGGATACTGATCCAATCCATATAGCTCCCTTGTTTTCCATGGCTATCCCATGGGGTGCCATTCACTCCTATGAGGTCATAGTCTACAGAACCTTTTCTTTTGTGTGAAGGGTTTCTTCTATCTGATTCCCATAACTAGGTGTAGCTCTAGTTGTGTACCCTTCAGTGGGTAGACCTATTTTATATATTTATTGTGAATCTTAAGGTCTTGCAATTCTTGCTTGCCTTCTCAATGAACAAGGCTTTGTGGTGACATATTTTCTCCATGTGGATGGATATGTAGGAGTATCGTCATCCCTATGTGAAGAATGAGTCTTAAAACCTTATTTATGTGCACGTGAGCAGGAAGCTCTTGAAGCTTCCTCATGTCTTTGAGATGTTTTTGTGTGTTTATAGGAGGCCCTTGAGGTCTCCTCATCTCTCCTTGATGAGGATGGCTATGAAGCCTCTTTTTTTTTATGTGACTTTGTTCCATGATGTGGTTTCCTACTTGGGGTTTCTTGAGAAGATTCCCTAAGTGTTGATTTATCACCCCTTAGGCTCGTGAAGCTACATCTCATGATCTTATGAGTAGGTCATTCAATGTTACTACGAATTTGCCTATGGGTATGAGTTTCCTATGTATGATCCTCTTGGTGCTATTAGGCTTGCATCTTTTATAGTGTGAAACCCTAGGTCTATGTCCAAACCCTAGAAATGAATTATCATGTGTAGTGTGAGTTAGCATGAGAATATTTTTATCTTTTCTTGTTTTGAGGTCAGTTAACTAAAATATAAATGCCAAATTGAGTCTCCGATGCAAACTGGTCATTAGCATGAGAATATTTTGTCCTTTGTTTATGTTTTGAGGCTAGTTAACTAAATTTTAAATGCAAACTCAAGTATCCTATGTGAACTGGTCCTAAAAAGGAATACAAAGTTACTCCTGCTCACATTTATTGCATGTAGACTACCACTTCCACTCGTGATTAGGTCTGTTTGTTGGCAAAATTGATTTTAGGGTTTAGTTGCTATCATCTACAATGACTAAGATCTGGTCGATGTTGTCTATAGTGGCTAAGGTTTGGCCACTCTAGGCTTGATCATCTAGGATATGGATGATCTTGTCTTGATTGGTTAGGATTGGATGGCTTGAAAAGGCCCCAAATGAGTGGTGAGAACAACTGTTAATGCTTGGAAAGTCCAAACTTTTGTCATCTAATCTTATGGATGTGTCTATGTGAGTAGCTCCCCTAATCATGACATGATTTAGGTGTCTACATAATTAACCATAGTAAAAATTTGTACCGTATTGTAACCATCAAAAACATGCTCTTCATGTATGCTGAAATATAACAATCACCACATCGGGTTTCTAGATTTGGGTAAAATACCCACTATGAGATATGGGAAATGTGCAAAAATATAAATATAGGGAATTAAAATATATAAAATATAGTACAATTGACCAAACACTATGCCAAAAAGCTCATATTGAGTTAGATTTTTGGTTCTTCTTGAATACATCAAACCTTGAGCATTATGATAAAATATATAAGATGAATTTAGCTTTGAACATATGACCTTATTTTTGATGAAGAATATTGAGCCATACATATGTTGGATGTTATAAAATTTACTAATATCATGTGAGATTTAAAATCTCACCAGAGTTAAAGAGGGGAATACCAACTAGGTCTATTTTGCATAGAAAAATCCTATAAAATAATTTCTTGAGCTAATGTCCCCAATATATAAAGCTCAAAAAACTATGCAATTTTAAAATGGACACAATGATTTTATATTTAAAAGTTATGTCATCCAAAAAATTTAGCATATTAATGCTATAAATTAAGAAAAAATAAGGTTTTGATCTTTAGAAAAAAATATGATCAATGTGAAGCTATCACATGTCACCTATAGAAGTGCCACCCCTACTACTAACATCATCACACTACTATGATATTTATGAAGAGGAATATGAAAACTAGCATAATATGGTTGGTTGACCTCATACCTATATATATATATATATAATAGATGCCTAAGGTTTGTTCCATGTTATCCAAGACCACATTGGAATTCAAACATGAGATCTCTCTAATAGAATGGATATCCCAAATCAATGCACCATCCATGTAGACATACCTTAAAATTAAACACACTCCACATTAATATAATGCCTAGGCACATGACCAAAAGAAATCATGCAGTGCTAAAAAAATATAATAGGTAAGGTTTGAACATAGCACAACCCTTATAAAATCCACAAAACCTCTTGCTAATAGACCAAACTATAAATCGTTGCACCATTTATAACAATGGCATTAAGCATAGACCATGAAGCTACTTTGAAACAATACCTAAAGATAAAAAATAAAAAAGTATATAGATATTTGAGTAGTGGACATATTACCAATAATAATATACCAATTTTTCTACCACACTAATGATTAAAGTATCATTGCGAGCATGTATTATTTGTATTGCATGCTTGTGTTTCTTAATTACCATGTACCTTGTGGTAATCTAGTCTTAGGAGAAGAAACTATAAGGAGGGATGGTTGTTCAAACTTTGAACACTAGCCATAGTAGCCAAAAGTCTTACCATTGCATTATCCACTTTGTTCGAGTAGAAAATTTGACATAAAGTGGTAAAATAGAAGATTTGTGCCACTTTAAAAAGAGTTTCCATATATATCATGACCTTCAGAATAATAAAATTACCAAACTTTACTTTCTAGATCAAATGAAAATCAAAGCATACACCTTACTATTAAGGCAATGCACTTTAATATGATGCAAACTATCATATTTTTAACATAATATATGTACACTTGCATTTTTATCATCATCAAAATTAAATGTCGTTATAATATTCCTATTTTCAAATTTAAAAAATAAAATTCTAGATGAAAAATTCAATTACAAAAACATGTATTAAAATGGAAAAATCATCAAGTGCTAAATTGAGGTCCACCCTACATTTTCATAGGGGATCTAATAGAATTTTTGGTTTATCTATAGCTTCCATAGTTTTATCTAAACATAATTTTTATGTTATTGAGAAAAGTTGCTACATATTGACTCTAATATGATGTTGGAATTCACAACTCTATAAAAGTATTCCAAAATGTACATTCACCACAACTAATGCAAAAAAAGGAAGAATGTTGAAAATAGAATATCATAGAAATGGAAATAGAGAAGGAGATAAACAACATGGAAAGATAAGAGGAAGAAGAGGTGGACTCCCGTAGGCGCCCCCATGATTTGACATTATCACAAACTAATACAATGCATTAGTAATGGTGGATATTTATAGTGATACCAAATACTCAATTAAATGTTAACCTCAAGTAGATATAAAATGACTTGAAGGTTAAACTACAATATAATAAATGTAATAAATCCTTTAATCAATGTTAACCATTGAGGTGGTTTAACCATATCAGTAAGGGTGAATACATCAAAATTTCATGTAGGCTTAGATAGAATACCCATAGGCTTACATAGAAAGATGTTAATGGGCTTATATATAAAATGCCAGTATGATTACATAGGTAATTCCCTAAGGCTTACATAGATATTACCTATAGATTACATCAAGAGTGCCTATAGATGCTTCAAAAATATCATAAATTTGGTAGAAATAAAACTAACATACTAAATATGGTTATTTTTTAAGGTAACATCAACATCAAGAGTTTGTATAGAACATATAAAATCATCTTCTTCCATGTCATAATTGGTATGATTTTCTACATTATCATGTTTTCATTGATGTGCATTCATGCTCTACCAGTGAGAATCTTCTAGTTGCCTCTTTATGGATTCATTTGGTTCTTATTCAAAGAAAATTTTAAAAATGTGTTGTACTTACACTACTGAAGTGCATGACCTAGTTTCTCACAAATAAAATACATGATATTGAAATATAAATAATTTTATTTTTTTCGTTATTCTTGGTTGTGCTCTTTATATTTTTTCTATTATTCATGCTTGGTAGGAGGTCTTCCAAATTTCCTTGACTACATTGGTTTCTTTTATTTTTGTTGGATGACTAGATAATATTTATATTTAGTCTTCATCTCTTGAACTACTTCCTCCTACTAAAACAAATTTCCAAGTTTCAAAAATGGCACTCTAATTAGTTATGTTCAAATCTATAACCAAAATTTTGAATGCAATGGATAGTTCTCATAGAACTATGATAATAATTATATCATAATTGATAGACCTAACAATTAAATAGAGGCTCATAACTCAATAATTTGGTGTAGACAAACCTCCAACTTATCATTTGTCTATATCTTCAAGCAATGCAATTGACTATGTAGATACATAATTTAGTTATGAATTTTATATTCAAACATGTATTATCTTACATGAATCCTTAAAAATTATTAGATCATGAATATACTATTGGATCTTATTATTCATGCCAAACATTATGATCAATTAGTATTTTTGGTTTTCTTTATTCAGTATTCATTGTTTGTTAGGGTTTGTCGCATGTATTTACATGGTATTAGGCACCACACCCCTTAAATTTTAAAATTCAATAGTAATATCAAAATTTCAAGCACTAATAATCATATTGGATCTTCAAAAAATAGGTTGATTTGTATTCCACTCAACCAAACTCAAAAAGGATATTTTATATGAGTATATGTATGTTTATACTTGTAAAAAAAAGAAAATATTGGTAGTTTCAAATTAATTTTCGTAGCAAATCATAATCTAAATAATAAAAATCATGAACGCAGGTGTTGTAGGTGAGTTGGAGAGGAGAGGGAAATCCTCCAAAGGAGGTCCCAGGTTCAAATCTCCACCCTACCAAAAAGCTGAATTAGGTTTCCAAAATCCAATTGATAATGTTTGTGCAGGTAGGGTTGGGTGTGACCCCCGGGTGACTTTGATGGTGTAGAACCCCCTGTTTGTGGTATCTCAGACCAGGGCGGATCCGCAAGGGGTTTTTTCGCTTAAAATAATAATAATAATAATAATAATAATAATAATAATAATAATCATGATTGATAAAATATAAAAAGAGATAGGAACTATATAATTTGAGCTAGATGAAATGGATGAATGTATATGTAGGGGTAATCTCAAGGAAATTGTTTCTAGTTTAGACGTATCGATTTTCATGGATCCCAATCCTGGCAGTCCAGACATTCACTCTAGTATCATAGGAGATAAGCCTAGTGAAAATGACACCTATCACGCATACAAAAAAGTCTCTCCCAAAGTCTATGCATGAGGTAATACCTAATATCTTAATTATTCTTTTCCTCTATAATTATTTGATTCCACATGCAATTGGTTATAATTGTTTATCTGGGTAGGGTATTTTGTGTGTCATATTACCTAAAAAGTTAATTTTGAGGGCTTGGGTCACCTCGATTTGGACACATCGTGGAATAAAGGTTACAATGGTATGGAACCTCACTAAGGATTTGTTTCTTTTTTTTATTTTCTTAACCCTACTCAATCGAAGGTTGTCTATGAGCAATGTCCATGGCACATGTAAAGCTCTTTGTTAGTTCTTTCATCATGGACCCAAGATTTCACTATGTCTAAGGATAAATTGAATAAGGTATTGATTTTCATTTAGTTCCCTAGTATTCCCCTTCCCATGTGGCCTATCCTAGAATAAATTGTAGGTGTTTTAGGGCATGTTTTTGGTTGAACCTAAAAAAATTAATTATTGTCCATCAATGTAAGTTTGTGTGGAGGTTGATCTATCTAGGGACCTCAAATATTTCATTAGTATTTAGGTTGGGGAGGACACCATATCATAGAGGGTGGTTTATATTAATCTCTTAACCACTTGTTTTCAATTCCAAGCTTCTAACCATAAGGTAAACATATTATCTAGTTATACCACATAACAAGCTAAAGCTATTTCCTGCACATACCATTTGGTCAACCCCTCAATCCAATGATAATATTGGGACCATTGTGGAAAGTCACAAAAATTAGCATACCAAAATAACTAAATATTCAAACCCTAAACCATCTAAAAATACGGTGGTATATTCAAATTCTTAGCCATCAACGAATACCACAATACAACTAGTTGGAGGTCCATCAACAACAAATATGATAGCCAAATAAATCCTACTACCTTGTTAGAACCATACTTCAAGTACAAGTGGTATGGTTCCTAAAAAGGAATCAAATATAATGTCTTATCCCCAATCTCCTCGTGTGAGCTCATGATTCTCCCATAGCCCAAGGAGGGACATGGAGGTGGGATATTTTATGTCAAAGAAGAGGCCACACCTCACCAAAATTTAGTTGGGGAGCTACAAAATTAACTCTAAAGGCACCAATACTTTTAAATTGAATTTTATTGACAATAATAATATGTTGGTAGAAACCTTTTCGCAATGAAATTTTTCTCCTAGATTGTGCAAATCCTCATAGATACCAAGTGCAAATACATGGTGCACTCAATTCGTCAATTTTTTTTTAATATATGAGATAAAATTCACATATTTTTATCAATAACATTATGTTGGGTCATCTGGTCTAGAATTCATTTCCTCCATAGTAATTATGAGCAAGGTTGAGGTGGAATTGAAACATGATTGTGTTCCCACCTATCATGTTCTATGGATGATTTTATTTGATAGTAATCATACAAATTAGATAGTTAATGTTTATGCTTTCAATGATGTTGTGGAATGTACCCAGTTATGTATAGTTAATGTTCTAATGGTTTTATCTACCAATGACATAATTACTTAGCATTATCTACCATGGTGTGATTGCCTTTTTTTTGTTTTTAAACTTTAGACTTTTGTTTTAAGCCCCATAGATTGTTCTTTTCTCCTCTAGGTGGTTACTTAGCATGAATTTTTAGGGTGTCCATATTTTTTGCCACCCATTTTTTTTTGTGATCAGTATATTATTTATTATTTAAGTATTAAAATACACTTTTCAAACAAAAAAGGATTATTCTATTCAACTTAACCTTCAAAATTTTATAATAATAGAGAGCACTCCATTAATTTAATTCACATCAAAAATGAAAACCAATTTTTTTTTAAGGATTGAATACGTCCTTCCACAATGTATGTGTGATAAATAGATTTATTCCACCTCTAAAAAAAATTATCCCCCCATATAAGTGGTGTTATCCCTCTAATAAAATAACACCAACTTTCCAATAATCAATAACATCTCATTAAAATGCATCGCAATTGTTAATTTTGAATCTGATGGCTTGGAATAAACTAGTTTTAGGTTTAATTTTAAAGCTTGAATTTTTTATCTTACTATAAATGATGCCTTCTCATAATAATATTTCAATTAGAAGTTAATTACTTTCTTAAATTATTCCCTTTATCTATACTATAGGTCTAATACCTTATCTCTCATTCAATGCTTATATTTATATCTCATATCCTTACTTTGTTCAAATACTCATATCAATAACTTCTTTACACCTTAGCATATCTTTAAACTTGTGAGTGAACATGTGTGTCACAACATATACACCATAGTAATATTGTAGTAACTCTAATAATACCTCATTTATTTGAAATATGATATCTCAAAAGTTTTTTCCCCTACCCTTTTATGTGGAGACTCTTCATAACTTTACGTCTAACATAATATCATCTTGATGGATTATGGAAATGATGAATATGTATTGATACTCATGTAATAAACTTGTAGGTTTGATTAACTTTGATGATGGTCCATTAAAATATCAAACAATACAAATATAACAAAAAATAGCCTACATATGACTTCTAGATGACAACTACAGATGACACATGCTTTCACTTGAACTTCTTATCTCTCTAGATGGTTTTTTGGGTCACTTCATTGCTTTCTGATAGCACTTATATGTTCATATGGTCAAAATAACTCATTTCATATCTTTATGATGTCTCAACATGGCAATGTTATCATTGCCTTGATGGTAGACTCAAATAATGATACTTCATGTATATCAAATGGCCTGTGTGATATTTATTTGGTACTTCATTATATTCTATATGATCCTTTTGATAGTTCAAATGGCCATATTCAAATTAGCATGTACTTTTGGTTAATCTAATTTTTATCAATCTAAATAACTCATGATAATTCTTTGTCAACATAAAAGGCTAACCTATCATCTATGATGATAATATCCTTTATATTATCCTATTGTAGATGATAATTTTATTATGATTGTAATAAAATAAAATTGAATGAACCTTACATTGTAACTCTTACATTTATTATTTGGACCTTCCACCACTTCAACTTAAAATAACCTTATAAGGTAATAGTTTTTTCTTAGAACGACATGAAAATATTTTTCCTTAATAAATATGGTCTTATTCAAACTACTCAAATCTCCATTACATTAAATATTATCAAGTGACAACGTCATTGCCTATATATCATCCAATGGATGACACCTCAAATAATCTTGGATAGATAAAAAATTTTCTCAATCTCAAACATTCAAATACAAAAAATTAAATAAGAATATAAAATGTTCATAAATACAATGTCATTCAAAGGAACATTCACCATGCAAAAATTCAATGATTCTTTAGTTACTTATATTATTTAAGAAGTTTGCAAATCCTATCTATAACTCTCATATTAGCTAGGGTAGACTCATTGAAAAAAAATTAATGCTACAAGGTCATGTTTATTAGTTAGGTTCCAAATTAATTGCTATGAGGCTCTAATAATACCTCATTAGAATAGGTTATTCTAATGTGTAATACCATTTCATGTTCATTTGAATTTCATGTAATATGGATTTGGGAACCCTAACCCTAATCTCATTTTCTCAATCCATAATTCCATAACACAAAGGGAGAGAAGTGATTTTTCATTCTCTCCATTATGGAAATATTCTCCTATTTTTTTCTTATTTTGTGTGGTTGATCTTGGGAACATAGCATTGATCCTTTCTACAAGAGGTATCAAAACTTGGATGTTTACCCCTCCGAAAACCAATATTGGAGAACCATTGCATTCCTCTCCTATCATCCTCCATAAATTTATGTATTCAGTTGAAGGATAGCATGAGGATGTTGCATGAGGTTTCATAAAACCTCCATAAATTTTATTTTTTATTGAAGATATTAGCTTTTTTCTTTGTTTATAGGTATCCAAAACCTAGATTTGACCATGTTTAGTAACCTTTATATAAATTGATCATGTTTATTTTTACACAACCATACAATATTCAAAATTTGGATCTGATTGAGTTTGGTGGCCTTTGTGTAAACTAATCATGTTCATTTTTACACAACCATACAATATCCAAAATCTAGATCTGATCGAGTTCAGTGGTCTTTGTGTAAATTGATCATGTTTATTTTTACACAACCATATAGTATCCAAAATCTGGATTTTATGGAGTTTTATAAATTCTGTGTAAACTGATTGTGTTTGTTTTTACACAATTATACAATCATATCGACCTCTATGTAAACTAATTATGTTTTTTTTTACAGCACAACAGGATTCTAGCCTCTACATTGTACTTGCATAAGTGACATACTAAATTTTCCACATTGCTTTTGGCTAAATTATAGCCCTCATTTGTAAAAGTGATTTCTCTTGAATGGTGAATAAGTTCTAGTGGATCATACCTAACATACATACTACCATATTAGCATTGTAGTAGCACTCCATCTATACTTCAAGTCTATTTATTTTTCAATTGCTTTTATTCATTGCAAATTGATTCACATATTTGCATCATCCTTAAAAGAAATGCATTTGATGACTCATTCTATAGCCTAGCCTTGTGATAAGGTGTCACTTCCTTGGTGGTAGAAAATATACATTAAAGGTCCTATGAGCCAAATCTAGACTAGACTTAACGAGAATACATAGTGAAGGGGGTTAGCCATGCCCATAAACCTTTGGAAAGGGTGAGAATACATAGTGAAGGGGGTTAGCCATACCCATAAACCTTTAGAAAGGGATCATCCTTTTTCTTGTGATTGAAAAGCTAAAAACTCTTAATCAAGTTTAAAATTAAGCTAGTACAATATCCATCATAGCTTTGGAATAAAGCATGTACTTCTCTTTAGAGATTATATTGCTAACTATAGTAAATTGGGTGAGGAATGGTAGGACTTGGGCTCCATCACGACTTGAATTTCATCATCGAGCATCTATATGTGGGCATCCAGGTGAAGGCCTTAATTTGAGACAAGTTCATTATCTCGCTCCAATTTTAAACACCTCACCTACTTGTTGTCATAAGATTACGATTACTAGTTTTGCACATCATACAATTTGGTATTCAATTGTGTAATATAGTGTTGGAGATATTCACATGCATATTTATATGTTGGAGATATGAGTTTTTAAATTCATATATAGTATTTTGGTTTGATCTACACACCTTTTTTTTAGTACTTTAGATTTAGCTACATCATCATCATGTTGCATTAGGACTCACAACCACTTGTACAATTTATCATTTGTAAAAGATACTCCACTTGGATGGTGAGCAAGGTCTCATTGATCACATTCATTCATTATCATCACCTAGATCGTTATTTACTAGCATATTTTACCTCACTTTTTCATTTGTTCCTTGTTCACACCTTAGCACACCTCTTTTAGGTCGTAGTGTCATAGATCATAATGAATTCCAACTTCAAAAAAAATATTGGATGTACCCTCAAAGGTAAGAATAATTGGGATCAATAGTTCATAGGCCTTAGGACAACCACAAAATTTGAGAGCCTATGGTGCAACCATCTAGAAACAAATCATACACCACCCATAGATGTTATTATCCTAGAAAAATGGTAGATAGATGATGACAAAATTTATTTCGGTATCCTAATTGTCACAAAATATCACCTTCATAATTTGATTTATGAAGCCAAGCATGACACAACATGGTCAGATCTCAAATTCTTCAAAAAAAACTTTAACACCAAATATGACCTAGAATTTATTCATCTTGTCCTTAGGGTGAATCAAATAAATATGCAAAAAGGACACTCCAATTCCACCATCAACCTCCATCGTATTAAATAATTCATTGATAAAAACTTCCAAAATCAATGTATCACATGGGATTTTTAGTCATGTCTTCACACTCCAAACTACAATAACTTACTTACCAATTTATTAGTCATTGAAACGTCAAAAAATCTCAACTTTGAATCCTTAGCATAAAATTTCATTAAAATTGATAAAACCTTTGACACAAACTTTATTAGTCCTAACCTTGGTGACTCATCCTTTTAGGTGGATGAATATGCAAATTTTTTAAATAGTCAATGTAACAAAAGTAATTACCAAGGCCATGATCAAGGCAAAGGTAAAGGACAAGGACAAGGTTCTAAAAATGGTCAACATGAACACTCATGACATCAAACTAGTCAAGGACAACACAATCAAGGATAAATAAAACAACCTAGTACCTCTCAAGGAACTAGAAACTTAAATATCATGTACAAATATTGTAACAAAAAATGGTACTATGACACTGATTTTTGAACTAACACATATAAGATCAAGCTATTTTAAAAGCATGGTGTGCATAAATTAAATGAATATGACTTTGATCCAGACATCTTCCATAATGCTCAATTTTTTCATACCCAGATCATCAGAACACGAGCACCTATATCACCATATATTGGCCATCCACAAATAATTATTGAGTCACATTTAAGATATACTATCTATAAAATTTCTTATCCCACATCACAAACAATTGTATTTTCTTATAACATAGCCTCCACTAGCAGTTCATGGATCATCGATACTAGAGCCACCCAACACATGACTTCCAATAAGGACTTCTTTGAAGAATTCAATTTATAAGTACTTGGTGTAGTCCACATGGCTAACAAATCCTCTCAACCAGTTGAAGGAGCTGGAACTATTTGATTTAAATTCCTCAAATTACTTGGTTTCTAGCTACTTGAAGTTCTCTACATCCCTACTTTGAAGTAAAATTTATTGTCACTATACATATTTACATATCAAGAATTTGATTTGAGTTTCATCGCTAAAGATAAAACTCTTCAATTTATTTATCCACCATCCATAAAAATGGTCATGATTGATTCCTTAGATGGAAAACTCATCAAACTCATTGGACATCATACTTATGAAATTCACATTACCAAAGATGATATTGCACTTAATACCACATTGACTCCCAAGAAATATTTTGTTGATGCATTATAGCAAACTCACATGGGTCATGTCAAACTTAACCGATTGAGACAAACAGAGTCCACCGTTAGGGGACTACCATACTTATATTCCAAACCCATCAAATATGAAGCATGCATCATTGTCAAATCCTTTAAACAACCGTTTCCAAAAAGTTAGTGTAAGTCCACACAAAATTTGGAGCTAGTTCACTCAAACATTTGCAGGCCAATGATTATTCCCTCATTAAAAGGCAAAAGGTATTACATCACCTTCACTAATGACTTCTTAAATAATCTATGGATCAATTTTTTAGAGAAGAAGTCTAAATATTTTGAATTATTCAAAGCATTAAGGCTCATTTAGAACAAAAAATTGAGTTATAGAATAAATATGTTCAAGAAGTGACAATGGAGGTGAGTACACCTTAAAAAAATTCACATATTAGATGTCCTCACATGGGATAAAACATCAATTAAAAATACTAGGCACACCTCAATAAAACAATATTACTGAGCAAATTAATAGGATAATTATGAACATGGCATATGCTCTTCTTGTCTATAAAAATGTGCCTCCATATCTTTGGAATGAAGCCACTAGACTGTTACGCATGTACTGAACACAGTGAGTCCCTCAAAACTTGGCCTATCATCTCATGAAAAATGGACTAGACACCCCCCATCGTTAGCCACTTTAGAATATTTGGCTCCATCTATTATGCTCATATTATTACAAAGAATAAAAATAAACCTGAAGATTGATCTATTAAAGACATATTTGTTGGATATTCTAAGTATCATAAGGGAAAGAAGGTATTCATTCCTTCACATTGGAAAGTGATTGTGATATGTGATGTTGTGTTTGAAAATTTTGAAGAACAAATGGTTACATTGGGTACTAGGGGACACAATATTCAACCTAGATTAATAGATTCTAACATATATTATGTTTAGATTCCAAAATTTGAGAGGAAGACATTAAAAATTTACTCAAAACTTTAGAATCTACAAATAAACCCACAATTCTAGAGGAACCAAGCTATGATACTAAGTAGATATTTGTATCTTTTGCACCTCCTGACCCTTCATAGAGTAATTTTGATTTTGATAAAAATATTTTTTGATATTTATATTCATCAGCATCCTCCATACCTAATGATACATTCTAGGATCATGATGAAAAATTTGAGGTAGGTGAGACATCTACACTACTCCCCACCTAATAAATTTGTGAAGCTTACCAGCTCTTAAAGGACATCAAACCAAATGAAGTGGGAAAAATGGGCATAAGAGGTGCCCTCAAAGCAAGAGTGCATGAATCATTACTTGTTGAACTACAACCTACAAAACTGCACCTCACTATGAATAATGAACCTCTAACTTACCAAGAAGTTATCAAACATGCAACTTGAAGACATGCAATGAACCAAGAGTATGAATCTCTAATAAAAAATGCTACTTTGGAGTTAGTCGGTATACCACTTAGAAGAAAGGTAGTTCAAAACAAATGGGTACAAAAAAATTTATAAATTATATGGAACCCTTGACAAACACAAGGTGAGGTTATTGGCTAAAGGCTTCATACAAAATATAGGCATTGACAACACTGAGGTATTTGCACCTACCACAAAATAACCCACAATTACGACTATTATAGCCTTAGTTGCATAGCAAGGTTGGAAGATTCATCAATTAGATGTAATGACTACTTTATTGAATGGTAAATTAGAAGAATAAATATACATGGCATTGTTAGAATATTTTGAGATTGTAGGATAGGAACACAAGGTATGTAGACTCATAAAGTCTTTATATAGATTTAAGCAAGCCCCTCGTGCTTGGTTCAACAAGCTATCAGATCTAGAGTATATCAACTTGAATTTGAAGTGTGTGATTACCAAGATATTTATGCAATATTGTTCATCAAGCACAACAAATATAAAGGCACATACCTCATAGTCTTTGTGGATGACATGCTTCTAACAGGTAATAATGAACACATCATCACCATAGTGAAAAAGAGCATTGCAAATAATTTTGATATATCTGATCTAGGATTAATGAAATTCTATTTGGACATATAACTAACTCAACAAAATTGTAAAAAGTTTTTGATCCAAGAGAAATACATCAACGATCTTCTAGATAAGTTCTAACTCAAATATGCACGCCTTGTGAAAACATCAATGGAATCAAATATGAAACTTGCCATAGATGATGACACATGAGAGGCAGATGAAACACTCTACAAAATGCTGGTTGGTAGTCTCATATATGTTACTAACATAAGACCTGACATCACTTATGTAGTAGGGATTTTGACAAGGTACATGACCAAGCCAAGGGAGAGTCACTAGAAAGCAACAACAAGAGTTTTGAGGTACCTAAGACAACCCATAATTATGGTCTATTATATGAAAATAATGCATATTTCAAACTCATTGCATATACAGAATCAAACTTTGTAGGATATTAAAACACTAGGATATCTACATTTGGGTACTTGATATTTCTTGGCTCAGCACCAATTTCATGAAGATCAAAGCAATAAAATACTGTAGTAGATTCTTTAGTAGAAGCCAAATATATTACTACAGTTGAGATAATCAAAGAAGTAGTATGGTTGAGAAAGTTGTTACACACTCTCAATATCACTCAAAAAGGTCCTACAAGACTATATGTAGACAATCAATCTACAATCCACATGGCAAAGAATCTTGTGTTTGACAATAGAACCAAACACATCAGTATAAAAGTCCATAGGATCCAAGAACTTGTTCAAGATGGCACAATACAAATGCACTACTATCCAACAGTAGATCAAGTTACCAACATCTTCACCAAGCCACTCTAGAATATGAAGTTTGAACAATTTAGATAGTAGATAGGCTTGAGATCCTCCATATCCCCATGATAATGGAGATGCAATAGGACCAGCAAGACAAATATTTATTCATAAAATCACATTCAAGTGGTCAAAAAGTATTGGTCGGTATCTGCTCTATCCCATTCATTAAAACCCATTTTGGATGTGAAAGGATAAGGGTTGTACTATTTTTAGAAAATAAAAACTTGTGAAAACCCGAAAGGGCATGGGAGATGACCAAACGGTATATGGAGACCCAGTGGATTGGATCCGCATTTCATGGAAAATTGGCTAATTGGCTACACAAATATCCACTTGAGCCAATCATCTACTCAAATAAAATGACCTTCTACCATTAAGGTGGGGATTGAAGACATGTTAATGCTATAATATCATGTTTATTAGTTAGGTTCCAAATTAATTGTTATGAGGCTTTAACAAGACCTCATTAGAATAGGTTATTTAAGTGTGTAATATCATTTCATGTCCATTTTCATGTAATATGGATTTGGAAATTCTAATCCTAATATCATTTTTCTCAATATATAATTCCATAATGCAAAGGAAGAGATATGAGTTTTCATTCTCTCCATTGTCAAAAATATTCTCCTTATTTTTTCTTGTTTCATGTTGCTCATGTTGGGAACATAGCATTGATCCTTGCTACAAGAAACTTTGAAATGTGTATTTTCTAAAAATTTCTAGTCTCACATTGATAATATTAATGCTCTGTTACCAAATAGTATCAAAATATATTGGTTATGGTAAAAAACTGGATTGATGTGATAGATGAGGATATAAAAGTTGGAGCAACAATTGAAAGGTCTTCATTTACAACTAATTTTTAACTACCTTACATCTACCTGAATTATGTCATGATTATGATATATTTGTTACAATAAAATAAATTATAATCAAGGGATTAATAACATAAAACTCCATATCAAAGAGCCTACTATTAATCAATAAACATAATAAGGTAGTTGGCCAATAAGGAGGATTCGATAAGTTCTTTATTTTGATTCTTGACTAGAGCCTTATAACCTAATTTTTCATAAAAACAAGAAAAAATAGCTTGGGACTAATTGGATTATAGAGGTTTAAAATTTAAAAATTTACATTGATGTGATCAATATTTCTAGATCATGGACATTTTTTAAATATATAATTGAGGAAAAAATCTCAAACAAATAGAGGAGCACATGTAAATAAATTACTAAGGAGCTCTATTTACCTAATTTTCATGGAAGGATGAGTTGATTTTAAATATATCAAAATACGATGGAAACTTAACAAAATTTGAGTAGAAGAATTGTAAAAATATATCTAAATCTCCTACGCTCAGGGTCTTCCTTTTAAGAAATTTTATTCTCTAAGGACCTTCTTATAGCCTCAACGCTAATTTTGTTACTAGTCTAAATCAACATTGTTCTAGGTGGTATTTGTGTAAGGATTTAGAAACACCAAATATGTACTTTCTAATTCTTCCATTCCTTCCAATATTAGATCTAGATTTAGAAACATCAAATATGTACTTTCTAATTCTTTTATTCCTTCCAATATTATATATTTTTAATAAAATAATGATCTACTCGATTACTCAATTGAATTGGAAGAGCTGATGAAATGTTGGATGAATTATTTTAGAGATAAAACATTGTGTATTCTTCAAAGGATTTATACTATATTATTATTTTTTTTAATTTATGGTTTGAATGCAATAATAACATTTTAAATAACAATTCCAATATCAAATTTGACACTAGGCTTGTAATATCACATATCTTGCATATAATCTATATACATGTGATCAATGAAGTATCAAGTTTAGGAAAGCATGTACTAGCCTCTTAGTTTATTAGATTTTTAAATACACAAGGCTAATTTTTCATAATAGATATAACACAAATTTCATTGTATGATAAATTGAAAATAGTAAGAAATTTTTTTATCAATCTTAATACTAATGGTGCTTTTCAAAAAAACCATAGGTTAATTGATAGAGATGGTGTCTTCCATAATATGAAGGAAATATTCTTGTGGACCTTTAAAAATCCATTATGTAGAGGCTAGGACACTTCTTATAGGGGTTAAAATTCTCATTGGAAAAGTATAGAGATATAATTCAATTGAGAGGAATTAACATTATTATTAATTCTCTCTAAAATAATTCATAAGTATTGAATTAAAAATAGCATAATATTTGGTTTTGAATTATTCATGGAGGTAATTTCTTAAAATATTAATATATTTAATAAATAAATAAACATGTTGGATATAGTTTATACAATTACTCTCTTGATCTTCTTGGTAGTATTCAAATTATAGAAGGAAACTCATTGAGGTAGATTCTATCTCTGACTAAAAATGATATGAAGGATTTGATAGTGGAAAAGTAACATTTCTAAGGACATGGAAACAATTTTTCATAGAAAAGAACACTAAAAATGATTCATGGGCATGCTACTTATATGTGGTCTAAGAGCGTTTATGCTATTTTAATATTGTGATCATAATCGTTTCTAATAAAATCCACATAAATTATAATTTAAAAAACATGGATATAAATTTTAGAAATTAACTTTGAATCCCACTTCTTTGGCAATATTCAATATTCATATGAAGTAAATATGGGAAATTACACATAGTGTAAAAATGAAATGTAAAGAAATAACAAAAATAAAATCATTTTTATTTCAACCTTACATATACCATAACTTTTCAATTGACTAAAATGATAAGAAATTTGTTCGTTAAATATAATTTGTAATTGTATATTTTTATTTTGTTTTCATTTTCATACCATTTAAAACATAACATGTATATTTGAAATGAAGACAATTTTTAGAAAGTTAATACAATTGAAGCAATAGAGTTGAACATTTGACACATTGAACATAGATTAATGGAATTAATATTACAATGTTTGGAAAATGCAATATCTAAAATATAATAAAAATAATTAAAAACATCCAATACAAAGGATTAATTTGGAGTAATAAATGGGGAATAAATCACCCATTTCTTTGATAAAATAAGGTTAAAATAATCCACTATTATATTTGTGATTATAGTGATACAATTGCATTTGTTTCATATAAACAATTAATGATATAATATATAGATAAAATGTTTTTTGTGCAATTACATTTATAAAATTTTGACAAAGTTTCTAGCCAACAGACTAAAGAGTATTTTACCTAATATTATCTCCTCCAAATAGAGTGGTTTTGTTAAACAAAGGTAGATCTTGGATGGAATAATCACTATATATGAGGCTCTACACTCTATGAGGATGAGAGGATTAGAAGGCATGTTTTTGAAGTTGGATATGAATAAATACTATGACATAGTCTCATGGGAGTTTATGGATAAAGTGTTGCATTATTTTGGTTTTGAGGAAAATTTGAGGCTTTGGATCATGGTTTGCATCTCTTCTCCTTAGTATTCAATGATAGTAAATGGAGCACCAATAGGTTTCTTTCCAGGTAAAAGAGGGCTAAAACAAGGTGATCTTATATCGCCTTATCTATTCATAATAATGGCTGAGGCTCTAAGAAGGAACTTAATTGTAGAAAACTATGCAACCTTTATTAAAGGAATTCAACCAACATCATCTTCATATATAATTACTCATTAGCAGTTTGTTGATGATACCATAATATTATCAAAGTCATCAATTGTGGAAGCTAAGAATATCATGCATATTCTCAAAACCTATAAAATATATTTAGATCCAAAATTAATTTCTTGAAAAATAGGTTATCCTTTGTTAACACTCCTCAACTTAGACAAAATAAAAATACAATAATTTTTTGTTGTAGTGTGGAAAACTTCCCCACTTTATATTTTGAAATGCCCCTTTTTATAGGTAGAATGAAAGGAGAGTACTGGAATTCAATGCTTAAGAGATTCATAGAAATATTGCAAGATGGAAATTATTTTCCCTTACTCAAACAGGGAAATTACAACTATTAAAGGAAACCCTCCAAAACCTGCCCATTTTCATGATGTCTTTATTTAAAATCCCAACATCAAAGGATGAGAAATTGAAGTGATTGTAGAGGAAATTTCTTTGGAATAGTGCAAAAGAGAAACATAGGATTAGTTTGGTTGCATGGGAGAAATTTTGCAGGTCTAAGTGATAAAGCAAGTTGGTATCATAAAATTGAAGTAGATGAACAAGACTTTAAAGGTAAAATTGGAGTGGTGGTAAATAATTGAACATGAACAATGTTGGGCTTAGATATTTTGAAAAGTATATTACATCATTTGGTTATTTACTAATGTACCTTCATGGGTACATATTTAGATTAGGATTATATTATGAGATAAATAGTTTGTTAGAGTAATTTAATAAATGTACAAGTGTTAGAATGTGTAATGATATAATTTTGAATGTAGTCCACATGTACATAAGTCTTACGGTTTATTAAGAGGCAAGAAATCTATCTTCCTATATAAAGGTCTCATTATGAGTGTTTAACAAAGGATTTTTGGAGTGCATAGGTTAGAGTAGTAGTAGTCACAATGTAGCTCCATTTTGTTAATATGGAGTGGTTGTAAACTCCATTAGAGGAGCATTGTAATTTTCATGAGCTTTATTATATGAGTATTTCTAGAGCATTGTATGAAGTTTCCTATAATATTTTTATGCATGTTAATTTGCCATTATCATAGTTATAATACTACATACTTATTTCAATACTTGTGATTGCATTTACTTTAAGTTTAAGTCTCCAAAAGCTAACAATGGTATTAGAGCCACAGTGGATCAAAGGAAAACCACAAGTGATAACCATTACTATTGTTGAGTATCTGCAAATCATATCAGCCATTATGCATTGTTGCATGTAAACACCATCACAATAGATTTTTGATAGAAGAAGCTCTAGGTAGAATAATAGGAAGTAGAGAAATACACATGGTTGATCGATAAGAGTTGTCTAGATTTTTTCATAGAGGTGCAAAAATATGTGAAGACTAGAACTTAGCATTGCATCCACTAGATTGGCAATCCAACTAGTGAAGATTAATTTCTATAAAGATAAAGAAATTTTTATTATCATTGCTGATATTTTACTATAGAAAAAAAAGAAGTATCAAAAATATTATTGGGTTAGTATCATCTAAGTTCTTCTTTTTTTATAAAATTAAATCTTAGAATTTGGGAAGCTTCCTACAATAGATAAAGAATAACTTCATCTTTGTTTCCTAAAAGTTGATGTACTTTCCTTATGAAGAGATTAATTTTTTGTTGCAAAAAAATAAATATTGAAGATTTGGAGGCTTAAGGAGAAATTTATAATTGAGATATTTGTATATTTAATACTCCTATTTTAAATATTGAGAGGATATCTAGTGGTCAAGGATGCCACATTGAAGATTGTAAAACTAGGAAGGAGGTCCTACAAAGAAGACCCCATTGAAGGAAGAAGAGACCCAAGGAGAAAATTCCTAGTGAATATTGGAGATTGGTGATCTCCATTGAATATTAAAAACTTCACATTGAAGAAGAGGTCCATAGAAGGCCCTATTGAAGAAATTTCATAGTGGAATATTGAGCATTAGAAAGAACTAACAAATGTTCTATTGCAGATTTTAGTAGCAGTAGATTTAGGAGATCCAAAGAGAATATCTCATTGTGAAACTTCCATAGTTGAGATTGAAGAGACCAAGGAAGGTCTCATTGAATATTTTGAAGTTTCAAGATTAAGGACCTTGGAGAGGTCTCAAGGAGAAACAATAATAAGGCTTGGTGAGCCTCATTGAAGGAGTTCCTAAAATAACTCATTGAAGAAATTTACTACCAAGGGAGAAGCTTGTAATAGCTAAGGAATTGGAAACATTATCGCCATACAAAAAAATTCTAAAGGAGAAGGTTTGAAAAGAATATTATCAAATTTTAAGGTAGTTTGGAATAGATCTCAAGATTGTCAGATTGTTTGAGTAGGAGATATAGTTTTAAGTCAGAATTCGGCAAGAGAAAGGAGATAGAAAAATCACCAAATATAAAATATTTTGGGACCATCATTAAAGGGTTCTTAAATGACCATATCAACTGTGATTTGGAGGAGTATCCTACCAAATTCTTGATATTTAAGGATAGCATTTCAGTGAAGGTATTGACTGCTTTACAATCTAAAAAAGTGTATATTTGAGGATAGAAAAAGGCAACAATCTGGGCAATGTTAGTAGCTGCTAAAAATTAGATTTTAGAGGCACATTCTAAAGGAGCATTTAAACCATCAAGTTACAATATTGGGAAGCAAATTACTGAAGTATTGAAGCTACAAAAAAGTGAGCAAGTGAGTTGTTTTACATATCCTAGAAGAGTTGCAATAACATCTACAAAAGGTAGCAAATTTAAGTGACCAAAGTTATTATCATCATCATCATCATATACAAGGAAAATGGTATGCAAAAAAGGTGCAAAAGTTCATTAGTTGATATTTTTATATTTGGATTTTTATTAAATTCATAAAGCACCAGTTTCAATGTTTAAAGGGTTGCATAAGATAGTATTTATTTCAAGTATTCAAGATAAGTGAAGAAGTTATAGTCTACTAGGTTCAAAACTGCACATAGAAAAAACAATAGAAGTTAGATATATTTCAAGAGAAATAAACATATCAACATTCTATTGATATCATTCTAAGTAAAATAAGACCTTACAAGTTTGCATATAGTGCAAATATTAGTGAAAATATTGGGTTGCAAAGAGTAAGAATAAAACCAAGCAAGGAAGGTATTGCCAAAGGATAGAAGGCAATATTGGCTTCAATCTATATCAGCCAGTAAAGGAAGTAGAATCCTGGATTTTAAGAATTTAAAGGCTCCATTTGAGAGCACATGGAGGGAAATATCTACATAATTATACTCTACATTTGCAAATCATCCAAACAAAACCATTCAAAGGGATCTAAAAGTGAAGCTTCCTTAAGGAAAGGAAGATAATTTTTGGTGTAGTAGCACCAACCTACATTCATCACCCAAAAAAAGAAAATATTACTTACAAGTTGTAGATAGCAATAAGGTGATTGAATTAGTAAAAGAGGGACATTCGATTGAAGATGTCTAAGCATAAAAATAGTCTTTGGATAAGACATAAGAAAGATAATCTTTGGTAAAGGCAAAAGTAATAAGGCATAGTAAGGCCTTTCCCAAATAACACAAGCAAAGGGAGCAAGTAAATAGCCATTATGCCTAGTAAAAACAAGCAACATGCTTCAAAGAGAGCACCTACATAACAACAGTGTCAAGGAGAGTTTGTACATATTGCACCAATGAATAAGAAGTTGAATAAGATCATTAGTTTATACTCTATAGGTCAAATCACACACCCAATTAGAACCTAAAAGAAACACAACATCTTATAACACCATCAAACAGTTGAATCCACTACACAAAGAAGGATATGAAGGTATTTGTAAAAAAAAAGGAATAGCATCAAGAATTGTAGTGAAGCGAGCATTGAAGTGAGCTAAAATAAGACATTGGAGATTATAGCATAGTGGAAGAAAATACCTACCATGTGGCAAAGACACATTTCATGCAATCAAGATAATACATACCATGTGTTGAAGATAACTCAAATGTATAGTAAAATAAATTACAACTGAGAACGTACCATAATTTAAGTAATGTCCTAAAGGAGGTGTTAGATGAGGAACTCACAACCATAACATTGAGAGGGAAGAAAAAGAGTCTTATTTCCACTTGGTGAATATGTTGAAGTTGGAAGCTACTGCAGAAATTACATACCACTTGGCACTATCCATCTACGTTATAGTTATAACCAAAAGGAGATCCATTTAAAAGAAGTCCATATATACATTCATATAGTGCACAATAGCAGTAGTACTAAATTTGAAGAAGACAAGGTCCAAAGTGCATGTAAGGAGACTAGATAGCTCGAGGATCGAAGAGCAAGGAAGAACATAGACAACGAAGTTATGAGCATAGAGCACATATATAACTAGGAAGCAGTCAACCTCTAGCCATTACTACTTTGGAAATTGTATTCATTATAGTCATATTGCACATCATACTCAGTGCTTGTAAGGTAAGAATACACTTCAAGATTATTTCAAGATTGAAAGTGGGATTAAGGTCTATATTTCCAAGGTTGATATCAACTAAGAATAATACTCTAGGGTTATTAAATATTAGGAGTTATTATTTATTATTATTTATTCAAATATTTGCAAATATTTAAACAAGGAGACATAAGATTAGTATTTGCAAACATATAAACTTACTAAAACTTCTAAACTTGGAGAGAAAAGGAATTCTACATCAAAACTTACATATTAGAAGTTTAAATAATTTTCATAGCATTGATTCAAAGAGTGAATATTATTGCTAACACCAATACTAGTTGAACAAATACTTAAAAGAGACTTAGATATTGAAGGTTTATCCTTGAAATTTCATTTCTAAAGATTTCTATAAGAAGAGATAAATAGTTATAGAAGATACTACAAGTTGAACATTATTTGAAAAGTTATTATCTCATTACTAGGGAGACAAAAGGATTTCAACACAAAGCAAAATTAGAAAGCTAATCATATTCATTGATCACCCAATTGCTTATAACCTCAAGGATGAAGAACATGAGCTTATACTAAGAGGGAGGGGGTGAACAGTATAAGACCACTTTTACTTTTCTTTCCCAAACATTATTAATCAATATAATCAATGGCAATATCAATATAAATAAACAAAGAAATGCACCAATCATCACACACAATAGAGACACCACAATTTACGTGGTTCACCCAATGCAAGCTACTCCACGGAGAAAAAATTTCTCATTCAATCTATTGAGAATCCTTCCCAATTACAATGTTTATGGACCTCTGTCCAAAGATGTTGATCCCCTAAATCTCAAGTTCGTGGATCTATTCCATGGGAGAACTCTTTCCCCTTCTGCTCTGGTTAGTAATATTCTAGAAGACTCTGTCTCTCTGATGCACTGACTTGTGGATCTCTCTCCACTTGAAGAGTCCTCACTTAGATCTATCTTCAATTGTCTTGGCTATTGTATCTCTATCCACTGAGACTTTTTCCTCTATACTCTGTCACCTCCAAAGCTCTGTTAATAGGCTCACTCAAAACCTTCTCAAATATTCTCAATAGGTTCACTCAAAACCTACTCAAATTTGCTCAATAGACTCACTCAAAACCTACTCAAATCTGCTCAATAGGCTCACTTAGAACCTTCTCAAATCTGCTCAATAGGATCACTCAAAACCTGCTCAAATATTCTCAAAAATATCACTCAAAACTTGTCCAAATCTACTCAACAAGCTCACTCATAACTTGTCCAAATCTGCTTAATAAGTCCTCTAGGACTTGCTCAAATCTGCATAGCAAGCTTTCACAAAAGCTTACTCAAAATTAGTTCACAAGCCTTCTCAAATAATTACCTCAAATCAGTTCAACAAAATCTCAACTCAAAAATCTCATAGAAGCATAAAGAGAATTGTTAGAGACTCAATATGTTCTATACTCAAATCCCAATCTCAACTCAACTCAAATAAGAATATAAAATAGTTTGTTTTATGGGACTTGAACAACCACTTCACACAATCACTTGACTAGGCTCAAACAACTCTACTCAACCAATCACCACAAGGAATAACTCTTTCTCACAAACCCTAGTCCAAACATAAATCAACCAACTCAAAATGTTTCCAACAATGTTCAACAACAAATCTCACATAACAATGATACTCATGTTCTTCTCTAACTCAAGTTCAAGTTTTTTGCACAACCAATGGACTTCAACAATAATGCTTATAAAACATTCTTCAAATAACAATGATACTCATTTTCTTCTCAAACCCTAACTTAGGTTTTTCACACAACTAATGGCTTAAAAAACAATGCTTATAAAACAAGGTTTTAACCATAACTCTCAAACCAGAAATCCTTGAAGCATTCAACCAACAAATCTCAAAAGGAAACCACAATAAATCCTTTTTAATCCAATGATATTTTCAAAAATCAACCACCCAATAAAATTAATGAAGAATATTACCCATACCTTTTTGATGCCAAGAAATTATCCACAAAATCTACCACACTCAACACATTTCTTTTTCCAATATCAACAAGAGTTAGTGGACTTCAAATAATAATCACAAGATAAAGTATAACTCAATTTACACCTTTTTACTCCAACTCAATAATCACATCCATCAAAGTCCATCTATAAAAAAACCTCTAAAATAATAATCAATAAATCACTATTATAATCCTCATATTCAAAACCCTTATTCTCCTAAATTCTTATAATCTTCAACCATTCAAATCTCAACATCATAAATTAAAACAAACATACTTTAATTTTTCCCACCTTATACCTCTCTTTATTCCATAGCAATCACCACAATCTCCAAGCACTCAAACCTCAATAACAAAAAATAAAATAAAATTATTTTTTTTCACCTTATAACTCCCTTTATTTCTTAAAATTATTTTTCTTCACCTTATAACTCCCTTTATTTCTTAATAATCACTACAATCTCCAAGCACTCAATTTTCAGCATCAATTATTAAATAACATACCTCTTATCTATCTTGTCCACCAAAAGGGAAACTCCGAAGATTCAATCACAGAATTTATGTTCCTTCACACTCTTTACCTCCAAATCAAACCACCAAACCACCAAGTCAGCTGCACTCCCACGTGAGGCTTATGCTCCCGCTGTTTCATTTAACCCCGCCGTCTGACGAAGATCCAAGCAAAACAAACGGGGTAACTCTTACTCAAAAATGATGATGATGAGAATCGAACCGGGGTTTTCTCCATGTAAGTCCTAACACATTTATCACGTCCGTCTGTGCTATCCTATGGATAAGATCAGTTATCGACGACATACATCTTCTTTATTACGTCGGAATCTTTTGATATGCAGACCTTACTGTTTCCGGAGATACTAATTCAAGCCCTATACCTTGTCCACGTTTTCAAATCTTTGCTCCAGACTTTAGACCTCTGTCGTATTCCGAATTGCTCTACCAACATTTGTGCCTTCCAAGATTTTCGTGTTGCTATTCGTTAACTGCTCCGTCAAACAAGCTGAAGTTTCTGTATTTATTATAGTGGGCTCGAAAGTCGCGTTACCCAAACCTTAGCTCATATAACAAGTATCAATTTTATAGCGCTCTCCTCATCGAGTAATTAGAACTTTCATACAGCGTCGGTGAGTTCTATTTAAGATATCAAAGCTCTTCCTTTCTATCACACACTTTTCGTGATGTCAATATCACCCCTTTAAATATCGAAGCTTTTTCTTTTTAGATCTTCGACCCTTTTCTTTAACATGAAGTTGCTTTCCTAAAAAGGAATCGTCGGCAGAAATTCCTTAGAATATTTTAATTTGAAAACCTTCATCATTGTGCCCAAACTTTGGAAAATAATATTTAAATATTTAATTTTAAATTATTAAAAAATAATTTAAATATTAAATAATTAAATATTTTAAGTATGATTTGGACCTTTTACTTTGGAATGTTTATCCATTCTTTCGATCAAGCCCTGCACTGGTCATTAAAATATTTTAAGTATCTTTTGGACCTTATACCTTGGAATATTTATCCATTCTTCCGATCAAGCCCTGCAGTGATCACTGATGTTGACACTTGACATCAATGACAACACAACTTGCTCAAAATGTCCAACAAAGGTTACTTTATAAACCTCAAATATTAGGAAAAGTCTTTCCAAGTTTGATCCTACTTAAATAAGAACAATTAATTATTCTATTCGGGAGACACAAGGATGTCTACTCAAAAGAATATATTAAAAAATGCAATTAGAAGGAAAATACCAATGTGGTTTAGAGATAAACTTGACTCAATGGAAAGCATGATTAGTAATTTAGAAAGTACAATAGTCAAGGAAAAGAAATATGAAGTTAACAAAGATGAATCAATTGAATATAGAACTGAATGTTTGACAAAAGTTAATCCTTCAGAAATATCATCCAATGAGATAGTAAAATATAACATCAATATCCAAAAGGCTAAAATAGAGGATCTCATGTAGATTTATGAAAAAGGAAAAGAAGGAATAACTACAATTGTTCACAAATGGTTTAATCAGTTCATCAAAGAAATTAACAAACATGATATTCCTAAAACTAATGACAAGGAAATGGAGATACCTTTACTTTGTACTCATTGTAACAAAATTAGTCATGAGAAGGCAAATTCTTGGAGTTTACACCTCTATAAATATTGTGAAGGAAAAACTCATTCATCCTATTTTTGTTACTACAATGACAATCATTATAAAATATTTGAAGAATATTTAATATTCATATTACATTGCTTTCTTCAAGTTCTTATTTCAGAAATATTTACTGATTATAAATTCAATCTTGATATTTTTTAAATATCAAAGATACATGTCACACATAAAACCAAAGGAAATAAAAGAAAACAATCATGATCCTCTCATGACTTGCAAGATTATCAGATCTTTAGTTCATCAGGGATATTTGGAATACTTCAATAATTTCACCAAGCATCCAAGATAAAAGGGAACATGGAAAAACCACATGAAGATAGAAGCAACAGAAGGAAAATAACCTCATCGAGTTGAAGACTATACAAGATTCAATGATACATATTGAAGACTAAAGTCTTCAAAACCAAATTATGTAATACAGGGGGGTGTTGGAAAATATATTACATCATTTGGTTCTTTACTAATGTACTTTGATGGTTACATATTTAAATTAGGATTATATTTGGAGATAAATAGTTTAATATATTAATTTAATAAATGCACGTGTTAGAATGTACAATGATGTAATTGTGCATGTAGTCCACATGTAAATAAGTCTTAGGGTTGAGTAAGAGGCAAGGAATATCTTCCTATATACGGGCCTCATTGTGAGTGTTCAAGAGAGGATTTTTGGAGTGCATCGGTTAGAGTAGTAGTAGTCACAATGTAGCTTCATTTTGTTAATATGGAGTGGTTGTAGACTCCATTAGAGAAGCATTGTAATTTTCATGAGCTTTCTTATATGAGCATTTCTAGAGCATTGTATGAAGTTTCCTATCATATTTTCATGAATTTTAAGTTGTAATTATCATAGTTATAATATTGCAAGCTTATTTCAATACTTGTGATTGCATTTCATTTAATTTTAAGTCTCCAAAAGCTAACAAGATCCTTTCTACAAATTATCTTGCTAACAAAGTCCCCTTTGCTTATAGCTTAAATCCACCTTTAGGATCATGTTTGTGGAATAAGTTGATCAAAAAAATAAATCTCTTATGGAAAGGTTTAATATGGAAAGTGGAAAGAGGTGATAAGATACACTTTTGGGAGGATGCATGGGGCATGGAGAACCCTTTATGTTTAATAATTAATGGAAGTGCATCATCCAGTTGTTAAAGAAAAAATATGAAAACATGGTTCAAGAGTACATAAAAGATGAAGATAATTGCATAGTGTGGCACATGCTATAGTTAGAAGTATTTGATGCAATTATGTAAAGGAGGATTAACTCTCTTAATCTCTTCTTATAGTATTACCATCTAGAGATCAATATAGGAAAGGATAGGTTCTTTTGGGGTCCTAATCCTAAAGGTATATTTATTGTTAACTCAAATTTTACCTTTGAAAGGGATAAGGAGAATCATAATTTTCCTCACATAGATTTTGGATTAAAGATATCTTATAGAATGTGTCTTTCCTTCTTTGGATAGCATTACAAAACTAGATATTGGTGGTGGACAATATTAGAAGAAGAGGTATGACCATTCTTTATAGGTTTTATTTATGTTGTGGGGATAAGGAGATAGTTTATCTTCATTTTGTCCATTACCAATTTTCTTTAGAGGTTTGGTATGTGCTTCTTCAGTCACTTAAAAAAAATGGGTGATACCAAATTCTTTGAGGTCCTTATGGTAAATTTGGGTTAACCTTTATCATAGCTCGCAATTTAAGAAAATTTAGGTCTTTATTTTACCACACTCCATTTGGTAGATATGGAAGGAGAGGAATAAATGAATATTCTAGAACAAGGCTAATAGTGTAGAGGTCATTATCAAGAGTATCAAAGCTACCATTACTAAAAATATGGTTGTTAATATGGACAACCAAATCTATAAAAATGAGTTGGAGAAATAAATTGCAGCAAACTAGGGATTGTTGAGATCTATAGGGAATGAGATTAGTTGTCCAAGTAGAAAAGTGAGATGGACTCTTCCCCGATCGAGTGGATAAAATTAAATTTTTATGGATCCTCTAAAGTAAATGTAGGGAAGGCTAGAGGGAAAGGGATTTTGAGATCTAGCTTAGGTGTAGTGATCATTTGTTATGCAATGAACATTGGCCAATCATAAAACCATGTAGTAGAGGCAAGACCCATGATTACAATTTTAAGGCTTACAAAAAAATGAATGTTAAGAAGCTTATAGTGGAAGGGGATTATATGGATATCTTTAACAATTTTAATGCTAATCAATCCACTAGTTAGAGTATTGAAAGTATTATTCAATATGCAATAAATATACTATAAGGCATGGAGTCATTTATGGTCCAACACATATATAGGGAAGGTAATGTTATGGCTAATGTTATGGAAAACATGGGAGTTCAGATGGATGAATCTAAGGTATGTAATGATGTTTTCTTAGATTCTTTGATGATTATAACTTTGAAAGAGTAAAATGCTTCTAATGTTGCTAAGTTATAAATTTCAAATACTTAGGGGAATTGATCACTATAAAATTTCTATTAGCATGGGGCTAGTTTTCAAGAAAAATAAAATAAGATTCAGGAGCTAAATAAATAAGGATGCAATTTAAATGAAGATTAGGCATACTCTTTCAAAGATCTTCAGAAAGTGGAATTAGAATAGGTTAGAATTTGGGATCTGATTTGAATCCAATAGATAATTGATTAAAGCTCTTGAAGATTCTAAAAAAATATATGGATTAAATTTAAGAAATATTGAATCCCCCTGGTATATAGTTAAATCAAAAATCTTGTATCTAAGTATGCAACATGATGGATTTTTAAGCCTTAATACTACCATAACTATCACAGGTTAAATATCATATGATAGAATATAATATAGCCACAATACAATAAGGTCAAGATAATGATATGAGTAGAATAATATAAGAAAATTAATATGTATATTAAGGCTAATAATATATCAAATAACATTCAATAATAAATAAAAATATGAATTTAAATAGCCTGAATCATACATGTACTAAGCATATAGAATAACTTACAATATTAATTGCTCAAAATGTGTGTAATCTTTATTACTCCTCTTTCCCTTAAAAATATGATAGTGATGCTCACTTTTCTCTGCAACATGATGTCTTTGTCATACAATATATGGATTAGTGTATCTATAGTAGAATTACTCTTTGGATACTTGATTATTCCTTTCCATATGCCATATCTCATGACTCTTGGATTATCTACTTGACACTTGCATACTTGATGAACACTTGACTCTCTTATGTATGTACAACTAACCATGACTCTTACAATTCTATAATGTGATGTCTTTGTGATACAATCTATGGAGTAATATATCCATAGTATAATGACTCTTTAGATACTTGACTATTCCTTTCTATATGTTAAGTCTCATGAATCTTGGCTAATCTACTTGACACTTGCATACTTGATGAACACTTGACTCTATTATTTATGCACACCTAAACATGACTCTTACACTTCCATAACTTGTATGCTCTAACATAAGACATGTGCATATTTTTTCATTATAAATTTGTAAACTTACATATAAGACACTTGTGCACATAGACTCAACTTAAACTTGCAATCTAACTCACATGACACTTGTGCATATCCTACACATTCACACTTACATAAAGGAAAAATATAACTCACACTCTAAACTATGACTCAACCCTAATATATTATTTACAAGATGTGCCATGAATGTACCATGGGGCACATTAGCATATACCAAATTATGTAATATACTCCAAAACTCCCTTGTATTGCATTATTTGATAAATAAATACTTTAGTCTTCAATTATGGTCTTTTTCTTGATCTTCAAAATTCAAGTGATCTTGGGACCTATGCTTGATTTTTTTCTCCTTTTGTTTTCTTCTAAATTTTATTGATAATTTCTTCTACTTATTTAGTTTATTCTTTTTATCTTGGTCTTATTATGATGCATTCCTATATCTTGATGTTCAATAGTAACTACAATATTAGAACCTTCATAATTTTTTGAGAGAATGACATCTTTATTAATTATTAACTTTTCTGAGAGAGCTTTGACTTCATTTTCATCAATAGTTTTTTTCATCTCTTGAATTTTATTAATTTCTTGAGCTAAGTTTTCTTTTTTATTTCCCTCTCTATACTGTAATTGTGGTTGTTGTTGATAACCATATTGATATTGATAATGATACTAATGTCATTGAGAATTGCACTGAGATTTATATTGCTTTTTTTGTATATACTTATTTTTTTGACCACCTTGATTCATATTCATCTGATTTTCTTGATACAGATTTCTTTGATCGTATCTACAGAAATTTATGCTATGACCTTTTTTCTTGCATATTTGAAAATATCTTGTATTCCATTTGAATCTATATCTTGGAGTTGAAGCAAGATTACCTTGTATATTATCCATTGATAACAAGGTGTAGACACCAAAACAACACCAATCCGATTATGTGACTACAAAAACTGATCACATTAACACACACAGCCCCCAGGGTAGCCCCCAGAGGTTAAACAATGGTTCTAACCACTTACACAGCAGTTTTACAAGTCAAAAATTAGTTTGGCACCTTTTAGACACTTTATTTCTTATTCGTCCCACCCAGGGACGAGTGCAAATTTGTACTCATCCTACCCAAGGATGAGTATGGATTTGTACTCGTTTCACCCAGGGACGATTATTAGCGCTCGCTCCGGGGTGGGACGAATGCCAGGTTTGACCAGCAAAAAGTTAGACCTCAGCGCATGACAACTCAGAACTACCACTCAGCTTTTCATGCATGACATAGGAGTGCAAGTGAGTTTTCTAAAACACACAAAGACATGCACAGAGGCAGTTAAGAAGCCCTTGATCAAGAAGAAGTCTTCTCTTCACAAACAAAAGCATTCATGCAAAGAAACACTTTTGCATGTTAATTCAAAGAGACCCCTTGGGTCTATAAAATGGTGAGTTTCCTCACCCAAAATGATACAAAAAAGGAGCATTTTGAGCGACGAAGTGCTGCTAATTCACTTACTTGCAATTTGTGCTTTCATAATCATGGTATTTCTTTTAGTTTCATGTTTATGCTTTTGTCAAGTTTTTCATTTCATTTAGATTTATTTCAACCATCGTTAGATTCATCTTTTATTTTTCATACACAGGTGCTACTGACTTTCTTGTTTGTTTCTTTGAGTGCAGAGTTGCAACATTAGAGGAGCGGTGAGGAGTCTACCTTACCAACGCAAGCAGCGACAACATTTGGCCCGCCCATTCCAAACGTGGGCATGCGGAAGGAGGAATACTAAGTCACAAATTGTAACAAAGACCAATTTAACGCTCCTAGCCCCTAAAAAGGGAGGAGACGTCTATGTAACCGAGGATAAGAAATTTGAATAAAGAGGGTCGTGATTTCCTTACATCTTTTCTTTCGTCTCCAATTTATCTCCTTTCCTTGTTTTTGTGCATAGGATTAAAGCGTTACATTTCGTCTTATATTGCATAGTTATAGTTTTCCTTTTGCTTCCGGAATCTCATGCTTTCAATGGCGATCACGGTGGGACTTTTGTCCTCTATTTTTGTTTAGGTTAAATTACTGATCTAAAATTGCTTGTTTTTTTACAGGTACCTATTTTTCAACAATCGGACTGTTATTCGTCTCTGCAAGTGATGATTACAAAATTGTTACTCATTTTACCTCGGGACGAATAAACTATTCGTCTCACCTTGGGACGATTACGATTCTGTTATTCGCCTCACCCAAGGACGATTATAGATCTGTGCAAATTTTCAGAGCAAATAAAAAAATTTCGGTTAGGCAGAGAAGAGGTAGGGGTTGTTTTTTTATAGCTTCTGTTAAATTTCTATTTTTTTGTTTCTGGTTTTCAGTTTGAATGGCTTAGGGAAAGATTTATTTTCGTTTGCTTGTTTCAATTTCGTAAAATTAAAACGAACCCCACACATCACGTTACATTTTAAACCAAGGCGTTGGTCGTAAGACCCCAACCCTTGAGCAAGACCAACGGTGGGTTCATCACCACATTGGCTTAGCTTTGCATCCATTCCCCGATTGTCAACTATTGTTAGGCGTAAATCCTGACGAAAGTTGACCGAGTGTCGCTGGGGTGATTCCCATGCACGCGAGGATAAGTCTTCTATGGTAGGTGCCATTAACAGGACAATCCCCCTTTCGTACCGCCTACGTACCACGTACCATCTGCTCTCATGTACCTATAGTCTCCCTCTCGTAAGGGTGGGTATATAGAGAGGTTGGTATATCGGCTTGGTTGGTATATTGAAGGGGCGACCATTTTGGGAGTTATATGAGCCGTCATAATGCATTTAAACGTTCTTCAAAACCTACAAAAACAAAACAAAACAACAAAAACACACTAAACCCAATTTAGGGCACACTATTAATCTTTAAAAGAGATAAGCATTGCTTGTGTGTGTATGCTATTTTCTGTTTAGACAAAAAAATCAAAAATCAAAAAAATCATAAACAAAGATAAAAATCTACGCATTTTGTCACTCGCTCCAAAAGCTCCAAGGATTCCCGCAATTGCTTGGTCACCCCCAAATGCTCCAAAGGTGTCCATGAACCCTTTGGTCAACCCAAAAGCACCCTGAAGCTGCCCCTAAGTGATGCAGTCGCATCCAACAAAATATGGGAAATTTTATATTTTTCCCTAAATTTTAGTGCATCTTGCCGGGGCCATAACTTCTCAACCGTAGCTCCGATTGACTTGAAATTTTACAGGGAGTTATTTGGGAGAGTTTTAAACAAATAAAACTCTCTTGAGTTGTATTTTTCCAAAAAAGTCAGTTTTCGGGGCCAAATTCCATCATCTAGTGCCCCGAAATTAGGTTTTAAAATTGCGTGCCCAATTTTTTGCACTTTTTGAGCTATTCGGATGTCAATATATCCTAATGTATTTAGAGTTAGGACTTGAAACTTCATTTTTATATTTTCTATGGTAAGAGGGATGCACACACCGATTTTGGGCCCCATCTGACTCATTTCAATTTTTAGGGGTTTTAGAGAGACATAGCCATGGTGCTCACCTGCAGTCAAGCCCACTCACGGGCAGACGCTGTGGAGAATGTCCAAAGAAGCACGAGTCACCTCCGTTACAATCCCCAGGATTTAGTCATACCACCTTGGCGACCTAACACACAAGGCAGTCCCCTCCACACCTTAACGGAAAAGGACTATAGGGGCACCTCTTCTAGGGGCACTCCTGTTCAGCATAGCACCCAGCACGCACCCTTCCATGAGAGGTACATCCATAGGAGAGCTCCCTTAGATGCTCACTATGAGTGGTCATCGCACGATGAAGTGCTAGGTCAACATAGGGTTCGACGGGAGGAACCACATGATTACACTATCCCTCCTTCACCCCCTCTAGTTGTCAGGACTACAAGGACAAATCCAGAGCACCAGGCTCCTCAGGTGGGGTGAGCCAATTCTGCTCGTTCCTTTTTCACTTACAAAAGAGAGCATGAGGAAAACCCTTACCTTCCTCAAGAACAATATACATCATAGGAGCAACATGCCTCCACAATTGCTAGCTATCAGGATTACCTACTGAGGCCAAAGCCTCGGGGGAATGCCGCTACCCCCAACAAAGGGAGGCGGCCTATAGAGCATGAGGAAAACCCTTACCTTCCTCAAGAACAATATACATCGTAGGAGCAACATGCCTCCGCAATTGCTAGCTATCAGGATTACCTACTAAGGCCAAAGCCTCGAGGGAATGCCGCTACCCCCAAAAAAGGGAGGCGGCCTATAGAGCATGAGGAAAACCCTTACCTTCCTCAAGAACAATATACATCGTAGGAGCAACATGCCTCCGCAATTGCTAGCTATCAGGATTACCTACTGAGGCCAAAGCCTCGGGGGAATGCCGCTACCCCCAACAAAGGGAGGCGGCCTATAGAGATCTCAGATCACCATGACCAGGATAGAAATATAGGAGAGGCATCTAGGCCTTCTAGACATGAGACGGTAGGCCCAACTATCTTAGAATCTGCCAAGCATATTACACGTCGGATGCAACTCACGATACTTGAGCTGGAACAACAACAGTTAGAGCAATAATATCTTTGAAATCAAGAGTGCCTTCAGTGCCAGGAGGATGAGTTATTACAACACACTATGCAGGTGAAGACTCCAACCCCTCACATGCATAAGACAAAACATTATGAGAAACACAACTAGGTGCAAGATAGGTCTCTACGACCTTATCAAACGTTGCCCTCGACACCTCCTAGACTTGAGCGGGAGGCCAATCCTAAGACCAATGACGGGTGCCTTCTTCAGGCGCCCACCCAGGTTCATGGACCACCCCCAAAAATTCTTCAAGAAGCCTCCGAGGAACCCGAGCTAGAAAAATAGTGGACTAAAATGAAATACCAAAGCATGGGGGGTGCTATTCAGTCATCCCTATCAAGGCATCATGTTTCCCACAACTTGCAACAGGAACAAATCAAACAGGAGGAGCTCAAATCCCTCGATACAAGTAATGCACTGCCCAAGCACTTAGAGTCGGTAGAGACCAAGATTTTGGGGCCATAAAAGCCCAACTCATGCAAAACTCCTCTCAAAGAGGATCAACCCCTGGTTGTAGAGCTACCTGATGATGAGGTCTTCCATATCTTAGAATCACCAGATTCTGATAAGCTCGACTCTCTCGCCAAAGACGAGTCAGCATATGCAATAGCACCATGGGACCCATTCGATTCCGACATCATTAATTCACAGGTGGTCCCGATGGATGAGCATCACAAAATTCTCCTAACATTACTCCCTTTGGAGGCTCCCATCGAGCCCGTGCCATTGCCAAAAAATTAGGTCCCCCGCAAAGCGTGGAACAACTCCATGAGGACCACATCAATCTGCTCGAACAAGAAGAGCTTAACATGTCACAGACAGCTATCGAGGCCAACGAGGGCCTTTGGATCACTGACAATGATTACGAAGATGAAACTGAGATGGCTTATCTCAATCATGCACGATGACACAATCACCCTGCACCCATGACGAACTAATGGCCCAACTAGGCATAAGACTAGGGCATGAGTTGCGCATAGACCTAGCCCACTGGCATCACATGTTGATCCCACTCCTTTGGAAAGATCGCGAGCACCTTCCACCCAGAGATATCATAGCACCATCAGTGTCGAAGGCAGACCTTGCCCTCCTATCCGTGCATAAGGCCGATCCATTCGTGCCAATTCCTACAGAGCCAGATCCGGTGCACACAGATCATCAGGTCAGGGGTACCTCTATTCCCTGAAGAGCCAGTGGGTTACACCAAATGCTCCAAAGGTGTCCATAAAACCTTTGGTCAAACCAAAAGCTCCAAGGATTATCGTAATCGCTTGGTCATCCCAAAAGCTCCAAGGATTATCGCAATCGCTTGGTCATCCCAAAAGCTCCAAGGATTATCGCAATTGCTTGGTCATCCCAAAAAGCTCCAAGGATTATCACAATCGCTTGGTCATCCAAAAGCTCCAAGGATTATCGTAAATCTCTTGGTCAACCCCAAAAGCTCCAAGGATTATCGTAATCGCTTGGTCATCCCAAAAAGCTCCAAGGATTATCGCAATCGCTTGGTCATCCCAAAAGCTCCAAGGATTATCGCAATCACTTGGTCATCCCAAAAAGCTCCAAGGATTATCGCAATCTCTTGGTCATCCCAAAAAGCTCCAAGGATTATCGCAATCTCTTGGTCATCCCAAAAGCTCCAAGGATTATCGTAATTTCTTGGTCAACCCCAAAAGCTCCAAGGATTATCGTAAATCTCTTGGTCAACTCCAAAAGCTCCAAGGATTATCGCAATCGCTTGGTCAACCCAAAAAGCTCCAAGGATTATCGTAATCGCTTGGTCATCCCAAAAGCTCCAAGGATTATCGCAATCACTTGGTCATCCCAAAAAGCTCCAAGGATTATCGCAATATCTTGGTCATCCCAAAAAGCTCCAAGGATTATCACAATCTCTTGGTCATCCCAAAAAGCTCCAAGGATTATCGCAATCTCTTGGTCATCCCAAAATCTCCAAGGATTATCGTAATCTCTTGGTCAACCCCAACAGCTCCAAGGATTCTCATAATCTCTTGGTCAACCCCAAAAGCTCCAAGGATTATCGCAATCGCTTGGTCATCCCAAAATCTCCAAGGATTATCGCAATCTCTTGGTCATCCCAAAAGCTCCAAGGATTATCGCAATCGCTTGGTCATCCTAAAAAGCTCCAAGGATTATCGTAATTTCTTGGTCAACCCCAACAGCTCCAAGGATTCTCATAATCTCTTGGTCAGCCCTAAATGCCCCAAAGGTATTTATAAACCCTTTGGTCAACACCAAACGCTCCAAGCATTACCATAATTGCTTGGTCAAAATACATATTCAAAAATCAACAAAAATAACACAAAAAAATCATCATCACAAAAACAATTGCATTTCAATTCCATGCATTCTAAAAAAAATCAATCATCACAAAAACAATTGCATTTCAATTTCATGCATTCTCATAAACATCAAAATCACAAAAACAATTGCATTCCAATTCCATGCATTCTCATAAAAATCAAAATACAAAAATATAGGTTGCATTAAGCATTGCATCCATACATTGCATACTTCGATAGGTCATACAAGTCACAAGCACCATAGACAGTCGTTATTTGGCAATTCCATCATTTCCACATCAACTCTATTTTCATACACGCATACATCCAGCATATCACCCTTTTATTTTAGCATCGTCAGTTGTCGCCTAATGTATATAGGGTTTTCGTCCTTCAGATGTCTTTAAATTTCTAGCCAAAACTGTACAGAGTTAAACATATTTTACATGGGAAAGTTTTACTTGGACCATGCCTTGTTACGTAGCATTCCAACACAAATTAACACACATATAAAAATTCCTAAGTTGTGTGAAGGAAAGATGAAACCTGCACAGTAATCCAGGTCACCATACGCGAAACGGCTATCTTGCTTATCCCCCTGTGCGAATGACCCTAGGAATGCTGAGAGTTGGCAAAAGGACAAGCATCCTCCCTATCCAATTCCCCATGAATCCCAAGTTCTCAAAAGTTGCAAAACACCAAAAATTTGCAAAACGTCAAAACACTAAAATTTGACATCCTACAGTGCACACATCAAAAGGCACGTACAATAGTGATTCTCGTCACTCCCTATCCCTTGCTCAAAAAAAAAAAAAAAACATCAATAAAACAAAAATAAACAGTGATTTTATCACTATAAAGAGCAAGTATCCCAATACACTTGAAGAAAAGAAGGGAGTCGAACTTGAATCCCTAGAACTCTCAGCATTTCGACAGGTCATGAGGCAAGCTTCAGTATCGGTTTGGTTGATAGCCTATCGATCACTGGCAATAAACCTCCCACATGACGATATATCTGTCACATTAACTTGTGTACAGATCAATGTTTGCATGTGGATGAGCTAGCTTGTGGTATCCTAGATAGCATCGCGGACAAATCTGACTAAATACAATAAAGGAGTTAGTGGAGCTAATTAGGTGATCCTCAGTACAGGTTCGGTTGAAAGCCCATCTGGCACTGGCGGTATCCTGATGAATACCACATAAATGAACTCAATTGCACACACAGGGATGTGAAATAACTTGGTTAAATTCAAGTCGAATTTAGCCCTTGTTCAAAAGTCTTGCGAGATAAATGTACAGTCTTGGCTAGTTAGTTAAAATATCTGAATCTCAGAAAAGCTTAACTACATTTTAAAAACAACTGTCACATTTTATTCCGTACATCACCATCAAAATATATGCAAAATACAAAAACACACAGTTATCACATGCCAAGTCATTCCACAAAGTCATCCCATTAGTATAGCAAGTCAGTCAAATCTTGTACAGTCTATGGTGCATCAACACATCATCAACAACTCATTTCATTCATTCCATATCTATACATCATACAAATTAGAAACATCACATTCATAATCACCTCTGCATACATCAAACACATACATACAAAACACGCCACAAAAAAAAAAAAAACAACAAACACAACAAAACAACCAAAATATAAAAATGACAAATGCCAACAAAACCACTAAAAATTGCTGGACAAAAGTGCTCTTGCACTTAACCTTTTGGCATAAGAAAACTGATGTCAGGGTTTACCTTGTCGTTATCTTACTCCCCAAGAAGGCTACCATAGCCAGACCGCTCCACGGGAAGACGGATTTTCGCCAATGTTACCCCCAAATGGCATCCCAAAATGGGTTCACACCCACCAAAAATAGGTCAAAAGAATCGGGAAACTGCTCGAGCATTCAACGGACAACATCTAAAGGCACCCTCACTTAAGTCATCTTGGGTCAAGCGACTCGTCGCTTTTCTCATGGCAGTCCTTCCTTCATCGATTCGTCACTTGAGGGGGTAGTCACACTTAAGTCACCAATCAACAAACACACACCCAATCAAGGCAATGGCATGCATTCAAAGAATCATTGACAAAGACAATCACGCTCCTGCTTGGGGCAGCAAACAAGCAATAATCACAAAATTGATCAAACACTTGGCATTCCCGAAGCATGAACACAAGGTTCCCCCGTGGATAAAAGGTTATGCCCTTTGCCTATTCATGATTGATCAATGTCCAAGCTCAAGTCACACCTCACCAAAATAGGTTAATACTTGAAATCAAATTCCTTAGCTCGTCAGAAGCAAGGATTCAAGAATGCATGCCCTTTCCATGCTTGGGGCATCAAGAGTTGGTTAGGTTACTTGAGAAACCCTAATCATTAGTGCTTTGGTTATCTATTTTTGCTCGGCGCTGTGCCATGCACAGCGCTTCCCAAAAAGGGGCATCTGTAGACACCAAAACAGTACCAATCCGATTATGTGACTACAAACACTGATCACATTAACACACACAGCCCCCAGGGTAGCCCCCAGAGGTTAAATAGTGGTTCTAACCACTTACACAGCAGTTTTACAAGTCAAAAATTAGTTTGGCACCTTTTAGACACTTTATTTCTTATTTGTCCCACCTAGGGACGAGTGCAAATTTGTACTCGTCCTACCCAAGGACGAGTATGGATTTGTACTCGTTTCACCCAGGGACTATTATTAGCGCTCGCTCTGAGGTGGGATGAACGCCAGGTTTGACCAGCAAAAAGTCAGACCTTAGCGCATGACAACTCAGAACTACCACTCAGCTTTTCATGCATGACATAGGAGTGCAAGTGAGTTTTCTAAAACACACAAAGACATGCACAGAGGCGGTTAAGAAGCCCTTGATCAAGAAGAAGTCTTCTCTTCACAAACAAAAGCATTCATGCAAAGAAACACTTTTGCATGTTAATTCAAAGAGACCCCTTGGGTCTATAAAATGGTGAGTTTCCTCACCCAAAATGATACAAAGAAGGAGCATTTTGAGCAACGAAGTGCTGCTAATTCACTTACTTGCGATTTGTGCTTTCATAATCATGGTATTTCTTTTAGTTTCATGTTTATGCTTTTGTCAAGTTTTTCATTTCATTTAGATTCATTTCAACCATCGTTAGATTCATCTTTTATTTTTCATACACAGGTGCTACTGAATTTCTTGTTTGTTTCTTTGAGTGCAGAGTTGCAACATTAGAGGAGCGGCGAGGAGTCTACCTTACCAACGCAAGCGGCGGCAACATTTGGCCCGCCCATTCCAAACGTGGGCATGCGAAAGGAGGAATACTAAGTCACAAATTGTAACAAAGACCAATTTAATGCTCCTAGCCCCTAAAAAGGGAGGAGACGTCTATGTAACCGAGGATAAGAAATTTGAATAAAGAGGGCTGTGATTTCCTTACATCTTTTCTTTCGTCTCCAATTTATCTCCTTTCCTTGTTTTTGTGCATAGGATTAAAGCGTTACATTTCGTCTTATATTGCATAGTTATAGTTTTCCTTTTGCTTTCGGAATCTCGTGCTTTCACAAGGCATTATCACTCATTTCATCCTTCACTAAATTTTCTACTTCATATTCTTGTAGAATGTTGACTAGTTCATCAAATATAGTATCTTTGCTTAAAACCTGCAAAGACGTGATTAAATATATGTAACTTTATGGAAGTGCTCTCAATATCATTTGAACAAGAAATTTGTTTTCTACGTTATCTCCTAGATTTAATAGTTTTGATTTTATATCTAATACCTTTCAAAGAAACAATTCAATACTTTCATCACTATTAAATTTTAAGGAGGCTACAACTCTGTTCAATGATTCTACCCTGCAAGCCCTTCCTAAAATTGTCTCTAATCATAATCCCATTTTGTTGGAGATCCCTAACTCTTTGTCCTTCAAGAAACCTTTCATATTTCAATCTATGTGGATCAAAAATTCCAATTTTAGAGATAACTTAATTCAGTGGTGGCGACGACCTGTCAAGGGTAGTGTAACTTTTAAACTTGCTGGCAAATTAAATTTTGTTAAGGAAAAGCTTCGAACTTGGAACAAATAGGTCTTTGGGAACCTATTTGAAAATAAAAAATAGGTTGTTGAAAGTTTGAAGATAATTGATCAGAGGAATCAACATGGTGATGTTGATGAAAATACTAGGCAGGAGGAACAAAGAAAACTAGCAGAGTTTCATAACATTTTGGCCTGTGAGGAAATTTATTGGAGGCAAAAATCAAGGGCTCTTTGGTTGAAATATGGAGATTCAAATTCCAATTTTTTTCATGTCACCACGCTTAGAAACAGAAGCAATAACAAGATAATTTTTTTTTTAAAAGTAGATGGTTCTATTACTCAGGACTTAACAGAAATTAGAAAGGAGGCAGTAACTTATTTCAATTCTATCCTTGGTCAGGAATCACAGTGCAATGAGGAGTCCAAAGATATTCTCTTACAATCTATTCCTAGAATAATAGATGAGGATATAAACCTTAAGCTTCTAGCACCCTTTTCTGATGAGTAAATTAAGGAAGCCTTATTTAGCATAGAGCCAGACAAAGGCCCAGGACCCGATGTCTTTCCCCCTTGTTTATATCAAGATTTTTGGGACATTGTAAGTGAGGATGTAATTTCTGATGTCATAGAATTCCAAGCAAGCAATCATATCCCAAAAGGTCTCAACTCTACTTTTATTTCTCTAATTTCTAAGAATCAAACCCCTAAATCTATGGCTGACTTCAGGCCAATTAGTCTATGCAATATTTCTTACAAGATCCTAACTAAATCCATTGCAAATATAATGAGAGATATTCTACCCCACATCATAGATCCATGCCAGGGAAGCTCTATCCAGGGTAGGTCAATATTGTATGGAGTTATCATAGTTCATGAAGCTCTACACTCTGCTCATAAGACTAACAAGTCTATTTTTACCCTCAAGCTTGATATGACCAAAGCATTTGATAGGCTAAATTGGGACTTTCTGATCATTGTCCTCCTTAAGTTGGTTTTCACCACCAATGGGTTAATTTGATCAAAAAATGCATTTCTAAAGCATGGTTCTCAATTTTGGTTAATGTAACAACTTCTGGTTACTTTCAAAGTCATAGAATAATTCGGAAGGGGGACCCTATCAGCCCCATGTTATTCATCATTATGGCAGAAATTTTAGGCAGAACCATAAAAAATGCTTGCAGTTCAAGGCTAATATCATAAATCAAGGCAACATATCTCACTAGGGCTATTTATCACAAACAATTCATCGATGATACCCTTCTATTGAATAAGGCATCAGTGGTTAAGGCCATAATAATTAAATACATTCGATAACTCTACAAGAACACTGCTGGTCAAAAAGTTAATTTCAGTAAAATAAAGTGATATTTCTTGAACACCCCCATTCATATGTAAGGAAGGATTACAAAAAATTTAGGGTGTGATATAGAAAACCTCCCCACTTTGTATCTTGGTATCCCTCCTTTCATTGGTTCTCTGAGAGAGTCAATGTGGGACAGGGTTATTGAAAGAATTCAAAAAAAACATGTTGTATGGAAAGGTTATCTTCTATATCAAGCATGAAAGCTAACCCTCACTAAGGCCTCTCCTCAGAGTATTCCAGTCTATTTCCTCTATGTTTTCAAATCCCCTATGAAGGTTTTCCAAAAATTTGAGAAACTCCAAAAAGAATTTTTATGGACTGGATTAGAGGAGAAAAAAAGGATACACCTTGTAGGATGGACCAAAGTGTGCAGACCCAGGGAAAATGGGGGCTTAGGTTTGAGGAGAATTGCTCATATGAATTTAGCTTTACTAGCTAAGAAGGCGTGGTGCCTCATTTTTGGTGAAGAAAATGAATGGAAAACTATCATAAAATGAAAGTATATTCAAAATATGGAATTTCTAAGTGACTCAGTTCCAATCAGAGGTTCTGCTTTTTGGAAAGTAATTCTCAATTGTAATGAAATCATAAAAAAAGGTTTAAGATGGGTTTTAGGCAATGGTGAGAGGATAAATTGCTAGAATGACAGGTGGGATAAGGATGAAACACTGACGCAATATCCTAGCTTATCCCGAATCGAAGATATCACAGAAGAACTCATTGGCAAAAAAGTCTTCGATTATTTGGTTGAGGATAGAGGCAAAATGAAGTGGAAACAAATAAGGATTTAGGTATTTCAAGCGGAATCAAATGATCTTTGTAATATTTTTGAGCAACAACTTATCCCAATGAGACCCAATGAATATCAAGTGACCTGGGCTCTTATGGAAAATGAGAAGTTCACTGTTAAATCAGTTTACAAGCTTCTGCTTGATGACGAGGATTTTGCCCTTAGTTTGGATAAAAAAATTAATTCTAAAAATTGCAGTCTTTTCATGGATGGTTATCCAAGGAAGAATTCTAACCATTGATAATATGATGTATAAATATATTTTTATCACTAATCGTTGTTATCTGTGCAGGGCTAATTGGGAGACCATTTATCACATTTTCCTTGAGTGTTCTTTTTCCTTAACTATCATAAGTGGGGTTTTTCAGGCCTTGAATATTTCCTGGGTTAAAACAGCCACCATACTTGATTTGTTTGTCTAGTGCCCTTGCCCCTTTTCAATCCAAAGATTTAGATACATGTGGAAAATTTATCTCAATCACTATCTTTGGCAGGTGTGGTTAGAAAGGAACCATAGAGTCTTTAATGAGTTTATCCATGATCATCAAACTATCATTGCCAGGATCCTATCCTTTGCCAATGAGAATGTTAACCTTATCCCTTTTGATAGCCGTAAACCTCATCTATAGGATACCACGATTGCTCAATATTTAAGATTAACTTTGTTATATGATTTTATGCCTAGGGTAGTCAACCCCAGAGCCAATGTTAAGTGGTCCCCACATCCTACGGGTTGGTTTAAGCTTAATTTTTATGGAGTGGCTAAGAAAAATTTTGGCAGATCAGGCGCTGGCAGTATTGTGCGAGATCATAATGGGAATATGATGCTTGTATTTTTTGAATATTTTGAAACAAGGACAAATAATGAAGATGAAGCTAGAACTATGTGGAGAGGCCTTCAAATGACTGAAGACTTAGAAGACAATTTGATCATAGAAGGAGACTCTATGCATGTTATAAATCTCCTTAATAATTGGAAAACACCTCCTTGGAGGATTAAAACAATTGTTGAAGAGGCTACGATCCTTTTCCAGGGAAGACAGGACAAAAAATCCCTAGTATTTTGGGAAGCTAACAAAGTTGCTGATAAACTGACCAATTTGGGTGTCGATGGTGATAGAATTTTCAAATGGGAACACGATTTCTCGAGTGAAGTAGAGGAGCTTATTCAACAAGAATACCAAGAATTATAGTCAAATTTACCAATAGGGAAGGCACTATAAGTTCGAAGGCTATGAGTATTCCTGTCTCTTTTTTGAAATGGACTCACAATAAAAATTATCCGAGCTATCAATATTGGTGGATGTTTCTTGGAAATACCACAAAGACTAATGGGGATAGTCACATGTCATATAACATGGCTCCTAGTAATCTTAGTAATTTGAGATTGGTTGATAATCATAGGGCAGGAAAGAAACGATAATATAAGACTTCTAACCATAGCCACATGGACCCGTAGATAGCCATTGCCATAAATCTAGCCAGTAGGTTCACTTCTCCAAGGTTGATTGGACAAGACAGGATGTGGTCCCAAAGCATGTCATATACGGAAGAAATAAATTACCAAAGAATTATTAAGAGTAATTGTCAATACATATCTTGTGGGAGTTTTTTTAGTACTCTGCTATGTGTTTCTACAAATTTTTGTTTCTCCACTGTTTCAAGGAAGGGATCTATGTCTGTTTATTTTTTTGTAATTATGATGTAGGTGTTTTTTCTTGGGGTATACCCAAAATGTTGTATGGGAAGTTCCTTTTTTATAATATGCTATGTGCCTTACCAGATGTAATGGCTTTGGCGGCATGTACATTTTACATATATAGGATCCTTAGTAAGGACATGTTCATCAACAACCCTGGGATGATTTTTGTAAAAGGTTTTGGGTCAACCTATAAAATTCGGTATTAATGCTATAGTATCTTATCTACGAAAAAAAAAATTAAGGAGTATAACTAAGATTGAATATTGAGAATGGTAGATTTTTATTTTTCCCTTAAACTATTTAACATAGGGTATTCCAAGCTTTTGTAGAAGTTTATGCTTCACTTATATAAGATTTTATTTCATCAGTTATTCCAAAAGTTATTATCGTAAGTTCTTTAGATTCAACTTATTCATATATTTGAATTTCTCTTACATCTTCAGTAGGTTTTATTTTTGTTCCACTAACTATAGCCCAAAGTTTTTCCGCTACTAAAATTGATTTCATTCTATTTTTCAATGAAGCAAAATTTGATCCTTTCAGAAGTTGAGATTCAAAAAGGAAAAACTTATTTTTAGACATAGTAGTACCCATTCAAAAAATACTTTGATGTAGAAGATCTTATAACTCCTAGGTTTGAAATAAATCAAAGTTTCTATGAAGTAGTAAACCTTATGTCTCGCTAGTTTTAGAAACTAAAGAATGAATTGTGCAAATTTATATTTTCTTAAATTTTGAAATTGAAATCCTTGTTACTCCCAAATAAATAAATTTGCAACAAATCAAAAACATTTTAATTTCAAAATCATTGTTTCTTCTTTTCAAACATATATAACCAAATCAAAATTAAAATTTAAAAAACTTTAAATTCACGCAATTAGCTTATCACTCCAAATATTTTATAAAATATTATTACTACTACTTTCAAATATTTCTATAAAACCTTATTAGAAAAAAATACTATCAAATAAACCTTATAAAAATACTTTCCTTATTACTCCTAGAACTTAATAAAGCTTTTCACTCTAAAAAACTTTAAACAACTTTCAATTTCAAAATTTTTAAAAACTAACTAATCACAACAAATATAATAACTTTAAATTTTACTTTATAAAACCTTAAATATCTTTACAAATGAATTTCTCTGAATGTGTGTTCTTTGCTGCAATTTAGATTGCTCCTTTCAAAATCCCTCTCATATGCTTTAATGTTTGGCTTCTTATCCTTGTTGGATGATAGTGTTGAATTTTGATGTAGCAAGTATGGAGAGAGAAATCACGAGATGTAGAATAATATGAAAGAAATTAAATCTTAGAAATTATTGAAGTATAAAATATTGCAATGTAGCTATGGATGAAATGAACACTTCAATATAAAGCTATTGAACTACATTGCATCCATAACTAATGGATGGTGTCACTCACTATGCTACACTATATGTATATCTTGTTATATGTATTTCTTACTCTATATCTATCTACCTAAGAGGCCATTCGTATATAGGTAAAATAGGATACTTGGCCAACACTCTATCTAGTTGTGTAAGGGACAACATGCACATGTACAATTTGCACAATGACACTTGTGCACATATTACATTACATGAAGTAACTAGATAAATTGCTCCTAAAGTAATCTAAGTATGTACCTTGGAAGATACATTTACATAACTCAAATTATGGAATAGAATCTATTTCTAACACCCATTGTATTACATTATTTGGGTATTAAGGACTTCAATATTCAATATGGATCTTCTTCTTATTCCTAAAATTTTTCTTCTATCTCTGCATTCTTTGTATTCAAGTTTAGAAGGTAAATTGTGTCTTCATAAGATGCAGAGTAATATGGAGATGAGCATTAAGTGAATTTGCATTGTATTCCTCATTTATCTGCTTGTTTAGAATAATATTGATCCGGTTCCACTTTTGTTGCTCTAGTCTTCATGTCAAGTCCTCTTGTTCTTTTCTTCCTTTTTCTTCTTCTTCTCTTCCTATGATTTTTCTTTGATGTGGATGGAATATCTGTTTTACAACAAGTTAGTCTATCATCACAACAATATTATTCCTTATAATCATCTTGTTTCTTGTGTTGAGTAAGTACAAACACAATTAACGATATATAAATCATCAAACATTCTTCTAGTGAAAATATAACTAGTCTTTGTGAGTTCCACCATGCTGTGAAGAGAATTTCATGAAGATAGTTAATCAAAGCTAAAAATCTATCTTCTTTCACTTTATTAAGAAACAAAGTGAACTTTTCTTTATCATTAGAGGGTATATACTCATATCCATTTGGAGTATCTATTAGATTTTGAGAGTAGAATTCTACTTCATTTAGGGTTATGCATAAGGGATTGGAGTCAAAATGTACTTGTAAAAAAATGGTGAATCCTAATCGAAATCAAGGTGAATCATGGTGAATACTAAGAAAATAAAATCAATCATATTCATACCAAAATTTGGGGTATTTGAAGTCCTAAAAAGTAAGGTCATATTTATGAAAAATTTAAACTCATTAAATCACCTTATAACTTCATAAAAACACCACCATTAGATCAGACTCGAAAAGAACTTTCCAACGAGTACAAATATGCCTATGTTTGGATATATATTATCATGAATTGACCCTAAAAATAAAATTGGTCCCCAACATTTTAGGTGAATGGGCCTACGTTGAGGGTCCTCATATTCACCAATTTTCAATTTTGGAAATCCTAATATTTACCCAATTTGTGAATATTTACCACTATGCATAACCTCAACTTCATTGAAAAGTTCTTCATTGATGAAAGCTTTTCTAAAAATTTCATCCATACAAGAATAATGATTGATAGAATATTTGTAGTTTATACTTACAACTTTCCTATTTGAAGTATATAATATAGATTTGATAAATCCTTTGTCAGTCTTGTAGGCTTCCTTATGTCTCCCTAGTTATGAATACTTAATTTTAGGTTTTAAAAGAAAGCTTATATATTCACAACTTTATAATATATGAAGAAAATTGTTATCAAGTTTTGTATAATTCCTTACGACTCCTTAGTTATTTTTTTGGAGCATTCTATAGTGCTTTTGCAAGATATAGTTCAATTTTTGTTGATTTTGTACAAGATTTTGTAAGCATAAAAAATCAACCTTTTAATATTTCTTAATACTCCTATTGAACTAAGAACTTTTAAAATAATTTAAAGAGATTTTAATGTTGGATATATTTTATCTCAATGACAATAACATAAATTTCTAGCTTTAAATAAAAGCTCATCATAACCCCTTTTGAAACCCTTAGGAATTTTAATCAAGTGTTTCTAATTTCCAAAAAACTAGTTTGAAATTGAAAACCTTATCACTCCAAAATTTAGAAATTTAGAACACATTAATATTTGTAGATTTAAAAAGATTAAATCCAAGTAGAATCCTTATTTATCCTAATTTGTGCAAATATTAATTTCCTAAGTTTTTTCTTTCAAAAAATATTGATTTTAAGTGATATACCAACCTTATCTTATAACCTTATAACTACTTCTTATGAAATTGAAAGCAAATAAGATATTACGACAGTGTACCTTTATTATGTTGAGTGAATGATGCTATAAATCTCCTTCTGGAGCATGTATTCCCAAGGCTTTACTACACTATGATAATGCTAGTTTGACCAAGATTTTTCAACTTATATTTGCCTTGCTTCGGACCTCTATCGAATTGCACCCAAAACTATGTTGAATGTTCACCGTCACTTTGTTGAATTTTTCCCAAATAGTTTTTGATCTTCTTCTTACGACCTACTATGCAGTGTTCGAACACTTTCCAAGATTCTACCATCGATCCACCAAGTGGATTCCACTACTGCGCATGGTTTTTCCAATTGCTGCGCTTGGCTTCCAAATTCCATCCTATATTTGATACAAGGTAGGAGGAATGACAAGTGTCACCGTATGAGATATTATGTGCTCATGGAATCTTCTTCATTTGGTTGGTGAAGGTTCCAAAATCACTCCAATACAAGTGATAAGTGTCACTATTGAGTTAAAAACATTATTTATTTTATTATTTCTTGAGCATTGTTCGAGTAACACTTTCCTAAATGTCTCCAAGATATATTATTTGTAACGTATGCTACGTTGTGTTTAACTCCACTATTTGGAGTATGGGTTCCAATAAGTGTAACATCTCCTTTGTAAGTGTTAGAGTATCTTCCAACATATGACAAGTGATAGTTGCATGCCTTTCTTTCTATCAATGCATATATGGAGGCTCTCCATCGCGTTTTCCATCCTAATATTTGTTTTATGTAGATGCCTCAGTGTCTATAGCTTATGGTTGGGCTATGGTGGAGATATGGTGGAGCTTTTGTGGAGATATGGATTAGATTCGGTGGCCCTTGAATGGATTTTGTATAGTAGTTCTTGGATGAAGACTTCTTGATGCTTTACTCCATTGTTAGCATTTGCTAATGGTAGAAATGCTTTAGTACAAACGCTCATTTCCTTTGACGTTCGGTTTATTTTCCCACTACTTGATCTTCTCCTATGCTTTATCTTATGCTTAGTACATTATTTTTATCTCCTCTTATGTTGTGTCTTGTATAGGTTCAAGCATCCGTGAAGAGCCCTTTTTATTGGCTTCTATAGCTTGGAAAGAGTGCTTACGTTCAATCCTAACTTGGCTATTTTTCCCTGTTATTACTATCCCTTTTTGGTATAGATTCAAATCTGTTTTTAGACTATAAAAATCATATTGAAATGGTGCTATTATATGTACTATAATGTGTACATAGAATTTATTTAATGCACCTTATTTTGCACTATTATATTAGATCAAAAACTCTGATTTTATGGCAGATTTTTTTCTCCACTTTAAGGGTTTTAAGATTGTGTTTTACTAATAGACAAATTTCTATTTTTTTCTTGGTCACTTAGATAACAATTCCAACACTATACAACAATAAATAGAGGCTTTTTATTTTCTGCAATTATTTTCTTGCATTCAACCCTTTAAGGCTATTGGATTTGACACTCACCAAGTCTCATCCTTTAAGCTTCTATCTATGTTTTTGGTTAGTTATGTTCTTCTCTAGGGTTTGGAGGATTCTAACCTTCTTTGAGTGGCTCCTTTAGACCACTATGAGTTGCATATTTATGTGCTTCAATAGTTTCTTTACACACTTGATACAAATAAGATTTTATGCCCTTCAATAACACAAACATAATTTATTTTGAGAGTAGTGTAATAGTACAAGTGTTTCTCACTTTTAATGCACTAATAATATACTGCAACTAATCAAGAATAACCTAAAAATAATCCTTAAGAGTTATTATAAAATTTAAGTACAACTAATATTGTAGATATTATTCTTTGTTTATTTTTCATAATAGGTAATAGGTAGTTGATTGAAACTATTTTTGAAATCTAATCAAAACCTAATAAAAGTGCAAATGAACCTTAAAAAGAAATTTTTTCTTTTTGCACTTTTGAATACTGTAATCCAATTTTCTATTTGTAACTTTAATCCAACTGTAGGTGCATCTAACAAATCTAATAGGTAGATGAATTAATTAACCTATTTACACTAGAAAGTTGCATACCTTTTTTTTGTAGCTCTTTTATTGCTTCTATAGAGGATGTAGATCTTGGTATCTTAGATCACCAAGTTGCTACTAAAAGAATGTCCTTTTAGCTCTTTGTAGACTATCTTGAATAGCTCCTTCTTCACCAAATGATGGTCTTGACCTTTATTTTACGAGCCTAGAATTTGATGGCTTATTCTCCTCTTTTGCTTTTCTCCTTCTGATGGGTATCTGGAGTATTCTTTGATTCTGAAGCGATGCATTCTTTCTGTTAGAGGTAATCTTCAAATCTTCAATATTTGGTGAACTTCTTCTATCTTCAATTCATCTTGTCAATTTCTGAATTCAAAAAGGATCTTATTATAATATTTGTCACTCCTTACCAAATTCTTCTTCTCGAGTTTGAAACTCCTTGCCAAATTCTTCTTTTCAAATTTGGCACTCCTTGAAAAATGCTTATTCTTTTGGGCTTGTTATTATATGGTGACAATTATACCAAGTATTTTACTATCAGAGGCTTCTCCTTGATAGTGGATTTCTTCGATGAGTTCTTCTTTGATAATATCTTCAATAAGATCCTCCTAGATTTTTTCTAGATGCTCGATAAGACCTTCTCAATGTATCTTATCTAACAACTTTTGATGGTCTTCTTTGAAATATTTTCTTCAACCTTCTGCTCTTGGAAGTATTTGTGATGAGATATTGCTATAGATATTTGAATATACTACTTATGGATTCGATCGGGACTCACTTTGTCCTTATTATACTTCTCCTTCCTTGACTAGAAGTTATACAATAAGATCTTATATTGATCTCTTTGGTTTTTCTCCAAGTGCTGAATTGATTCTGAAGAAGATACCCTTCCTAAATTTCTTATAGGATGTTTCTCAACTCACTGAATCTTCTTTCTCTACAACAAAGTATTAGTACTAAAATATATATTCTACTTTTGAATCTTTAAATTTAGGATCAAGGCTCCAATCTCATTTTTTAGTACCAAGGCTATTATGGCCTTTTCCAATGTCAAGGCTACTATGTCCTTTTTCCAATATCAAGGCTATTATTACCTTTTCCGACACCAAGGCTACTATGGTCTTTTTATATTAAGACTTCTATGGCTTATGATCTAAGTCTTCTATGGCCTATTTTAAAAGGCTTCTATGGCATTTTTATGTCAATGCTTTTATGGCATGTTATTCAACTTTTGAAGTTATTTGATTAAAAAATGGAGATATTTTATCTCCTGGCTTCACCACAACTCATCACAAGAAGTCTTTGATGAGCAAGGTGCAACCAAAGTATTGTCATTGTTTTCAACACGATCAGGTTGATCAGTTGATGCAATGGACAGGAGTTCATTGATGAGCAAGGTGCAGCCAAAGTATAATGGACAGGAGTTCATTGATGAGCAAGCTACAGACAAAGTGCAATGGACAGGAGTTCATTGATGAGCAAGGTGCAGCCAAAGTATAATGGACAGGAGTTCATTGATGAGCAAGGTGCAGCCAAAGTATTTTCATTGTTGTCAACACAGATAGAGGATCGATTGATGTAATGGACAAGAGTGTAGAGGTCATTAGAGAGATCGATTGATGCAGTGGATAGGAGTTCAGAGGTCAGTCAAAGCATGTACAATGAATTTCCAAGAAGACAGAAGAGGCCAACATTCAAAAGATCAAAGAAAAAGATAAGTAAGAAAACTGTCGCAATATCGGGACATGTTTGGCCAGTGCAAGGAAAACTATCACGATATCGCGACATGTTTAGAAAGTGCAAGGAAAAATGTCATGATATCATGACATGTTTAGAAAGCGCAAGGAAAACTGTCACGATTTTGCGACATGTTGGAAGAGAGAGAAAGTGTAAGGAAAACTGTCATGATTTCACGACATGTTGGAAGAGAGAGAAAGAGCAAAGAAAACTGTTGTGATTTCGTGACATGTTCGATGAGAAGGCACATGTAAGAAAATTGCCATGATTTCATGACATGTTTGATGAGAAGGCACATGCAAGAAAACTGTCATGATTTCATGACATGTTTGATGAGAAGGCACATGCAAGAAAATTGTCATGATTTTGTGACATGTTCGGAGAAAAGGCGCAAGCAAAGAAAATAGTCATGATTTTGCGACATGTTTGGGGAGAAGGAGCTCGCAAAGAAAAGTGTCATGATTTCACGACAATTTGCAAGAGAGACAGTACGGATGAAAATGTGTCATGATTTCACGACAGGTTCAAGAGAAAGAGCTCACAAAGAAAAGTGTCACGATTTCACAACAATTTGCAAGAGAGATAGTACGGACGAAAATGTGTTGTGATTTCGTGACAGGTTCAAGAGAAAGATCTCGCAAAGAAAAGTGTCACAATTTCGTGACAATTTGCAAGAGGGATTGTATGGACGAAAAAGTGTCACGATTTCATGACAAGTTCGAGAGAAAGAGCTCATAGAGAAAAAGTGTCGCGATATTGTGACATGTTGGGTTTTCACGACCCAAAGGGAAGAAAAGTGCCAAGGAGAAAAAGTGTCGCGATATCGCGACATGTCGGGTTTTTGTGACCCAAAGGGAAGAAAAGCACCAAGGAGAAAAAGTGTCGCGATATCGCGACAAAAGGAAAGAAGGAGAGTACGAAAGCGAAAGTGTCGCGATTTCACGACATGTTCTGTTTTCGCGAGGTCAAGGCAAGAAAAGGCACAAGGTAGCAAATGTGTCACGATTTCACGACATGTGTTTTCATGGCCGAAAGACAGAGAAGATCACAAGGCAGCGAAAGTGTTGCGATTTCATGACATGTCATGTTTTCATGGGTGCAAGCCGAGAAAAGGACAAAGAGGCAAAAAGTGTCACGATTTCATGACATGTCATGTTTTTGCGGGTGCAAGCCGAGAAAAGGACAAAGAGGCAAAAAGTGTCACAATTTCGTGACATGTCATGTTTTCACGGGTGCAAGCCGAGAAGAGGACAAGAAGGTGAAAAGTGTCACGATTTCGTGACATGTCATGTTTTTGCAGGTGCAAGCCAAGAAAAGGTCAAAGGGGCAAAAATGTCACGATATTGTGACATGTCATGTTTTCACGAGTAAAATATGAGAAGAGTACAAAGAGACAGAAGTGTTATGATTTCACAATAGGTCACAACAACATGATTACGGATAGTTAACTGAAGTAGAACGACAGTTACAGGGGCAGTTGTAGAGGAAAATCATGCAGCCAATATAAGAAGAGTCAACTGATGTTAGTGCAACAATTACAGGGGAAGTTATAGATAGAAATCATGCAAGCTAAAATAAGCACAGTGCATTAAAGATAGAATGGCAGTTACAGGGCCCGTAAAGTAGTGTAACCATCAAGCGAAAGTTATACTGAAAGTCCAACACAAGAAACAGAGCTATTAATAGAATGCATGTACAAATTACTGTGTGATAAAGGAGTTACTTTCAGAAGTGTCTATTAATAGGGTGCATGCAGGATTATGGAAGTCACAAAAGAACAGGTGCTTCAAGATGAAAATATTGTTTTAAAATGGTAGTTGCATGCAGAAGAAAAAGGGCCGCTCAGAACTGAATAGTGTGCCGCCATAAAGAGGGAAAGTGCCGCTGATAAAATAATATATGTGCTGAGAAAAGGTTGTTGAAGAGAGCCGCAAGAATGTGTATGTTTCATATACGATAAGTTAAGAATTAGGGTTAGGGTTGAGCTCTGAACTATGTAAGAGAGCAAATAAGAATGTCAGAGCGCTAAAATGAGCAGAGAAGGCTGTCAGAGAGTCGTAAATGAGTAGATAAGGCTGTCAAAGCCGTAAGCAAGCAGAGAAGGCTATTAGAGCATAGAGAAGGCTATCAGAGCGCAGAGAAGAATGTTAGAGCACAGTAAGCAGAGTGGTAAGAGTGATCTGTTAGGTTGAGATCTGTGCGGGTAGAGAAAAAGGTGTGTAGCTAAAGAGAAAAATGGTGTGGAAAAAGAGCACTATTGAGAGAAGAGCGATGAAGAAAGAGCGCAACTGATAGAGCACGACTGAGAGAGTGCGGCAACAAGTGCACAAAATGAATATGTGTTTTTTGAATTGAAATATAGGTTGGATGAGCAATAGACCAGTGAGGGTCTTGTAAAAGTGAATGCATATTTATGTCAATCTAAGATTCAAAATAGAAATCCAAGTTGGTGCTTGGAATCAGGGGTTGGTGCTCCTTCCAGTTGGCACTGGTAAATTAGGGGTTGGTGCTCCTTCCAGTGGGTGTTGGTAAATTGATTGTAAAGTTGGTGCTTTGCAAAGGCTAGATTTGGATGGGAGTCCAAGAAGTCTATTTTTGAGGAGTAGCCAAAACTGGTGAACCTCGTTACATCTTGTGTTATGTGATGCTCTCTTGTGATACTTGTTGTTTCTGGTTTTAAGCTTTCATTTTCATATTTAAGAGTTGTATATTTGAAATTAAATAGCTACACTGATTCACCCCCCCTCTCAGTGCCATTGTAAGACTAACAATTGGTATCAAAGCCATTTTCCCAATTCAGGCTAAATTAGTCAGGGTTGATCTTGGATTAGTACACAATGGGTAAGAAGAATAGATCCTCCTCCAATAAGGCATCTCAGTCAGTTTCAATTCCTGTGGAAGAGAAAATTGAACTAGAAAAGGCAAAAGGAGTGAACTCTGAAGTATGTGATGAAATCTATGAGGCTGAAGTAGATCTTGAAGGAGAGTTGATCTCTGCACTTGAAGAGTTGAGTATAGAAAATAAAAAGAACAAAATAATGTCCAAGATGTTAGAAGAATATGGGGATGATATTGAATATCTCTTCCTACAAGTTCAAAATGCCAAAAAATTAGAAGAAACCTTGAAGACACACCTGGATGATGAGGATGATGTATGCAACACAAGTGAAGAGGAATTTAACAAAGTTATTATTGATCTAAAGCTACAAGTAGAGCAATACAAAAGGATTAAAGATATTCTCAGGTCTCAAATCAATGAGAAAGAGACTATTTGCTGCCAACAAGAAGAAGAGATTGTTTCATTGAAGAAACAACTAGAAGAGGCCAACATAAATCTCAAATATGAGAAGAGCACTGAATTACTAGATAAAATGAGAAAGCAACAAAGAAGCTCCACAGATAAGTCTAGTCTTGGATATGAAGCTGAACAACTGTCATCTTCCAAAAGTACAGAAAAGAAGAAGTCCACTACTGAAGGATCGAAGCAAGAAAAGTCTAAAGCTAAATCTTCAAAAGGAAGAAAATATCAAAGAATATCTACAACAAAGCAACCACAACAAAAGAGGTTCTCTCACTCTCACTCTTTTAATAATAATGCTTTTAATGGCTATTGTTATAAATGCAACTGCTATTGTCACAAGGCAATTTATTGTGGACTGAACAATAGATCAAAAAGTTATGCTGATAAAAATACATTTGCTTTCCTTAGTGAACACCTTGTGCAATGTTTTAAATGTAATGGCCAAGGGCACGTAGCAAGGTTCTATCCAAGCACTTATGTATCTAATCTAAGGCAAAACCCTAGATTTCATCAGACATAAAGAGGGCAACACAGACAGGGAACATATAATGTGCATAAAAGACAAGAAAATAATCATCCATCAAGAATGCACAAGAGACAACCCCGCAAGAGAAATGTTCAAGTTCATGAACAGGGGAAAAATAGGGAAGTAATTGAAAAACTCAAGCCCAAGTTCAAGAAAGTCTGAAGAAAGGCAAAAGAAAGGAAATCGTGTCTCCTTGGACTGAAGGAGGCTACTCCGCCATTGCTCTAAGCAACTCCAGGTGGCACATCCTCAGGGGGAGAAATATTAAAGTTTTATTTTAATGCTCTTATGTATTTGTTTGGGTATCTGAGGATGAAATACCGACAATCAGAAAATTGTTGTATAGTTGTCAAAGTTTTTTTCAATTTATGTAGTGGACTGTGGAAGTACTGTGAAGGGTTGTGATTAAATTGAGAGCTGGCACCCTTGGCAGTTTTGATATTTGTCATTATTGTACTATTAATGATTCTTCTGCCACTATTCAAAATTATGGATCATAACAGTTTAGATTTTTTTGTTTAATGAAAGAATGCGTGCATGCCCTAGCTGCGTACTTGTGCTTCAATAAAAGCAACGTGTATTTGTTCTACACTTTGATGTGAAGATTGTTAGATCTTTCATGATGCCTTGGTGAATATAGTTAATTCATAGATAGTTTCATTTTAACTGTTGATAAAATGCCAATCCAAGGTTAAGAAGTATGAGGCTGAGTAAGGTGCACTATGGTTCACCATAAAGTGTTTGACAAAATGTCTTCTCCTGATTTGCACAATTGAAAGTAAGGTGTGATCTACAGTAACTGTAGAAAACTCAGATCAGGTTGTAAATATAAAAAGGAATTTGGTTGTGTTGCAGTACAGTATTTGATGCTTACACAGAGTTGAAAGTGGATTGAGGTAGCCTGATAGACTCCCACTGAAGAGAGAGACAAACAACTGACATTAGGTTCAATCTTGTTGAGAATATCCCAGATGCATTTGTAGATGCTGCCAGCATTGCAGAACAAACAGTTGGATATATACAATCAGTGTATGCCTTCACTAATAGTGGATAAGTTTGAGATTGCAGAGAAACAGAGGGTTGGTACTCAGAAGATAGTAGTCCAGCCATGTTCTTACACATATTATATTGGTGAAGTTGACAGTGATGATGTCTTTCACTGGTTATTGTTGCTACTCACATTATTGATATTGTTGATGCCTATTATGCTTATCATGATGTTGTCAAATAGTGAAATGAAGTGGTCACATATTCCCAAGAATAGACTAAGAATTGACTAGCCATCGGGATCAAATTCTCAGGGGGAGCATTTATGCATCTGTTTATCATATTGCTCATGTTTATGCTTTTTGCTAACTGTAATAATTTTTGCCTAAGAATGTTCTGCATGGACTCAAGGGGAGTTTTGCAGCCGCCCTTTGGTATTATTGTCAAAGGGGGAGAAGAATTACAGGTAATTGCACACAATTACGTGTGTTGCCAACAATTCCAAAGGGGGATATTGATGAGCAAGGTGCAACCAAAGTATTGTCATTGTTGTCAACACAGTCAGGTTGATCAGTTGATGCAATGGACAGGAGTTCATTGATGAGCAAGGTGCAGCCAAAGTATAATGGACAGGAGTTCATTGATGAGCAAGGTGCAGCCAAAGTGCAATGGATAGGAGTTCATTGATGAGCAAGGTGCAGCCAAAGTATAATGGATAGGAGTTCATTGATGAGCAAGGTGCAGCCAAAGTATTGTCATTGTTGTCAACACAGATAGAGGATCGGTTGATGCAATGGACAGGAGTGTAGAGGTCATTAGAGTAGTGGACAGGAGTTCAGAGGTCAGTCAAAGCATGTACAGTGAATTTCCAAGGAGACAGAAGAGGCCAACATTCAAAAGATCAAAGAAAAAGACAAGTAAGAAAACTATCGCGATATCGTGACATGTTTGGCCAGCGCAAGGAAAATTGTCATGATATCATGACATGTTTAGAAAGCACAAGGAAAACTATCGTGATATCATGACATGTTTAGAAAGCGCAAGGAAAACGGTCATGATTTCACGACATGTTGGAAGAGAGAGAAAGCGCAAGGAAAACTGTCCCGATTTCATGACATGTTGGAAGAGAGAGAAAGAGCAAAGAAAACTGTCACGATTTCATGACATGTTCTATGAGAAGGCACATGCAACAAAACTATCATGATTTCATGACATGTTCGATGAGAAGGCACATTCAAGAAAACTGTCGAGATTTCATGACATGTTCGATGAGAAGGCACATGCAAGAAAACTGTCATGATTTCACGACATGTTCGGAGAAAATGCGCAAGCAAAGAAAACTGTCATGATTTCGTAACATGTTCGGGAAGAATGATCTCGCAAATAAAAGTGTCACGATTTCACGACAATTTGCAAGAGAGACAGTACGGATGAAAATGTGTCATGATTTCGTGACAGGTTCAAGAGAAAGAGCTTGTAAAGAAAAGTGTCACGATTTCGCGACAATTTGCAAGAGAGACAGTACAAATGAAAATGTGTCACAATTTCATGACAGGTTTGAGAGAAATACCTCACAAAGAAAAGTGTCACGATTTTGTGACAATTTGCAAGAGGGATTGTACGGACGAAAAAGTGTCACAATTTTGCGATAGGTTCGAAAGAAAGAGCTCGCAGAGAAAAAGTGTTGCGATATCGTGACATGTCGGGTTTTCGCAACCCGAAGGGAAGAAAAGCACCAAGGAGAAAAAGTGTCACGATATCGTGACATGTCGGGTTTTCACGACCCGAAGGGAAGAAAAGCGCTAAGGAGAAAAAGTGTCACGATATCGTGACAAAAGGAAATAAGGAGAGTATGAAAGCGAAAGTGTTACAATTTCACGACATGTTCTATTTTCGTGAAGTCAAGGCAAGAAAAGGCACAAGGCAACGAATGTGTCATGATTTTGTGACATGTGTTTTCGCAGGCGAAATATAGAGAAGAGCACAAGGCAACGAAAGTGTCACAATTTTGTGACATGTCATGTTTTCGCAGGTGCAAGCCAAGAAAAGGACAAAGAGGTGGAAAGTGTCACGATTTTGCGACATGTCATGTTTTCGTGGGTGCAATCCGAGAAAAGGACAAAGAGGCAGAAAGTGTCACGATTTCGTGACATGTCATGTTTTCGTGGGTGCAAGCTAAGAAGAGGACAAGAAGGCAGAAAGTGTCACGATTTTGCGACATGTCATGTTTTCATAGGTGCAAGCCGAGAAAAGGTCAAAGGGGCAGAAATGTCGCGATATCACAACATGTCATGTTTTCATGGGTAAAATGTGAGAATAGTACAAATAGACAAAAGTGTCACGATTTCATGACAGGTCGCAACAGCACGATTACAGATAGTTAACTGAAATAGAACGACAGTTACAGGGGCACTTGCAGAGGAAAATCATGCAACCAATATAAGAAGAGTCAAATGATGTTAGTGCGATAGTTATAGGGGCAGTTACAGATAGAAATCATGCAAGCTAAAATAAGCATAGTGCATTAAAGACAAAATGGCAGTTACAAGGCCCGTAAAGCAGTGTAACCATCAAGCGACAGTTATATTGAAATTCCAACACAAGAAACAGAGCTATTAATAGAATGCATGTACAAATTACTGTGTGATAAAGGAGTTACTTTCAAAAGAATATATTAATAGGGTGCATGCAAGATTATGGAAGTCACAGAAGAACAGGTGCTTCAAGATGAAAATATTGTTATAAAAATGGCAATTGCGTGCAGAAGAAAAAGGGCCGCTCAGAACTGAATAGTGTGCTGCCATAAAGAGGGAAAGTGTCGTTGATAAAATAATATATGTGCTAAGAAAAGGTTGTTGAAGAGAGCTACAAGAATGTGTATGTTTCATATACGGTAAGTTAAGAATTAGGGTTAGGGTTGAGCTCTGAACTATGTAAGAGAGCAGATAAGAATGTCAGAGTGCCGAAATGAGCAGAGAAGGCTGTCAGAGAGTTGTAAATGAGCAAATAAGGCTGTCAAAGCCATAAGTGAGCAAATAAGGTTCTCAGAGCATAGAGAATGTTGTAAGAGTGCAAAGAAGACTGTCAGAGCACAGTAAGCAGAGTGGTAAGATTGATCCGTTAGGTTGAGCTCTATGTGGGTAGAGAAAAAGGTGTGTAGCCAAAGAGAAAAATGGTGTGGAAAAAGAGCACTGTTGAGAGAAGAGCAGTGAAGAAAGAGCGTAGCTGATAGAGCGTGACTGAGAGAGTGCAGTAGCAAGTGCATAGAATGAATATGTGTTTCTTGAATTGAAAGAGAGGTTGGATGAGCAATAGACCAATGAGGGTCTTGTAAAAGTGAAGGCATATTTATGTCAATCTAAGATTCAAAATAGAAATCCAAGTTGGTGCTTGGAATCAGGGGTTGGTGGTCCTTCCAGTTGGCACTAGTAAATTAGGGGTTGGTGCTCCTTCCAGTGGGTGCTGGTAAATTGATTGTAAATTTGGTGCTTTGCAAAGGCTAGATTTGGATGGGAGTCCAAGAAGTCTATTTTTGAGGAGTAGCCAAAACTGATGAACCTCGTTACATCTTGTGTGATGTGATGCTCTCTTGTGATACTTGTTGTTTCTAGTTTTAAGCTTTCATTTTTATATTTAAGAGTTGTAGATTTGAAATTAAATAGCTACACTGATTCACCCCCCCCTCTCAGTGCTATTGTAAGACTAACAATCTTCTTCCATGACATTCTTCTCTTACACAAAGAAATAATATCTACACTATGAGGGCACGCTGACCTTCAGGCAATAAATTTGGAGTCTCTTAGCTTTTTTTCATTGGAGGAGTCCCAATCCTTTGATAAATAGTCTTCTATAAAAAATAATCTTTAGGCACTAATTAGAAAATTTCTAGATATCTTGGATGATTATCACTGAATGATCTATCAATCCAGTGGCTTGAATCTTGAGTCTTGGTCTTCATGAGTTTTTTCTAAAAATATTGTGGAAAGACTCTGGTCAATTATAGTCTTAGTATTTCCATGAAATGAAACTTCTTTCAGTCCTTACTCATGACTCTCTCTTAATTTACCACCTAGATTCTTCTGAGCTATTTTGATTGTGGCTGGTCTAGCAGTGCGTTAGATTATCAAAACACTCAGGATCAATGATAATGGTGGATTTCCTATAGACCTACACAAACTAGATCTACCATAGATATGATACCACTGTTAGCTTTTGATGTAGCAAGCATGGAGAGATAACAATCACGAGATGAAAAATAATATGAAAGAAAGTAACTCTATTGAATGACTAAAATATAAAATATTACAATGTAGCTATGAAGGAAATGGACACTCCAATATAAAGCTACTAAACTACACTACATCCATAACAAATGGATGGTGTCAGTCATTATGCTACACTCTATGTATATCCTATTCTATGTATTTCCTAATCTATATCTATTTACCTAAGAGGCCATCCTTATATAGGTAAAATAGGATACTTAGTCAACACTCTATATAGTTATGCAAGGGATAACTTGCACATGTACAACTTGCACAATGATACTTGTTCACTTATTACATAACATGAAGTAACTAGATAACTTGTGCCTGAAGTAATATGAGTATGTACCTTGGAAGATACATTTACATAACCCAAATGATGGAATAGACTTAATTTTTAATAGACACTTGTAGACATGCAAATGTTATGGTTTCTTCCATATATGAACATTTTTGGCTTGTGTTGCTTAGGTGTTAGAATGCTATTCACTTGTTTATTACCTCTACAATAGATGTTATCCAATTAGTGCATTCCATCTATGCTTGGTTGTTGTATTTTATAACCACTTGGCACATTATATTTCAAATATACTTGGCACTCAATTTATTTCTTCTTTGGTAGTGCTTAACACCTGATTACTTTCTCCTTGGTAGCACTCAGAACTTGATTTCTTTCTCCTTTAAATGAAGCTCTTGGAAATTGATTGCTTTCTCCTTTCGATGAAGTCCTCGACACTTGATTGCTTTATCCTTTCAATCAAATATTTAGATCTTGATATTACAATGAATCACTTAGGAATTGACTTCTCACGTTCCTCAACATCACACTATGATTCAACTTATATTATAGCAGTGAAATTTATTATGATGTGGTTATTCCAATGTTACACTGAGTTTCAATGTGGTTATTCCTACATTGCACTATATTCTGCCTTATTGTTTCTAATTTTGTACTAGTTCTAACTTGACATATTGTTGATAATGCTTTCCCTAATGTGTTGGTTACTCTTTTGTAGGTTAGATGGTTCTTGGCATGTATTTGACACTTATATTTGTTATAGATTTAAGTTGGGTAGGTGGCTCTTCATTTAGTCATAATAGATCTATGTTCACTTGACCTAATATGAGTCAAATATCTCACAATATTTGTTTGCTTTGGATTGAACCAAATAGCTCACTCTTTAATGTTGATATGATCCGAATAACTCTCAATATTTTTGCTCTTGTTTGAGCCAAATGGCTCACTCTTTAACATTAATATCTAAAATCTTGAGCATCTTCTATATCTTGAACCTTGGATGTCTTCCCTTTATCAAACATTGGGCATCTCCTTTGAGATCGAACCTTGAGCCTCTTCTATTCTAATGGTTGCTTGTTTCCCTATAACTAGAACTTGGGACTATATTCCTTATCTTCAATATTTAAGATACTCAATGCTACTCTATACTAGTTTTTCTTTCCTTTATGGCCTTCTTATTCTCTTCAATATATTTCTATATGGAACTTTTTCTTGAAAGGTATCTATTCTATCAATATTAATCAATTTTCCCAAACTATATATCTATCTCAATATTGATGTTCTTTCTCAAGACCTGATATATCCTTTTATTTTTACCACTATTTTTTCTTTCCATTGCTTAATCTATATTCTCTTAGGAATATTTTAATGCTCCTCAATCGATTACTATTATATGTTCTTCTTCAATATCAAGGTCAATTTCTCCATGACTTGAATTTTCTGTCTACACTTAGAAGTTGAAATTCTTCTCTATCTATTGTAGGAAGCTTCTCACACTTTGGTTGATTTCTCTAAAATCGATAATATCTTAGGTTACACCTAAAGATAAAAAATCAATGTCAGAGTATTTTTATTCTAAAACTCAAATATCTAATGTCAAGGTGACTTCTAAATGTCTTTGATTCCTCTATCACTATCAAGGGTTAGATTCTGAATCCTCTATCTAAGTCAAGGGTTGGATATATCCCTAAATAATTGACTACATTAAAGTTTATATGCCAATATATATGAGAACTAACCTTCATAGGTTGTTCTTCAACCATGGAAAGACTCTAGCCTAATACTAAATATGATTTTATATTAAATTTTAAATATCACTACCTTCAAAGTGTATAGACCCCAAATCAATTTTATGAAACTAGACATAATTGATTTGTGATATAAGTGGTTAAACTAAATTCTATCAACCTAGATATAATTTGGTAGAAACTTTGAAACCACTAATGTATTTTTAAGCCTTAATACTACCACAAATATCATAGGATCAAATATAATATAGCCATAATACAATAAGGTCAAGATAATAATATGAGTAGAATAATATAAGAAAATTAATATGTATATCAAGGATAATAATATATCAAATAAAATTAAATAATAAACAACATTATGATATAAATATCTTGAATCATACACATACAAAGCATGTAGAACAACTTACAATATTAATTACTCAAAATGTATGCAATCTTTATTACTCCTATTTCCCTTACAAATATGATAATGATGCTCATGTTTCTCTATAATGTGATGTATCTATGATACAATCTATGGAGTAATGTATCCATAGTATAATTAATCTTTGGATACTTGACTATTCATTTCCATATGCCAAGTCTCATGACTCTTGTATTATCTACTTTACACTTACATACTTGATGGACACTTGCATACTTGATGAAAAATTGAATCTATTATGTACAAACATGACTCTTAGACTTCCATAACTTACACACTCTAACCTAAGATACTTGTGCACATATTTACATTACATATTTGCACACTTACATATAAGACACTTGTGCACATAGAATCAACTTACACTTGCACACTAACTCACATGACACTTGTGCATATCATGCACATTCACACTTACATAAAGGGGAATTATAACTCATGATCTGAACTATGAATCAACCCTACTCTATTATATACAAGATGTACCATGCAGGCACATTAACGTGTACCAAATGATGTAATATACTCCAACACAACATGCTCCTTCTTAGTCCAAATTTTGTAATATGTAGGTGATGGAAATGAATTTTATCCACTATAGATGTAAAAGGTTTGGGGACCTTTCAAAACCTCTTCATTTTCCATAATTAAAAAAATCTAAATAGGACTTTTCAAGAGAACAACTATTTATTTTTTAAATCATAATTTCTTAGGAGAAAATTATAGAACTAGAATACAAACACTTCAAAAAATGGATTGATTTTTTAACATAATATATTCTTAATGGATTTTTATTGATATATTATCATCATATGATTTCGTATTTAATGATAATTTTATAATTCTTCATAGGTTAGTATATTGTCTCATGTGATACATGATGAAAATGATTAATTTTAGAAAGCTCAACCATACAATTAATGTTGCAATGGAGATCACGATGATGTCAATGCTAATGGCAATGTGGATGACAAAGATAATTTACCAAAATATTAGGGTTATTAAGATATAATTAGTAGGAGCCTCTATATAGAAGAGAGCTTTTACACAAGAATTATTTTTGTGAAATGGATATGGTTTCACCATGTGATGGTATTTTTACACAACTATAGTGTTTTTTAGCTTAGTAGTTTGATGAATTTTTTATCTATTTAAAGATGAATTTAACTAGAATATACTAATAAATAATGATTATTTTTTACTAGTGATCCATAGGCATTGGACTATTGACTTTGGTTATGACATGCATTAAACACCATCCTCATGTTATTATATTTTGAGGATTATGCACTACTATCAATAGTGGGATTGTACCATGTAACTATCATGTTGAAGGATAAGTTTAATTGCTTCTGACATACAATATTGGTAGAGAGATGATATTCAAAGATGAATACCTTCTAGATCCCTTATGGATAAGTGATTGTGATGCCAGAGGTGTTAGCACTTAAGCTATTTTATAACAATACTATCAAACTTAAATCACTCTGAATTATACACAAGTATTCAAACAACAAAATAAAAGAGCTTACTATATTCCCATAAATTTCACTTAGTATTCCAGTACTATTAAAGTATTAAAATTTCAATTACACAAGTTTCGTATGATTCCTCTACATATAGCCTTTACAAAGATGACATTTCAACTTCATATTACTATTAAACTCCTTAAAATCTTCAAAATCTCAAGAAATATGACTCTTCATATTTCTCACATGATAAATATATTCTATGGACCCCTAATAATGACACACATCTAATTATTTCTAAATGAAAAACTCTAAGTTACTCATATTTCAAGACTCTTTTTACACAATATATTTACATAGTATATACAAAATATTTATAAAGGTCCTTACAATGTATTTTCAAGATACCAAATAATATATTAGAATCTAATAGGGGGATGTCTAGTGAATCCTATAGGTATCCATCAAGGATGCTCTATTTTACTGGATTCATTCTCACCAATGTAGCTTGAATAGGATATGAAATAATAGAAGTTATTGTTAACTAGATCTAATATTGATATCAATACCAATCATGTTGGTGTAATTGGAATGATAAATAATATTATTTATAACTTTTTTGTTTGGGTTCCTACTTGCAGGTACTAGTAGATGAATGGTGCACTAGGCATTATGGGAAGCAATGTAAAACATGATGGAGTTGTAGACCATCTCTCCTAGGGGTCCATCATCCTAGTTATATCACTTCATTCAGTATGCCATATACAAAGGCAACAAGAACCTATCTTATTATACACTACTACACGTGTGCTACTAGAATCAAATCATAATGGCATAGCCACTAGAACCCTAGGCCTATCGATGGGCACATAAATTTAAGGTTGGTCAATTCTATCCACACCAAGGGACCCTAAGTAGAGAATATAAGTTGATCTATGATCTATTCTCCCAAGATATTACTTAACATATATATATTTGTAATTATAAATGGACAAAAAATGAGTACAAACTAGCTCATATTAGGAGGAAAAGGTGGTTGGTTAGACTGCAGGTGGAGAGGGATTTATTTTAGTATAAGCATGTGGTCTACTAGTATGGCTTTAGTAGGTCATTCCAAAAAAACTCAATTTTATATGGGAGGCACACTTTATTTTTTTGGTAAGTAACATTATATACATAGCGGGTTTTTTAAGAGGATCCCAAAACCTTATAAAAATAGGAGAGCACCTTTAGGGCTACAAGGTTGAGACAAGAAACCACATCTCAGACTGAATTACAAATTTTTTTGACATAGCAGACGATCACACCAAAGACAATTAAATAATAAAATACAACCCGCCCAGTGGGGAGAAGCAGAAAACCACCAATGAGAAGATCCCGCCCAGCAAGAATCATAGAAAAACCATTACAATAAAATCTCGCCTCGCAGGAAGCAGTCAGAAACCACCAAATAGAGAAACCCGCCTAGCGGGAAGTAGCTTAAACCCACCTCAGAGAATATCCCGCCCAGTGAAAAGCATCAAAAAAACTTCACCAGGAAAATCCCGCCATCTAGGAAACCAGCAAAAAGGTGAAAATCCCACCCAACGGGAAAACCAACGGATTTGGCGAATCTCGCCTAGCGAATTTGGCGGATCCCACCTAGTGGAAAACTAGCGAAAAAGGTGGATACTGCCCAGAGGATCCCGCCTAGAGAGAAGCCATTTCACCCAGCGACAGGGGGATCCCACCCAGCAAGAAGCCAAGAGCCAGGATCCGGCCCAACGGGAAGCACACAGAAAACTTCACCACGAGGATCCTGCCCTAGGAAAATAGCAAGGAAAGTAGGTTAAGGAAACAAGGATCCAGGGGCTGGGAATCCTGAGCGGGAAGAGGAAAATAGTCATAGGGAAAGGATCCCAAGGAGCCAAACAAGTGGGATCTAAGGTCTGTGTGCATATATCAGACCACCCTAAGAAAGAAACATGCAGCAGAAACCATAGGAACCCAGTAGCAGGGACCAAGGATCCCGTCCAAGCATAGAAGCAGCTTCAGGGAACTGGGACTGGGAATGGGAATAGCCCAGGCAGAGGAAATACCACCCCAAGGCCAAACCAGATGCCCAGGGTGTCCACCAAGGAGAAGAACCAACACGAAGAAGCCTCCACGTGGGAAGAACAGCAGCCAAAGGATCTCGTCGAGGATTCACAAGCAAAGGAGGAAAGAGGCCCCCCCAGACCACCCCCAAAGCTATGAGGACCTCAAGGGAGACCCTAGGAAGCTGTCAAACCCTAAACCATCACCTCCATCGCTCAAAGAAATGCGGGGGACCAGATCCATGTGAATAACCTGCAAAAAAACCCTAGGGGGAAGCCTGAGGGAAAAAAGGGAAGGGATCCCCAAACAAACAGGGATCCCTGGGAAGCACCAGGCCACCAGAACAACCAAGGAAGCCCGAGCCCACTGGGAGGGGCACAAAAAATGGAGAAGGATCTCCCCCTAGGAGATCATCTACAAACAACCACTCCCAGGGAGGGATGACCTGGGTTGAGCCAGGGACTACGCAGGATCCAGGATCCAGGGGAGGGGGAGCAGGGAAGGGACCATAGCCCTCACCTCTCTAATTTCTTCCCTAAGCCTACATCCTCCCCCCAAAAGTAATTAGATTTCATATGGGAGGCACACTTGATAGTGGGAATTCAAGGAATACTTTGAATTGGACTTATTTTAAAGTTGGACATGGATGATCCTATCATACCAGCTCCAATGTGGATGAACCAAGGGTTAGTAACCATACTAAGGCTAATATTAGACCATCCACCTACTATGGGTAACAGTGGTAGGATCATGGGTGTGCCATTAGATGGGGCTAGGGAGGAGGCCACATGGGTCACAAAGGGTAGGACTACCTGTAACAACCCATCAACTCAACCCAAGAGAGAGAGATTTTTTCCCTTTTCCCAAGGATTAAATCACAAAAAAATCCCAATAATTTTTTAGCATTGTAATGCATAACCACATTTTGAGTTTAAAATTATTAGAGATGACACTCTAGTGGATAGTAGTATCCAAATTTCCATACTTTTGAGGTTCACCTTTTCTAAACATCACCATTTATAAAGGATATCATTAGTGGTTCCTCTACTTTTCCTATACCCTCACCAGTATAGAACAACTTGACTATAGCATAAGTATTATCCTTTAAGGCCCATAACATTTAAAAGGAGACAAATTTCCCCTAATTCTACATAATTTTATCTATGTAGTATTATTCTGGTGTAATGCTTTATTGCTTAATTATCTACACTTTTGTGGGCTAACTAAGGCCATTACTAGTCACATCAAAATGATCATGGTCACTCAAGCCTCATCGTTCAAGGTGCCACCAATATATTATCTTGTGAATGATCTGATGGATTGTCCCATACCAATCTACCATTTAAATTCCTATATCTCACAACTAGGAATATTTCCAAGCCTCATCGCTTAGGACTACCTAAAAGCCTCACCACTTTGGGACACTTGATATTAATTGTTTAAGGTGTATTATTAAAATATACATAGTTACTACCTCAGTGCAACTCCTACTAGGGTTTACAAGTACCTAATTATTACCTCATCATAACTCCTGCCAAGATGTATAAATACCTAGTTATTGCCTCACCATAATTCCTACCAGGATTGAATACATCTTGACTCAAAGGTTGTCTAATAGGGTTCTAGTTTCATTCCAAAAAGCCCCAAACAAACCCAAGAGTCATAATATTTAAAACAAATAAACATCTCCCCCAAAAGAAAATAAATTATTATATTAATTCATAAATTCAATTCAATATAACACTTTGCTAGAGACTAGGAATTTTATATACTTTGAATCATAATACTAGCATTTAGCATTTCCTTATTTAAAATGAAATATTAAAACAAAATCAATGGAATTATAATCATAATCCATGAATTAGGCATGTTATTTCTATTTTACACATAACCAATATTCGAATAAATTACATAAAAGAATAATAACATTTAATATTTTATTATTGAACAAGCCTTGAAATATTCTAAATATATTTACAACACATCATTTCCTTCATCAAAAGCTTTGCAAATTTCCATACAAATAATTTTCAATTAAATTCTCTTATTCAATAATATTATTACACATCCATATGAATGATCCATAGTTTCATCTTCTCTTTCAAGATCTTCCTCTTGGTAGATATTTTCCATGAATTTGAGTAGAAGTTTAGGGATCAGGGAAGCTCTTTTAATGCATGTGCAAGCCTAACATGCACTATGAAACATAACATACAAAAAAAATGTAAGCTTTTGGTCCTAATAAAATATATATGCAAGCCTAACATGCATCGTACCATCCAAGGTTCAAATCTCAGGACTCGTCGGACTGAACGCTTGTCCATTTCCTGGTGCTTTTAGTGGCATAAAAGGCTAAAATTGATTGTGGCATGGTGGTTATAGGGGTGGACTGTGCGAAGATTTGTACAAAATATTTTGGGGTGGACAGTGTAGAATACTATGGCAGCCATAAAATCTGGATAGACTGCCCAAATTCGTGGCGGCTACCAATTCCACCATGTTAAAAAAGAAAAAAAACATGCATTGGACCAATAAATTATTCCACATTAGCACAAGATATCAGTTCCATGATAAAATGTATATGCAAACCTACATGTATCATACAAATGTAATCATTCAATAACAATGCAAGGTCTTAATAAAATTTATATGTAAGCCTAACCTAGATCATATATTTAAAATCATTTAATGACAATGCAAGATCTTAGCTCTGTAATGAAATGTATATGCAAGCCTAATATGCATCATAAAAATATAGATATTCCATAACAATGCAAGATATAAATTAATTTTATATGTATATGCAAGCTTAATGAATGATCTAGTGGATTGTAACATACCAATCCACCATTTAATAATTTTAAGCCTCAATGCTAGAAATATGTCCAACCCTCACCACTAGGACTATCCAAGCCTCACCACTTTGGGCCACCCAAGACTCATCACTTAGGGTGTATCATTCATAGTACCTAGGTATTTCCTCACCATAACTCAACTAGGATTATTATGGCATAATGCATATTAGTCATAATGAGAGAAGCCCATACTTCTCTCACTCATTTATGGATCTATTGCTACACAAGCCATATCCAAATCAAATCATGCAAGGTCATTGAGAGAATACCATACTTCTCTCACTCATTTATGGATCTATTGCTACACAAGCCACATCCAAATCAAATCATAGAGGGTCATTGAGAGAATCCTATACTTTTCTCACTCATTTATGGATATATTGCTACACAACCACATCCAAGTCAAATAATGCAAGGTCATTAAGAGAATCCCATACTTCTCTCAAATATGGTCTCCTTAGCTACTCAAGTCTCATTCAATTTTTAAACTTGCTATTTCGTCCTTCTTAATTAATATTCTAAAAAGAAATAACACATGCAATAATCATTTCACTTTAAAAAATATTGAACGCATCCTTAAAATCAATAATACAAAAGCATCTTAATAATAAAATACTAACTTCATCCTTATATCTTAATAAAATGAACCCATATTTTATTCAATAAGACAAAATTTTTATATATAATATTAATTTCATTCCTATATCCTTGAATAAATAATCATTTCTTATATTCAATTTAAAAAAATCCTTAATATTAAATATTAAATCCATTTCTATACTCTAAAATAAATAAAACCTTCCTTTATTCCATAAACAAATGGCTTAATAATAAATACTAAATCCATTTCTCCATTCTAAAATAATAAACCCTTCTTTTATTCCATAAAAAATGGCTTGATAATAAATATTAAATCTATTTATACATTCTAAAATAATAAACTCTTATTTAATTCCATAAACAAATGGCTTACTAATAAATATTAAATCCGTGTATATATCATATTGGAAAAACAACATGTTAAAAAGCTATCAATAAATTAGAAGATTCAAAAACATTAAAAAAAAAAAAAATTGTCTATATTAATAAAATAAAAAAAATAGGTCAATATTAATACTTGCACGAAACAAAGATCAAGATTTTAATCACACAAATTAGTGGAAAGAAATTGAAATCTTATAACAACAACACTCTAGGATAGAACTTAGGCATATGTAACTGAACAAGCAAGTCCACTCTGCTATAATCTATCGATAAAATCTATGAGCCAACCTCTGTATATATCATTTTCTTAAGGAGCTTAATAATTACATTGATATTGGACACATTATTTTATTTCCTTATCACACGTTAGTTTCTCTCTTATTTTCCTTACATTATTACTCCATGGATCATTCCTTCATCCATAAATACAATTATATATCCAATAAATTAGAGTGGCACAACAATCATATTTCTTGTAGAAATGAGCCCCTTTTTCCCAACATAGTAGAAGATATTGTAATAATTTTGTACAAAACATATTGCAAAACCAACATTAAGCTCATCATTATACTTGAATTCCTCCTTGGATATTCAATAAAATGGTCTTACTCTTTTATTAATCATGTCTTCTGAATAAATAAAAGAATGTACTTCTTTAGACACTTCTCAAATGCTACCCTCACTATCCAAAGATGTTAATAACCTCCCCAAAATTATAATACAATAAAGTATATTGCATTTTCTAGATAGTAATTAACTCCTTGCATATCTAGTGATGGCAACAGGTTTTTCCTAAAAATTTTATCAAATCATATTTCCAACCACACATTTCCAACACTAATGAACATATTTCCACTTTCTTGGAACATGTTTGGTGCCATTAAATATAAAGAAACATAAGATTATAAAAATAATTCAACCACTGATATCAGATAATAAAACTAAATTTTTCCACATTCACAATTAATAATATTTATTACCTTTTTATTTCCTTTCTTGCACTAGTGTTTTACTAATGGCTCAACCTCACTGTTAACATATTTTTGGTTTATAATGAATATGAAATGTTATTTCAACCTCATTTAACTCTCTAAATCAGAGCTTAGCTACAATGGTCTATTGTTTCACTTAGTTTTATCAAACGAAGATAAACTATAGCTAATTACTATTTTGTTCACTGACCATATGCTCTTCTAGTTGATCTATCGTTTATACGTTCTCCTATGGATATTCAATATACAAAGAGGTAAAATATTTCAAACACTTCTATCACAATTCTGAGTTAAAATTTCCATGAATCTTTCTAGTGATTAAGCCTCATTTTTATGAGTTCTTATCTATTTCAAACTGGACCAGGTAACTTCTCTATGATTTTAAATTAAGAGATGATAACAACCATTATCCTAGAAACTATTGCATTGATTTTTTCCAACATTCAAACACATACAAATTATTTCAGCATGAAATAAAAAATGAATAACCTTGTTATTATACTTTTTCATATCCATTTGATTCTACATGAAGGAAACTCTTAAAGCTTATCAAATTGGCTAGCTACCTAATGAATTCCATTCACTCTAGATCAACGTAACTACCAATATTTTTAATGGATGTAGCTACAATTTTTTTTGGGTTTCAATTCAAATTAACCACACAAATTTTGATAATAACCCATTGTAGATATACAACTAGTTCTTTGAATTACCAACACGTTATTCTAACTATCTCAAAAAATCAACCAATTGGTTAACCAAAGTAAAGGACTTATTCCTTCAAAGGCTAAACCCAACCAAGCAAGACTTGCTACAATAGTTATGTGATTAAAAACTAACTTTCTTTAAATTCATGCATTACCAAACATACAAAATTAAATCCTTGAATGATAGAGGAACCTACCTTTTAAAATCCTATGATGCCCACATTGTATTATTTAAAAAATAATGATGCTTTCACAAATGATCCAATGATGTATCGCAGTTAAATTAGTGATGCTTCACAAAAGAACTCATGTTGCCCAGCTATCGATCCCAACAAAAAAAATATTTTTCTTTTTTCCTCTATCCTTTTTTACAAGAGCACAACCATCCCTCCCTTATTTTTTATGGATCCACTCATGGTTGAGCACTACCACCAGAACCAACATAACACATGTTTGTTCCTTCATGTTGAGTAAAAGGGATAAATATCAGATAACAATTATGAAGTTCAGTTCATCATGGTTCTTACCTAACTTGCTGCTGAAAACAAAATGTTATCCTTTCCTCTTTTGTTGAGCTAGCCAACATTCATAAGAATAAAATCAAATAAATTAGCCTCACTCAAATATTAAGTTCTCATGCTTTTCCATCAAGGAAAACCTTTTATTTCACAATAATTCAAAGAAGACAAGGTTTGGTAATATATATATATATATATATTTATATCTATATCTATATCTATCTATACATATATATATATATATATATATATATATATATATATATATATATATATATATATATATATATATATATATATATATAATATACATATATCAATGGAACCTTTTATTCAATATGGAGTTCTGCAAACAATAATAATGATCCATTCTATTTATAGCCAAAACTCTATTGTAAATATAAGCGATAAATATTTATTTTAATTATTCCTAGGAAAGAAATAAAACATCACTCGTTCTTCTTCCAATGTATCACATATTAATATATGAATATCATTCAATCAAAGATAATAAAATAGTATCCATATTTCAACCAGAACTTGACAAATTTCTCTCACATAAATCAAGTTATGCAACTATATGTAAGCATAAACTTATTCCTGCAAGGTGAAAATCTATTAGTAACACCATATTATTTCATTAAATATATATTGCAAAACTTGAACATGAACTAGTCAGTCAATACACTTAAAATACATCATGTTTTCCTATATACATAACTTGAAAAAACTAATCATAAAATATTCAATAATTTCATTAACAAGGTAGCACAATCACACATAAATCCATCCATCAAAGAGTCTGCCAAGGGAGGGTAATGAAATCATCCCCCTTAGTCTTAACATAGTCCTCTATATTTCATCATAGTTTAATACACAAATAATAATTACACATCATTCATATAATTATCAAATAAGAATGGAAAGTGTCTTTGCATATCTACTACTTTTTTGGTGATCAATAACTCCCTTAAGCCTTTCCCTGATTATCCATATCCCTTACCATGTCTAGTTCAAGAACAACCTAGGATTATCCCATATCAAATGTGTCCTACATATTCTACCATATAAAGCTTCTAAAGGAGCCATACCCAAAGTCAAATCATATCCATTATTGTATGCAAATTCCACCAGGTGATGGTAATCTTCCCATTGGGTCTTCTAATCCATACAATATATATGAAGCATATTTTCTAACACATAATTCACCATTTTGGTTTTTTCATCTATTTTTGGGTGATAATCTAAACTAATATTTAGCCTTGTGTCAATGGTATTATGTAGGGCTTGCCAAAATCGGGTGTAAATCTTGAGTCTCTATCTTATCACTTCAAAAAAATTATGAAGCCTAAATATTTCTTTGGAAAATCTATTAGCCACAACTATGACATCATCCTTGGTATTTCTGAGTATAAAATATGCACCCTTGGTCAATATATCAACCACAACTAGGATTGCATCATGTTGGAACCTAGTATTTGTAAATATACCACAAAATCTATTGAAATATCCTACCATTTTTGTGCGGGTGCATCACGAGGATAAAATAGTATTGTAGAATGTTTGTGTTAGGACTTAAATTTCTGACTTTTGATACATTGAGAGATAAATTTAGTTATGTCCCTCTTCTTTTTTGGCCAAAAGAAAATCTTCTTCATATTCTCTCTCATTTTTGCCCCTCCTGGGTGGGCATAATACAAATATCTATGTGCTTCATTCATGAACATTTTTCTTAGATCTACTACCTTAGGAACTAATACCCTATCCCTGAAACATAGGTACCCATACTTGATGCCAAAATATTTAGTTTCCTTTGGTTATCTTTCCATCCTAGCCCAAATTTAGTTTAATTACTCATCATGATACTACATTTACTTGACTTGTTCCATCAATTCCACATGGATGCAAAACAAAATAGTTATGTCTTATCCTACTAAGTGCATTGACGACTTTATTTTATTTCCATTTGATATATTCAATACTAAAATCATATTCGAAAAGAAATTCCATCCATATTCTATGCCTATCCTCAACTCAAAGAGTCTCCCTAACAAAGTGTCATAAAATTTTCAGAGTAAAACCACCACTACTAATTCCAGATTATGGGTTGCATAATTGACCTCATGCTTTTTTAGTTTCATTTATCCATAAGACACCATGGTTTCATCCCGTGAAAGCACTCCTCCCAAAACTTCCAATGATGTATTTGTACATACAAAAAACTACCTTGAGGGTATGATATCTTCAATATGAGGGTGTAGTGAGTTTCTATTTGAGAAGTTGAAAAGCTTCCTCACATTTATATATCCACTTGATATATTTCACCTTCCTTTGAAGTTTAGTTATTGGATAGGTTATCGTGGTGTAATCCTTCACATAAAACCAATTGTATCCAGTCAAACCCATGAAGCTTTGGACTTCCATCACACTTGTTGGTGGTGGCCAATTCAATATAGCTTCTATTTTCTTAGGATCCATCATGATCTCTTCTACTGATATAATTTACCCTAAGTATTACACTTTCGAGATATAAGACTCACACTTAGAAAAATTCTCATATAACCAATTATTTCTCAATAGATCCAACATGATCCTAAGATGTCTATCATGCTCTACCTTATTTTAGGAATATATCAAAATTTTATCCAAGAACACAAGCACAAATCAATCCAAGTGCTTCCTAAAAATTCTATTCATCAAGTTCATAAATGTTGTTGGACCATTTGTTAAACTAAAATCCAAAATAGTAAACTCATAATGTCTGTAATGAGTTTTAAATATTGTCTTATGAGTATCCTCTTCCGAGATACTCAGTTGGTGGTATCCCAAATTCAAATAAATCTTTGAGAATATTGTAATATCTTTAGGTTGATTGAAGATATCTTCGATTATGGGTAGAGTATATTTTTTCTTGATAGTTGCCTTATTCAAAATCCTATAATATATACATAGTCACAAGAAATCATCCTTTTTTCTTAACAAATAAAATAGAGGCACACCATGGTGACACACTAGATCTAATTAATACTTTCACCAGTAATTCTTGTAGCTGCACTTTTAGATCTTGCATGTCTATGGGATTCATTCTGTAAGTATCCCTATGTATAGGCTCTATTCTAGGTTGAAGCTCAATTGTAAAATAAAATTCACTTTTAGGTGGTAATCTAGGTAAATCCTATAGAAATACATCCCTAAAATCCTAAATTACTAGGTGTTTTCCAAACACCTCTTCTTTCTTTTCAACTCCTATCCCATTGATATTAACTACATAAACTATTCCTCCACTCTTAACTACTTTCTTAAGTTGAATTTTTGAGAGGATCTAGGGTTGAAAATCCCCTTGTAGGATGTACACCCTTTGTACCTTCCTACCATATTCTAAGTACTCAATCCATCTATATTATAAATTGATTATAACCTTATGTGCTTGTAATCAATCCATTCCTAGGACTATATCAAAAGCATGCAGCAGTGCCACATATAATTAACCTACAATTACACCACTAGGTAAGATAATTTCAGTTATGGGATAACATTGGTCCACATAATATGTTTATCTTGAGCCATACTCAACCTTCCACCATTGTTCTAAGATTCTTGGCCACATCATAGGCCTTCTGAAGAGCACTAGGTTTCCATATGTTCACTTCATGCCCTAATTTGGAAACTTCTCCTAATATGAACTTATAAATATTCATATTATCATTATACATAGGCACATAATTTAGCAATTTAACAAAATTCTAGTAGTTTACCGCTATTATATTATTTTCATATCTAAGGTTGGTAAGTTACTCAAATTTCTTAGTATAAAAATATTCAGTGAAAAATATTTCTTTAAAATCTATTATAAAATCAACCCATTTTATATCAACTATGGCTTTAATACCTCGTTTCTCACTAAATGTTCCCCACCAATCCAAGCCAACACCCAGTAAGTGTAGAGTTGTGTAATATGTTCAAGTTCTAGTATAATAGTTATTTATATTGCAGAAAGTATCTATCTCCCTTATCCAAGCTTTGGCTACATCACCATCTCCTTGCCTAATTCTACCTCAAGTTAAATTTGGGCCTATTGTGCCTCTAAAAGGGGTTCATTAATTTGTCCCATTCTAGGGTTTCTAGCCTATGTTTCCTAATTTAACATGACTTCCAACAATTGCTTTTGTGTTTCCACTTGTTCATGAATCAAATAAATTGTACTAGGAAGATATTACCTCTCATTATTGGGATTATCTATATCCACATTGGTTTTTATGACATATACATTATTTTTTGTGTTTGCCTCATCATTGGGGTAGCACTCCCTCTTCTCCTATTTGGTGGTATTGTCCCTAGCCACACGTAGGATATATAGTAGGGATTAGTTCTCAATTACTTGCTTGAGTTGGTTTCCCTACTATAAACCATAAACCTAGTTATCTTCACTAGATAGTCGAGGTCTACTTTTACTAGGTACACTATTATTATATGTATAGTCTCTATGTGGTGTTCATTATATCATACACCATTGTCTACTCTTGCACAAGGAAACTTGTATCCCTACGAACATGGCTCTAATACCAAATATCACAACACAATTTTACACCATCTAATTTTTTATTTTTTTAACATGCTAAATAATGTAATCTATCACGAGTGTCCTTAAGGTTTACCACATACTCTTAGGATTTTCTAGTTGCATTACAAGCTCTTATTAAAATTATTTCCACTTATTCCTTATTCGAACCACACCCATCCCTACATTTTACATATATCTAGCTATGTAATTGTACTAGGTGCAGGATTAGGGTTTACAATCTATCACTCTCATTGACTTCAATGAGCTAGATTTCCCTCCCTTTAATCCTATCTAAAGGAGCACTCTAAATACCACACACTACTCAAATCCATCTGAGTAGGTGTTTTGAGCATATAAAAATTGACTATCCTTCTCATTTCACAATGATCTAGTCAACTCCTTGAAAGCCTTTAACATTGCTTACTTCATGGAAATAACATTGCTTTATTCAAATTATTCATTGTAAGCCAAAATAGGTTTCACTACCTCACAAGTTTATGCCTTGTATATAGGAAGTTATCTTCTTAAATTCATATTTCGATATACCTATCAAATTCCTCTATGATGTACTTGAGTAATTCCTTTACACATTGTATTGCAACTACCTATTGTGAATAACCACACATGTTTAATTCTATCCCAAGCTTTAATGACCAACAATAATTGAATAATCCTACAAAGTAGAATTTTGTTATTGAATTGCCAAGGACATGAGGAGTTTAAAATTACTTCATTAACCATATCAACATTATTAATTTTTTAATTTTTAAAGTACAATAATTCATCGCGTGGCAAAAAGGCTTAGCTTATATAATTCATGAACATGTCATGATTCCACATTTCAAACTATTGCAATAATTTAACATTAATTTCCATATCAATTTGATCATTCCACATCAAATAAACTTGGCACTATCCTCTAGCATTTTAAGCAAGATACTTATGTAAAATAAAGTCCACACAAAAGCAACACAATACTTTATTTACCCTAGGAGAAACCTCAAAGGGAAACCCAACTTTAAATTCCATTTTTTATTATTATTTTCTTAAGGAGCTTAATGATTACACTGAGACTAAACACATTCTTTTATGCCATTATCTCCCATTAGTGTCTCTCTTACTTTCCTTATATTACAAATCCATGGACCATTCCTTCATCCATAAATACAATTATATCTCCAATAAACTGGAGTGTTACAACAGTTATATTTTTTGTACACATGAGCCTCATGTTCCCAATATAGTACAAGATATTGTTATATTTTTATTAAAAAATATATTGCAAATCCAACATTAAGATCATAATTATACATGAATTCCTCCTTGGATATTCAGTAAAATGATATTACTCTTTTATTAATCATACCTTCCAAACAAATAAAATAAGGTACTTCTTTAAACACTTCTCAAATGCTACCCTAGATGTCCAAATATGTTAATAACCTCCAAAAATTACACTACAATATTGTATCCTACATTTTTTAGATAGTAGTTAACTCCTTGCATCTATACAGTGATGGTAAGAAGTTTTTCCTAAAAGGTTATCAAACTCGTATTTCCAACCACACATTGCCAACATTAACAAAAACAATTTCCACTTTCTTGGAATACATTCGGTGCTAGCAAATAAAAGCAACATAATCTTATAAAAACAATTCAACCACTTATATTAAACAATCAAACAAAATGTTTTTCCACATTTACAATTAGTAATATTTATTACTTTTTTTTTTTCTTACCTTCACTAGTGTTTTACCAATGGCTCAACTTCATTGTTAAGATATTCTTGGCTCATCATGGAGATGAAACATTATTTTAACCTCATTTAACTCTCTACGTTGAATATTAGATACAATGGTATCTTTTTTCACTTGGTTTTATCAGATGAAGATAAACTATAGCTAGTTAAAATTTTATTCACTCGACAATACAGTCTTCCAGTTGACCTATCATTTAGACATCCTCCTATGAATATTCAGTATACAAAAAGGTAGAATATTTCAAGAACTTCTATCACAATACTGATTTAAACCTTCCATGAATATTTCTTTTGCTTAAACCTTGCTTTAGAAATCCTCACCTATTCCAAACTAGACAAGGTAACTTTCCTATAGTTATAAATTAAGAGATGATAAAAAGCATTATCTCAACAACCATTGTACTAAGATTTTCCAACATTAAAAAACATCTAAATTGTTTCAAAATGTAGTAAACAAAAGGAATAAGCTTGTTGTTATACACTTGCATATCCATCTGATGCTACATGAAGGAAAATATTAAAGCTTATTAAGTTGGCTAGCTACCTAATGAGTTTCATTCACTATGGTTTAACTTAACTGTCATCCTTTTAATGGATGAAACTACAGTTTTTATATGGTTACAATTCAAATTAACCACACAAATTTTTATAGTGACCCACTATAGATATATAGCTAGTTCTTTTAATTACCAATAAGTTCTTCTAACTATCCTAGTGACTCAACCAATTCATTAACCAAAGTAAAGGACTTCTTCCTTCTAAGGCTAAACTCATCCAAGCAAGACTTGCTACAGTAGTTACATGATTAACAACTAAGTTTCTTTTATGTCATGCATTAACATACATACAAAAGTAAATCCATGAATTATAGAGGAACCTACCTTTGAAAACTCGATGATGCCCACATTTTCTTACTAAAAAAATAATGATGCTTTCATAAGTAAGCCAACGTTATCTCATAGTTGAACCAAAAATGCTTTATATAAGAAACTGCACTACCTAGCTATCAACCCCAACAATGAAAATATTTTTCTTTTCTTTTCCTCTATATTTTTTTTTACAAGAGCACAACCATATCTCCTTTTTTTTTATGGTTCCACTTATGTTTTAGTGGTACCACCAGAACCAACATGATGCATGTTTGTTCTTTCATACCGAGTAAAAGGTAGAATTATCAAATAAAAATTATGAAGTTCAGTTCATCATGTTTCTTACCTCACTCGTCACTAGAAACTATATGTTATCGTTTCCTTATTTTTCTAAACTAGCCAACAACTTTCATAAAAAGAAAAGAAAATAAATTAGCCTCACTCAAACATTAAGTTCTGATATATTTTCCATCATGGAAAATATATCAATGGAATTATTTATTCAATATGGAGATTCACAAGCAATAATATTGATCCATTCTAATTATAGCCAAAATTCTATTGTAAAGATAAGAGATAAATATTTATTTTAAGTATTACTAGGAAAGAAATAAAACATCATTCCTTCTTCTTGCAATGCATCACTATTAACTAGATAAATATCATTCAATCAAAGATAATAAATAGCAATCATATTTCAATGATGACACGTTTCTCTCATATAAATCAAGTTATGAAACTATATGAAAGATGAAACTTGTTCCTAGAAGGTGCAAATCCATTACTAACACCATATTATTTCATTAAATATACATTGCAGAAATTGAACATGAACTAGTCAGCCAATCCACTTAACAAGATACATCATATTTTCCTATATATACATAACCTGCAAATACTAACCACAAAATGTTCAATCATTTCATCATAAAAGTAACACAATCACACATGAATCCATCCATCAAATATTATTACAAGGGGGGTTCATGACATGAATTTATGACACTTTTCATGGGTCTTACCGTCAAGAAGACTTTGTCTCCTATAGAGATCTCTCTTGGTGATATTTTGAAATCAACATAACTATTCTGATGATAGACTGCTTCCTTGAGTCTCTATCAAATCATTCTAAGTTTCTCCTCCATATCTCTAATAATTTTTATTCTGATTATAACCCGATCCTCCATATTGTACCATAATAGAGGTGTTCTACACCTTCTTCCATACAAGGCCTCAAATAGGTTCATTTCCAAGGATGCATGGTATCCATTATTATATGCAAATTCAACCATATGTAAATATTTTTCCCATTTAGAATTTTTATCCATGTAATACATGTAAAACATGTCTTCAAGAACTTGCTTAAGCCTCTCCATTTTCCCATCTATTTTTGTATAGATAAGCAGAACTGACATTCAATTTAGTTTCCAATGTACAATGAAGAGCTTGCCAAAATTTTGACGTAAGTCTAGAATCTCTATCTAATATGAGAACTTTAGGAAAACCATGTAACATAATTATTTCCTTGAAAAACTTATTTTCCATAGCCGACGTATCATCCCTGATATTCCATGGTATAAAATGTATAACCTTAATCAACTTGTCTACCACCACAATTATTTCATCACATTGGTACCTTATTTTAGGTAAACCCACAATAAAATCCGTGGATATAACATGCCACTTTTGAGTAGGTATATAATGTGGGTATAATTTTCCTATTAGATGTTGATATTTTGCCTTTACCTTCTAGCATTCCAAAAATATTGCAATGAAACTATTAATATCATATTTCATTCTAGGCCAATAAAAAGTATTTTTCATATTTTCTCTCATCTTTGCACCTTTTGGATGAGCAAAATATGGAGACCTATGCACCTCCTACATAATCATCCTCCTTAAATCACTAGTCTCAAGTATAAAAACCCTATATTTTAAATATAAAAGTCCATATTTTATGTTAAAATCCCCATTTCCTTAGGATTTTCCTCAATTTTAGCCTAAATTTTAATTTAATACTGATCCTATAACTATATATCCTTGAATTTATCAATAAAGTCAATATATATCTAGGTTAATGTTGCTATATACCTTCTTCTACTCAAGGCATCAACAAATTGGTTTTCCTTTCCTTTGATATACCCTATACCAAAGTCATACTCGACTAAGAAATCCATCCATATTCTTTGCCTTACATTCAACATAGGTTGGGTAAAGATATACCTTAGGGTTTGGTGATCCATACTTAGCTCAAAATGTTTCCCCAATAAATAGCTCAAAATGTGCCTCCATACCTTAATAACATGTACAATCGATGCTAACTCCAAGTCATATGTATTATAGCTCATATCTACTAGCATTTTTTTATTTCTACAGTTCCTAAAAGAGGTGTGGAAGGAGAAACTTCCAAATACATCTGAGTCTAAGCAAGACAAAAGAGGGAGACCATTGAGAGTACATATCTTCTAAATAATCTGAAAGCACCCAAAGGCTACCAAATTATCTAGAATGAAAGTATAGATGTCATGAATGAAGGGGCAACTAGAAAATATATGATTGTATGAATCCAACACAAATTCACATAAACAACATCTATTTGGGATCACCATACCTCTATTCTAAATATTTTTAATTGATAGGATCTTATTATGGATTTTCAACTAAAAAAATATTTATCTTGGGAGTAAGGTTCTTGATCTATATTCCACCCTTAGGAAGCTATAAATTGACATTTAGCTCTAACATAACATAGGTATATTTGATAGAAAATTTCCCTTCATTCTTCCCCAACCATAAAACCCTATCTTCCACATCCACACAATTCAAAACTTGAAGTTTTAGCTCATTTGTGATGATCTCCCAGGCCTACAATGATTCCCAATTTTCTAAATTCGTGGGTAGAAGAAACCAATTTTTTTTCCCATCCTCCTAATAAATAAAAACAACATTGAATTTTTCCAATGATCGGGTCAAGGGCTCAACTATCATTATCCTTGGATCTGAAGAAAGAGGCTTATCCAATAGCCAAGAGTCATTCCAAAAATAATTGCTTCTTTCAATGTTGATTAACCATCTACTTCATTTACATAGAAAGTATCTTGTATTCAACAAACTCTACCAGGAATATGATTTAATATAAGGGAGGGAGTCCACAAGAAATTTACTGAATTGATATTTTACCTTCAAGATATTAACCCAATCAATTAAGTTATTTATAGCAACCTTCCAACCCTATTTTTCAACCAAGGCCTTATTCATTATTCTCACATATTTAAGGCCAAAGCCTACTCTTTTATTCTTGCTACAAACTTGATCCCAAGAAACCAAGTAGAAATTTCCTTTCAGCTTTGGTCCTACCCAAAGGAATTCTTTGAAAATATTTTCCAATTTACAAACAACCTCTTTGAGTAATATAAAAAGAGATATAAAGTATATTAGTATGCTCTATAGTGAGCTTTGAAAAAGGACCTCCTTTAATACCTAGCTTAGGATATCAAATTTTGATGCTACCAATTTCTTTTGCAATCTTTCAATGATCAGGTTCCAAAGGGATTCTATCAAATGACCATGGAACAAGGGTAGGCCAAGGTAAATAGCAGGAAAGTTGGCAATGTTATAGTCCAAAATACTTACAATTTTCCTTTGTCTCACTTAAGGAGTATTTAAGAAATACAAATTAATTTTGAGAAATTTAATCTTTTTCCTCATAGATTTCTCAAAAAAAACCAAAACTTTCTTGATTTATCTCACCTGAATCATCGAAGCAAGACAAGATAATAAGGTGTCATCAATGAACTGGTGGTGCAAGATCAAAATGCTTGAAAGGAATGGATTAAGACCCTTGATAGAAGGTTTCAAGGAAATAGATATCCCTAAAGCCTCTGTGATTCAATTCACATACAACTTATATTGCTCAGAAACTCAATTACAATTTATAGTGCTAAACACTAACAAATCAATCGCTCAACATAGTTGATTTGCAGAATTTATGTAACAACACACATGAATAGAAGATGCTAACATAATCCTGATTTTGATCTAACCTATTCTATCCAATAATCTAAGGATAAGTGGATTTAATTAAATTCCAATATCCTCCCCCTTAAAGATGAGAGAACTAACAATACAGTCTCTTATATTTATATATTGAGCTTTAGAAACTCATTTAATGAAGATGTCTGCCATGTTGTCCAAAGTGTTGCAATGTCATAGATCGACCACATGTTTCTCCATCATGTCTCAAATTAAGTGATAGTTCATATAAAAGTTCTTTGAATTGTTGTGGTGGATAGGATTATGTGTCAATTGGATGGTACTCATATTTTAACAATACAATCTGGTAGGACCACTTTGTCTCTATCCTATTTCTTAAAGAAATTTTCTCAACCATAAAGCTTGGGTACTAGAATTTGTGATTGTTATGTACTCATCTTAAGTAGATGATAATGCTGCAACAATCTAGTTTTTTTAACTCCATGTAATTAGTCCTGACCCAAGAAAAAAACAATTCCCTCAAGTAGATTTTCTATCATCTATATTGCTACCCCAATAACTATCACTAAAGACAACTAATTTTATAGAATTACATTTGTGGTAATCGATCCCAAAATACAATGTACCCTTTACATATCTCAAAATTATTTTAGTTGTTTGTATATGAAGTTCAGATGGATCAGTCATATACCTTGAAACAAGAGAAACTACATATTCAATATCTAGCCTTGTGTTGGTGAGGAACATTAGACTCCCAACCATATTCCTGTAAGTGGTCATGTCAACTTTTGGTTCTCCATATTATTTTCTCAATTGGATCCCGTGACCCGTTGGAGTTGCAATAGGCTTGCATTGTTCCATAGCAAATTTCTTTATCATATCTTGAGCATATTTATGCTGACATATGAATATCCCTTTACCTGTTTGATGTACTTCCATGCCTAGGAAATAATGCATTAAGCCTAGATATTTCATTTCAAATTCTTTCATCATGGATTTTTTGAACTCCTTATTCATATTAGCACTACTACCCATGAATATTAGATCATCCACATATAACATACAATGAGAATATATTTACCTTGTTTCATGTATTAGAGAGTAGGTTCAATTTTGCTTCTAGTGAAACCATACTTTTGAAAGTAGCTATCAATACGTGAGTACCATGCCCTTAGTGCTTGCTTAAGGCCATACAGTTCTTTCTTGAGTTTGTAGACAAGTTTCTCCTTACCTTGTTCTTCAAATCCTTGAGTTTGTTGCACAAAAACCTCTTCATTCAAGTACCCATTGAGAAATGCACATTTAACATCCATGTTTTGAATTTTATACCCTTTGTGGGTAGCCAAAGAAAGTACTAATTTGATGGTCTTCTGTCTAGAAATAGGAGCAAAGGTCTCCTCATAGTCAATTCCATACTTCTGAGTAAACCATTTTGCTACTAGACTTGCTTTGTGTCTTTAAATGCTCCCATAAGCATTTAATTTTGTCTTATAGACCCATTTAAATCCAACACATTTCTTACCTTTAGGAAGCTCCACTAGCTCCCAAGTATCATTCTTTGTTTATAGAGGTCATTTCCTCTTTCATGGCATGTTGCCATACATCATGAGTGCATGATTTTTCATAACTAGATGTCTCTAGCTCTACACTAGTCATTAAAGAATAATTTACTACATCTCCCTTAGGCTCTTGGCAGTCATCATCACCATACATATGCAGATTTTCAAGTCTTTTCAAAACTACATTCATTTCACTAGCTTGATTTCTAGTGTATCTTTTTCTAGAAATTCTTATCCAACATTTGAAAATATCGATGGTTCTGAAGTGTTATCTTACCTCTTTATGGAGAATAAATATCTATTGATGAAGAACTTGCTAATATTTGTGAAGAAGGACTTGGAGTAGAATCTATTGTACTTTAAGTAGTACTCATACTTGGGCTTTGAGGAGGACTTCTTTGCTATTTTTGGGCTGCACTTGAGAGGAACTTGCATCATGAGATCCATCATCAACAATTTTTTTTGATGATCCCATTCTCCCTCTTCATAAAAAATTACATCCCTGGAGAGTATAATTTTATGTTTTTTAAGATTGTAGACCTATATGCTTTGGAAGACTTACAATATCCAACAAAAATACATGCTTGACTTTTGGGATCAAGTTTATTTCTTTGCTCATCAGTAATGTGGGCATATGCAAGACAACCAAAAACCTTAAAGTGTTTTATATTTGGCTTTTTGCCATACCATCCTTCCTAAGGAGTGATCCCATATAAACTAGAAGTATGACTCCTATTCAAAATGTAAACACTAGTTCTAACAACATCAGCCCAATACATGTCACTTAGATGCTTAGTTTGAAGCACTGATATAGCCATTTCTACTAAAGTGCGGTTCTTTCTTTTAGCCACACCATTTTATTGTGGTATATAGGCAGTTGTGAATTACCTTTTCATCCCACAATATTTACAAAATTTTATAAATGCATTATATGAATACTATCCTCCTCTATCAGTACTTAGACTTTTTACATTATTTTTGAAATCTATGAAACAATCAAAAGATTCATCTTTAGTTTAAAAAAAATAAATCCAAAACATCTTAGATAAATCATCAATGAAAGTGAGAAAGTAAGATTTTTTACCAATGTACCCAGGTGTTGTTGGTGAGTTGGAGAGGAAAGGGCAATCCTCCAAGGGAGGTCCTAGGTTTGTATCTCCACCCTACCAAAAAGTTGAATTGGGTACCCAAAATCCAATTGATATTGTTGGTGCGAGTAGGTCCGGGTGCGACTCCTAGGTGACTTTGACGATGTAGAATCCCCTGTTCATGGCTCTTAGACCAAGGTGGCCCCACAAGGGGTTTTTCTCTTAAAAAAAAGAGTTGTTACCAATGCTTTTGGTTTCCATTGGACCACAAATATCCAAATGCACTAATTGTAGTGGATGGATTTGTCTCCATGCTTGTCCCTTTGGAAACTTTGATCGTGAGTGCTTTACCAAAGCACATCCTTCATACACCTCCTTGTGTTCTTCAACTCTTGGAAGTCCACTCACCATAGCTTGACAAGTCAACAACTTCAATATTGCAAAATTAATATGACCAAATATCAAGTGCCAAAGCACACTTGGATTAACAATAGCTACACTAACAAGTTGAGCACCTCATTGTTCCCCAAACTTAAGAGGAAACAACCTATTTTTTGTCATAGGTACTTGTGTAATAACTATATTACAATTTTTTTATCAAAAATGACACATTTTCCTTCATAAAAAACAAACCTATAGTTCTTCTCCATCATTTTTCCACCACTAAGCAAGTTATGTTGGAGTTTGGGGGTGTAATATATGTCATTTACCTTCTTGGTACCTTCTTTCATTGGAACCTCCATGGATCCCATACCTTCAACTTGTGGTGTTTTGTCATCTCCCAATTTGATCTTTGATTAGTAGGAGGAATCCATTGTAGCAGAGAGCTCCTCTTTGTCACTCATGTGATTGGAACAACTAGTATCCTAAATCCAATTTTCATTGAGATTAGAATCTGATTTTCCATAAGAAAGAAACAAATTTGAAGTTCCTTCCTCTTCTCTATAGTTTCCATATTGACCTCTTTCTCCTTGAGAAGTCTTGGACCAACAATCTTTAGCAAAGTGACCAAGCTTACCACAATTGTAACAAAATTTCTTTGATTTATCACCTCCTCTTCCTTGATTGCCACCTCTTGAGCTACTTCTGCCTTTGCCTCTCTTTTGTCCTCTTCCTTGTCCTCTACCTTGGATTCTTCTTTGGTCTCTTCCTTGGCATCTTCCCTCACCCTCCTTGGATGAGAAGGCTTTGCCATCACCTACATAGCTTGTTGATGTAGAACCCTATAATATTTCTTCATGAGACATCAAGGAACAAATTAGAGCATCAAAAGATAGAATAGACAACTATTTAGACTCTTCAATAATGATAGCAACATGGTTCCATTTATGAATAAGTGTTCTAAACACTTTCTTCATCACAAATTCAGTTTTAATGTTTTCTCCAAGTGTTTGCATTTTTTTTACAATAGATTTCACTCTAATACAATAATCACCTACATTTTCATCATATGGTATTTTTATTTTTCAAAATCCCTCTTCAAGGTTTGAAGCCTCACTTGCTTCACCTGATCACTATGTTGATAACTATCCTTTAATAATTTCCATGATTCTTGTGATGGTAAACACGAGGCAATCCTTGGAAAGATGCTCTTCTCCAAAGTAGCTTGAAGATGATAGAGGGCAGATGAATTCTTTTTTTGGGCATCCTTCTTTATGGTTTTATCGGCTACACTCAAGGTGGTCTAATATGCAGGTTCAACATAACCTTCTTTGACTATATCCCATAGTATTTTTCCAATGAGTAAGGTCCTCATATTGATGGACCAATACTCGTAATCTAGCCCATTAAATTTTGGAATGGGAAGATTATTATTGGCTGCCATTGATCACAAGTGAAACAAAAACAATGTCGTTGTTATCAACAAATTAGCAGTAATATAAGATATCCAATAAATAATATTGTCTTACTTGTAGTAAACAACAATGAAACAACAACACAAAATTGTTGATAGCAGTCTTCTCATAGTTGCAACTCTTATATTTGCAACTCTCACCTTAACAGCTTAGATTTACCTTCAAGAATTTAGAAAACTAACTCTTATGCTGTCTCAAACGAACTTCCTGCAGGCACAATGTCAAACACCTCCTTCCTTCATGCTCTGATATATATGGTTCTTCCAACGCAGTAATTCCTCAAACCTGCCCTTAACTCCTCTACCAAAAAATTTGAAGACAATGATCTACCTTGAAGTTTTCCTCTGCTCGGAAAATCCACGGCTCAACTTCCTTGAATTCCACTGTGGTATAGATGTTGACTATAGCAGTTTTTTTTTAAACATGCAACAATAGTACCTTTTGTTAACAACAAAGATACAGCCTATGCATATTTTAAAAACATACGCCCTTTTTTTTTAAGGAATCATGCACATAAAATAGCAAGTGTATACGAAGGTTGAGTTTTTTATTATAATCTCCAATCACCAGCGTACCTTCAACAAATCCTGTCACCCTTACATACTGTCATCACATAGTGACAAATGTACCTTTAATGAAGGCCAATGATCTCGCTGTCTTTCACACGATATTTTGGTGGCATCCAATCTGCTTCACGTTCTTCTAATGCATCCACACTGACGGTAGCTATGCAGTAGCTCCTGACAACTCAGCTACGCAGTCTCCTCAGCACACAAGCTCACACAAACTTTCTAAGCATGTCACAGTCATCATATTTTGACTATCATGCCATGGCTTCTCTACGTGCTCCTCTAATGACTACTTACAACAATTTGGAGATAAACCAGCATTACAACAATTTGGAGATAAACCAACGTCAACAACCTTTGCTTGTAGTGATGCATAATAATATCACGTCTCCAATGCAGCTCACGTAGCTCACGTCTCTAGTGTAGCTCACGTACAATACTACACAACACTTCAAATGTTCAAATCGTAGCATGACCTGGTGCAATTCTAAATGTATCAAATGTACATCTCCAAATTGATCACGTAGAATTGCTTATCACAATACTACTTGCTTGATAATCACACAACAATGTCACAAATCTTCACACAGCAAACTCATGATATCATCTCATAGTGCGGACATCAAACACAGTTTTTAATTTACTACATTCGGTTGACAATAGTGCAATATTCACCGTATTGATGTCTCCAAGAGAAATGGAAACAGGAAGCTTGAATTGGTGAGATTTGGTGAAAGTACAACATCTCACCAATTTGCATTCATAGAAACGAAAACAATGTCGTATCTTCCTTTATTGACGTCTACAACGTCTCATCAATTTTGCATTCACATAATTTAAATCAACAACAAATCTCCTTACGATCGTCCATGCTCAACGTAATCCTCTATTTTTTTGTTTTTCTTGATGATGTCTTTGCTTAGCATGTCGTAGATGGGACAGGTTTCAAAACAAAGCCAAGATAAAAATTTTGAGTCTCCTTTTGAACAAATCGTATCTTCAACTTATAATTGTTGCCTTATTACATGCAGATCACAATGTCTTCACATGCACTGGCAAAAATTTGTAGACCTGCTACTCATAGAAGAAAAAACACAAATTTGCGAGCTCCTCATCACACTATTTCGAGCATAATAAATACTCACTCTTATGTTCAGTCAAACATGCATAGCTTGGTCCATCGTTTGGTGTCGAAACACTAAAACACTACTCCCTTATGTTGGTGCTCTCTCCAACGGAAAACACAGTGTTTCAGTGTAGGTTAATGAATTACGAATACATATGCCTATGCACAGGTCTTTAAACATCAACACTCTACTTGAATTTCCCAGAATCCTAATACCAAATGTGATTCAATTCACATACAACTTATATTTCTCAGAAACTCAATTACAATTTATAGAGCTAAAAACTAACAAATCAATCTCTTAACATAGTCGATTTGCATAGTTTACGTAACAACACATAGGAATAGAAGATGCTAACATAATCTTGATTTTTCTCTAACATTTTCTATCCAATAATCTACGAAGGAGTGGATTTAATGAAATTCCAACAGCCTCCACCATCAAGACAAAGAGACAGGGGAGAGTGGGTCTCCTTACCAAATATCTTGAGCTGAATGGAAGAAACTAGTAGGAGAACCATTTATGAGAACAAATATCCTAGCTATAGTCACACAAGAACTAATTAGATTGATCTAGTTCTATCTAAAACCAAATTTAATAATAATTTCAAAAATAAAATGTCATCTGACCTGATCATATGTCTTGTTCATATCAAGCTTAAGGGAAAAACTAGATTTACCACTTTTATCGACATAATGGATTAGTTTGTGAACTGCAATGACATCATATAAAATATATCTCCCAACCACAAAACTACTTTGAGCTTTATCAATAAGGAGTAGGAGAAGCAATTTAATCCTACTTGCTAAAACCTTCATCAAAATTCTATACATAGTATTGCAAAGGCTAATCGACCTTTAATAATGAAAACTAGAAGCATTAGGAGATTTGGGAATTAACAGCAGAAAAGTATAATTCACTCCCCGAGGAACAACTTTGGTGGATTGAACTGATATCAAGGCCTCACAAACATCCTTACTATAATATATGCTAGAAGTTTTAGAAAAATAGGGGTGAGAACCGATCAAGACTTGGGATTTCAAATCCCCCATATCATCAACTGTAGTTTTAATTTCATCATTAAAGAAAGATACATCTTGCATGGTGTTTACATCATTTGAAACCAAATATGGGATCGATGCAAAGAGGGAATATTCCACTGAGATATTGCTAGGGGTTATTGATCCCAATAAAGAACTAAAATGTGAAACAACTTCCACTCTAGTTTCCTCAATGTCGTTAGTTCTGGAGCCATATGACTTATAGATTTCCTTGATCCTGTTGAAGCTCCTATGGAAAAGAATTGAAGAGTGATTTTTTTTCAATTTTTATCTCCTTCCTTCAGCCACTTGTCCTGATATTTTTGTCTCTAGTAGAGCTCTTCATTAGCCAACATATTGTGGGGAGTAGCTAGGAGTTGTTTTTCTTTCAAAACAAATTCTAGTGAAGTCCCTTTCAATTCAGTGGAATATTCTAGATATTTTAGTTAGACTTTCGAGTTCTCCTTAATTCTAAATATGTTACCAAAGGTAGTTCTATTTGAGATCTTGAGCTTAAATTTAATATTCTTGAGATTTTTAGCTAGGTAATATATACCTTCCCCCTAGACATCTTCATTCCACCATTCTTTGATATGTTATTCCAACTTATGATGATTACACCACATAGCTTTAAATATGAAGGGTCTTGGGTGTAAATATGCATTCATATAAAGTTCCAACCATAGTGGATTATGGTTCAATCCCACTCTAGAGAGGATAGATAAATAAGCACCACAAAAAATGGGAATACCTAGATTAGAGACAAGGATTCTATCCAATTTACAAAGAATGAAATTATCACCTATCTGATGATTCCTCCATGTAAACCTAATACCTTTGATGACTAAATCTAGGAGCTCAGTTACATTAAGAAAATTCCCAAAATCATCCAATATTCTGGGATTCATAGAGTTTCCCCATTTCTTATTTGATAGGAACAACAGAGTGTTAAAATCCAATACTAAGACCGAATATTTATCTCTAAAATCTTCTCTCATATCCATCAATGAGGACAAGAATAGGCATCTACCATACCCAAAATTGGAAATATAAATTTTGGACATGATCCATTTGCAACTAGAAAACTTACAAAAAAGAGGATATTGATAATATGATCAGACGATAAAATTACATTTTCATCCAACTTTGACTTATCCCAAAAATAAAGAAGCTCCCCTGAAGAACCTAAAGCCTAACTAGCCACAAAGCTCACTTCTTCTAAACATTAATACCTACCAATTTCAAAATTTTCTTTATCAATATTAGAATATTGAATGAAAATGATATTTTAAGATCTATCCCTCCCCAAAGAGGCTAATAGGTGTTGTTTAGAGGTACTATTAAGCCCTCTAATATTCCACAAACACATATTTATTTATGAAATGTAAAAAGATCTTCTTCTCACCCTCCTCCAACTGGGGAGATTTAAAACCATTGATCTTTAGCTGATTGTTACTATTATCATTCCCTTTATCCAACTTTAAAATATATTGGGCCCCATTAACAATGTTACATTCAATTTCCTTCTTCCTACGAGTTCTGTTATCAAGGTTCCAAACTTTCCTCTCCACCTTGATATCAATATGACCTTTCCTATGGCTTCTAGTATTAAGGCATAGACAACCTTTATCCAACACATATTATAGAGAGGCCAGAAGAATCTCCACTAATTTTTTAATAACATGTGTCCCCATAACTAGGTTTCCCCATTCTAGAGAGCCTATTGTTGAATAACAGGTTTCCTAAAAATACTCTTTGTAACCAATTTGAGTTTCTATCTCATTGTGTGTGTCAAGAATAGGCTATTTACCTTTCAAGCTTTGGGGGTGTTTCTTAGAAACCCACTTAATGGGACATCATCATACTCAGTTATTTAGGATGGAGGGGATATAAATTCTTATGATGCCCATCCTTTCCACACTCCTGATAAAGTTGGGTCTTGTTTTCGTATTTGATATCTTGAATCCAAGTGCCCAGGTTAATAATGAGCTCAACAGAGCTTGACATATATTTCTCAAGATTTATCATCACACATATTCTAACGTAAAGCATCTAAGACTTGGAAATGGTAGTTTGATCAAAGAAAATTAGGTCATTGATTGTCTTACCAATAGCCTAAAATACATTCTCATGCCAAAAATGAAATGATAAATCAATCAACTTGACCCAAAATGGGATTATATTAATGTCATGTGTCAACTTGACCTACGTAGGAATAAACCCTGTTTGCAAAAAAACCAAGGACTCCCTTACAAGATATTCTTGGAGTCGTCCTCATAGTTGATCCTACAGAGGAAGAAATTTCTAGGGATGACCATAATTTCTAGGTAACCAAGAGGTATCCATCTAGTTAAATCCCATCTCCTAAATTAATAAATGTCAAACCTCCCTCCTTGGAATTTACCCACAAAATTCCATGAGCCATCTTCAAGGATGTTGTTGAGTAGGCTATTAGAAATATGAATTTGATTCACAATAGGAGTGATATCAAAATGGGAATATGCAACACCATATTTTACACCAGCCACCACCTTAGCATACGAAGGCAAATTGAGATTGATATTAGGTTGGAATGAGCTTACTTGGATCCCACTCCTCCCATTTGAAAGAAAAGGAGAGGTTATGGGAATTAAAAAAACCATCCTTCACAGACTTATATTCTTCAACAACAGAGTCAAATACAATAATCCAGGCATCCAAATCCTCTGCAACGCTCCTACCAGTGCATATTTTTGAAAAAACCCCTCTTTGGTTCAATTTATTTACCTATTCCTTGATTAAGATGGGGTGCATTATGATATGCAATATTATTTGTTGCACCTTGTATAATTAGGTAGCAGGTTTTGGAATATACTACAATATTTATTAGATGAATATTGAGATTTAGAGACATTAACAACAATTTTGATATTATAAATAAGAGTTATTAGACTGCATTCATGAGGCACATACACCTAATAGTGAGATAGTCATTAATTATATGATGACATAATATTGATTTAGTTTTAGTCAATGTACTTTATTTCTTATAGATTCAACAAGCCTAATAGGAGGTAAATCTATCATTTTGGCATTGAGAATATTTTCTAGCATAGTAGAGAGAGGATCATGTATCCTCAGGTACTCTGTTTTGGGATTTTGTTGGGTTTATTTTTCTTGGATGATCGTTATTAGGTTTTAAATAGAGTTAACATTTTTGGATATTCAAGATTCAAACACTTTATCATCAACAACATGCTTATTCTTCTATTTACATTTTTTATTTGGGTATGAGGGATTATATTCTTCCATGATATTTTAGTTATTCAATTGCACTTTTTTTATGAGAGTTATCTCTATTATTTTTTCCATGAGAAGTTTGTCATAATGCGAGGCATGTGAAAAGTTTCATCTCTTAGGAGTTTGAGGAGAGCAATAGTGAGGAATATTGAAGGTTTTATATAAATTTATATATTGGAGATAAATCTCCATGCTATGTAATATTTTTAGAAATTAATAAAATTAGTATTGTATACTAACCTATGAGATAATATAGTAGAATTTCCAACAAGAAAGAGTTGATTATTTTATTCTTATCCCTTGAAAATGTAGCTACTAGTTCTTAAAGTGTATACATGGTTGAATTGGTCTAAAATATGTGGGTTGGGTGCTACAACAACTTTATAATGGTTATGTACTATATGGATGTTAGTAGATTTTCATATTCATGTGGGCACAAATAATTTTTTTAGTTTATGGATGGACATAAACCTAATGTTTTATGTAGTTCTATTTACATAACCAAAATGGTTTAACTCTAAATTGATATTAGTACTAAAGTAGGATTTGGCACTAACATATCTAGTGGAGCTATTGGATGGGCATTGAATTTTGAAGCTAAAAATTAGATTTTGTATTAGACCTTGAGGAACTCTATGTAACCCCTACATTTTTCAAGCAAAGAATAGTTGAAACCAAATATGCATGGTCAACCCAAGCTAGGTGCCTCCATATCTTTAAACTATGATGAATATTGAATTAATATACATCCATTATGTAGTGTTTTTTAGTTACACAAAAATTACTACCAAATTACGACTATGTTAACTAGTTGTTTATCAACAATTTATAGCAACCAAATTAATTGGATGCTCAATAACATTACACAACTACCAAGTTAACTACCCATTTTCTAGTATTCTCTAGCGATCAATTTTTTTGTAGCTTTATTTTTTGTCATTGTGGCATATGTTCACATACAATTCCTTTAAAATAGATTTCATTATAATAGTAATATTATTGCCTATTAGAAATATAAATTTTAGTACCCTATCGATTTCCACATAGATAACATGAATTCATCCATAATCATTCAAATCAAACTATTGAATCATATACTTAATAAATCAACCATTTAACAATATATTGGTTTGATGAGTACATCCTTAGATATTAGGCTTATTATTTTAAGCCTAGAGATATTATGCTATGTAATAACATGAAGATTTGATTCTCATATTGATTTGGATTTATTTATTTATTAGGGTATTTGCAATTTGTTTGTTGAGACTATTTTTGTCTATTGCATGTTTATTTTGACTGCACTCTATGTTGGTTATTGGTTGCTATCCAAACATAGCAACCAGGTGTACCTATTTTGATTTTTTTCAATGATATTTAAGAATTGCTACTAATACAATTTATAGCTTCAATTCAAATTCCATGTCACTAAAATCATAGTTGTAAGGAAGCTAGGGAGAAGGTGTGGCAAAATTACCAACTTCATGTTGCTAAGAGATAAGCTTTGGATTATTTTTAGCTAGCACTTGTTACATGGCTTGGTGATACATTGGTCTTGGATCAAGTTAATTTTGTATCACCATTTTGAATATTTATTTGATAGGTTTATCAAATTGCCTACTACACCTATTGGTATTTAGCTATCCTTGAATACCCTTTAAGGATTGACAAAGCTCTCTTGGCATCACCCTAGAATTATGTGTAAAATAAAGAAATATTGGAGAAAGGTGCAAATTAGCATTTTATAGATTTGCATAGGAGGAGATATTTTCAAACAAAATTTATTATTGTTAAAAAAAGGATAAGCATGTATTTCCATGTTGATAGGAAACCTAAATTAATATCGTAGCCACCATAATTATTGAAGACTTGATAGATCTATTTGTTAGTGTCACATTAGCAACCCTGATCTCACCTCACATTGCAACAAACAATACTAAATTTCATAGAGATGCATATCATATATAGAAAACCAAATGTGTTTAAACCCAACCCAAGCCAAGAATTCCATTCATGATCCTCTATGATTTTTGGAGAGCAATCATAGAAAATTGTGTTGTTATCGAGTGAGGAATTTGATGAATTTTGGCCATAGAAGAGTCAATGGTTTTGGTGCAAATAAGGCCTTGAACTATAGTATTAGTAGGTTATTTATGGGCCCCTAGAAGCAAAGGATCATTGGATGCACAAGAGGATTCCCAATTCGATAGCAAAAGTAGAGAACATTGAAACCTTGCATCATTTTGCATTTCCAACAACATAAATTTTTTTATGCATCGAAAACCTTTTAGATGGAAGCATAGTGCTTATAAAATCTAGTTAAAATCTATTATTTGACTTCCATTTACCATATTGGCCCTCTCTAACTAGTTACATAGGATATTCCTAAGAAATATTTTGCCCCTCTATAAAGCCAAATTACAATATTTTTCAATGGTTTAACAATGCCAAATTCTAGTCATGGTGGACCAATATGGAAAATATAAAGGAGGCCATTGGTGCCTCAAGGTGTTTATCGATTGAAGAAAACCCTAAACATAGAGTAACAATAATTGGTTTCCATTTGACAACAAAGCTACAAAAATTCTAAAATTGATAGATGATTCATGTCTAAACATGTGGCATGGTCAAGGGCTTATCATCAACAATTTTAGGTGTTATTTAAATCCTTTATTTTAGTCCTAAATACACTACAAGGAGGCACCATCAATGGTTTAAAAGATAATATGCTCTCCTATTGATTTGACCATCGATGGTGGTGGTCAGAAGGCTTCACATGCATAAAGTGGGGTAGCTTTAGGCATTGGATGGATGGTTGATCAAATAGCATGTTACATGTGGTGGATCCATGTGTAATCATTGACTGTTGGGTCATTGATCATTGAATAAAAAAATCCTTTGACTAAAAAAATCTAGTTTTTGTTGCTAAAGTTCATTCTATTTTTTGTTATATTAGAGGAGTGGGTTTTGAAAGGGTCTCAAAATATTATTTACATATGAAGCAAAAAAATAAATAAGTCAACAAACCTATAAAAAAAAGAAACAAATAGACGATTAATAGGATAATCCCAGTGGACCAAAAGGGAACCATTAGGGGTTCCAAGATGAAAAAACAAACATGGACCAATATAGCAAAAAAGAGGGACTCAATCCTAGGTAAATTTATCACTATTAACAGGAGTCTCATCACCAATCATTTAAAGATCTTTGAGATGGTAGTAAAGGTCATTCATAGCCTTGTTAGATTAGTTGTATAGGGTCCATGTAGTATTGGATACATTAGATATAGAAAAAAGCATTACCATAGTGTTGTAAAAAGGATCCAGGATGGTCTTCTAAAACATGTTGGCTATGGGCTCCCCATTGGTTCATAAAGCTTCACATTTAAGGGGTTGTCTTCGAACATAACCTTAAAGATAAAACATTTTGTATTTCCTTATTTTGGTTGAGGGGATTCTTGAATAGTATCAATATTGTCCTTATGCTTGTTACTAACCCTTTTTCTCCTTAATGAGTGTTGTTGAAGTTGGAATTTATCAAACTATAGAGTGCCTTCCTACAGTGGGCTAGGTATTGGCTTTCTATCTAATTTGGAGGATTTAAAGGATCCAAAATTTAGGTCATTATCATCACTGACCATTTCATTGATACGGAACTCCTAGATCATACTTCGATCGATGGAAATCTGGAGGGGTGATAGTATAGAATACGATAACTTTTTAATATTGATTTTCAAGGGCATATTTGTAAAGGATTAAGTGTAAGCCTTAGTGGGTAGGATGGGAGGTATTACCCTTTTTGAAGTTATAAATAAAAATTTCTGGTAATATATATAGATAATTAGGGATATTAATCACTTTTATATCCCTGAGGTGATTCAATAAAGCAAGGTGGAAACTACATAGGGGATGTAAGGTTTATCATAAGTAAAATATTACATTACTCGAATCATTACCGTATCCTAGGGGTCCAAAAGGGATGTTATCAAGACACCACCTTTTAACCTGGAAAGATTATTTTATTTACCAAATAAGTGGATGGATTCCTCCACCAAGGAATGCTTATCTTAGTGGATAGCCAACCCGTCATTTAGAATATTAGTAACCTCAACCATAACCCAATTACTGATATTGAATTGAAGGCTACAGATGTTGAAACACCCTAAATTCTATGACTTCATGAACTCATAAAAACATTTTGCACAACTCCCACTAAAATTATTTAGAAATAGAAGAAACCTTTGGTTGGCAAAGATGTCCATAATTGGATCGAGCTACAAATTTTTGGGTTCTAACATGGCCATTCTTGACCAATGAAAGGGCTCTCTAGTAATGGAATCACTCCTTGAGTTGAGGAAAATAAGGGGACTTGGTATATCTAGCAATGGAATCACTCCTTGAGCTTAGGCTAAATTTTCAATTTGAATTCCAAATTTGATGCCAAATTTTAAAAAAAGTGGCTTTTCTTTGGTAGGTGAAAATTTTATTTTTTTCAATTTTCAAGGGGTAAATTTGTCAAATTAGTGCTATTTTTTAATATTTTCACTAAAGTTTCATAATTTAAGGGTAAAAATCCTTGTAACTTATACAAAATTATTTTGCAAAATTGCATGGAAAGCATGGAATATTACCCATATTTTTATTTTTTTTTGTAACTCCTAGTTCTAGGCATTTTGCATTTTAGGAACCCTCCAAAATTGTTCCTAATAGGTGCCTAGAAAAAGAAAATGAAATTTTGAAAACCCCTTGAGCATTATTTTAGCCTATATTAAAAAAATTTAGCAATAACTTCTGACCTAAAAAACCAAGTGATAGCTTTACCTCAAATAGTTGGACAATTGGATAGCAATGTATAGGACATCATAGTGCAAAATACTCCTAGTGATGTAAAAACATATAAAAATGAATTTTGTACTAAGGAAAAATGTAAAAGTGAAGATTTATGATGGATCTAGAAATATTGATATCCTATCAAGTTGGATCTCGGATATGGATACTTGGTTCTCTTTTTTAGAAACTTCTACTAACAAAAAGGTTCCCTTCACTAAACTTAAGCTCTCAGGTTTGGCAAAAGTCTTGATTACAGAGAGGCAAAAAAGTCAAAATCTAATAAAGAATTGGTATGACCTTTCAAAGCTCTGAGGAATACCTTCTATCCATATAACTACCATAATGGTATCAAAATAAAATGGCATAGACTGCGACAAACTGACAGTATGTTTGTCCAAGACTATATTTTTTAGTTTAATAGGTTATGGATTCTTCTTAAAGTGATATATCTAGCAAAGGTACTAACAACTATATTAATTTTTTTGCAAAAAAAGGTATTTAGGGAGTTTAAATTCACTCCCTTAGTCACTTTGGATGTTGCATTTAATCATGCACTTTTAGTGGAGGATAAAGTTGCTTCACATTCCAAAACTTGGTCTTCTTCAGAAGAAATCACTTCCAAGGATATGATTCAACATCAACACTGCCAAAAGGAAAAGAAATTATCTCCCTCTTCTTACTCTACTCCCCCCTATTTATCCAATTCCCATTCTTCATCTTCTTCTTCTAAAAATTATTCCTCCTCTTCATATTGTGATTTTTTTAAGAAGGTAAAACATAGCAAGAACAAATGTTATAAATTTAGGAAGTTGAATAAGAAATCCCTAATTGTAAAGTCTATAAATGAGGACCCAAAATATGGTCCCATTGTGACTACTTAGGAATGTGTTGTATATCTAGAATTGAAAGGTAGACTAAAAAAATTCACTCTTATGTCTCATAGTTTTCTCAAAAGGTGGTCATGAAAACTTGTTTTTCGCTAGAGCTCACTACATGAATTTTGTGTTGATTGTATAATCAACAATGGCTCCCAAAAAATCTAATTGTGAGGTCCATTGTAAATAAATTGAAGCTACCTATGCAACTGCATCCTCACGTGTTGCCCTTGGGTGGAAGGATAATGGTTCAACCTACAACATCACACACACTTGCACTATCTCCTTTTCTTTTGGTAGCAAATTTTTAGAAAAATTGATATGTTATGTAACATATATGGATTGTTTTGGTTTTTTGCTTGGGAAAATCTATCAATATGATAGGAAAGTTACATATAATGCCTATTAAAACACATACACCTTGAAATTATATAATGAATCATATCTAGTGGAATGCACTAAAACAACCATAAATTTGGTTCTAATTTTCAAACAATCTCACAAGGCAGTAAATCAGGCACAAGAATTGGCTCTCATCTCCACACAAAAAAAATATAAGAAAGTCCAAGAAGCACCTAAGAATCACAAGAAATAATATTTGCTTCAAAATTAATTATAATAATATGAGAATGTGTTCAAATAACTCACCACTCTATCTCCTGAGAGAGATATAAATCACAACATCAAAATCATTCCAAGTGCCTCTTTCCCAAATGCAACTATCTATAGATGGTCAACCCTACAAACCGATGACATCTAGAGGTAGATTTATGATTTATTCACAAATGGATTCATTAAACCAAGAACTTATCCTTATGTATATCCCATCATTTTGCTGCTCAACAAATATGGTTCTTGAATATTGTGTATTGATTTTCATGCTTTGAACAAGATCACCATAAAAAATAGATATCCCCTTCCAAGGATTGATCGTTTGTTGGATCAATTATAGGGAGACAATTTTTCTCAAAAATTAACCTCAAGAGTGGATAACATTAGGTTCGAGTTCAAGCAAAGGATTCTTGGAAGAAAACATTCAAGACCAAGTTTAGGCTTTTTATGTGGTTGGTCATGCCCTTTGGTCTTATGAATGCTCTTGCAACCTTCAAGAGTTTGATGAATGAAGTGTTCAGGGATAGCTTGGATAGGTTTATCATCATATATTTGGATGAAATATTTGTATATTCACGTACCTGGAAGGTATGTATATGACACCTAGATCAAGTTATCAACACCCTTTAGAAGAACCAACTTTATACCAACCTTCCAAAGTGTTCATTTACTCAAATATCCATATCTTACCTTGGTTTTATTATAAATAAATAAGGTATCTATGTATATATTGCTAAGATATAAGTCCTTCGCCTTTGGCCAACTCCTTCTATAGTCATTAAACTTAGGAGCTTCCTTGGACTTGAAAACTTCTATCATAAGTTCATTCCTAGCTAATATACCATAGAAACACCTTTGAATCATCTCAATAAAGCCAAAGTAGAGTTTCATTGGACAAAGGACCATGCTTGCAACTTTGATTCATTGAAACACAAATTGTGCGCCATCCATGTGCTTTTCCTTCTTCAGATCCCTCAACCCTTTTATATAGAGATGGATTCATCATGGTTTGAACTTGGAGCAATGTTGAAGCAAAATGGTCATCCTATGGAATATCATTTAGAGATATTTTTAACTGCTAAGAGAAACTATTCCACATATAATAAAGAGTTATATACAATGGTGCAAGCAATCGAGTACCAGATGCATTACCTTTTCGGTAAGAAAATAATTATCCACATAGATCATATGCATCTTAAGTTTCTACAATTCCAAAACAATATCAAAGCATATAGGCATTTGAAATAGGAAACATACTTGCAACAATTTCACTTGGTGGTCAAGTATAATAAGGAAGCAAGAAACACAGTGGTAGATTATTTGATTCATCCACCAATATCTCAAGCATTGATAGTTGTGACCACTTCACATGTTGGATTCCAAAATTAGTTGACACTATATGATCTTGATACTGACTTTAGCAAATTTTATCATCACCTTGTACACCCATCCTACTCAAATCTAAGTCATTTTCAAGATTTTCACATGAAGGATGGACTATTGTATAGGTTGGATAAGCTTTGTGTACCATAATATCATAGTGTTTCTCTCCTCAAAGAAGCCCATTTTATACTATGGAGGACATTTTAGGAAATAGAAGACACTTCACCATCTATAATTATTTTTCTACTAGACTTAAATGCATTGGGACGTGTTGTAATTTTTGAGATAGTATGACATTTGTTGTCGCTACAAGTCAAAAAATAAGAAATGGACCTAATTTTTCCTTTGCCAATTCCATATAGTCCATGGGAAAGCATCTCAATGGACTTGGTGAGTGCTATCCCCATGAAAATTTGACAACATGGCTGTATTTTTGTGATTGTGGATTGGTTTAGAAAAATAGCTAATTTCATCCCTTGTAAAAATACTAGCACAACAACAGACTTAGCATAGCTTTTCTTTGACATAGTATGGTGCTCTTTCAGTCTACCAAGAAGCATTGTTTCTAATAGGGATCCATGGTTTGTGGGACATTTTTAGAGATCATTATGGAATATTTTGGGATTTTATCTTAATTTATCCATGACTTTCCATCCATAGTCAAATGGGTGGACTAAAGTGGTCAATTGCACACTTCTTAAAATCTTGAGGATCTATCACAACTTGTAGCTAACAAATTGGGATTTGAGCCTCATGCACATTAAGCATACCTACAATTGAGTAGTCCATATATTTACAACACATTCACCCTTTTAGGTTTATCTTGGGTTTTAGCCATTGGCACCATATGAGTTTCCCTTAGTCTTGCCATCTCTAGCCACTACACACATGGAGAAATAACAAGACAAATTTTTTTATTTCATTTAGCCTTTGTAGGGACTTCAGTCGAAGGTAACATAGATATTGCAAAATACTCAATAAAAATAGAAGTGAACAATGGAAAAAAAATGCATTCTTCATTTGTTTCAAGTTGGAGACATAGTTTAGCTTTATTTGGACAATCAACGCTTTCAAATAAAGCACATAACAAGATCAAACCTTTTTTCTATGGTCCATATGCCATAATTCAGTAGGCTTCTAAAAATGCCTTTCACTTAGACCTTCCAAAATATATTGGCATGCAAGACATCATTAATGTTGACCTTCTAAAACCATATCAAGATTCTACTTTGGAGACCAAGCTTGTCATCAACCACCCAACAGATGTGGCACCTAACTTTTATCTTTTGCTTAATACAAATAAATAATTATACAAAAAGACTCATCACACTCAACATGGTTCTTCCATATTGTATCTTGTCACCCATCATGGTTAGCTTCTACACCAGACTCACTAGATACCTCACCACCAAATAGCACATGAATATCTTGATTTGTAGAAAGCATTAAGGTCTAATGCTTCTATAACGAGGAGGAATGATGAGATTATCCTTATATATTAGGCTTAATATTTTAATCCTAGATATATTATTATATGTAATCATATGAACATTGATGCTCACATTGACTTGGATTTGTTAGTTTCTCAGGGTTTGTAGTTTGTTTGTTGAGATTGTTTTTGTCTCTTGCATGTTTATTTTGAATGCACTCTATGTTCATTATTGGTTGCTATCTAGGATTAGAAATTGATTGTACTTATTTTGATTCATTTCTATATTATTTAAGCACTACTACTAATACAATTTATAACTTCAATTCATATTCCAAATCATGGTTATTTTAGATTTCTATATCTTATATAAAAATGGTTAGATGTGGTAAAACATGGACATGGGGGCATTTTCAACACCCTTCATAGGAATTCTAAAAAATATTCAATCTCTTTTTCTTTTTTTTATAAGTCATTGAGACCCAAAATTTTAAAGGAAATAATGAAATTTATATATATATATATATATATATATATATATATAATTATATATATATATATATATATATATATATATATATATATATATATATATATATATATATATATTTCATCATTTCCTTTCAAATTTTGGGTCTCAACAAAAAGGAAAGAAATACCTTCCTATGGTAGAACCTAGAGAAAATAGAGAAAAAAATAGGATACATAAAAAGACCCACCATCATGTAGTCGAACAACTCACCTAATTGACCCAAAAAATAGTCAAAAGGTAGAGAACAAAAAAAACTGAGAACACCAAAGAAACTGTTTCCCATGTAGAGGAGGATCCAAATTAAGGCACATACCAGCATCACTGACACCAAAATACAAATGAAGACCCTAATCCTCAATCCTTAAAGCCACTTACTCTAGCTTCTTCCTTCTCTTTATCTTTGTCCTTTAGATCCCATTGTTTCCAACCCATCATAACCTTAATTTCTTTGACATAAGATATGGTCACATGCACAAAGTCAATGAGAGAGTTTTACAAGTTCAATAAAATCCTTTTGAAGGAATTTGGCATGTTAAGAGGATCATATGGATGAGTGATTTTAACTTTTATTTTATTGGCTAAACCAAAGGAAAGTTTAAATTTTCTTTTGGAGGGGGTAGATTCAATAAACTCAAACTCATCAATGCAAAGTGATGACTTATTAGCACTTGCCATATTTTCCACCAATTGTTTGGAATATTTTATTATCTCCTCACTACCTCCAACACATTTAATGGAAGAATCTTCCATACCCTTAGGATTTTATACGGCCTTATCACTTGAATTCAATGTAGGGGTTATCAAAATGACCTTCCAATTCTAGGAATTACTTTGCTCAGACTGAGATGAATCAGCAGATCCCATAATCAAATACATCACCACCAAATTAGACAAATATATTATAATATCTTCCCTCGATAAGCCTCTAATTTTTATAACATGGTCAAAGATTAACTTTGCCAACCCTTGGTGAATGAGATATGATGAAATTCCTTTCTTGACCTGACTCATAGACTTCACCAAAAACTAGAATAGAAAGGATATAATATTCATGAGTCTCTTATGACATAACTAAATCAAGAACATGAAATAGAATCTCCTAAGGATATCTTGGTTCTCATCCAAAGTAAAGTATTACATCACTACCAGAGCCACTTTGTCTTAGGTGACCTTTAGGGATGATATTTTAAAACCATTTTAAAATTTTATGAGGTCCTCATCCTCTCCTAAAAATAGCTAGGATTATTTGGACATAGAGTGCTTCTACCTATTATGAACAACCCCATATACGATAAGGTCAATAACTTATGTGATAAGAGGAATGAAAACCTCAAACTGTAGGTTCCTCACTCTAACAATCATGTTGTGCCAATAATATTCCATATGCTTCACCATATCCTTATTATGGTCAATAAAATTCATTAGAAAGTGCAAGAGGTTTGCTTTCCTCATAATATTTCTCACATCCTCGTCAACTTTGAGAGAATTTGGATAAAGGAAAAACCTTTCCATATTTCCAAGAATCCTTTTGAGAAGAAACCAAATATGGGTTGAATTATTAAAATAGATAAATATGATGAACTTGATGGGTGATATTTCTTTTGTATCAAGTAACTATTATGGCATAGATAGATCCTCACGAGCTAAACTCCAATTAGGTTTTCTAGTACAATGCTTCTATAGACTACTTCCAAAAATATATATATTTTTTTGAAATCATCGTAGAAGAATATATGTTAAAATTTGATGTTGGGTAACCAAAATTCACACTCACTTTAATGACATGTCATACTGACCAATATATTAAACAATGAATGGAATCATCATATCACTCAATAAAGAAAAATAAATATTGTATAAACACACAAATTATATGGAAGGTGTCCATAGACATCTTGAATAATATCATTAATAAATAAAGAACCATCTTCAACTAAAGAAAACATGGTTTTACATAAGGTGTAAAAATATACAAACTACAAGTTACCCTATGTCAATGTTAAAGAACACATATTAAGGATAATATTATAATAAAGTCAAACTATAAAAGGTGTATAATGGGCCATAGAAAAATATGTAAGTGAATATAATACAATGTCATCTATCAAGTCAAGTAAATAGTAAGACCAAATATATCAATATTTTCAACCTTAATTAGACAATAATTTTTTTTTAAAGATATATTTAATACAATATAGCTAAGGGATGATATATATGCTCTTTGAAAAAAATATTTAACTTTCATTTCAGATTTTAAAAATAAATTACAATGATATGGGTATTTTATATTGTCATATAAGCCTTACTAATTAAGACATATTACAATAATAATAACATGTTACAAGCCTTCAATCATTTTATAGAGTGTCATTTTGTAGCCATCAATCATATTTTAAATATGGGTTAATTATCTATAGCCATAAAAAATAACATGAAAGGTAATATAAACCACAACTTCTATCAAAAGAAACAAGTGTCAAAAGGGTACAAACTCTGGTGGAATGATAGGTCTCATACACCACTCTTTCATTTAACTAAATATGAACTAGAATATCCAAACAAGCTTTTGATAGACCATCTGCTTCCTCATTTAGTTATTTGTGAATATGTTTATATATATATGGACATCACGTGCCCTATCCCTTGCATGGAACAATACTAAAGTTATCATTATATATGATAATAAAGATACAATAATTGTATTAATAAATATCATGAAGTAAAAATACAATATTTTTATTTTGGTAGGTAAAATGGATTAAGTGCGAGGATTAAATGAACCCCAAACCCAAGTACATAAATTGGTATCTAAACCAATAGCATAATATGACACAGTATTTCATATTGGCCAACAAAAACCTAAATGAAAGGTCCAAACAATAACAAATAAGGCTGTATGGATGCCTAACGTTAGAAAAACAAAAATGCAGTCCAAGAAATACCCATGTAGGGGTTACTTAAGAGAAATAACTATCCAAAAAAATTGTAAAGGAGCTATGACAAAAACCCACGTAGGGGAAGCTCACAAAAGATCCATAAAAACTATAATAGACATCGTGGGCCAAGGCATAGGTAGTGAATCACGATCAACAAAAACACCCTTCCACTTGAAAATATTCAAATAATTTGGGAAACCCTAGAGCTCAAGTTCCCAATTATGATGATCTCTTCGCACCACTGACCCTTTTGCTGATAGTTTTATCACCTTAGCCACCAGCTTAACACTAAATCTAAAATTAAGGTTACAAACAACAGCATAAATATTATTCCACAAAATGACAAAGGCTTTAGTGATATCTTGTTCATCCCATTTAACTTGGTTGAAAATAGAATGAGACCATGAACTTCCATAAAGATGTGAGACATGGGATCATGATGAAGGGTAGATGGATCAAGTAGGGCCATATTGGCAAGACTGAGAAGAAAGGTAGACTATAGAAGATTCTTACTACCTAGGACACACAACGGTGAATAAAGATAGATGGCAATGGACTAAAACAAATCAAGGATATAAATATAGATTTTGTTACATACCAAACATAATATAGCCGTCGACTATATTATGGAAGATTTCATTTGATTATTATTTATAAGTCCAATTGTTTTGTTTTAAACTATCTATCATCTTTTATCAAACTTCATTTGCGACATTCGCATACTGCCTATACGGCGAGGGTGAGCCCACCTAAAGTGGCGATCTGCATTTCATTTAATTCATCGGCAATTATTAGTTTGAAAATATATCTTCATGTTCTATCCTATGTGAAATGGATTCTATATTGTATGCATTGAAAGGTTTAAGTATATAATTAAATTACAATTGAGGGAGTAGTTGTTATGCTCCAAGTGGTATCAGATACAGTGATTCGGGGTCGTTATTTAAATCACTTCATTCTCTAAATCACTACAGACATTTTCGGTTATATCTAGGCATTCCAACCGTTACCTCCAAGACATTTTTAGTTATACTCTGAAGAACGCCCGTCTAGGGGCAAAAATAGAAGAGGTTTGTCAGTGTGCATAGTCGCCTGCATTCTTACCAGAGTTGAGCACATCAAAATTAGAAGAAGCATACACAATCTCTGGCACTCGTAAACTTCCTCCAGCCAATTAAATTACGAGAAAAATAAAAAATAAAAAAATAAACTATCATGCGGTTAACCTATGGTTCCAGGTGATATTCAGGGTAATTGGCACACCAGTTGATGAAACATCATGATCCACTCACAAATCTGCAAAGCAAACACTCAAAAAATCATAGAAAATTGCTCGCAGGAGGTCGACCAATCAGAAGCAACAAAAATTTGATTATCGATACATAACCTAAGGTACCAAACTTTTAATTTTTTATTCTGCTCGATCGTTTATTCCACATGCGTTGCGTGGTGGTCGTAGTAGGGTTTAAAAGTAAATAGACTATCCTACTTGGTTGTGACTTCGGTCACATAGCCATCCCTTTCTCACACTATCCATCTTCGATCTGGTCGTGTTCTCATATCAGTTCTCGTTGTCTGGTCCTTCATCCAGCTGTCATGTCTTCACTATCAGTCCATCGTCTTCGGTCTTATCGCATCCTCACTGTTAGTATGTCATATTTGGTATCCTCGCTATCAGTTTGTTGTCTTTGATTTTATCACATCCTCATTGTCTGTTTTGTCTTCAGTCTTATCGTGTCCTCGCTGTCAGTCCATCGTCTTTGATCTTGTCATGTCCTCATCATGTCCTCACTGTCAGTCCGTCGTCTTTGGTCTTGTCGTGTCCTCACTATCCGTTTCGTTCCTCATTGTCCATCTGTTATTTGTGTCCTAGCTATCCATCATCTTTGGTTTGGTCGTGTCATTATGTTTCTATCTTGCGGTTAGTGGTTAGTCCCAGTCCAGTTATTGTCAAAGTTGTACAAAAATTGTCAAAAGTTGCTAAAAACTTGCTGTCAAAGTTGCTGAAATTGTCCAAATTGAAAAGTTGTTGAAATTTGCTGTCAAGGAGGCCACCCAAATTCAAATTCACGTCACAGTTGGAGCGACAGTTGAAGCGGAATCCAAATTTTTGCCAAATTCAACCAAATTTTGCAGAAATTGAAGCTCAAGGATTACTAAGCAGGAAATTTTGAATAGTGCATGAGTAGAAGTTGGATCAAAGGATCTGATGGTCGATTAACAAGCTCGAAAGCTCCCAACAAAGAAAATTCAAACATAAGAAGACCTCATCGAAGCCAAGGTACAAATAATTCTCCTTCTCCTTTCAAAATTGGCAGTTATAATTCGAGTCATCCACTGGTTGACCCCATGGCTACTAACCCTCCCCCAACTCATGAAAACGTCACACAAGGAGAATCAAGCAACTCTGCCATTACCACTGATGAAGCTCTTCAACTCTTACTAGATGGTATGGCCCAACTTAATATCAAAATATCTAAACTATTGGACACACAAACTCGACCTAATCCCAACGCTAATTCCCAAAATCACTATCACGAACAAAGGAATGAGGAAAATAATGACCAAGATGAAAATTGGGAGCAACAAAGAGGCAATCCGAATAATTACAGGAATCACCTTCATCGACAAAGATATAACCAAGATCAGGATAGGGATATGGGTTATCACCAACCGAGAGGCCCTAATAATTTTCCACACATTGATATGCCCACTTTTGAAAGTCATGATCCTTGTGGATGGATAGCAAATATGGAAGGCATTATGGACTTATACCAAATTAGGGATTCTGATAAAGTCCCTTTCACGGCATCAAAATTAGGCACTGAGGCTTACCAATGGTTCATATGGCTTAAACATGAGAAAGGAGCTATTGTTTGCTAGAATAATTTCACTACCTATTTTTTAGAAATATTTGATGAAGGAGCTACATCTTCATACACAGTAAGACTGTTATCTCTTAAACAAGAAAGATCAGTTAGTGAGTTTGTCTCCGAATTCACCAGTTTACTATCGTATGCATTACACCTCAGTCCAGACATAGTGGTAGGAGCTTTTCACAATGGATTGAAAGAAAATATTAAGGTGGAGGTGGACATTCAAAATCCAACCTCATTGAACGATTGCATAAGAATAGCCAAGCTAGCTGAGAAGAGAATTCAAATGTATACACAACATGAAACTTATAGTCATCCTTCGTATGGCAACAACTCTTTTTGCATAAATGATCAACCATCAAGATACTTTTGCTATAAATGTTGCAATCACCATCCCAGAGAACAGGTATGTGTACAAAAAAAAAACTTTCATATTGAATGCACTCAATATGAAGGAGAAGAGGAAGAAGCATACCACCAGGAAGAACCTATTCAAGAAGAACTATCGATTGTTCTAGAAGAGAAGGAGGAGGATACAATGGCTATTTTCGTGCATGCCCTCATGGGGTTAACAACCCACCATACAATCAAGGTACCGAGAATTCTTCGTCAGAAAAAGGTAAATGTGCTAATTGATTCAGGTAGTACCCACAATTTTATCGACATCAAAACAACAAAATCTTTGAATTTATTCATTAATTCTTCCAACAAAGACAAATTCCAGGTTCTAGTAGCCAACGGGGTGAACGCTCAATGTATTGGGAGAACATCTCAAGTTTCCATTAAAATGGGAACTTATACATGGTATGGATCTCTCATCGTAATGAATTTAGGAAAGTTTGATGTCATTTTGGGAGTCGAATGGTTGGAAACACTAGACACGGTTAGCTTCAATTTCAAAAAAATATTTGTGGAATGGAAGGAAAATGGACAGGTCATTCGCTTACAAGGCATTACTACTCCTACATCATAGATGGTGATCTCTCATAGTATGGAGAAGATGTTAAAAAAGGGTGGTTACGAATTCATAGCTCAAATTAATTGTTTGGAAAAGCAATCTCGAGCAACTTCGAATATTACTGCTCCAGATTTATGAGACATCGTAGCACATTACGAAGAGGTCTTCCAAGAACCAAAGGGACTACCTCCCAAAAGATCCCATGACCTTGCCAGACAGTGTCTCAAGAAGGTGATCGGCAAAAAAGTGAAATCTCAGTCAGAATTACCAATACTAGATACAGAAGGGCGTATATATCTCCAGCCAGAAGCAATTCTATAAAGCAGAACATGCACACGGATCTCTCATCACATCCAAGAATTTCTCATCAAATAGCAAGGCCTACCAGATGAAGAGGCTACATGGGAACCTGAAAGGATTTTCTAGACATTTCCAGCTTTGAGGACAAAGCTTTTTGAGGAGGGGAGTCATGTTACATACCAAACATAATATAGTCATCGACTATATTATGGAAGATTTCATTTGATTATTATTTATAAGTCCAATTGTTTTGTTTTAAACTAGGATGAAAAGGTGACTCAATGAACTAGGATGAACCCAAGAGATACAAAAAGTGGACATAAGGTGATCCAAAACTATATTGGATAAAGGGTTCTCCAAAAGGAGGTGATTGTAGATTCCCAAGCATTCATGCACAAATAGCATCTATTGGGGATAAACATACCCAATTTCATTATGTTATCAATTGTTAGAATCTTATTTTGAATGGCCAACCAACTGAAATGAGCAACTTTCAAAATGAGGTATTTAATACACATGATCATAAGGGATATTGACCACTTGATAATCAATAGTAAGATCATGAGTATATTTAACAGTGAACAACCAAGAATCAATTTCTTTCCAAAAATGAGAGTCATGGGAATTACTAGTGCGGATGATTATTGCATTTAGGATGGTTTTGAGAACTTATGAGGTAGCAGATATTTGACCATTATCACATGGAATATGAAAATATTTCCAAAACTTGGAATATAATGAAAATTCAATAAAATATTCAACCTTACTACCAATTAAAATGTCCAAGAAAGGTTTTAAGACAACAATTTTGTTGTTCTCTGAAAATAATTGATTAGAAATCCACCTATCAGTTTAGAAATTAATTTTTTTGCCTCTGCCTAATTGCCACCTTATCTCATTTGTAATAAGACATCTGGTTTGGTTAATTGATTTCCAAAAAGTGGAACCATCTCTAGGAATATCATCATCCAAGAAACAACTATTTTGAAGATATTTTCTATTGACAAATGAGACCCATTCAAGGTTGTTGTTGGTTAAAAGCGTCCATGCTTGCTTGGCTAACAAGGCTGTGTTCATATTAAAAACGCTTTGGAGCCTCAATCCCCCTTGACTTTTTATGGAGCACACCTTGTTCCAACTGACCAAATGAAATATTTTCCTATCTTTGGCACCTGCCCACAAAAATATTTTTTGGATTTTCTCAATTTTCATGCAAATAGTAGCAATAAATTTAAATACGAACATGAAATAAATAGGAATATTTTGGAGACAAGCCATTATTAGGGTGGATTTGGCTACTTGAGAGAGGAGGGTCCCTTTCCAACCTACAAGTTTTTCATTAATCCTATCAATAGCATTACTCCACATGGATTCCTTTGAGGCACTTATGAAAAGAGGGAGGTCCAAATATTGAGTAGGTAACTGAGATATAACACATTGAAAAATGCATGCAATATTTGCTTGTCTCTCTTGGGGAGTGTTGATGAAATGGATTTTGCTTTTATTATAATTTATTTTCTGACATGTAACCTCCTCATAAGTATCAATAATACTCTTAATAGATTTTTTTTCCTACATAGAAGCATGAGTGGAAATGGTGGTATCATAAAAAAATTACTGGTGAGATAGGGCTCTCAAATTGGATGCAGCCTTAATTCTTGAAATTATGTCGTTGGAGCCCCTGTTACTAGGAAAAAACCCTGCTACAAATCCATTTACCAAGACTAAAAACCAAGTATTAGAGATGCAATTGTGAACAAGATATACCCATTCCCTATGAAATCTAAATTTTATAAGGACAGTAATTAGGAAATATTTGTTAACTCTATCAACTACCTTATTCATATCAATTTTTAAAAACATTGTAGATTTTTTGTTAAGGCTGGCAGAATGAAGGAATTTATGTAACGTGATAACACCATCAGTAATATTTCTACCTTTGATAGAGCTACCTTGAAAAGGTTCTATAATCTGAGGAACGATCTCCTTGAGTCTTGTATCCATGGATTTAGTAAGAGTTTTGTAAATAACATTGCAGAGACTAATGGGTCTGAAATATGACATAGATTTACAAACAGTCCCTTTGGGAACCAAGTCAATGAAAGTGGAGTTGATACTACTAGGTATAGATTTAGTTTTCTTAATTGCAATGATGGCATTACACATGTAAACCCCAATGATGTCCCAAAAGGTCTGGTATAACAGAGGGAAAAGCCATTAGGGCCTAGGGTTTTATCAGGGTGCATAGAAAAAAGGGTCTCTTTAATTTCATCAGGGGTGAGGGGTTTGATAAGAGCCAAATTCATATCTAAAGTGACCAAGCTAGGAATATGGTGGAGCAATTTTCTACTAGCCTGGGTAGTATTTTTGGGGTTGTCTCCCAAAATACCTTCAAAGAAGACAAAGCTTCATTTTGAATCTCAAAAATTTCCTTGATGATGATGCCATAACTTCTGGTTAATTATTTAATTTTGTTCAAAATTTGGTGCCTAAGGGTAGAGGCATGAAACAATTTTGTGCTAGAATCCCCCTCTTTGAGCCAAAAGGCCCTTGATTTTTGATTCTATAAAGTCTTCTCTTTAGACACTACATTATGATAGTTTGCAAGAACTTGTATCTCTTCATTTCTAAGTTGTTCATTGAGCTTCTCATTCTAAATTTGGAGTTCAATACTTTTTAGGTTTTACAAAATATTCTCCTTCTTTTCAAAGATATTACCGAAAACTTCTCTATTATAGAGTCAAATATTTTTTTGACACACTTAAGTTTTTTAGAAACCCTAAAAATAAAGGATTCATGATAGTCAAATTACTAGTAATTAGCAATTTGCATTCACAATTATTGATGTTTATTCCACATAGCTTCAAATATGAAGGGGATTTTGAAATAAGGAAATTTATCAACTTCAAACAGTAAAGAAAAATGATTAGATCCAACTCTGGGAATACAAATAAGAGTTTCATCACCCATCATCAGTATAGCTTCTTGAGACAAAAAAACCTATAAAATTTAACTTCAATGTGTTGATCCCCAATTATTCTATTGTTCTATGTGTCTTTTGACCCTTTAGTATGAATATCCATCAACTCATAATCAGTGATAAACTTATGAAAATCCTCAATGCTTTTGGAGGGCATCAAGTTCCCTCATTGCTTGTTAGAAACAAAAAGGGGAGATTTGAAATCTCTATTGATAATCCATGGAAGGTTTAAAAAAGCACTTCTCATTTGACTCAAAGTATCCCATAGGCCCCTATGGCTGAGAGAATTGTTAGGGGTGTATACATTGGAAAGAAACCAAGATAAATTACTACATTTATTGAAGAAATTCATATTGAGGATCCTATAAAAAGAGTAAATGATTATACCTTCTAACTTGTTTGAGTCCCAAATACAAAAAAGTCTCCCAGATTTACCATGATCAGGGAAAAAAGAAAACTCACCATTTTTCCAAATAAAATTTATGATTTATTTTATTTTATTTTTGTCAATATTCATTTCTTGTAGAACTATGATAGTGGGCCTATTTTATTTTCTTAAAGTGCTAACAAGCCTTTTCTTGATAGCACTATTGAGGCCTCTCAAATTCCATGAGAGGATCTTCATTTAGAAATTTTAGAAATTTTTTGGCCTCCCTTAGATTACTGCAAGGGAGGTTTGGGTCTTTTCGATTCATCATTCTCTTGTCCAAGAAGATATTGTAATAGGGTTTTTTGGGTACCATTTGCAATATCATTTTCTATTTACTTTTTATTTTGATCATTTATAGAGGGTATTCCTTTTTTTTCTTTTCACTGTCAATATCAACAATGAGACTTCTAGGGTTAATGGGACTACAATCATATTTATGTTCTTTATCCACTTTGTTTGAGATTGTATTGCCAATTTATATATGCCCCTCAGGTTAGATAAAGGTTTTGAGATAGTATTGGAGGGCCTAGATCTAGTCAGGGATTAAGGCTCATATTGATCAGAAACTAGGGTTTTAGCTAGATGTGAGGTAATTTCATCCTCACCAAGTTCAAGCCCATGAAAAGTAGTTCCTTTTAAAACATCAAAATTATTTTGGAAGGCAAAAATAGATCTAAAATTTGGATGATTGTTCTTCGAATCTTGGATTTCAATATACTTTTCTTTGGAATTTTATAGAATTTAATCCTTCTTTAGGTAGTAGTTGCTTTGCTTCTTGCCCTGTAAGGATTTGAATTTTTGTCGCTCGATATGCATTCCACTTCAAGAGGTATTTGTGAATTTTATCTCCTTTGAGTTTATTAGGTTTTTATATGGCCCTAAGCCTTGCATTCAATGCATAATGTAAGATTATTCTCATATTCTATGGTCTAACATCTATGATAGGAGCACTAAACTAGATTTATCCAAGTGGGAAGTTGGGAATCTAGATTGGCATTAACACAAATTCTAGCATGTACCATGTGAGTGCATGCTCTAGTCATTAGGTCGATTGCAACCAACTCTCTTATATATTTTACAATACCCTTTAAAATATATCCATGCCATAAAAATGGTAGGAAGATCTAGCAACCGAACCTAGATTGGTGTGAAATTTATGCTTTACGTCTCGAGGTTGAAATATTCACCCCACCTCCAAAGAAAGTAACTCTTCTAGGAAAATAACCAAGGACCCCTAGTAAGAATCTGAGAGGCATATTCTTCATTTTTAAGAAGGACAATAATTAGGAAATCTCTATTAACTCTATCAAATACCTTATTCATATCAAATTTTTAAAACATGGTAGCTTTTTTTTCAAGGTTGGTCGAATGAAGGACTTCATGTAATGTGATAACACCATCAATAATATTTCTTTCTTTGATAGAGCTACCTTGACAAGGGTCTATGATCTAAGGAAGGATATCCTTGAGTCTTCTAACCATGGCTTTAGTGATATTTTTGCAAAGAATAGTGTAGAGACTAATGGGTATAAAATCTGACATAGATTTACAAATAGACCCTCTGAGAACCAAGGCAATGAAAGCGGAGTTGATAATTTTGGGTATATATTTAGTTTGCTAAATTTCAATTATGACATTGCATATATCAGACTCAATGATGTCCCAAATTTTTTTGGTAGAACAAGGGGAAAACCCATCAAGGCCTAGGGTTTTATCAGGGTGCATAGAAAAAATAGCCTCTTTAATTTCAATAGGGGTGAGGGGTTTGATAAGAACCAAATTCATATCTAAAGTGACCAAGATAGGAATATGGTGGAGCAATTATCTACTAGCCTGGGAAGTATTTTGGGGGTTGGCTCCCAAAATACCTTCAAAGAAAGATGAAGCTTCATTTTGGATCTCAAAAATATCCTTGATGACGGTGCCATCACTTTTGGTTAATTCTTTAATTATATTTGAACTTCGATGCCTAAGGGTAGTGGCATGAATTTTTTTTGTGTTAGAGTCCCCCTCTTTGAGCCAAAAGTCCCTTGATTTTTGCCTCCAAAAATACTTCTATTTAGCTAGAACATTATGATAGTCTGCAAGAACCTATATCTCTTCATTTTTGAGTTGTTTATTGAGATTCCCATTCTGAATTTGGAGTTCAATAATTTTTATTTTTTGAAAAATATTCTCCTCATTTTCAAATATGTTACCAAAAACTTCTCTATTCCAAACTTGGATATTTTCTTTGACATGCTTAAGTTTTTTAGAAAACCTAAAAATAAAGGATCCATGAAAGTCAAATTACCACCAATCAATAATTTGCATATGCAAATTTGGGTGTTGAGTCCACATAGCTTCAAATCTGAAGGGGATTTTAAAACAAGGACCTTTATCAACATCAAACAATAAAGGACAATGATCAGATCTAACTCTAGGAATATAAATAAGAGTGTCATCACCCATCATCAATATAGCTTCTTGAGACAAAAAAACCTATCAAGTTTAACTTGAATGTGTTGATCCCCAATTATCTAGTTGCTCTAGGTGTATTTTACCCCTTTAGTCTAAACATCCATCACTTCACAATCAGTGACAAAGTTATAAAAATCCTTAATGCTTTTGTAGGGCATCAGGTTCCCTCCTTGCTCGTTAGAAGGAAAAAGGGGAGAGTTGAAATATCTATCAATAATCCATGAAAGGTTTAAAAAATCACTTCTCATATGACTCAAAGTATTCCATATGACCCTATGATTGAGAGGATTGTTAGGGGAGTAGACATTGGATAGAACCCAAGAGAAATTACTGGTTTTACAAATGAGCATCATATTGAGGACCCTATCAAAATAGGAAATGATTTCACATTCTACCTTGTTTGAGTTCCAAATATAGATAAGTCCCCTAGATGTACCTTGAGTAGGGCAAAAATAAAACTCAACATTTTTCCAAATAGAATTTGCGATTTTATGGATTTTATTTTGGTCAATCTTCATTTCTTGCAAAACTATGATAGTGGGTCTATGTTCTTTCTTCAGAGTGCAAACAAGTATTTGCTTGATAGCACTATTGAGGCCTCTCACATTCCATGAGATGATCCTCATTTAGATTTTTTGGAAAATTTTTAGCCTCCCTTAGATTACTGCAAGGGAGGTTTGGGTCTTTTTGATTCATCCTTCTCCTATCCGAGAAGAACTTGTAATAGGGTTTTATAGGTACCATTTGCTATAGCATTTTCTATTTCCTTTCTATTCTGATCATTTAAAGAGGATATTCACTTTTTTCTTTTCACTATAGATATCAACAATTTTTTTCTTGAGACTTCTAGTGTTAATGGGACTAAACTCATATTTATCTTCTTTCTACACTTTTAATGATATGGGACTGCCAAATTTTACATGCCCCTCAAGGGTAGATAGAGGTTTATATATAGTATTATAAGATCCATATTTTGTCAAGTATTGAGCCTCATCTTTATCATAAACTAGGGTTTCATCAGGATGTGAGGTAATGTTGTCATCACCAAGTTGAATCCCACGAAAAGTAGTTCCTTTTAAAACATCAAAACAATTTTTGAAGGCAAAAATGTAACTCACCTTTTGATGATCATTCTTCAAATCTTGGATTTCAATCTGCTTTCCTTTAAAATTTTCTAGAATTTTATCCTTTTTATGGTAGTAGCTACTTTACTGCTTGCCCTTCAGGGGTCTACCTTGTTACCGCCGATCTACAACCCACTTTAAGAGGTATTGGAAAATTTCATCTCCTTTCAGTTTCTTAGCAACATGAATTGGATTTTGAGATGGCCTTAAGCCTTGCATTCAATGCAAAATGCAAGCTTATTCTTATAATCTATGGTCTGAAATCTATGATAGTAGCCATAAACCAGATTTATCTAAGTGGAAAGCTAGGAATCTAGATTGGTGTTAACACAAATTCTAGCATGTACCATGCGAGTGTGTGCTCTAGTCATCGGGTCGATTGCAATCAACTACCCTATATATTTGCCAATACCCTTTAAAATATCTTCATGCCAAAAATGGGCAGACATATCTAGTAATCGAACCTAGATTGGTACAAAATTTATGCTCTACATCTCAAGGTTGAAATATTCACCCCACCTCCAAATAAAATGACTCTTCTGGGCAAAGAACCAAGGACCCTTGGTAAGAATCTGATAGGCATCTTCTTCATTGTTGAGTCAAATGAGGAAAAATACCTTTAAAAGGGCAACCAACTCTGTATTGCTTAGGGTTTTCCATTTGGTATAGGTCCACCTTCGAAGAGATTCCATATGTGATCATCCTACTATAAATTTCCCCACCATATTGTGGGATTCAACAAAAATATAATCTACCATTAGGGTTTCAAGAATTACCAGGTCTTCACCCATTGGGAGTAAGAGGGTTCCACTACCCGAAGGAGGTTTTGTATACCCTTTTAATTTATTAGAATAATATCGAGGAGAGGAATCATAGTCTTAAGAGAGGGACCCATTGAACATGTATCCCTTATTGAGAGGATCCTTACCATATGGTTCTGAATCAAGGTCTACTTTCTTCCTATCACATGCATTACCTATCCCTAATGAGTTCTGAGGGGCAGATCTACTTGTAGATATTTTAAAATTTGTATTCTTTCCTTTCTCTCACTCCCTTGAATCCATTCAATCACCTGAAACCACTCGTTCACTTACCATCACCTCCGCTATTGCTCAACCCATATGAAACCCTCGCACAATCGCTTACCAAACAATCTCATTCACACATTGAGATATGCTAGGCTTTTCATTGATCTAAATGATCTAAAAATTTATGGTAAGATTCTAGGGTTCTATCAGGCATCTACCATCCAAATTTCATCTCAATCCAAGTCTGGATGAGTGAGATATGGCCAAAAAAAGTTTGATAGTTTGGGTAGTCCTGCGAAAAACATCCTAATTTTAAAATTTGAATTTTTACTTGGAAGATAATCAACATTATAATTGGTGAATATTTTGACACTTGAAATTTTGTAAATTTTCTAAAAAAACTTTCTCTCATTCAAGAGGGTATATTGCATCCAATTTTTAACCTGCTAACATCCATTTATATATATATATATATATATATATATATATCTACATATATATGTATGTATATATATATATATATATATCTACATATATATATGTATGTATATATATATATATATATATATATATATATATCTACATATATATATGTATGTATGTATATATATATATATATATATATATATATATATATATATATATATATATATGTATATATATACATGTATATACATACTATATATATATATATATATATATATATATATATATATATATATACATATGTATATTTGTATATATATTGGCTTCTCAAGGAAGCCAAGATCAAGAAATGCCAGGTTGGGGCAGTTGGATGGAATATTCTAGAGGATTCATAGTCCAAAACCGCTTGAATTAGTTGCAAATGTCATTGGACCAACCAATTTGGCTCATATTGGGAGGTAAAGACAAATAAAGGGCTAGCTACGACTGCTCAATGAAGTTATGATCCTAGCTATAGTTGTCAACTATAGTTGTGATCTTAGCTACGGATGTCACCTGTGGCTAAGGCTGAATAGTCCTAAGATGCCTAAAATGAGTGGTTAGAACCACTACTTAGCCTTGGGAGACTAATCCTTTGAGCAGGAAAAATTGTCCAAGTAGGAATTTGCCATGCAATTGACAAAGGTTCAAATCCTAGTATGTATAAAGTTCTTCCATGTAATTTGGTGTTTGAGGTTAAGATCATTGAAAATTTACCGTATTCATAAAATCAACCTATTGATTTTGGTGAATTTATAGTAATCCTATACATTTTAACCAAAGAGTCAAAATAATTTAATAGTTTAATCAAATTTAACTCCAACTATCAAAATATTGTAAATAAATAAACTATCAAAACTTGTATATGGTATTTCTATAAAAAAAATACTCAAAATCCTAAGGTTTGGATTGTCTTAAAAATCATATAAATATTTAGCTATTTAAAATTTCTAATCTACTTGGGGTTGATCACCTTACATAAAGAGCCTAACAATGGGGTTTATACCCAAATCCTTGTTTGAGCAAGTATGCTTGTCAAATATTCTAGCCATACTAACTACATGTGCTTTTGCATCCTTCTTCAATATTATTTGATTGATGTAAATAAAAGTGAATTATTGTTAGACATGGTTCTCTTCCTTTTCCTTTCACCATTTTTTTTGGAGAATATTACATTATTTTGTACCTTGCAAGTACTTTGTAAATATCTTTGATTTTATGTAATCATTGGGTTTTGTCTTTATTAGAAGCTTAATAAAATACTTCTCCTATAAAAAATAATGAAGAGCCTTATCTCCCATGAGTTTGAGGAGATGAAGAGATAGTTAAAAATAAAATTTAAAGAGACTTCATGTAAAGGATTTATTCAAGGGTTGCAAGAGAGATTGTATATATCAGATTGCAGTGCATTATTTTGCATTGTGGTGAATTTATCATCCACTTGAATACATTGTATGTTTTCTATTTGAGTAATGGCATGAACATATGTAAGAGTTATATTTTGGTATGTTGATTATAATCTTAAACAATAGTTTATCACATGACATATTAAGGTTTGAATATTCAATATTGATTATTTACTAGCATTAGTATCAAAGTAGATTGTAAGCACCTATGAGGAATTTGTCAGAACCCAATCTTGAGGAGTTGTGAGAAATTTGTGACATCTAGTCATGAGGAGCTATGAGAATTATTGCTTCAAGTAGGAACAATCATCACCTAAGCAAGGATAAATATTTTTATTGTAAGGTATACAATCAATATGGTATGTTCATTCTTTCAAAACCCTATAAAATTAGTTAATTGAGAGATGTAGTGTAGGCCATATGAATTGCTTTATTTTTGTTATTTTCTAAATATAGTTGCCTATGGATTCACTTAATATAAATGTTTTACAATTCATATATTCATATAAGTTGTGCATGGAACACAGTTTCTTGGAACATTTGTTTTGCACCTTGAGTGTCACTGTACTCAAAAAAATATTTAAGTTATTATACAATGTCTAAGTCATTGTGTGTTTTCAGAATCAATACAAATTTAAATAAACATAATGCTTTAATTATCCTACGCTTGAATTAGAACATATGTGGTTGAGCTCTACAACAATTAAATGCCACTTAACATACTTTTCTATAAAACTTAAGTTAGGTTCAAACCTATATGTTCTTCAAAATTATTATTAAAAGCTTACAAGTTGAATTATGTAAGAGCAATACTTAGTGAGACACATGTTATTTTTGAGAGGATAAACATCCCCAAGTAGGAAATATAATTTCTTGAAGCTATAGGAAGGAATATTCTATAGACAGAAGACATTATACACCTAAAGTATCTAAACCTAGAAATAAATAGTGTAGTTGAAAAGGCTCAATGAAATGTCTATGAGAAAAATATATTAAGGTACTCCAAAGTCAAACCTAAAAGTGAATAGCATAGTCAAAAAGTTGCAATGAAATATCTAAGAATGAAATATATATATTTTTTGGTAAATAAAAGTCTTCATTAATTACCGGGTTTTGCAGGTTAACCCAAAACCTATTACAATATCCAGCCTTTTGCTGAGATTGTAGATCCTAGTCATCCTTGAAACTTTATTGCCATATATTGTGTTGAATCCCCTACAACACCTTACTAACAAAGCACACCCATACCTAAAAATAACTATAAACATTACTTACATTGATAGGAATTGAAGTTTGGAACTTTGCACTTGTAAAACTTGTTGCTTGACCATTTCCTATTCTATGTCAAAATCTTCGAAGGCTTACACCCTATTACCTTCATTTCTAATTTGGTATGATTTAGAGGGAAACCCCATAGTTATTACCAGATCCATGGGGAAAGAAAACCCATTCATATTTCTCCTTAATGGGTAGTTTTCTTTTCATGACTAATAATGTTTTCCACTTCATGTGGGACACCTTGTGTCCATGTCATAAAACTACCAACATCAACACCTATGTTGGCTAATTTTTTAGCTGAACTATTGGCCTCACGGTACACGTGATGAGCCCTTCTGTTCTTTCTTGCCACAAAAAGGATCCTCACTTCATGGATGACTCCCTCGATTCAGGTTTTTTGCCATTGGTTATCAAGTTGATGATGTTCATAGAACCACCTTCAATCATCAAGTTACCTTGAGTTGCTTGGGATACTTGCAACCCTCTCCAAAGGTCTCTAGCTTCTGCTTCATTATTAGTTCTAATTACCAATGGTTCAGCGAAGGCCTTGACTAGATTTACTTGATAAGCCCTGATTATTCCTCCATCTCCAGCTCTTCTCGGGTTCTCCTTGGCTGCACCATCAAAATTTAGTTTAAACCAACCCTAGGGGGTGGCTCCGAAGAAATCCTATTTTTGGGATTGGGCAAAGGAATAGAAGGTTTGTCCTCAATACATAAGGCCCAATCTAATTGTTTTTCTTGGGGAATAATTGAGTGGTTCTCATCCACTAAGGTGATAAGGTTTTATTTCGCAAAGACAATAATCCTAATGAGGATGGTTTTTGAGTTGTGAATGGTATCCTTAAAGGCTCTATGGTTCCTTTCTAGCCAAATCTACCAAAGAAAATTATTCCAAATTTTTTTCCATAGGTACTCAAGTTTTAGGCTAACAAATGGTTGAGGCCATTGATGGAACACTTCAGATATAAGATCAGGCTTAACCCACGAGATCCTAAAGGCTTGGAAAAGCTCATCTAGGATGGACTCTGCTACTAGACACTCCAGAAACAAGTGTTGGGTTGTCTCCCATCCTGACCTGCACATGTAGCAATGGTTAGCAATAACCATACCTTTGGATAACATATTGTCCATAGTGAGGATTCTTCCTTGAATCACCAGCCATGAAAAAAATGATATTTTAGGAATTAAGCCTTTTATCCAAACCAAACTCGGTTGAAATTGTTGACCTTCCACATTGAGAAGCAAATTATAGGTAGACTTAACTATGAAGTCACCACTTTTAGTCTCAGCCCAAACAATGTGATATTCATCCTCTCCAGAGGGAATAATTTGCTAAGTTAAAATGTTATAAAGCTCTTTAGACTCTACTTCAAAACCCAGTACTCTTATGTGTTTCCACCTGTTGATACTTAGATCCTGCCACATATAATTTGCAACCTTCTTCCCATTATGCTGCTCCATATGCTCTTGAATCCTAGCCAAATGAATATTCTGGGATAACTCCTCAACTCTCACCCACCTATCCTTCCAAAAGTCTATTATTTGCCCATTTCCTAGAATCCATCTAAGACCTTTATTGACAAGATCCCTCCTCGTGAGGATTGCCTTCCAAAAATTAGACTCCTTGCTTGCTAAGTTGTCATTAAGGAAGTTCACACCTTGGAGGTATTTCCTCCTAACTATGGCAGTCCATTAATTATCGACCTTATTCAATAATCGCCATGCTTGTTTGGCTAACAGAGTTATATTGATATGAGCAAATCTCCTCAATCCTAACCCCCCATCAGCTTTAGGTTTGGAAACCTTGTTCCAATCTACTAAATGGATCATTTTCTTATCCTCAGTCCTTGACCAAAGAAATTTTTTTTGAAGCTACTCAATTTTGTGATACACCTTTCTGGGAGCTCTGAATACTGATAGGAAGTAAACGGGTATACTTTGAAGTGAAGCCATAGTTAAAACTACTTTTCCTGCTTGAGATAATAGATGTCCTTTCCAACATGCTAGATTTTTTTGAATCCTCTCCAGAACTATGTTCCACATTTATCCTTCAGGTTTCTCCGTAAACAGGGGAAGACCTAAATAGGAGGTGGGAAGGGATGCAATCTGACATTCCATGATCCTTGATATGATTTTTTTCCTCGGAATGGGGGTATTGATGAAATAAAGTTTGTTCTTATCAAAATTCACTTTCTGTCTAACCGCTTCTTCATACATTATGAGAATATTTTTAATCCTTTTTGCATCAACCATAGAATCCAAAGTTAGTAGCAATGTATCATCAACAAATTGTTGATGTGTCACTGGGGCAGTTAGCGATGTGGCCTTGATACCTGATATGAGTCCAGCTACCCTTGCTGCCTTAATGGTTCTTCCCAAGGCCTCAGTTACAATGATGAACAACATAGGACTTATGGGATCTCTTTGTATTAGACCACATTTACTTTGAAAAAAACCTGCAGTAGACCCATTAACCAAAACTAAAAAACAAGGCTTAGAAATACGCTCTCTTATTAATTTGACCCATTTCATGTTGAAGCCAAATTTCAATAAAACTGCCTCTAGGAATTCTCGATTTATCCTATCATAAGCTTTGTTCATGTCTAAATTTAAAGCCATGACTACTTTTTTGGTCTGAGTGGCTATATGAAGAGCCTCATGAACAGTAATAACTCCATCTAAGATTGATCTTCCTTGTACAAAACTTCCTTGACTTGGATCAATGATAACCGGTAGAACTTTCTTCAAATGATTGGCTAAAACTTTGGACATAATTTTATGAATGAAATATATTAAGGTACTTCAAAGATGCCTATTTTTATATTTATTTCCATGAGTGCAATATTGAGGTTAATATTTGAAGAAAGATAGAAGAAATGATTTTAATTTAGACAAATAAAGAAATTGAGTTTATTTTCTTTAAGAAAATATAATTAATAAAATAAGGAAAGAAATAAGAGGTTTTTCTTAAAAGGAAAAAGAAAACAGTATTTGGACACAAAAGTCTTATAAAGAAGAGAATTCAAAAATGGTTGGATATTATAAAGAAATATTGAAAAACAATTTGAAAAAAAAATTAATGAGGAAGGGTCATATTTGAAAAGAGAGAACAAGAAAAAAGGAAATGTTTTCTTAAGAAAAATTCATTGAAAGAAAATATTTTAAAGAAAGGAAAAATTTATTCAAATTTATTGAATCCTATAAGGTGCATTTTATTTGCAAAGGAAACTTAAAGAAATTAATATTTAAAAGTAAGGAAAAATATTATTGGCACATAAACATTTTTTTAAAATGGACAAGTACAACTCAATAAAAAATAAAATTTGGAAGAGATGAAAAACAAGAAAAAGAAACATTGAAAAGAAATTTATATGTGAAGAAAATAAATCGAGAAGATGGAAATTTTTTCTAGAATAGAAAAGAATAGAAATTTCTTTTTGAAAAAATCATATAGTGAATTAATTAGGGAGTCAAAAAAAATTGTACTAGTGATTAAAATAATTTTTAAACTGCCATATTTCCATCCAAGAAAATTGGGAAGTAAATTGAAAAGAAGAAAATTAGAAAAGTTGATCATATTTTGAAAATTATATTTAGTGATCCTACTTTGAGAAACATTAGGCACCATGGCAAATGCAAAACAATTTCTCTCAAAATCATAGTTACTAACGGGGCAAAATTTCACTGCTTGAAAAAATAAGATGAAGTCAATACTTATTATTGAAAAACTTTGGGATATAGTCACTAGAGATAAAAACTATCTAAAGAATACTACCACAGGTAGACAAAAATATAAATAAGAAGATGCAAAATAATTAATGCTAATAACATTTGGGATATTAAATGAAATACAAGCACATATAAGTGAGACAAAAACTTCACAAGAGTCTTGGAATAAACTATGCACCATATTTGAGGGAAATAATGAAGTTGCTATTATGCATTTAGAATCACAATTGTACCCACTAAAAGTCCAATATGGTAAAAGTATAGAATATTTTCTCAAAAAGATAGCAAATTTTAAATCAAAACTATAAACTATGGGAGAGAAATTAGAACATAAATGTTTTATCTCAGTTACATTTAGATCACTTCTAGAATCATTTAAAATATTTGTCACATCTCTCCAAATGTCAAATAGAAAAGTGCCATTCGATAGGTTATTTAATATCCTTCAATAATATAAAATAGAAAATCAAGTAAAACATGAATCCTTAAATAATGCTCTCATTTTATTAGAAATGTCACTAAGTAACATGAGATCCTTCAATGTCATCATTACCGAATCAACAAATATGGAAAAGAAGATATTGTCACATATGTAACAAATAATAACACACCACAATATTTTGTATATTTAATTTACTTAGTCAATGGAATCAAGCACATAAACCTTACCAAAAAATCAACAAAGACAAATACCAAACAAAATAATAATGAAAATGACAAAACTAAAAATGACATATAGCATAAGAAGTACAAGAATTAGAATCTAACAAGGAGGAGTATGAATCAATTCACAAAGCACTTATGTAAAATAAGTGTTTAAAACATGTATGACATCAAAATATTAAAAAAAAACTATTCTAAACAAGAAAAACATGAAATATTGAGTAATAAGATAAATGATATGAATAAAAAATATGACACGTGACTTACTTTAGAATGACACTAGGAACACTGGTGTCAATAATGTTAATACAGAAAATGATTGTGAGAATTTATATGATGATCATGTAGTTAATGTTTGTGATGACCATGATGAAGGCCATAATGATAAAAAATATTGATGGCAATAGATGAGTTTCTTCAAATAATTATGACTTGAGGTATTCTAAGTTTGATAGTTATAGCTTCAGATGTGTTAAAATAAAGAGTGTCATGACAATGCTTATACATAAAATGTTTGCTTTTATTATGTAAAGTATGTTGGTTAAAATTTAGATCAAATTATCAAAATTTAAGGATAGTTAGTTGTTAATGGGTTGAAGAATTCAAATAGTGATAGGGATAGTGATGGTATAATTCATTCTTAATTTATTAGTATTTTTTTTATCGTGTAGAAGAATGAGTTTTGAAAGGCTTTTTGAACCTTTTGAAAACTAAAAGAAGATAAAAGTAAGCTTAGAACACAATCAAAATAGGATATACCAAGATCCACCTATAGAAAGGGATCCTAGCAAGGAACAACACAAAAAGATGAATCTATAAGACGAAACCAAAATTTATTATTAATGGTTCAACTTATAATAAATGTTTTTGTGATGAATTATTGTATGCAAATGGTAATAGAGATTAGGATAGCGATGAATTTGAAAGGTACACAAAATTAATTGGTATTAAACTAGGATATGATGAAACAAGGCATGGAATAAAAGAATCTATTGTATCTTAAATAAGCTCAAAATACAAAGGCCTCATTTGATAGGACAATCTAATAAGAAATAATTGATGATAATTTACATTTAATGTGTAACAAGAAACAATAAATACAAGTTTATGATATGTACTAATTATAACCATTGTGATAGATGTGCACATATGAAAGATAAATATTTGGAAAAAGCTAAAACTAGAAAGCAAGAACCAAAATCAATGCCAAAGCCAATGCTAGAAAGTTAGAAGGAGGGTGAGAGATTGAATTTGTACTCAATAAAGTAATACAAGGGGTGTTGAAGAATATTACATTATTTTGTACCTTACAAGAACTTTGTAAAAATTATTGCTTTTATGTAATTATTACGTTTTGTTTTTATCAGATTGTTAATAAAATATTTCTCCTATGATAAATATGAAGAGCCATATCTCATATGAGTTTGAGGAGATGAAGATATAGTTGAAGATGGAATGTCAAGGGACTTCATGTAAAGGCTTTATATAGGAATTTCAAGAGAGGCTATTTGTATCATATTATAATGCATAATTTTATATTGTATTGAATTTATCATCCACATGAATACATCGTATGTTTTGTTATTTGCGTTATGGCATGAACATATATGAGAGTTCTATTATGGTTTATTGTTTGTAATCCTACATAATAGTTTATTGCATGACATATTAATATTTGAATATTCAATCTTTATTATTTGATAGCACATTTTAGGTTTATAACAATGGCATTATGGTAGTATTTAGCATGATTTTAATGCTATAGTAATCTAAATATAAAACCATTTTAGTTCCTTTAAGGCGTCAAATTACCATCAAAAGTGATGATGTTAGAGATATACTCAAATAAATGACATAGAAAGAAATTGTACTATTAAAATTTTCATAAATAATAGATTTATGTTATATTAATGTTTAATATATTACATTTTTAGAATAAATCAAATACTACTGACTATATTATGTATGAATCATGTAATTATGATAAGAAATGATACCATGCTAACTCATGAAATAATTTGATATAAATCAAAATTACCCTTGACATGATTCATAAAAAGTATACAAAGAATATAAATATGCACCAATAATATGACTCTTTAAAAATATTCAAATAAATTATCATTAGAATTTGTATTATTTTGTCTCGGTGTGCCAACTATATGCTTGTTTGTTTCCTCTGCAGTATTTTTTTATTGATGTAAATAAAAGTGAATTATTATCAAGCATGATTCTCTCCTTTTTTATTTTGACATTTAAGGTCTATAACCATGACATTATTGTAGTATTTAGCACCATTTTAATGCTACAATAATCTAAATATAAAATCATTTTAGTTCCTTTATAGCACTAAATTATCATAAAAAAAGGTGATGTTAGAGTTATACTAAAATAAATACCATAGAAAGAAATTAAACTATTAAATTTTCTATCAATAATAAATGTGTACTACACTAATATATAAGTGGCATCGAAGGGTTTCTGTGGAAAAAATTAAAGGGTTTTGCATAATAATCTGAACAGCGGTGTCAGAGGGTTTTGTGAAAAAAATTGAGTAGTAGGGAGTCAGAGAGATTTGCAAAAAAATAAATATGAGCAGTGGTGTCAAAGGATTTCTATGAAAAAAATCTAAGCAACAATGTTAGAGGGTTTTGCAAAAACTTTGAGCATTAGGGCATCAAAGGGTTTTCCAAAAAAAATATGAGCAACAGTGTTAGAGAGTTTCTATTGAAAAAAATTGAGTAATGGTATTGAGGGTTTTGAAAAAACAATCTGAGTAGTGGGGCATTAGAGTTTTTTGAAAAAAAATCTGAGCAACTGCGTTAGAGGATTTTTGCGAAAAAAAATTTGAGAAGTGGCTTATCTAAGCAGTGGCATCAAAGGATTTCTGTGGAAAAAATATAAGTAGTGGTAAGGCTTTGGCTATAGATAAATTCTCTTTATATTGGAGTCCAATAATAACCCACCTCTGCAAATGGTAAAAATCTATTGTATAAATGGCAAAGGGTTTGATGCAAGAGTGAGAGCTAGAATTTGAATGGTGGTTATTAGGGTGGGAAAGAGTGGGAGTGGGAGACTTTGAATCTAGTTTGCACGGGTCTAAAAAAGAGTGATGAGAGCTCTTGAAATATGTGGAGGTGGTATCTATCTTCGATGCGAATGTGGTAATTTTGGGTCATCCATATGGTGTGTGTGTAGGCGATCCTAGTATTGGCTTCACAAGTTCTTTGGGAAGCCATGGAATATCAAACAATAATTTTAAGGTTGGATCTTGTTTGTGTAGCCCATAGTTTCCCTAAAAACTCAAGCCTCGATGTTTTTTATCTTGAGATGATGCCTAAAAGTGTGATAAAGACCTTATCAAAACCTATTTACAACATATCCCCTATGGGAAATGCCATTAGCATCCTGAGTGAACTGATTAATTTCACCATAGGTGATGGTGGTTGTGACCTTGTGGGAAAGTTTCAAGGGGTGAGGCCAAACCTGAATTCAATTCATAGATGGGTTCTAGTGAAGTGGAAACCTCTAGGTTCCATGGAAATTTTACTAGCCCCTAAAGCATTTTTATATCATATTGAACTATATGGAAGATGCAAACCATATTCTATGGGGAGGTCCTTAATGCTATGGCAAAAGAGGCATATTTTTGTAGAATCTAGAACCTAGTTTCAATCCTCATATACAAAGCACTAACTTTGTACCTTTGTGGGTTCATCTCCCCACCCTCCCTTACTATCTTTGACATGAAGATATGTTGATATATGTGGTCAAGACTACGGGGGATATCCTTATTGATTTTGTAACCAAAGTCAAATCAAGAATGATGTATGTAAGAATGTGTGTTATGGCAGATCTAGAGGCAAATATCCCCTCTTCTATCAAGATTATCTCATTCTCAAGTACTTGGGACCAACCCATTATTTAAAAAAATAGGCTAACCTGGTACTCTAGCTATGGAAAATTGGATCACCAGGTGAACCAATGTCTCCTCAAGGTACAATTAGAGAAGGAAAAGAGATCTACAAGAACATAATGGATCTAGAAGAACTTGAGCCAAGTACCCTCAAAGTATTTGGATGGTAATTCCTAAAATGTGGGGGAATGAGAAGCTCAAACCTATATGGATGAGGTTTAGAAGCTAAAGGATCTAGTAGAGGACATTTTAGAATTCTTAGAATTGACCCTATCCAACCTGGAGGTGATCAAGAAGGTATCTAAGGAGAAGAACGTAGCCTCAAATATTGATGCTACTGAGGTATGTCCGTCAGATATCATTTCTAAAACAATTATTTCTAAGGCTGATATTCATAATTATTTTGATGGGATTTGTATTGGTTCTACTCTTGAGGAGCCTATGATTTAGTTTGTAAGCCTTGAGGTAGGGTATTTTATTAGCTCCCCAAAAACCTATTTGTAGAAAGGTTCTTTGGGTCCTAAAACTTGAAGACAAAGGAAGAGTAATGTGGATGTGGGTGTTGAGAAAAAATTAGGAAATCCCCCTAACAAATCTATGAGGAAGAGGGAAATTGATTATGAGATCATGAATGGATCTCAAGCTCTGCTCAAACTTGAAAAGGGAATGTTGTACGAGTCAGATAGTTTAATCTAAAATATTTCTACTAGAGCAACCATGGGGTGTCTAGGGGAAATGAATCTAATTCTAAATCATATAAATGAAATGCCTCTCTTGGAATGTTAGGGTCTTGAATCGGATTTGTAAACAACTAGTGGTCACTTCCTTGTGTAAATAAATTTTACTTGATATTTTTTTCTTGCAAGAAATCAAGTTGTATGGTAAATATATAGACGTTTTTAGAACAAGGATTTTGAAAGAAACCCATTTTTTTGTAAGCCCAGCCAATGGTTCCTCTCGGGGACTCCTTTGTATTTGGGATGCCAAAAATTTTGAGGGCTCTGTAATGTCTTCCTAGGATAGGATTATTAATATTCTCTTCTACAAAATAGATAGTAATAAAAGTGGGTTATGACTAACGTGTATGTACCAAACTTTGGGTATAGTACAAACCTATTGTGGTAAAATCGAAGTTCCATGAGAAGGATTTTTTCTCAACAATACTGGTGCCTAGTAGGGGATTGTAATTCCCCGCTATTTTTCTTAGATAAAAGAGGGAACTCCCTAATATCAAAAAACATGGAAGAGTCTATAAATTTTGCGAATGGCAATGAGCTATTGGATGTTGAGTTGAAGGGTTCAAGCTATACTTAGAGTAATATGAGAGTGGGTAACCAACTCATTCAAATAAGGTTGGATAGAGTTCTTATCTCCAAGGATTGTCTTTTATTTTTTGGGAATCTGTTTCTTTCTTCTCTCCTTAGAATTGGGTTCGACCATAACCGCTTCTATTTTGAAGTAGCCTAGGAAGAAATCATATTCTCCAAGCCATTCAAGTTTGATTTAATGTGGTGCCTTCACCCTCAAATGGAAGATAAAATAAAAAACTAGTGGTCAATAAGGGTCCAAGGATCCAACCTTTCCAAAATTGTAGAAAATATTAGAGTTGTTCAAAGCGGCCTTAAAGAATAGAATAAAAGAGTTTTTGGGAATATTTTGCAAAATAAGAAAGACCTAAAAAATTAAATAGAAGCTATTGAATTTTATATAAAAAATTATAATTAATCTCAAGATATCAAATACAGAGAAAATGAGATGCTCACCGAAGTTCATAACACTATTGCCAAGGAAGAAATTTTGTGGAAATAGAAATACATGACACTTTTGCTAAAAGAGGGGGATACAAATTCCAATTTTTTTCACATCACGACCTTGAATCATAGAAGCACCAATAGAATTAGAGAAATTAAAAAACCTAATGGACCTAGTTCTACTCATATTAAGGATATAAGAGCTAAGGTTGTGAATTTTTTCAGAAATATCATCTAGTTCTAAGAGGTTTGTAATGAGGAAGCCCAAAATAAGATTCTTTGTAGTATTCCCAACCTTATCAACCAAGCCCTTGTCTCTCCTTTTAGTTATGAGGAAGTCAAAGTTGCTATCTTTGCGATGGAAAGAGTGAAGGCTCTAGGTCTTGATGGTTTCTCCTTACTCTTTTTCCAAAAGTATTGGCATATTGTAGGGAAGAATATTTTTGATGCCCTTTGGGAGGTCCAAACCACCAATCATATCATATTTGAAGTGAATTCTACTTTTTTAACTCTAATCGCCAAGACTATTGGTGCAAAGGACTTTGGTACCTTTAAACCCATCATATTATGCAACATTGGTTATAAAATTTTGATGAAGGCCCTTGTTAATAGATTAAAACATTTTCTTTCAGCCTTGATTGATTCAACCCAAAGTGGATTTGTGCTAGGGAGACAAATCTTGGATAACATCATAGTTATCCATGAAATTCTTTATTCAACTGATAAAACTGGTAGAGCAAGTCTCCTCCTCAAATTAGACATGAATAGGGCTTATGATAGGGTTTCATGGGAGATTTTATTAAATGTTTTGGGAAATTTTGGTTTCTACGAGATTTGGATAAAACTTATCCATGCTTGTATCTCTTCTGCCAAATTTTGGTCTTAATAAACGGGTCCCTAGCAGTTTATTTTTCATATTTGAGAGGCATTCACCAAGGGGATCCCTTACCCCATTATATCTACATCTTAGTGGTGGAAGCCCTAGGTAGGGATGTCAAGTTAGAACCATTTGTGGAAGGTATCAAGCCCAATTTGCTGATGGATCCTATTTCTCATCACCAATTTGCAAATGATGTTCTACTTTCCCTCCTTACTTTACTTTCCCAAGTAAATGTGCTAAAAGAAATCTTGGAGGTATTTGAAAATGCAACTGGATAAAAGATAAATTATATAAAAACTAAAGTCTTATTTCTGAATACCCCCTTAGTGAGGCAAAGGTTAATTTCTCACATCTTGGGTTGTGAGGTGGCTGCCTTCTTGTCTCTTTACCTTGGAATATGTTTTTTTAAAGGTAGGATCCAGAATTTGCTTTGGGAACCTATGGTGGAAAGATTATAGAGGAAGCTAGTCGGGTGAAAAGGATCCCTCCTAAGTCAAGCTAAAAAAGCTACCTTGGTAAAGTCTACTCTTCAAAGCATTCCAACCTTATTCTTATCTATGTTTAGAATTCCTAACAAGATTTTATCAAAGATTGAACATATTCAAAAGTCATTTCTTTGGTCTAGATTTGATGAGAAGAAAAAAAATTGCTTGGTTGAAAGTAAGTCTACATACCTAAAAAATATGGTGGCTTAGGTCTCCTTAACATCAAGCAAATAAATAAGGATTTGGTTGCCAAATAGGCATGGAATTTGGTAAATCAAACTGAAACTAGTTGGATCAATATTGTGTTGTCTAGATACTTGAGACATGAGACTTTTTTCTTGTCGATCCTTTATTGACTTTTAGTTCAGCCTTTTGGTCGAGTTTGCAAAAATTTGAGGGTGCTAGTAACCAAAATTTGTAGGTGGAGGTTGGGTGATGAAATTAAATTTGGCTGTTGGACCAATCTATTGTGTAGATTCTAAATCTAGCGTGTTTGGAGCCTAGGATCAAATTTGTCTTTTGGTCTAAGGTGGCTGAATTTATCAAGGTGGTGAATGGGATGAATATTTAGAAATTATTAGACCAGGTTATTCTCAACAATGCTAAACATCAAGATTGGATTCTAATTGCTAATAAGTTTAATTTTTAGGTCATTAAACAGAGAAATGAAGAGGATGAGAACTTTTGGGCAAGGGAAAATAATGGATCATTTTCGGTCAAGTCGACTACAATATGTTGGTTGTCAAGACTCCTCCATCGGTCCCACATTTCATAGTTTGGCTTAAGGATCCAATGCCAAATGTGAACATATTTTTCTGGTTGGCAACTCATAATAAGAATTTTACCATTAAAAATATTTAAAAAAGAGGTTGGTCGATGTCAAAAAGATGTTACCTCTATGATGCTAATGAGGAATAGACAAGCCATCTATTCTTTCAATGCTCATTCTCTGTGGAATTTATTAACTCTATTTTTAATTTTTTGGGACTGAGTTGGGTAGTGCAAATTTTGCTTGTTGATGTTTATGCTCAATGGTCATCTCCTTTTTACTCTCTGAGGCTAAAATGTTCATCTTTTCTGACAAGTGTGGAAGAAGAGGAATAGTATAATTTTTAAAAACTTCCAAAGAGATCCTACCTCTATTTGTGCCAGAGCCTTGGATTCCACCATGGAGAATGTGTCCTCTTTGGATTTGGAGGAGAGCAAAGTTGAGGAGGCTAAGATCAAAATGAAAATTGATTTTCAATAGAGCAATAGGGTTTTTGGTCTTCCTGGTCCTATTCCTAAGCTTTTGTGAGCTGGGAACCTCCTTCTCCTAGTTGGGTTAAACTAAACTCTGATGTAGCTTCAAAGGGTAATCCTAGTAATGTTGGTGCTAGTGGGGTGCTTAGGAATGATAGAGGTGGGATTATGTTGGTGTATGCCAAATTCTTGCATATCGAGACTTGCCATATTGCAGAAGCTAGATCCCTTTACCAAGGTCTCCTACTTGTGGATAAGATGGGGTACCAAAAAGTTTGCATTGAATGAGACTCACTTAATATTATAAACTTTATCAAAAGTGATTTAGTCCTTTATTAGGACATTGAGGCTATGATTATGGAATCTAGGTGGATTCTTCAGGCTAGAGAGCATAGGTAGATAAAGCATATCTTCAAAGAAGGAAATTGCCACATTGATTTTTTGGCAAACCTAGGTATAAGTCTCAATGGTCTATCTTTTTAGAGAGGCAATTTTCGCAAAGGAATTCTTCAATTGGATTTAGCAATGCATGTTTTTTTATTCTCTCTAAGATTTTATTATTTATGAGGAAAGTTTTTGTGCACAGCCAGGTGGGAGTTTTTTTATATCATGTTGTAGCTCATTCACTTGGTGATGGGTGGCCAATTGTAGTGCTTTATAGTTGTTCTTTTCTTAGTATTACTAATTTTAGATCAAGTTTTGGAAAACTTCTTATTATTAGGCAAGCATTCTTATTATTTTATCTCGATGTGCCAACTATATGCTTGTTTGTTTCCTTCTGCAATATTTTTTGATTGATTTAAATAAAAGTGAATTATTATCAAGCATGATTCTCTCCTTTTTTCTTTGGACATTTATGGTCTATAACCATGAAATTATGGTAGTATTTAGCACCATTTTAATGCTACAATAATCTAAATATAAAATCATTTTAGTTCCTTTATAGCACTAAATTATCATAAAAAATGGTGATGTTAGAGTTATACTAAAATAAATACCATAGAAAGAAATTAAACTTTTAAATTTTTTATCCATATTAAATATGTGTACTACACTAATATATAAGTGGCATCGAAGGGTTTATGTGGAAAAAAATAGAGGGTTTTGCAAAATAATCTTAACAACGGTGTCAGAGGGTTTTATGAAAAAAAATGAGTAGTGGGGAGTGAGATGTCTTTACAAAAAAATAAATATGAGTAGTGGTGTCAAAGGATTTCTATGAAAAAATCTAAGCAATGATGTTAGAGGGTTTTGCAAAACATTTGAGCATCAGGGCATCAAAGGGTTTTGCAAAAAAAAAAATATGAGCAGCAATGTTAGAGGGTTTCTATTGAAAAAAATTGAGTAATGGTATTATAGGGTTTTGAAAAAACAATCTCAGTGACGGGGCATCAGAGTTTTTTGAAAAAAAAAATTGAGCAACTGCGTTAGAGGATTTTTGCAAAAAAAAATTGAGTAGTGGCATATTTGAGCAGTGGCATCAAAGGGTTTTTGTGGAAAAGAATCTAAGTAGTGGTAAGGCTTTGGATATAAAGAAATTCTCTTTAGATTGAAGTCCAATAATAGACCACCTCTGCAAATGGTAAAAATATATTGTATAAATGGTAAAGGGTTCGATGCAAGAGTGAGAGATAGAATTTGAATAGTGGTTATTAGGGTGGAAAAGAGTGGGAGTGGAAGACTTTGAATCTAGTTTGCATGGGTTTAAAAAAGAGTGATGAGAGCTCTTGAAATATGTGGAGGTGGCAGCTATCTTGGATTTGAATGTGGTAATTCTAGGTCATCCAAATGGTGTGTCTATAGGAAGTCCTAGTACTGGTTTCACGGGTTCTTTGGAAAGCCATGGATTATCAAAAAATAATTTTGAGTTTGAATCTTGTTTGCATGGCCCACAGTTTCCCTAAAAACTCAAGCCTTGATATTTTATATGTTATGATGATGTCTAAAAGTGTGACAGAGACCTTATTAGAACCTATTTACAACATATCCCCTATGGGAAATACCATTAGCATCTTGAGTGAACTAATTAATTTCACCATAGGTGATGGCAGTTGTGACCTTGTGGGAAAGTTCCAAGGGGTGAGGCCAAATATGAATTCAATTCATAGATGGGTGCTAGTGAAGTGGAAGCCTCTAGGTTCCATGGAAATTTTAGTAGCCCCTGAAGCCTTTATATATTAGATTAAACTATATGGAAGATGCAAACCATATTCTATGGGGAGGTCCTTGGTGCTATGGCAAAAGAGGTATATTTTTGTAGAATCTAGAACCTAATTTCAATCCTCATATAGAAAGCATTAACTTTGTACCTTTGTGGGTTAATATCCCCACCCTCCCTTACTATATTTGGCATGAAGATATGTTGATATATGTGTTCAAGACTATGGGGGGTATCCTTCTTATCGATTTGGTAACCAAAGCCAAATCAAGAATGATGTATGTTAGAATGTGTGTTATGGCAGATCTAGAGGTAAATCTCCCCTCTTCTATCAAGATTATCTCATTCTCAAGTACTTGAGGCCAACCCATTATTTAAAAATATAGGCTAACCTGGTGCTCTAGCTATGGAAAATTGGATCACCAGATGAACCAATGTCTCCTCAAGGTACAAGCAGAGAAGGAAAAGAGATATACATGAACATAATGGATCTAGAAGAACTCAAGCCAAGTACCCTCGAAGGATTTGGATGGTAATTCCTCAAATGTGGGGGAAGGAGAAGCTCAAACCTATATGTATGAGGTTTAGAAGCTAAAGGATCTAGTAGAGGAGGTTTCAGAATCCTTAGAATTAACGCTAGCCAACCTAGAGGTGATAAATAAGGTATCTAAGGAGAAGAACGTAGCCTCAAATCATGGTGCTACTGAGGTATGTCCATAAGATATCATTTCTAAAACCATTATTTCTAAGGCTCTTAGTCATAATTATTTTTATGTGCTTTGTATTGGTTCTGCTCTTGAGGAGCCTATGATTTAGCTGGTAACCCTCGAGGTAGGGTCTCTGATTAGATCCCCAAAGACCTATTTGTAGACATGTTCTCTGGATCATAAAACTTGAAGACAAAGGAAGGGTAATGTGTATGAGGGTGTTACGAAAAAATTAGGAAAGACCTCTAAAAAATCTATGAGTAAGAGAGAAATCGATTATGAGATCATGAATGGATCTCAAGATCTGCTCAAACTTGAAAAATGGAAGGGTGTAGGAGTCAGATAGCTAAAGCTAAAATCTTTCTACAAGAGCAACCATGGGGTGTCTAGGGGAAATGAATCTAATTCTAAATCCTATAAATTAAATTCCTCTCTTGGAATGTTAGGGTCTTGAGTGGGATTTTTAAACAACAGGTGGTCACTTCCTTGTGTAAAGAAATTCTACCTAATATTTTTTCTTGCAAGAAATCAAGTTGTATGGTAAGGATATATAAGTTTTTAGAAGAAGGGTTTTGAAAGAAGTCCATTTTTGTGTAAGCCCAGCCAATGGTTCCTCTGGGGAGTCCTTTGTCTTTGGGATACCAACAATTTTGAGGTCTTTGTAATTTCTTCCCAGGATAGGATTATTAATATTCTCTTCTACAAAAGAGATAGTAGTAAAAAGTGGGTTATGACTAACGCGTATGTACCAAACTCTAGGTATAGTACAAACCTATTGTGGTAAACTCTAAGTTCCATGAGAAGGATTTTTTCTCAACAAGCCTGGTGCCTAGTAGGGGATTTTAATTCCCCGCTATTTTTCTTAGATAAAAGAGGGAACTCCCTAATATCAAAAAAATATGGAAGAGTCTGTAGATTTTGTGAATGGAAATGAGTTATTGGATGTTGATTTGAAGGGTTCAAGGTATAATTAGAGTAATAGGAGAGTGGGTAACCAAATCATCCAAATCAGGTTGGATAGGGTTCTTATCTCCAAGGAGTGTCTTTAATTTTTTGGGAATCAGTTTCTTTATTCTCTCCTCAGAATTGGTTTCGACCATAACCCCTTCTGTTTTGAAGTAGCCTAGGAAGAAATCAAATTCTCCAAGCCATTCAAGTTTGAGGTAATGTGGTGAATTCACACTCAAATGGACGATAAAATAAAAAACTAGTGGTCAATAAGGGTCCAAGGATCCAACCTTTTCAAAATTGTAGCAAAGCTTAGAGTTGTTCAAAGTAGACTTAAAGAATAGAATAAAAGGGTTTTTGGGAATATTTTGCAAAAGAAGAAATACCTAAAAAATTAAGTAGAAGTGTTGAGTGGTATTTTCACCCAATTGTGAAAACACACTCTCCAATAGGATTTGAATTTCAAAATCCCCTCTTGCAAAGAAATTAAATAAATAACTTCTCCAAGGTCTCCGCTATGTTAGCATTTTGCACAAATAATAATATTCAATTTGAATGCTTGGAATACCTTAGTGATTGCAAGTAATTGTAAACAAGGGGCAATGTTGGTTTATTTTATCATGAAGCTTTAATGATTGTTCATTGATTTTCTTCTTTATTTGATTTTGTAATTTTTTAAATGTTTATTTTAAATAAGTTAAACTTTCTGAAAAAAATAAAATGCAGACAATGAAAATGAAATGCAGAAAAATTGAAAATGAAATGCACTCAGTATGATGCTATCCTGTTCCGACAAAACCGAAGATGCGAGTTTTCTATGCATGCAACCTAACCTATTGGACCTGCATGACATGCATAATCCCCATAGACTAAGTGCTGGTTCCTAGGGTACGAAATAAAATTCAGATTTCAAATATTCGCCTAATGTAACCCACAAAAGTGGCATCTACATTATCTATAAATCCGAAATCTAAAAAATGAAAGAATAAACATTAAATCCATAGCATGCATAGAAGATCTCCTTCTTTCTTGCCCACAAGATGCAAATTTTTGAACACTTCTACATTAAAAATATGTCATGTTACAATAGCAGAATCTCTGGTTTTTCAAAACCAGTATGTGGAAGAGAAACAACTCAAACAAGTCCAGAAAGGCCTCCTCTCCTTTGGCTCTGCAACTCTGCTTGCAGTGGTTTCCGACCCCCATATATACCTTTGGCTTCTACTTTTAAACCCTCTAGTAAGGTTCTCTGTTTCATCCTATGACGCTTCGCTTCATCTCCCAGATCGCTTCGTTTCATCTTCCCCGCCTCTTCGTCATTTTTGACTTTCTGCTCAACGTCGAAACGTTTGATCTTCTCTGTGAACTGTAACCGTCGATCCTGAAACGTTATCATAGCCCTGACATCTTCGTGCCACGTGTTATGTGCCTTTTTGCATGTTCTGTGATGGCCCATTGTGAATCACGACAAAAAATAGTATGTCGTGATATCGCGACATTTTCTATCTGCAGCTTTGTTCCTCTACCTGCACTACGAAAACAAGACATGTCACGAAATCACGATGTTTTTCTGCCAATAGCCTTGTCCGCCTTCATGCACCATGAAAATGAGACATGTCATGAAATCGTGACACATTTATGCCTGCAACTTTATTCGTCTTCAAGCACCACAAAAATGAGACATGTCGCGATATCATGACGTGTTTCTCCTTAGGGCCGCGTGGATGCAACCTGTCATGAAATCATGATGTTTTTCTCCTTCGTTGTGTTTTGTTGCACTTAGCCACGAAAATGTGACATGTCACGAAATCGTGACACCTTTTCATTCCGTACCACTTTGGCTGCTTTCTATCGTGAAATCGTGACGCTTTTCTCTTTCGGGCTGTCTCGCTGCTTTCTGTCATGAAATCGTGACGCTTTTCTCTTTTGGGCTGTCTCACTACTTTCTATCATGAAATCATGACACTTTTCCATTCCGTACCACTTTGGCTATTTTCTATCATGAAATCGTGAAGCTTTTCTCTTTCGAGCTGTCTCACTGCTTTCTATCATAAAATCGTGACACTTTTTCATTCCATACCACTTTGCTGCTTTCTATCGTGAAATCGTGACACCTTTTCATTTTGGGCTATCTCACTGCTTTCTGTCATAAAATCATGATGCTTTTCTCTTTCGGGCTATCTCGCTGCTTTCTATAACAAAATCACAATGCTTTTATCTTTCAGGTTGTTTCGCTGCTTTCTGTCACGAAATCGTGACACTTTTCTATTCCATACCACTTTGGCTGCTTTCTGTAACGAAATCATGACACCTTTTCATTCTGGGCTGTCTCACTACTTTCTGTCATGAAATCGTGACACATTTTCATTCTGGGCTATCTCACTACTTTTTATCGCAAAATCGTTACACTTTTTCATTTTGTTCACTTTGGCTGCTCCAGGTCGCGAAAATGTGACATGTCACGATTTCACGACACATTTCCCTCGCTTAGCTTATCAGTCATTGTGAATCGTGAAAATGAGACATGTCGTGATTTTGTGGCATCTTTATATCTTTACCTCTTTTATTGCTGGTAGATCGCAAAAACACAACATGTCGCGATATCGTGACATTTTTTAATCTTTGCCCTTCATCTTGTCTTCAAGTCACAAAATGGTGACATGTCACGATATCGTGATAAATTTTCCATTGACTCTTCTCTTGCTGCCTTTGACCGTGATTTCACGACATGTCACGAAATCGTGACATTTTCTCCCCCTTCTATATTTTGTTACTCTAGGCCGCGAAAACGTGACATGTCGTGATATCGTGACACTTTATTTTTCTTAGCAGCAACACGTCGCGATATCATGACACTTTCTTTTTCTTAGCCACGATAGAGCAACACGTCGCGATATCGTGACAACTTTTCTTTTTTTAGCAGTGATAGAGCAACATGTCATGATATCATGACACTTTCTTCTTATGTTGTATTTTGCTCTTCCTTTGATTTTTTAGCATCTGGGCCACTGCGGTCTTCTTTGAAAGCATGCAAAAAAGGTGGGTCCCCAATTTTGGGGTGTGTTGTGGATCAGCCACAACAAATGGTGACTTTGCTTGTCAAATGCTCCTGAGCATTTTGGTGAGAACCCAACCTGAAAGTATACAAGCTTAGATACAGGCGTTAGCACATAAGAAATATAAACAAATGCCCATAGATCAGAAATACATGAAACATCAGAATCATTAAGTATCAGCTCGGTGTGTGCAATGTGTTTTCATTCCCTATCGCTTGAACTTGATCAACATTCCATTGTCAGTTTCACTTATGATTTGTATGCAAGGCTATGAATGATTTGTGCAGGATTTGATGTATGATGAAGATGCTAGAGATATAACAACCTGCTTTACAAAGGCTCAAACCTTCTAATATCATGAACAAACATATTAAAACTATCAAACCCTCTTAGGACCAAATAAATATGTATACTGAATTAATTTACTAGATCCCAAAGTTGGTTATGTGTCACTACCATCTTGAACCCATGTGCAAGTGTAAGTGAAATCAGAGCTTTGGGGAATAGGATTCCCAACCTAAGCGAGATGGGAATTTAACCCTATCCTTACTACTCTGATTTGGAGTTCATTACCTCATCTTGAACAAAATGATTTAACCTGTTATGGATGAAATGGTCAGGCTAGCCTATCCATTTGAGCAATCAGTGGTCTTGCTTTTAGACAAGACATGTTGCCATGCATGAGCATACTTAACCCCATAATCCATGATTTGGCTTCATTCATTCTCTTTTCTCTTTTTTTTATTTCTTGGACCTTTGGGATGACTACCCATCCTTGCTAGGGACATGTAGTACGATCCCTCCAATCCAATATTAAGATGAAATGGAAAATTTTTATTTTTATTTCTTGGACCTTTGGGATGACTACCCATCCTTTGCAGAGGACATGTAGTACGATCCTTCCAATCCAAGATGATAAAATGAAAGATGGAAAATATTAATTTTATTTTTGTTTCTTGGACTTTTGGGATGACTACCCATCCTTTGCGAGGGACATGTAGTACGATCCCTCCCATCCAAGTTTTATGATAAAATGAAAGATGGAAGCTTTGGGGAATCGGATTCTCAACCTAGGTGAGATGAGAATTATGCCCTATCCTTACTACTCCATGAAGGTCAAATCAGAGCTTTGGGGAATTGGATCCTCAACCTAAGTGAGATGAGGATTTAACCCTATCCTTACTACTCTAGTTTTAGGCTTTAAGCTTTATGGGAGTGGTAAAAACCATTGTTTTAAGGATTATGTTGCATGATAGGACAGACATGAAATATTCTTTTCGCCTCACCTTTTCTTCCAAGTATGGTTTTGACCATTTTGCTCAAGATTCTCTTTAATATGCGTAGAACGTGCTTGGTTCAAGATAGTTCGGGCATCAGTTCCCAACCTTAGGATCCTTTTAATATATGTTATGTAGTAATCCTAAGAGGATTTGACACCTTCTCAATGATTGCACATGAAATGAAAATGTAACCGAGATGACATGTATATGCAATGTGGAATGTAACATGAGATGTGAATGCACTTCGCTTCTTTTGAGGTGGAGGAATATATCATCTACTTTACCATAATGTGTAAAACTGACAACTTCATGCATCACAAGATTCAAACGATATTATTTAAAATGTTTGTGTTACTTGTGGAGCTTTCTACAACACAATTCCAATGTTTCATATTCTCCTGATCTTAGGCATAAGTTGACATCTCAATTTTTCTTCTCTTTTTTTTTTATATATAAACAAACCAAACATGTCAAATGAAATCAAACACACAACTTAAATCCTAACTAGACTAGCAATCCTAAAAAAAAAACAAAATTTGAAAATCCATACCAAAACCAAAAAATATAATATCAATCTCCTACGACTTAAGGGCTAAAATAGTGCTTTAAAACATGCCCATTAACTGGTAACGTCAGATCCTTCCCTTCTAAAGTTCTCAACCTGAAGGTATTTTTCCCTAGAATTTTTGAAATCTAATAAGGGCCTAACCAAAGACAATCAAATTTTTGATGATTCCCCTTTTCTTCATGTCTTTTATCCCATAGTAAGACCAAATCTAAAATTCTGAAGGACTTAATTTTAGCTCTTCTGTCAAACCATATTTTAACAACCTCTTGGTGTTTACTCATGTGAATCATGGCTTCCTCCCTTTTTTCATCGAGGTGCAGTAAATGACTTAGTCTGGCTTCAGTGTGGTTATCTGTTCCCAAGTATTCTTGCATGAAATGTAGGGTTTGCAGCTTCAAGTTTGCAGGAAATATTGGGTCTTGTCCATAGACCAAATGATAGGGTGTGTTTCCTATTGAGTCTTTTATTCTGGTCCTATCTGCCCAAAGAGCAAACTTTAATTGGCTGTGCCAATCTCGAGGGTTCCTTTCCAGTAATTTCTTAATGATATTCAACAAATTTTTGTTTGAGGATTCGGCCAAACCATTTCCTTGAGGGTAATAATTAGATGCAAATTTTAAACTCACTTTATTGTCGTATGCCCAATCTGCAAATTGCATGGAAACAAAAGCTTTACCATTATCACTAACGATAGAATCGGGCATTCCGAATCTTGTTATGATGTGATCCTCAAGGAATTTTATTACAACATCTGTAGTGGCATGTTTTGTAGGAACTGCTTCTGTCCACCTTGTACAATAATCTGTAGCTGTTAGTATGAATTTATGGGAATCAGAAGAATTTGGGTTAATAACCCCAATGAAATCTAATCCCCATTGTGCAAATGGTCTCATCTCAACTACAGGTTGTAATGGCATGGCTGCATTTCTTTCTCTGTTGGCAGCTACTTGACAAATGTGGCAAGATCGTACATGAGCATGTGCATCTTTAAAAATGTGAGGCCAATAGTATCCTGCTCTCAGGATTTGATGCATTGTAGCATTTGCCGCACCATGGCCAGTTCCATATTTCCCATGAAATTCCTGCAGAACCTTGGCAACTTCTTCTTTATTCAGGCATCTCAAGTAGATCCCCTCATGATTTTTCCTGTACAGAACACCAGATCTAATCAGATAATTAACAGATTTAAGTCTTAAAGCCCTTCTTTGAGTGGAATTCAAATTGGATGGGCACTTACCATTTAATAGAAAATGTACAATGTCAACATACCAGTCATCTTTAGAAATGTATTCTGCATTTGAATATTGGCATGTCGTTTGTGGATTATTCTCAGCAATCGTCTTCACAAGTCCCTGTCCTCGAACTAGTTTCATGGGTTGGATTTCAAGATCAAATTCTTGGATAGTAGAAATCCATTTACCTCTTTTCTCACCTAGCTCGTTCTGTAAAAACATAGTTTTGATAGCAGGGTCAGGCACAATGGCAAAAACTCTGTTGTGCACAATGTAATGTCAGAATTTTTTTACCATTTTAAAGAGTGCGTACATCTGCTTATCGAGGATAGAATACCTCAATTGAGCATCTTTTAAAGGAGCACTTAAAAATGCTATGGGATTTTCTGCGCTATCCTCACCTTTCTGGGTCAAGACACTCGCAAAAGAGTGTTC